>UELW01000006.1:2654301-3291102 GCA_900490495.1 Danionella dracula
TAGCCTTTTTATTTTATTTTTTTAACAAAGTTGTGATAAAAAAATTACCCATTACATGTTTAACTTTAACGTTTCCCAGCGATGGGTTGCGGCAGGGAAGGGCATCCGCTGCGTAAAACATATGCCAGTGAGTTGGCGGTTCATTCCGCTGTGGCAACCCCGAAAGGGAATAAAGCCGACATGAAGATGAATGAATGAATGTTTAACTTTTCAATGTTGGAATTGGAGTTCCTTTGGCATTGGATTGTAATTATTGATTATTTTGAAACAGTAAATAAATAACTTACAGGCTGGTTTTAGTTGTACAAACCAGTATTTAGTTGTACGTTATACTAAACCAGATAAGGTGGGTTCTCAATTCTGGCAGAGACAAATTGATAAAGGAAGTTTAATAAAGGCCTTTAAAGACTAAAGCAATTTTTGTAACAATGTTAATTTTAAAACGCATATAAATAAACCTGTTCCTACTCTTTAAAGAGGCTGTTGTTTACACTTAATTAAAAACTAATTTTAAAAATAATTACCTTTAAATTAACCTTTTTAAAACAAAACAGTGAAATTCCATTTATCTATATAGCTTTCAAATATGCATTACTATTCAGGGGTAGACAATATTTGGTATATTTTAGTTCATTCTGTACAGTTTTTGATCTGAAGATTTAGTAGTTTTATTATAAACTTTAAGCATGGTTTAGAGTTTCCTGAACTTGAAACCTCATCATCTAAATTTCAGTTAATAATAAATTAAAGCAATCATCCTAAAGATTTCTAGATTTACACCTCCTAGACAGCAGTATATTATTGCTGAACTGTCTTTAGACATTTGCCTCCTAGCAAAAGAATGTGTTCGTCTGCATCCAATTTCTCTGACTAAAGAAATATTCAAAAACAAGCAATAACATAGAAATATCCAACAAATCCAGGATTGTGTGGTGCATGGACAGTGTGTTCTCTACTAAGGACAAGGTGTGTCTGCAAGACAAGACCTCTTCAAAACATAAATATAATGAAAATCTGCTGTGAATAGCTTTGTGGTTCATTACTTTTTACATCATATTCCATCAATCAAAATACACTAGTTTTTATGAAAATACTAACGCACATAAAAACATGCCTTCTAATGTCTAGTTTAAGTCTTTCTTGTCTACTATATTTTTAATATTCAAGAAAACTCAGACTTAACAGTTGTATTTACGAAGACAAATCAAACCTTGTCCTAATTTTCCTCCAGTAAGAGCCTCCTTAGCACTCCCAAAGCCCAGCTCTCGACACACGACTGTGGCAGCCCTTAAATTCCAGTTATCATCACACACCGTTCCCCAAACTCCATTCTTCAGCACCTCGACTCTTCCTTCACCCACATTGGCACCACCTCGCAGACGCACCAGGGGTTGCTGGGAAGCCAGACATGATGAAAATAAGCCCATAATCAGTGAACATGATCTCAGTGACCCGTGTTTGTACAGTCTAGCTTTTTCTCTGGATCTAATCCAGGAGATTCAGCTCATCGGATGTTTTGTTTTTCCATGTCTTGTATAAACACTCAGAGTTGAGCTCTCTGGAAGCATCTCTTCACATTATGTAATCTGGTTTAATGTACTACATGCATTTTTTTTTTACTGTCACTGTGACATGCAGAGAGAAAGAACACAATGATCTACAGGAAAACATTTCTCTCCAGAAATAAAGGGAGCGGTCGATGGATTAGGGAAAGCAGACTTGCCAAACATTCCACCGCAACAAATCATCCATGAGCGGGGCTGTAATATCACTGTTCTACGCTGCTGTTTATATGACGAAGAAGAAAAAAGGAAATTCATTTGTGTGCAGTAGACAAGTAGTCTCTGAAGCCTGAACTAACAGGGAACGCCTGATGGAAGAAAATGCTTTTTAGAGGAGATGTTTTTTTCATCCAGGCTCGTTAATTTATTACTTTGGAGAAAAAAAGAGACAGTCAACATTTGAAAATATGCATGCTTAAAATATCGGTTCACTACACTAGAACATTTTTTTCTACATTAGATTAACATTTTGTGAACATTTTTTTGGTGAAAATGTATGTAAAAACTTTTAAATAGGCCTATTGAGGAAAATACTTTGACAATGATTTGAACAAATAGAACTTCTAATCCACACGTTTTTTGCTTTCATTGTTTTTTAACAAATTTGATTATGCATATATTAAGATTTTTGCAGAAATTACATGTAAAATTGTGTGTAAAAATTATAATATATTTTAAAATCCATTTTACCATATATATGTCATATTTTAAAGTCCAATAAATTGCACACATCATATTGATATGGATGCGCCGATACCTGTATCGGGTATCGACCTCGATACCACATTTTCTAAAGTGCTCGTACTCGTTGAAAGACCCCGATACCGTGGACCGATTCCACCGTCTGAGAAATGTCTATCTTTGAGTAGCGTGTAAGAGGTTAATCACAGGTGCTGAGTGCCCACCCCCACACCCCGATTGCAGCTCAGAGCCGGGAGAAGACGAGGCGAGACATGCAAGCCATGTGGAACTATTTCAAAAGGAATGAAGATGACAAAACAAAGGCGGACTGCAAATTGTGCTCTGCGAAATTGCCCAAAGGAGGCTCAAAAGGTCGCACCATGGATAGTTTCACCACAGATATTTAGACAAACCGTGTTAGCCCCGTGTTGCTAATAAGCCTATCCTCTCAGAGTTTCATGCCACAACAAGCAATAATACATGCAAAACAATTCCGCAGATCGAAAACCAGCCCGGCTTAATTTATAAGAATTAAGATTTAAAACTTTTTTTTTTTAAATGATTTATTCTGTAATATGGTGCATACAACATGCTTTTCATTGTAAATAAATGTCTTAATTCCAAACTAGTCCTTTTTCTAATTATATGACTAAAGCGGTTACCTGTAAATTTAAATCATGTTTTTATTAAGTATTGGTATTGGCGAGTACTGAAATGCAAGTACTCATACTAGTTTTCCAAAAAAGTGGTATCGGATCATCCCTATTTATTCACAAAAATCTGGAAAAAAATACTCCTGTGTTCTGAAGGTATTTGAACAATACCAATATAACTTAGCATAAAACAAGTAAATAATTAGGCAATTTCTAAATACTAGACAAAGAATGCTAATGTTGGATTTGACACCACTAACCTCTGGTCTGTAGGCCTTACGGAAACCAGCTGAGGATGAGGGGGCAAAAGCTCTTCCAGGCACACAGCTGACCACCACAGGCAGGCCACGTCCACAAGTGCCGTTCCGCTTGTGTTGAAGAACTTTGCCTAATCTACAGCTGGACATGTGGGCTTCATTTCCTGTGCAGTTCACAGAGAAACCCCAGTAGTTCTTTTTTTTACGCATGGACAGCGACCTGTGAGGAAAAAAAATATTTCTTTATAATATAATTGAGTCTATGATCATCATTTTAGTTTAGAGTAAATCCAAAACTTCGTCCGGAGGCACACCTAGAATTCTTTTTGAAATCTGGATTTCCTTGAGGCTCTGGTTGTGCAAACCAAAGCAAATATGAGATCTCATGTTCTAGTTCAGCAAGGTCACCACACAGCTCAGCTTAAATAATCTGTGAAGCACGTAGGTTTCCTTTCTGGTATATTACAAGACAGCTTGCTCTGGATTTAATTAAGGATAGTGTGGTAAATCTGATGTATTAATAAGTCATGAATAGCATAAAAGATGAAGCACTTTTAGTTTTTTTGATTACCCCTTTAAACACATCAGATAAGAAGAAATATGTCCTGAGTTACGGATTTAGGGTTGTCGCTCCTGTTTTAAGAAACAGCTTGTTTTGAAGGCAAGTACAGAAGTCTTGAGTGATGTCAGATGTTGACAAATGCCAGCTCCATCTTAACCCAGAACACCTGAATTCACCATTCTTGCTCAGCAATAAAATAATATAGCTAGTACATATAAATACATAAAGCTTTTAAAAAATTAATAACTGATAAAATAAATAATAAACTGATAAATAATAAACTGATCTGAGGATTTGTTTCAATGGGACAGCTCGAGAACAGTTATTGGCCTGCATTTTACCATCGATTACTTCGAAAACTATTTGATTAAGTATTTCTGAATAGCTATAACTGTTTCAACAAATTTTAAATCTCATCAGTAACTTATAACCTAATGAGATTTTTTTATATTATTTGAGTAATGAGTAGAGTTTACAACCAAAATGCATAAAAGATCTCTTGACTGGATACATATTGAGCTCTTGGGTTATTAGATAATAATCAACTTCAGTTTGACCCAAACAGAGAGAGTCTGCTTTCAGCTACAATACTATCAGCTTCCATAAAATATTTAAAAGGGGGACAAAACATTAGTCAGACTTAAATCCAGACGTAAAACCACATCAATTTAAATGTGCTTTTATCAAATGAACACAACTGTTCTTATGAGCTTCCCTAATTTCTATCGCTGCTTTAATCAGTGTGAAATGGTTTTACCATGTACAATTTTTGATGCTTCATCTGTTTTTAATCACTGAACTGTTTTATTCTTCTGTAAAGCACTTTAAATTGTCAATGTGTATGAAATGTGTTGTACAAATAAAATTGTCTTGCCTTTCGTTGCAATGACTATATATTGGGAATAGCACTGTTAGCATAGATTACCATGTTTATAACATTTTTGTCACATTTATGTTACTTTGTGCTTACATCCATAAACAAAAGGAATTATACGATTACACTCCTTCTGCTATAACCAATGCTCCAGTAGCATTAAAGCATTATCAGGAGTAACAATAACAAGAGACATATTTCAAATATTTGAAAAATCAGTTCCAATTTTTTTTTTGGAAAGAAACCTCAGACAAAATCTAAAACCTTTTTAGGACACTGGCTGGAATGTTCTATTTTTAAGAATGCTGACAAAATATGTACATTGGGTGTGAACTTGTGCATGTTTTAGTACACCATTGTGGTTAAAAAAAGCCAACGTTATAATTTTTTGGCAGACTCATGGTTAAACGTCTCGACCGGAGTTGCAGAGGAAACAAGCTGTTCTCTAAAGTTGCCAAAAAAATATGTTGAGAAATACTACTGGCAGTTCTCTCTCAGGGAGCCATTCACATTCATCTGACGACTAGATAACTATAGCACACATGCATACCATGAAAAAACTAACATTCGCTTCTATAAACTTACAGTTTGCCCACTTTTCATAAGTACAGCATTAGGAAAAGCTCTTACTTGTAGACTTTGCTGTTGTATTTTTTCTCTCCAGGGAATCCATACATTCCACAAACCACTCGAGCATTCAAGGGTGTCCAATCTTCATCGCATATCTGTCTCCATTTGCCTCTCTCCTTCACCTCCACATATCCTTCTGTGACAGGTATGCGCTTCAGGTGCGAGGAGATGGGCCTCAAACGGATTTCTTCTACCCTCTCTTCAAGAGTCTTCATGAGAAGGAAGCATAAAAATCACCAGAAATTAGAATACAATTTATAGCACATCATCAAAAACCCAAAAGAAAATTCCTGAACGTTTTTGGGGAAAGGTTTAAATAAAAACATCTTCGACGCTTGTGGCTCATATTGCCAACATATTTAATCAGTCTTGTGGTGAGTTGAGAAGAACTGTTTCATGTTTGACCCTCGTGAACTTTCTTTCGAGTGAATTATTCTCTTGTCAATCAGTCCTTTCAGCTTCACGAATCTTATCTCTTTAAGGATTACTGGCAGCTATTATAAATGAGCCCTGTTGGCTTAAAAACCCTAGACATGTCTTCAAAAAATGTTTGCTATGATAGCTATTGCTATGATATAAAAAGAATGTAATTTATGATGAAAAAGCTGTGATGTACCATACAGGGAGGGGGCTACCGGACACGTTTCCACTGAAAACATAATATTGGGGCTTCATGTTTGTTTGTCATGTGTATTAAAATACCTGTGTGAGCATGAAAGCTAAGTAAGACAGAAAGTTGGCCTGTGGGATTAAGCCAAAGGAATGTGGCAGCCTCGCATATAAAAGCTGATCTGAGGTCAATGTAAATATTACTAAATAAAATCCAGACTGATGGGTTGGGTATGGTTGAGGTAGGCTCTTGACTCAGACACTGCCCTGTTTGCTTAAGCACTGGACGTCTAGAGGAAACCAAAGAGCTGAGTGTTAAAAGAGAAGGTACGAGTCTGGGTCATCAAGCCAGATGTGAGAAGGAGCCCACGTCTGATGCTCAGCAGAGTAATCTACGCCTTAGGAAACCAGACCAGCATATTTTTGACACCCTGTTAGATCAGTTATGTGAGAAAAATATGTTTTTTTTTGTACGAGTGCCTTAAAGATATTTCTTCATGTGATGTTTGGAAATAGGACCCAGCGGTTAAAAAGCCATGCTGGTGTTAGTGTATCAAATCAAGCATTTTCTGAATTAAAGTCTAAGTGAGAAATTCTCCATAAATGTTGAACCAACTTGTTTCTTGTTAACACAAAGAATGCCTGGACCAAGATCCAACTTGCAGACCAACACTAAAGCAAATGGTGAAATCTCCTTCACTAACAGGATGATGTGTTTGTCAGGAGTCATCAACAAGTCAAAGCCAAGGTTTCTTTTGCGAAGGACTAGAGCTGGTTTTAGGTAGAGGCGGATCAGATGCTTGACCCCCACCATATACTGGAGGGGTTGTGTTCCACAACACAAAAACAAAATGAATTGAATAACCTATATATTGCCCATTGATTAGGATAAACTATGCTTGAAGGACAAGTGTCTTTCTTTCTTACACCATAAAATCAGCCATTATGAATGTTCATTAAAACAATGTAAATCCACATTAGGCCTCTTGTTTGTGAAGCTTCCTTGAAGCAACTGCAAAAAAAATTTATATAATTGCAGCCAACTGATACATTTCTCACATTGCAACTATAGGACTCCTATTTAACTATAGGACTCCTTAACTACAGAAATCCACCTGAGTCTACTTTTTTTGTGCAGAGCAACAATCAGTGATAATTTTTCATACTGGAATCAACCACAATAATAATAAAAAAAAACATTCAAATGGAGAGCATCAAATGGCTGTCAATCAACAGAAGAGTTGCTGCATTAGAAAATCTGGTGATTGAATCTTGGCATGGAAAAATATACTCTAGACCAGGGGTCTCAAACTCAATTCCTGGAGGGCTCCAACCCCTGCAGGACTTTATTCCAACCCTCTTTCAAGAGACACACCAGTAGCTTCATACAACCAAGAGGAGCTTAATCAGTGGAATAAGGTGTGTTCAGTTAAGGTTAGAGCAAAACTGCAAGACTGCAGCCCTTCACGAATTGAGTTTGAGACCTCTGCTTTAGATAGATGACCAAATCTGGTCCTGGAGGTCTGGAGCCTTGGACATGTTTGATTCAGCCATCATGAAACACACATGTTGTTCTAGTAAAATGTATTTGTCTGAAGCAAGAGTAGTGCACAAAGAGCAGGGTTGCAACTAAAATGTCCAGAGCTACAGAGCACCTAATTTGGTGATCCTCTGCATTAACTTTGTACAAAATGATAGCATTGGAGTGGCTAAGCAACGTAGAGAAACTTTTTTTTTCCCTCTTGTGGAGTCCCTGCAAAACACTATTAACAATTAGACATCTTTGGTTTCTTTTCTGATATTTTGCAGCCATTAACACCATACAATTGAAATTAAATGGTCTTAAATGTTCAACTTGAGCTTTGAAAGAAATTAGCTGTTTCTGATTATCAACCAAGTAGAATTGAACTGTCTTACATTAAATTACTGCAACAGTCAAAGAATGTGCTCTTCAACCTGATTTGAAACAAGCTTGCATTCATTCACGTCAAAAAACATTCCCTGATCTGACTGTATTTTTGGAACTCTGAAGGAAACAGTAGCAGCGAGTCTGTATTAAAAGGTGGAAATCTGCAGCCCAGACATTCCTCCGTTGCAGACCAAACTGCCTTCCTTTCATGTTCATGGAATCCAACTATCAAAATATTTACACGCCATTAATGTTCCTCTTAAGGACTTCTCAAATAGGAAGAGAGAGAGAGAGAGAGAGAGAGGTGATGGCGACTTCTACAGATGGCTAGTCAAATTCTCCTCTAAATAACTTCCTGCCTCGTGTTTCAGGTTGGGCCTCCACGTGCCCCTTCCAGGGACATGGAGTTAAGAACGCCTGTTGCTTGTGCTGGTTTGTGGTTTAGGAGAACATTCAAGGGAACAGGACTTTTACGAGGAATGAAATGTGGGAACGTGAAGAGGAATGGCTTCACCTGGTTTGACAATTCTCACTGAAGTAATTCCTCTAGAAATGGGCTTTACTGGCAACATCCGGATTCTCTATACTGGTGTTTTAACATGTGTCCACGCATTCACCCTCACCCTCCAGAAACCCGAAAGTTCAACACCTCAGTGTGTCATCAGACAAACGCTCAAAAACGCAAGACATTCACACCACAACTCCAAATCCATCCTGTCTGCAACTGTCTTTGAGGAATGCCATGTACAGATAGGCTTTTAGCTTCAGGGTCAGGTCTGTGTCAGGGCACTGTTTACATCTCTTTGTATGAATCAACATGAAGGAGGACGAGAAACAAAGCATACCATGAACCCGGAGGGGGGTCAAAAGGGTTCCATGAGAGAATTGGTTTGAAGGGAAAGCTACAGCTTGACATGACCCCTGAACTCTTTTTCCAGAGAGCATTTATGAGCACTCTATTACTCAGCCCCGGAGATTCTTCCCACAACTACAAGACTTCTTATTATGCAGTAATCTGAAAAATGAACAGTTCATCATTGTATTGTCATGGTCTGCTGTACTTGACGCTGATCAAGTGGTTTTATAATGTCGAGTAAAACATTTTCGAAGTAGATTCTTCTTTTGGCTCTAGTAGTCAGAAATGTGAGCAAGTCTTCACTGCAACCTGTAGTCTTTTTCTTGGAGCTCAAAACAGCGCAATAACTGAAGCCACGGCAATTGGTCAAAGCACCGCCCACTAAACAATCAGATGACCAGCTAATGCATCTTATCTAAATGAAGAAGATATGTGACCCGGAATGTAATTGTAGTTTAGACCTGTGTCAGATAAATAATGAAACAACATTTTATATGCTTCAAGTTCTTTGAACTGTATTTCAACACTAGTCTGTGTGCAATACTTAATATTTGTTCAGCCCTTGTTTCGAGTTGCGACACAGGAAACTATTTCAAAGTGCTGTAAAACACATTAAAAAAACAAAAAAAAAACATTAATACCTACTTCCACTTCCCTTCGCTCGACAATGGAGAGGTCTTTGTTTTTAAGTGTTGAATCCTCTAGTGTTTACTATGCTAGATTTAATTGGAGAGAAAACCGGTACCTTTTACCCAGCACTTTAACCTCTTAAAACTGAATTTAGAATGTGGGTTCACAATAGATGAATACTGTTGGGTCGACTGGGTGAAATCTGAACCTTTTGACATATAAGCCTGCTTTGCCTGGAGGCCAATTCATGTTTAATCAATCACAGGGCGCACAAGTCTTTGCAGTCAGTTTTTCATTTTAAAGTCAATTTTTCATTTTAAGACCTCAAGTTCAACTCGAGTTCTAAAAAGAATTTGAAATGTGAATTGTAAACATCTGCTACTTGTAAGGGTATATAAATTATATAATCATTAACAGATTAATTGCAACACTGAACAGAACCATCTGAATGTTATATTCTAAAATATGGAATTGTTTCCATGTGTGTTGACAGACTGTGTGCAGCGGTGATGTATTTGATTACGATATGCTGTTCTTCTATTCCAGTGTTTACACAGAACACAAACTGTTCTCTCGTCCATTTGATTTTGCTGTCTGTTCTGGTAAAGTCTGTCTTTTGTCTTACTTCTGGTTTCGATGGTTATTATTGTCCATTTGCATGTGGTTGGGTATAAAAGCTTGTTTAGCTTTCAGTGACCGGAGTACAATAGAAGAACCATGGGAAAATTATTACGTTTATATTTCAAAAAGATGTGACTGGACTCTGACTTTCTATTGAAGCCCTTCACTGTGCTGCTCGTCTATTTGCAACGGCTAGCTTCATGCTTGTATATTTCTTTGCATGGTAATGTACAGTTGCTAGGTTGCTCTCTGGGGTTGTTAGGCTGTCAGAGTAAGCATAAAACAAAATGCACATCATGTTGAAGGCTTTAGACTTTAGTAGAACTCTATAAAAAAAGGTAATGTACAACATCTGAAATGAAAAATACATGTATAGCAGTTATATACATGTATGTTTCCTAATGATTTCTGAATTTTCAGAAATTGGGCAATTATATAATCAGTTCTTAAATCATTACAGGGTACAAATATATTGAGTATAAAAATATATGTGAAATTAGATTTTTATTTATTTATTTGTTTTAGAACCTTTTGATTGCATCACATTTTAAATAGATGTTGTTGAAAGGTCCCCAAAAAGAAAGACACCGATGACACTTAGCTAATTAAAGATACTTTTATTTAGCTATTTTTATAGATAGTGTGGTACCTATTTTCATTGATATATGTGCTACTCTATAAAACGTAAGCTTTTGTTATAGTTTTGAATAAGCTATCTCTGGTGTGTGGTGAGTTTTCTGGCACAGAGTGGCAGCGGTCACGTCATCCAGGTTGATGCTGAACGATAGAGGTGGATTCAGAGACAGTCCCCTCAAGATGTAAAGTGATTCTAGTGTCTAGGAAAGTGCAATATAACTGTACGAAATTATTATTATTATTATGTACATGATCTAGAACTGTTCCTCATATGATGTCCTTTATAAAGCACAAGTTGCACTACCCATTAAAACCCTTAAATATATGCTTATAAGAAACCATCTGAGGCATTCCCAACAGTGGGTGAATGTGCAATAAAATGTGACACAAGCTTTCTTTTCAGACGAATGATAAAACTTTTTTTATTAAACTATATGAGATAAGGACCGTTGAGCACATTTATAACTGAATAGTTCTGGTAAATGGTTTCCCAAGTTATAAAATATAAGTATGACTTGTGGCACTAACAGTATGTAGACGTAAGTTCACATACTTTCAGGGGTCTGACGTTTGCATTAACTACATTTAGATTTCTGTAAATAATCAGCTTATATGATCTTAGTATCACACCTGAGAACCAATCTGTCATCATCATCTCACTCTTTAAAGAAGGTCTTTAAGTTTGAATGTTTACTGGGTGGAGCACACACTGGGTACTTTTCCCAGGAAAAGTAAATACAACTAAAGAAACCTTGTTTAAAGATTTGTATGGAAATTATAGAAAAGCATTTTTAGCTACTTTTCAGTTTTAGCAAAGGCTGATAATTGTTTAATTTTCTAATGCTTCCATCCACATTAACACAATTTGCCACCCAACTCTAAGCTTTTCCAGCTACTTTGCTTGCAATTAAACTACAGTACTTTAAATGCTTCTTTCCCTCCTGGTCATTAATAAAAAGTGGCAAGTTGTACTTCTTCAACTGACCACTTGAGGCTGGTCCCAGAAGTGAGCAAATTTCAACCGACATCTACGTTAAAATAGGTATTTTTATTGTACATCCAAATATAAACACATCTAATGTCTGGTAACAGGAGTTTTTTTTTTTTATTCGTATATCTAATTTTGACAACTCTATGGGGGTTATTTGCTGTTTTTTTATTTATACTTGAAAGTATATGTATGGGGATTCTCGAGTGAGAGCCAGTCCTCAACACTGAAGTCTCATTCTTGTCATTTTCAATTGTGTTTTTTGGCCCATTTTTGACTCTCCAGTTGTAAAACTTTGTTGAGGAGGAAGTGGCTGATTTACTCTAAGCCTACATCCACATTGTATACAGTCAAAGATTTCGATCTGAGTGACTAATGCCAAGCATTTAAACTGCTCACGAGTCTTAACCCTTTGGTTTCTAATAAGGAAATGACATCTATATCATTCAGTCTTGTTGTTAGAATTATGTTTATACATACTAGTTACTCTAATAAATTGCAAATCAAGCTAGGAATTATTTTTGTTCATAAATATTATTCATCTCCCAGTCTCACTGTGAGCCCTAAAAAAGTCCTAAAACCCCTAAAGCCCTAGCTTAAATAAATGTATACTGATTAGAGCACAAAAAGGAATCTGGAGCCTGTCTGGATGCACCTCACCCTAACATACTGATTGATTCTCCACTCATACAAGAGCCACAGTGAAGCATTTGTGGCTCAGACTCGTGGTATGTGGTCCTGGAAAAAGTCACGTTTACACCTCGTAACAGCGAACAGTTCCTCATATTCATTCATAGCCTACCACCAGCCTGGTGACATCATCGGAAGTTGAGGCGACGGTTACCTGGTGGTTAATGTGTTTCACACTTGACCAGGAACACCGAGGCTTTCACTGAAAACCAACGTCATATTCTTACAATTCTCAAGGAAATAATTCACATTTGATTTCCATTACCAAGCATTCCTCTGACAAGCACAAGGAGAATCGGGAGAGACAAACACACAATGTGGTAAAGTCATCAGGGTCATGGAAATGGCACACGAAGGGCTCTTTGATCACTCTTACAGGGCTGTCTGTAAATCTGGTTGCTAGGGTAACATGGCAAATATAGTTAATAACTGGAAGACTCAGGCATTCATCAACAGACAAGGGACAGTGTGGACAGCTGTTATGCCGTAAAGGAGAACTGAACTATAATAAATTCTCTTAAAGTGGCAATCTTTGGAGAGGAATGTGTGGCCTGTAGAAACAGACCTTCACTTCTTATACAAGCGATAACGTGAAGATGGAAGCCTTAAACTTCCAGATATGTGAATTTTTGAGGATATCATTCATTGTTGACATGGCTTTTTGAGGATATCATTCATTTTTGAACCAAATAACTACTTACCGCGATGTTATTGCTTGATGTGCTGATGAACCTGTGCCCGGGGATTCGTTTCTGATTGCACACCACCCCAACATCTTCACTGTGCCTGCAGTCTGACACACCAAGGCCATTGGAGGGGCATTCAACCAAAGACTTCTCTCTGCCTGTGCAGTGGACGTTGTCTAACCAAATACGGCCTGAGGGACAAAGAACATATGTTGGTTTGGGTCAGCCAGCTCCAAATGTAAAAAAAAAAAGCATTCATCCCCAAAATGTTTAACTTGTTTACTTTCTATAATTACACTGGTCTTGAAATCTAATCTTTCTCTCAGATGTTGAATGAGCAGGCAAATATCCGCAAATTTTGATATCCACAAGAACTTTTTCTGCTATTAAGAATTTTTTGGGGCAAAGTTATCCATACAGAAATAAAACTGTTACTTATTCTAGCTTTTTAAATTAAAAATAAGTCTTGCCAAATGCATTAAACTCTAGGCAGTGAAGAATTAACACATATTTTTACCAGGAGAGAAAATGAGTGAACAGGTCGTGTTGTCTGCACCTGTGTGAACGCTTGAAACCAGCGGGTTTAATCCTGTTGGAAATGATCATCAACTCAGACAAGTGTGAGTACCCTAGCTCTGCAAACTCATTCATTCAAAAGAAGATTCTTTTAAGTTCATCTATTATACACCTCCTGGTGTCCACGCACAGCTTCAATTATCTTTTTGCTGTTTCTGAGACGTTCATCACATTTATTCTTAGAAGAACCACAAACTAGATTTTTTTACAACATACATTACTTAAATTCTTCAATAATGTTCCTTTAAAGAAATATTTTAATATGTCTGCACCATACAACTTCTAAGGTTCACAATTGGCTATGAGGAGATAACATCAGCAGCTAACCTGGAACCACTTACTTGATCATGTTATCGTCCCTGCCAGGTAACTATGTGTAAGACTGTGTCTGAGCAAGCTCCTGTTTGGTTGGTGCGTTCTACTTGGATGAAGAACCATCACCAACAGCTTAACATGGCCAAGAAGGAACTTTTGGTAATCCCAGCTCATCCCTCTGTCCATCACGACCTCACCATCCAGCTGCAATCCTCTACAGTCACCCCTTCTCCTACAGTCAGAAATCTTGATTTTGAATGAACAGCTGTCCTTCAAAGACCACATCACAAAGACAACTCTAGTGTGTAGATTTGCACTGCACAACATTCGAAAGATCAGGCCCTTCTTAACTGAGCATGCAAATCAACTCCTGGTTCAGTCTCTGGTCCTCTCACGTCTGGACTACTGCAACGCTCTCCTAGCAGGACTTCCATTAAATACGCTCAAACCTCTGCAGATGATCCAGAACTCTGCAGCTCGTCTTATCTTCAAGGAACCAAAACGAGCTCACGTTCCTCCCCTCTTCATCACTGTACATTGGCTCCCCATTGCAGCTCGGGTTAAATTCAAATCACTGATGCTGGCATACAAAACTATCTCCAGATCAGCCCCTGTCTACCTCCATGAGCTCATATGCTCCTACATGCCCTCCAGAAGCCTGCGCTCAGAGAAGGAACAGCGACTTGCGGTTCCATCCCACAAGGGCAGAATATCTCTCAGCAGAACCTTCTCTTTCACTGTCCCTGGATGGTGGAACAAACTCCCTGATCCAGTCAGGAAAGCAGCAACACTAACAGCTTTCAAAAAGCAACTGAAAACTCTTCTCTTCAGAGAACACATACTATAAAAAAAAATAAATAAATAAAAAAAACTACTACCTTCTTTTTCCCTCCTCTGTCTTTATTTTCTTCCTCTACTTCCTCACTGCTTAGGTTTATTGATCAGTTGATACAATTCTATTATGAGAAGTTGAGATAGACTTTGACGGTGTAGCAAATTGCATATTGTCTCTCCCCTAATGTAAGTCGCTTTGGACAAAAGTGTCTGCCAAATGCATAAATGTAAATGTAAATGTCAACAAAAAATATTCCAAGCTGAGCAAGGAGGACATGTCCTTCTGCTGCTCTGTTTGTACGCACCTTCAGAGTTAAATATTGCAAAGCATCAACTCTAACACTGAAAGAAATGTTCGATAGCTTCTCTATAGACTCTTACCTTCCCTCCACTCCACTCCATACTCAAATGCAGTCTAACCAACAAGAGAACATATGAAAAAAAAATGTAATAATGCTTGAGCTTAGATATTTGGAGACCATTCCTAAGAGGTACCCCTTCTCCACATTCCCATCTCCTGATTTTCACAGTCACAATGGAAGTCCTCAAATGTGCATGCAAAACATATCTCCAGAGTGATGTTGGGCATGCATGAAACCTGAGCCGGGAGCGTGCTCAGCTAGTATTCCAGTTTGAGGATGAGCATTGTTACAGTGAAGACCAGGAGAAAATGTAAATATAAGTATTGATACTTTAGCTTTCAGAAAGTGTTCCCGTCCATGTTTTAAATTCTTATCTAACCCAATGGCTGACATGTTGTCACTTTAAATGTAAAAATCCATGTGATTTGAATGCCAATGTGGTATTCACAGGCATTTAGATTAATTCAAAATTAGTTCAGTAGAAGAATGAAATCTTACCCTGTCTGGAATGACATCAAGGTAAGTAATTAGTGAATAGATTTTAATTTTTAGGGTGGAAAATATCTTTATGCACAAAAGTGAATATTTCAGTCCTTAGGCAACTTACTCAAGTCCCAAACACATTAGCTCCTGAAATGAACTCCAAATATATCAACAATAACTTTGAGAAAACTCTCCACAAATAGTATTTGTTTTCAAAATTGTACAAAATAACAGTATAGAATTAGAGAACTTCCAAAAACTTCATCTATCAGATCCTTTTAGAGATGATTATACTGGTTTTATCCTCATTTGTATACTTAAAAACTTTATTCAAAAACAAAAATGCAATTTTAAAGTAAGCAAAGATAGGACCATCTGGAGAATTATTCAGAAGAGAACATTTTTGCCCAGGATGAGTTGTCTTACCTAAAATGTATTTATTTCTATACAAACAATACAACACAATTAAAAGATGTAATATTTTTTTAATTGCTAAATGTGCGCTCTTAATACCAACCCATAAGGATAAAAGAAAGGTAAGAACAAGCTATAAATCAAATTAATCATAATAACACCATTAACCAACATCTACGGCAACAGTGTTCTTTAGTTCTCTTTCAATGAACTAAAGCTTTTCGAGCATAACAGTCTTGTCAGTCTGGGTTTGAACTTAACACTTATTCAATACATTTTACACTAAGCAACTTTCCTGTAACTTTGAATTACAGTCTGTATTCTTTTTGCTTGCTAGGTGGAAAATAGAAAGAGTGGGGAAGACCATATAGCGGTTAGTCTTCCACCCCCACCCACTGAACCCTGGATTGTGATTTACAATTCTCAGACAGATTTAGTGATATAAATCACTGTGTTTCTGCAGTAAAGAGACAGCGAGATGACATTATGTCTGTTCTTGACTTTTAATACCATTTCCATTCTTTTTCCTGAAGTCTGAATGCCATCAGTTTCACCAAATAGCTAATGATTACCACAGTACTGAAATAAAATTTGGATCATACGCTTTCAATTCACCGGTTTGGCATACCTTCTCCTTGTCCAAACTTGGCTGATGGGGACCAAGCAGTGGCCCCCAGGAATCCAAGCTGCCTGCATGCAACATGAGCAGCTTCAATTGAGAAGTCGTCATCGCAGACAGTCCCCCATTCATTGTTGTAGAAGACTTCCAGGCGACCCTCGTAATGCTTGCGCTTGTCACCAGCTAACCGGAGTTCAACCTTTGCCTTCTGCAAGTCCGATTGTGCTAGAGCCAGGATTAAAAGATTGAAGAGGCACAAAGCAGAGGATAACGCCATGGCTAAACCTCCAAAAGGACCTGCAAGAGCATAAAAAAGTAAAACTTAGATTAATGGTGTGACATTAACCATTTTGAGAACATGTGTATACATTTTTTTTTTACCTCCAATAAAGTAAAATCCAATCAGATTCAATATTTGCTTGAATGTGTTTGTATGTTTTAAGGAGGAACAAAAAAGGTGTAACACAAGGGGATTTCATTTTTATTTTATGTTTTTGTAGGCTGAATTTATTTGAGAATCTGATAGTTAAATATCAATAGATTAGAGATGACGATGAACTCACACCTTATAAATCAGAATTGTAAGAATGAGAAAACTGAATTTTCTTAGGTAAAATAACATTAATAGTAACAATTGTTTTTTTTTGTAATTATGTGCTTATATGGTTCATGTTATACAATCAACATTACCATGGAGAAGGAACAACACTAATATATGCTCTGCAAATAGAATACAACCTTAGAGACTAAAGGTGCATTTAAATCCATATCATAGATACAATACCTCTCAACTGGCCATATAGTGCCTACTGCAAACCATGAATTTGAGTAGCACAAGTTATTTTGAACATACTTCATTCACCATGTAAAGTTTCACTTGATTGATGGTTTTGCTATTTTAGGTAGTGGAATTTACCACAGTACATTGTGGAAATGAGAAGTATGGACCTTTCGGTTACTCTGGTAGAAAACAATCAGGGACTTTTTCCCACTTGCTGCTTTCATATGCTTTGAATCCATATATTACTTACTTAATTTCGCATGATAATCTGTATGCTCCCTAAATTTTCTTCTACTTCCCTCTGATCAGGGGCACAAAAATGTTAAGGTCAGGATTTAGTAAATTTTGTCAAAAAGTCTGTATAAACCATAGTTTTAATAATGTAATCAAGTTAACTATAGCTCTGAAATGTTTATTGTAAGTAACTGTTAAGTGAAACACTGTTAAAGTGACAACATTGTCTATTCAAAACCTTACACTAAACACTAGTTGTTGTTTTGTTTATTTCAAATGCCTAACTTGCCTTAAGACCTGCAAGAGGGAGACCGAAAAATTGTGAAGTGTTAGAGTACTTATTATTATTATTATACAGATTTCATTTCCAAGTACAACAATAATGTGTAATATTATAAACTGCACTTTTTTTACCTGAGATAATTGTGTTCACTGTACAAGCAATTATACACTAATTATCCCTTATATCTGATCACTCAAATAAACACTAACTAATCAAGAATGGGAATAATGGTTAGTTGGAGACCCAAAAATCAGAACAGACTGTAAAAGATACAATTATTATTAAAAAAAAAAGAACAGCCTACCATTCTAAAGCAATTAATGACAGCAGCTAAATACAGCTCCCAGAATGCTTATGTTTCTATAAAGGTTGCATACACTATGACATAAGATCCCACATCCATGCACAACTCAAGCCAAAATCATGGCTTGTTTCTCTCAAAGATATTTTCTCCTTGTAACTCAAATTTACCAAACATGAAGTTAAGATTGGTGGCTGATTCAAGGTTCAACACACTCCTCATCTGTCCCCCAAGCGACGGATTACTCAGAGAAAACACAATAGCTTATTTCCTGACTGTGACAAACAGTTTCTCAAAAGAAAGTCCTGATTTTGAACAATAATACCAGTGCAACCAATTAATGCTCAAAATTGCTGTTTAATCAGAAATATAAAATTGTGGAGCTCAAATTGTAGTGAACTGTCACATATTAGACCCTTCCTCTATACTCTATAATCCAGGCTTAGCCGCAACAGACTGAAGTTTAGATCCAGGCCACTTTTCTCAGAAGTCATAAATTAACAGAATGTTTCAAACTGATTCCAATTTTTTAAAAGGTATAATATAACTCTGTAAAGTTGTTTGAGGGTTGAGGTGAATTTTTTGTCAGCTTCAGTCAGTTCACAAAACACCACCATTAACTATACACACTGAAGAGTATGAAATTGTATTTTAAAGAGCTGCTCAAGCTATTGCGTTTTAGAGTTATGCATAAGAGTAGTTAACATAATGCACAATCTGAAAAACATACTGAAAACAAATTATATTAATAATAATGTGAATTACGTTAAAAATACATTAATTTTGTTCAATTAAGATTGATCACTTATAGCAATTGTTTTAATAATATAACATGTATTTTAATTCAAGCACCTCGAGTTTAAATATCAGTGTAACTAGACTGTTTGCATAGAACATAAAACTTCTATATTGAACTTAAGTAACTGGATGGTTTAAAAGGTTTCTAAAAAATAATGTTTCATTGTTACTGCTTAAGATAAACTTACCTTTAATGTAAACTCTGTTCTCCTGCATGAAAGCGTTCAGAGGTTTGCTCCAGGCTCGCAGTGCTTTGTAGGTGGGTGTGCTGTGTAAGAAGCGGCGCTGGGTTCGTCGTTGTCCCGCAGCACTTTTAAAGCAGTGCACGCGCTTCGTCCAACGCCCCTTCGCCTGCAATCTGAAACCACTGATGTCACCGAGCCGGGGAAGCCCTGTCTGGGCTCCGCGAGGATCCTCAGGCACCATTGAAGCTGATGACACGTTTTTCCTACATTTCTGACAGTGTTAAAGTAATTTCTTCCGTTACAAACAAACGAAAAAAAACTGCTTGACTTCCATTGGCGTCCTACAGCAGCAGTTCACCACAACCGACCGCTGCATACATCTCAGAAAGATTCCTTTAGGAATATTTAGCTAATATAAGATGGCTTTACTTATAAATAAACATTATATAGCACATTCTTTCCAAAGAACGACGAATTGCGTGGATTACCTGTTCTCGTCCGGAATACGGTGTGTTACTTTTAATCAATCCCACAAGCAACAAACTATTATAAAGTAGTTCCTATTGTTATTAGATGAAATTATCAGCGATCTTAAATTGTATTTTGTAATTAAACGAGAATTTCAAATTGGCTGGTTTTAGATGGCATTAAATATTTGTTGTAACTATAACAACTTACTTGAATTAAATTTGGGGGGATTTGCAGGCCGACGTTTAAGCCACGTTCCAGCCGAACGCCTGGAAAAGACCGTTTTTTGTGTTGTTACCTGAGGATTTATTTCTAAAGACATTTAAAAAATAATTATGTATACAATTTTTGAATTATCTCATTCTCAACGTGCACCAGAAAATCTTTCATTGGGCCATTGCCATTCATAGTAAGTTTTGGGTGCTTAGGGAAAAAAAGCAGACTTTGGTCAGGAATGCCCTTAATGACTACATTTTCATTCTTGGAGTCGAGTATCCATGTAATATTCTATAACGTTCATTTCACTAGCTCTTCATGTTCCCTTGATTTTACCTCAGCTATCGGTGTTAGCCGAGAGAACCTGTATTGCAAAGTCATTTCGCTGTTTAAAAGTTAAAAAGTAACTTTCAAAAGGAACTGAAGCTACTCAAACAAGTAAACGTAATCCTTTAAAATACATAGAAAACGTACTATAATCCCTGTAATTCATTACTTTGAATACCAAACACTGCTCAATGAACAATAATGATGACACAAACTCATGGTAGACATGCAGACAAGAGGAACATTGATGGATAGCTGAAGGAAAGACAGAAAACTGTCCAAGGTTTATTCTTTTATTTAGTAATTTAACAGCTGCTTGTCTGGGCTGATTAGAGGCAAGAGACAGAAGATCTATGTAAGCCCATGTTTGTGTATCATCAATATACAGTGGTTAGCCTACAATCCTGCTCAATAAAGTAATATACGCTTCTGTCTCAGTGAGTTTCTCGTCTTGTTCTTTGGCTTTCTCAGAAAGGGCTGAGGGCCTGTCGGAGGAGCAGAGCCCCCAGGAGCAACAGAGGACCAGAGTTCAGTCTCACACCACTGTTGTGATTCCCATGGCTGTGGGAGTGATGCGGCCCGTTGCAGTCGTCATTAAAGCAGCACTCCAGCTTCATCTCACCGTTGCTCATGTGAGACTTGTCACAGAAGGACTTGTAAGCACATGATTTCATTACAGAATCTGCAGAGAAGAATAGAAATACACAAAGGGTTGTTGGGTTCAGACTCCACCTTCCTTCTGATCTCTAAAAGGTAAGATCATGAGGGTTGTCGCCCTCGTGTGGGCCGCAGATGAATTGCATGTGTGGGATGCAGGGACTCACTGGGTCCTGTGATGGTGGAGCAGGCATCTGCATGAGCCGGGCACACACTGGAGCCCTGCTGGAAACACTCATCTCCGTTTGCAGCCACACATGTGTAACACTTGAGTCCTTCACCTTTACACACCGAACAACACAACACAGCTGATCTGAGATTAAACCAGGCCAAAGCACTCACCCACTCCTCTCACAAGCACAGCTGCTGCTTTTCTTTAATGGAGCCAATGGATTGGTAATGAATGCACTGAGCAGATACAGAGCATAGGAAATACATACAAAAAATATTTACATTTCTTAAAATAAAATCTCATTTCTAGATGATCAAAGATAATAACAAAAGAGATTTATTAAAGACATTAGCACGAATAAGGTGAACCTTTTAAAGATTTTAATATTTATTTTTACAGTAATAAATATATGACAAGAATACGTTATAACAGTCCCCCATTTACCCACTACATTTCTTTTAAGTGCTTAAGTATTTAAACACAAAGCAAAAACAATATGGAATTGCTCTTTAACATAATGTCATGTTACTGGCGATATATAGAATTTTAGGAGGAGAAATATGTGTTTTGTTAGTGCCGTCCATACACTGCTAATTATTTCTACAACAAATCAAAGAAGTTTTCTAAAATATATAATCCTAGTAAATTCTAATTGTTTTGGGAAGACAGTTTACACTACAAAATAATGAAATTAATTCTACATTTACAAAACACATATAAAACATATAAAACATGTACAAATTGTTTAATGTGTACATACAATTAAGTAAACGGAACAAAGACTGAAAAAAAGAAAAGAAAAATAAGTAAATAAAAATACTTAGACAAAACATAAACAAAAACAAAGTAAAAAAAATTGGTAAACTGTAGGTTTATTATTAGTGAAAGAGCAATGCATATAATATGTTCATATTTTTTATCATTTAATTCATTTTGTGTAATTTAACATTTTGCATGTATACCTATACACAGTTAAGGGTCAAAATAAATTGCAAACTTGTATGTATTAAAGACAATATAACATTTATTAATACATGATAAATGCTATACATGAATGAACAATTCAAAGTAAATAATTATTAATTAGAATAAATAAGACAATAATTAATATATATATATATATATATATATATATATATATATATATATATATATATATATATATATATATATATATATATATATATATATATATATATATATATATATATATAAAGTAAAAGTAAAGTAAAATGGTCCCTTGGGGGACTATCAGCTGTGTATCCACCTGATTTCTGCACAACACAACTGATGGTCCTGATCCCATTTATGAGGCAAGAAATCCCACGTATTAAACCTGACAGGGTTCACCCGTGAAGTGAAGAGCATTTCAGGAGACCACCTCTTGAAGATCATCAAGAGAACGCCAAAAGTATGCAAAGTGGAATCAAAGCAAAATGTTGCTACTTTGAAGAAGCTGGAATGACATATTTTCAGCTGTTTCACACTTTTATGTTACGTATACAATTTCACACGTGTTCATTCATAGCTTTGATGTCTTCAGTGCGAATCTACCATTTTCAATTTTCATAGTCGTGAATAACTCATTTTGAATATATATGTAAACACATAGCAGTAAAATTTTTTTAGAAATATGCAATATTTGTCATTTATTTCATTTGTACAATTAGCTAGTAGAGGGGGAAATATAAACCAAATTATTTAGATTTTAAAAGCACATATCAGAAATAAAAAAGCGAAAGCAAGCTTTCGGAACATGACCCTGTGCAGATACTCACTGTGTATGACAGCGGAGAACAGGACGAGCGTGGCCAGGAGAGTCTTCATCATGAGGAGGCAGAGGGAACAGTGACGAGGAATGAAGCACAAAACACCTCAGAAGCAAAACATAATCCTTCCGTGCGCTCATCCTCACACTGACTCAACACACGGACACACACATACAGTACCTACATACACAGGAGCAAACAAATACACAGAAATAATGAAAAGATTCAAACCATTAACACATAAAAACTGTCATAATTATTGTCGTTATTGTGCATACAGCAAAAAAATCCTTTTGAAGATGAATGCTAAAGAGCTAATGCAAAGTAAACGCTTGTAACATATAATCTCTTATTGGGATAACTTTCTCACATATAAGTTATGTTTAAAGTCATTTTTAGCAACTCTTTTCATAAACATAAGGCAAGGTTTCTGAGTGCACGTAATGCTACCTAAAATGACAGAGTCACCAGATCTGGCTCTTAAGAAGAGATTAACTGTGCAAGGCACTCACACTATTAGAATCATATCTCTATTACATTGCTAAGACTGTGATGGGTTGAAAAGAAATGTGGTCTAAAGAAGTAAATATAAAGTAATACTGACCATGATGCTGATACAAAACCTTTAAGAGGTTTCTGAAGGTCTGTATCCATTAGAGACATGCCACTTTATCTTATGTTTCTGTTATTTGTAGAGAATTTCAATCTGATTAAAGTCTGTTGTGTTTGTGATTTTGGACATAATTTAGTCAATTGTTTAAAAATCTGTGCACATGTGTAAGTCACCTTGTGACGTATTCACATTTATTGATAAGTGCACATATAAATCGTGCATGTAAACTGTTCCATTTATACATTTAATGTTATATATCTGCTATATATCTGCTAAAACTAACCAAAAATTTGACTTTCTTTTACTATTATTGAATCTGTTAATGCAAACCTAATAAAATAGAAAAATCTACTTCTATTTTTCTGAGACTTTTAAAATAATCAGGTCTGAAAGGTTTTAACTGTGGCATCTAAACAAACATACTGTAAATACTGTTTTTACATATATACTTATATACACTATATGTTCTGTATTAACAATAATATCTATTTATTATGATACTTCAATTTTAATCCTTATCTATAAAGCAATAAAAAAATTATATTCTTTCTTTCAGACTTTAGATTTGCACTTGCATTGAGTAATTTTATTTATTATGAAGCCCCATGGGTTGAGAGAAATACAATGATGATTCTCTATATGTACCTCACATTTGGTAGTATTGACAATAGATCTGACTATGACTATAAAAAAGATGTCATACTCGATTAAAACAAATTTGAAGGAATATCTTTTGCATTGATCAATTTCTAGCCACAATATTTGATGTAAAAGTATTTTTATTTAAAAAAACTGGAAAATTACAAACAGACAAATCACTGACAACACCTTGGTTCATAAATAAAGGGTAAACAAAATTATTGAAAAATTAAAAACAGTTTGGATTTGTTTAATGTATTTTATTTCTTTTTACATGGAATGCACTTATGCACAAAATATATATTAGTCATGGAGATTTCTGTCCAAGTCTCTCTCTCTCACTTTCCCTGTACAGACATTAGTAACACAATAATAATATTCATCAAAACAAACAGAGTTCCGCAAGCACTGTAAACAGAACCAACATTTCAACATGACTATACAGGCTTGATTTCTCCAAACCAGCAGTTTGGTACAAGAAGAGCCACTTCATTGGGCAGTTGGTAATTCTGAGCTGAAATAACGCATAGTTTTAGCACAGAATTAAATGGAAAAACGACAGCAAAAGCCAAAATAAAACATCACTTCAGGATATTAGGCACGTACTTCTGAAATATGGCAACGATTGTCAATTCTGCTAATAAAGTAAAGTGTGAAAAATGGATTCACAGGCATCAAATGAGAAAGCACAACAAAACAGAGACTAAACTTCAGAAAAACTCTGTAATTCATGCAAACACGCAAACTGAAATATAAAGTTTAAGAGCCCTCAGTCAGCTTTACTTAAGAGATAGAACGTTTGGCTAGAAACATCATAATCTGTGATAGATTGGCACCTAAAAAACAAGTTATTGAACACTTTAAATGTGAAATTGCTAAAAGTAAAAGATTGTGAATATTCGGAGACACTTAAAAATGATAGGATATCGATTTTCACATCCTAATAATCTGATGCCATCCCTTTACACTCTTTGACACCAGAAAAGAGCTTTTGAAGTTTGATTAAAATATCATTTCTTATCATAAAAATAGGTTGGAATTACACGCTAGAACACTGTGTTACAAAACTACATTTCCTGTGAGACCAGCGATGAAGAATATCTCAGCTAATCATAAATAGCTCCTTACATTTTTTTTTTTTGAACAGGCCTAAGAGTGCAATCATCAAGTCAACCAATTGGGGCACTGGCAGAGGTGTTTGAGGGAGTGGGCTCAAGGGAAATGGTTCTAACTGCGATCCTACAGTAGGAGATACAGTAGGAGAGTAGGAGCAGTTTCCATTTTTAACTAGCAGGTAACACACCACCATGATGGAAATATCGGAAATGTACCACTTTTACTTTTAATACATCTCTATAGGTATCAATCCATTCATAATTTTACACAGTCTATGCTTTAAGGGCAATCTTGGACTGAGGAGATGTTGGGTAATTGATAATAGTTTGATAATTTCTTTTATATAATGGGCACGTTTTCCCAGCGATGGGTTGCGGCAGGGAAGGGCATCCGCTGCGTAAAACATATACCAGAGAGTTGGCGGTTCATTCTGCTGTGGTGACCCCGAAAGGGAAGAAAGCCGACATGAAGATGAATGAATGAATTGGCACGTCATCTCAATCTCGTTTCACCAACCCCCTCTTCTGTACTAACCATGGATATTTCTTAAATGAGTTCCTTCTAGTACAAAACAAAACTGAGTAATTAGACAGGTTACACTTGCAGTATTTTCAATGCTAGTGACCCGGTTACAAATAGCAGCAGTGTGATCGTGTAAACTAAGAACAAGGCCTGTATCTCACATATATCTCTGTACACAAACACCAAAACTGAAGCTCAAGGTTTCTCCAACTCTCAAAAACCCATTCCCCTGATAGCAGTTGTCAGGAGGAGATCTGTGTCTGGATTTTCCACCCTCTGCGTGAGTGTAATACCACCAAAAATTGGGGCGCGTCCAAAGTCAGCATTCTGAATCTAATTTTGAATGGTTTCCTCTGATCTCGCAGCTCAAATCTCACTTTGTCTTCCAGTGTTTGAGCAAGACTCATGGAAAACCAAAGCCTTCACCTAGAAGAAAAAATGCAAAGAGAAATCCAGGAATGTCTGTGGTCAGGGTGGGTTCAGATCAAACAAGGCGATGGAATCGGGGTTTCCCTTCATTTAATTCGGAGTGCCCAGTTTTGCGATGAGCTCATCACAAATTTTCGTCAGCTCTTCAATCTCTTGATTCTGGAGATGATAATGGGGATATTTGAGATTCCGGGTTTGATGACAAATCAATTGGTTATATTGTTTTGGTGAAAGTGTAAGTAGTTACCTTGTGCTCGAGCGCTCGCTCCAGAGACTCCACCTTCATCTGTTCTTTTCTCAGACTGGCATTCAGCGCCACGCTCTCTGAAGTGGCTTTAGATCGAACCTGTGCTATTTCCTCATTAGCTCTATCAAAACAGACACAAGTTGGAGATCCATTTATGTACTTTTCACAGATAAAAACTTTCAAAGAAGTGAGTGTTTCGTAAATAACGCCGCCTAGAGAATGGCGTAGAAAGGGGCCGCACCTGCAGTTCATTACGAGGTGGTCTACATTAACATCACACCAAAGATCTTAAGTCTACTCTAGAATGGCCACTCCACAAGATCTCCCACAATCCACTAGCACAGGAGTCAGGCACTGAGAGTCCCCATTGATGGTGCCTGTTCATGACTTGACCATTCTAATGGTGCAATCTTTGCCACCAACTTTGCCATCCATTTTGCCACATAATATTCCGCTTTAATTAAAAAGCATGTAAAGTTTTTTTAACCTAAACATAGTCAAAGTTATTTTTGTCATTCATTTCTATGGACAAGATGTGCACTAGGCCCAGGAATATGGGGCTATATTAACGTCACAATTCTGAGTGCAAAAAGTCACATTTGAGAGTGCAAAAAGTGAATGAAATGTTCTTCTCATGTAGGAAACGTATTTTAAGTGAACAAAAACTTGTTTGCTCTCGCAAAAATACCCTCATACCTGCACTCGCTCGAAAGAAACCACCACTTTATAAACTTTCTTTATAAAAATTCCAGCCAATCATAGAGGAGTCTGGTTTACAGGCCAGCCAATCAGAACATAGAAACCAGACTCCTCTCCTCTAAACAGATTTCACACTGAAAATAAATTTAGAAATATGTTTTTATAGACAAGCAAAACAATTTAATGACAAAATGCAGCTCATAGGACTTTTTTATGTTCAGAATTGTGATGCTAAAATAACCCAGTACAGGAAGTGGTGTGTGGATGTGGCACTGGAGTGAGGGGTACACATTGGCAGAGGCCCGAGAACGTTGATGCCTCCCATGCTGGATGTTGTTCTTCAAGTCAAACCCTGCTTTTATTTAGACAGGTTTATTGGAAGATCAAGGTTGTTTTGTTAAAATATTCTGTTTTTCTTCTCAACCAATTTCACAAACTTAATTCAAACAAGATCAGCCTTGTATAGAAAATATATTTCACATACAACTTTTAACCAGTAGCTCAATGATGGGATTTTTCTGTGTTGTAGTGTGATAATGCAGCTTTAAATTTTCTCACAATCCTCACAAAAAGCCATCCCTTTGTTTATATATATATATATTTTTTTATTGTGTTATATTTACATGTCGAGTTTCTCCTCTGCATGGATTTTGAGGGTCTGGTAGCGCTGCTCCTCTTGCCTGACACGGGTGAGGTAATCCTGAGCACACTTCTTCAGCACTTCCTCATTCTGAAGAAAGAAGAAAATAATCATTTTTGGGTCTGTAGATGAATCATGTTATTAGTAAACACAGTATAGAGGACATTTTACCTTCTTGAAGCCCTCCAGGACGGTCTTCATGTTCTCATAGCGTCTGAAAAGGTCAGACAGGGAGCGCTCTACTGAGTTGAGGTCAGCAAGGGCCTGGTCCCTCTCGAGCGTTAGCTGCTGGACGCTTTTCTGGGATCCAACATTCTTTTGCTGCTCATCTTCTGTGTTGGTAAAATTCCAAAGAAGTTATTCATTTCCAAAAATATGTAAAGTATAATACGTAAAATGTATTTCATCGTTCAGGAGTTCAGATCACTTACCGATCATTTGAGAAACTGTCTTCTCATACTCCTCCACTATTTTTCTGGGGGTAGAACAGAAACTGTTGTGATGTTTCCTGTTGTAGCATCATAACTCTACTAACAGCGTTGAGTGTTGTCCATAGCATACATATTTAATGGCCAAGAAGTAGGCATCCATTTAAATGTGCTAAACCATTAAATCTACAACACTCTCAAAGAAAGCTACTTAGCTGCTTACAAACATTTTCATAAAATAGTTCAATTATAAAGAAAATTTTTGAAAAAAAAAGTTGACTAAGATTTTTTTTCAAATTTAATGTACAATCAGTTGGACTGTTAAGGAACTGTTGGGACCCAAATCTTTTAAACCTTTAAAAAAAAAAAGAGTAACACATTGAAAACACATTGAAACAAAGCTTTTATCAAATGCTGAAAAACATATTTTATCAAAAGCTGAAATATTTATTATTGAAAGGGTGGTGAATTTGGATTGAATGTGTCTTTTCTTGTATTATTTGGGTTTGAAATTAACATTTTTGGTTATTGGGTTAACATTTTTATTTTAATACTTTTTAAATTCTGTACTGGTAGGAAATTATCATGCATTTTTATAAGCCAATGTTATGTTAAAATGTTTAATTTCATTATTTATATATGATGTGTAATTATTTTAAGATTGTAAAAAAATTGTAATTTGGGGGTTTCACTACATTACCCAAAATGCCATACATGAAATCTACCAGGGAGACTCACAGTGTTCAATATATTGTAATAGTAAAATATTTATACTTTCCAGGGAAATATATAGTTTATTAGGTTCTACATATTGAACAATGCTTTAGTTTAAAT
This sequence comes from Danionella dracula, assembly GCA_900490495.1. NCBI lineage: Eukaryota > Metazoa > Chordata > Actinopteri > Cypriniformes > Danionidae > Danionella > Danionella dracula. Next base: position 2,683,107 of record UELW01000006.1, read on the forward strand.
CTGAGTAGATGTGATCAGCTGACTATCATCAGTTTGTGAAGTATCAATTATCGATATTTTATAATCCAATTCCATGGCTGGTGAAAAAAGGGGCACAACCAATAGTACACTCTATATCTAAATTCAATTCCTGGAGGCCTGCAGCTGTCCTGTTTCAAGGGACAGCAGTAGCTTCAAACAAGCCAAGAAGAGCTTAATTAGTGCAATCAGGTGTGCTAAGTGAAGTTTGAAGTGAACCTAATGAATTCCTCCTGGAATTGACTGGAATTCATTGTACATTATTTTCTTCAATTCATAGTTTCAAGTGTGCTTGAATGTACCTCATTTCAACAACCTCCAATTTACTTTCCTCACATTTCCTCTTCCACTCATTGGCTTCAATCTCTTTGGCAATAATCTATAGTTAGGAAAAAGACAAATCATTGATTTAGAATTTAGATTTAGAACAAATACATTGCAATCAAAATAGCTTGTTTTGATTCCATTCTCATTGAGCTTCCATGCACTGTACTGCGAACTGAGCCAGGGAACAGAGTGTACCTCTTCTCTGATCAGCGTGAGCACTGCTGCTTTATCAATCTCACTGAGCGGGATGGAATCCAGCTCAGGACTCCTCTTCACCGCACCGTCACAATCAGAAGAGCTAAGAGTTTGACTCTTACACAGATCCTCACTCTGCAGAGCAAGGAAAGAAAAGCTGTGAAAAGCACTGATGATTTCATGGCATTCAAAGAGATGAAACAATGACTGCTCTCATTCCTCTGACCCAGTTATTGGCTCGCCCTTGGGCAGATTAAGGTCTGTGATTATCATAATCATCTTAATAAGCTTATTATTGTCAATCTCTATAGAATAACTCTATGCGTCAGTATGACACCCTTGCTAGCAGTAAATGAGTTTAAAGTCATTTATATAGAGACACCTTTACAAACACATGTTATCAATTAAGCTTACCGGAGGAGAGAGCTCCTTTTCATCAAACTCTTTTCTTCCGACAGGGAGATCTGGCATAAAAAAATACAATTTGATAAAGTAAATAACACTGGTTTGTCTTTATAGAGTGTGTGGATTTGTAGCCATCTTTAAAAAAAATTTCCTTAGAAAAGCTTCTGAATTAATATGTGTATTTACATATTTAACAAAACGTTAAAATACTTCCACAGGAAAAGCTTCCTAATTCCAATTTAGATTTACATATTTAACAAAAAGTTATAATGCTTCTATAGGAGAAGTTTCTTAATTAAAAAATATATATACTGGAATTTTTAATTAAACTTTTAACAAAAAAATTTGAATACTTCCATAAGTTAAAAAAAAAAAAAAAAAGGTTTTATTACAATTTTACCAAAAATATAATACTTTCGTAGGAGAAAATTCTGGATTTTTTTTTTCAAATGTGTATAAAAAATGTACAACAAATTTTGAATACTTCCACACCAAAAGTTTTGAAATAAAAAAATATTACAATTTGTATTACAATTTTAACAAAAATGTATAATACTTCTATAGGAGAAGCTTCTGAACTAAACTTTAGATTTACATATTAAACATAAGTTAAAATACTTCCAAAGGAAAAGATTCTGAATTTAAATTTAAATTTATATATTTAAACATTTGAAGGCAGCATAATAATACATAAAGTAGCCAATAGAGGGCAGCATAGTCTAATGACAAACACAACCATGCTCTGGGCTCAATAGCAAACAATGGTCATTTTTGTGATGTTTACTAATGTCTATATAATAATTCTTGCAACTTCTATATATGATAGTTAAACCCACATGTTCAAATATTTCTAGAAAATTGTAAAATAAAATAAAACTGAAATGAAAACATTTATGAAACTCCTTCAAAGGCGATCCATTTGTCAACTTTAAATTAAAGAGGCAAAAACTTTACACAAATCTGAATATAAACAGTCAAAGCAATTGTATATATATATAACAGGATTATATCCGATTTTCTTTTTCCTTTCTGTGTTGAAAGAAAGAGAGATGACCAAAGACAAGAAAGCCTGTTTCCCATTCAAACCAGTTAAGTGTGTGCACAATAGACCAAAACTCGCGGCCTCAGAGCCCAGAGCTTGTTAAACCTCATTAGGAACAGATTGAGACTTTGATTTGTTATCTGAAAATGAACACAATCCGGGTAGTGTCAAGCCAATGGCTCCCTCACCATCTGCGGTGCAGGATGTTTTGGTGCAATCCGAAAACTCCTCCTTTTGGCTCAAAACCGTGGATGCTAACTTCTCTTCATCTGTGGCATGGTGGACGCGGTGGGGCAGTTTCGAGCTGCCATCCTTTTGAACGTTATCTTCCTGCGAACATGAAACACATTTCGTGTTATTTAAGCTTCCCAGTCCCATGTGCCAACTCATAGAAAGTCATTTAATAACCTCCTCCCAGACTTTGTTTCACATACAAAATCTCAGGAACACGGTGACCTGTTTTCATCCTGCATCCTGTGCTGGTTGGGGAGAGCTCTGGCATAGATACTTTGTATTAAGCAGAGAGCGAAAGAGAGAGATGCTGTGAGCGAACATAAAGGAAGAGCTTTGCTGAGTCACTGCTGTAGCTACAGAGTCTAAGGAAAAAGAAACCTAGAAGATAATTCAATTGTGTACTTTTTCAATGTTTTTTAAACTTTATCGACAGCATCATTATTTAAAGCAGTAGAATGACTGAAGTGCACATACTTTAAAGAGGACAAACACATTTTTATGTGTTTGAAGATAATTTGACCTTATAGTGCATGCACACCAACTCACGAGTTCACTCTGCTCATAAATGCTTATAATAAAACCATGAAGACCCTTACAGTTAGGTGAGATAGTAACAGATAGAGAGAGATAGAGAGAGGGGGTTCTGTTAACCCGTCACCTGGACAGCTGGATGCACAAGCAACGACAAATGCACAGGAATACCAGGTAAATAAAAACAGTATTTTTCTTTATGGATGCAAAAAAAAAGAGATACATGAATAGAAAATGTGCTTGCCAGGGTATAAACTCTACCTTATTGGAGACATCTAGCACCAGGGACTGATCCTCATACTTCTGGACTTTACAAGAGTTCCTGTAGGAAAAAATGTGTATACAATCAGTAGTTAACACAAATAATAAACACTGAAAAATTGTCCCCAAAAACTTGAAGACCAATGTGTTCCATCGCATGACTAGCAGCAAAGAACATTCCCTTTCAGATGTTGGTTTTGCTAATATCATTATTGGCAAACATAGAAGCTAAACACTGCAGGTTTCTGCTGGTTTCATGAGGTCAAATTAAGAACTTTAGATTCAAATTTAACATCATAACACAAAAAAACAAGCAAACGGTTTTGCTTAATAAACAGTATGCTTAAAATATATAGCTTGAAACCCTAACCCTCACTTTCATCTTTTTGAGGTTTTACAAATATTCTCGGAAACTCTGGACCCCAACAATCACGTTTATGATTTTGTGCATTTAATGAGTAGTTTTGAGCATTTTCTTAAACTCTGGCAACCCTAACCATCACTTTAATGATTTCAAGTATATATTAGCCTTTTCTCAATCTATGGCACTGCTAAATGTCACTTTCATATTTTTGAGGATTTGCTAAAGTTTTCTTAAATTCTGGCAACCCTAACCATGACTTTTATGTTTTTGAGCATTTATGCACATTTTCTCAGACTATCATTTTTTAATTTTTTTATTTTTTTTTATATTTCTGGCAAACCCAAGCAACAGCAAAAAACACATGTCAAAAGAGCTTTACATGGAGTTCTGAAAAATAAAACATGTGAAAATTTTATCTAGAACTGTGAATGTAAACCTTTTAAGGCCTACATTCTAGGCTTTTAAATATAAGCATTTTTAAGACTCATCAGAAACTGTGAAAAATGCCTGAAGCTCTAGCTTTTCAAAGCTGCAGTCAAAAATTGACTATGAACAAAAACACAAGAGTTTTAAATAGCATTAATATGCAATTTGCCTTGGCAAATAAAAAAAATTTTTGGCAGTAAATTTTCCAAAATATTTTTGTTTTTCAAAAGACACATTTATATTTTGCAATGTGGATATTTTTTTGCAATATAACTGCAAGCAACTAAACATCCAAAACCATCAGAAGGTCACGCATGACAATCAATAGATTCTGCCCACAGTCTGGATCAATATCAACTAGCGGCTGTACTGGACAGTTTGAAAAAATTGAGTGAAACATTTTTAGTAAGTAGGCCTTCTGTTTGTTGAGAGTTCTGATGCTGCACATGATTTAGAGCCAGAAGGTAGTTCAGCCTTCAGCAGAGCATGTGACATGCAACGAGACATGAAAGACTGCAGTTAGAGAGAGAGGATACTTACAACAGAAAACACAGAAATCGCACTCGCTCAGTGGTCCTGAGGACAGTGTGGCAGATGAAGGGAATAGAGAGGGAGGGGGTGTTGAGAGGGAAATGTGCCAGAAAATGTTAGATGCTAATTTAGAGCATGATGAGAGTAAGTAGTTGGTAGATTCATGATTTAATTTTTATTTGCGAAGTATAGACACCCTACACTGAAAGAATTGGCAGTAATTCAACATCTAATGTCCAATCGAAAAGGCTTTTTCACAAAGTAGTAAAAAACTATTATTTTCCAAAATGCCTGTAAATTTTAAGTACTCTGTTTTCTCTAAATGTAAACAGTATTTCTGCAAAAATGCATTTGGTTCAAGTTTTAAGTGAATAGTCAATAATTTCTCAAAATGCATGTTCATTGGCTCACGAAGAATCATTGCGTGAGCAAAGTAAACACTTAGTAAACAGATAAAAAGTCATGATGGGGGAATTTAGGGAAGGGGTTTATGTGAGGCCTATTCATCTCCTTAATGTGTGGATTTGCTCCATGCCCCCAGGTTTCTTCTGATGTGCAAAAGACACTTTCATCAGTTACCCAGTGTGGAGATGTAAAATAAAAGAAAATTCCACCTCCCAAACTTTAAATTTAGTTAATAACTTACCAATGTCATTCAAACCCATAAAGACTTTGTTTTTTTATCTGAGATCAAGAGATGATAAGAGATAAGATTAGATCTTGCCGCAACAATAAGGGGATACTTTAGTCCAAAAATGGAAATATAGTCATTAATCATTCACCCTCATGTTGTTCAAAACCCGTAAAAGCATAATTTCACCTCTAAACACATCTTTCACTATCTGAATTCTGGAAGGCTGGAACTGCCTCATTCATTCTTCTTCTTGACGGCTTTCTTTCCTTTTCGGGGTCGCCACAGCGGAATGAACCACCAACTCTCTGGCATATGTTTTACGCAGCGGATGCCCTTCCAGCCGCAACACATCGATGGGAAACATTCACACACACTAATTCACACTTTAACACTATGGACAATCGGAGCAAACCCACGCAATCACGGGGAGAACATGCAAACTCCACACAGAAATGCCAACCGACCCAGCCAAGGCTCGAACCAGTGACGTTCTTGCTGTGAGACGACTGTGCTACCCACTGCGCCACCGTGACGCTCGGAACTGCCTCATGTCACACAGAATTTAAAGCTTTAAAAATAATTTAAAATGCCTTCAAAAGAATCCATCATCGATCTGGGGTTAGATACGGATTCAATACCCCAAACGTGAACAATTTCTGATCTAACTAAACAAAGACTTAAATCCACATTATCATTATCTCTTGCCAGAGTTTTGTGTTAGTTTAGACAAGGAGGCGATAACATGGATTTATTTCGGTTTTGTTTGGTTTGTTTTACAATCAGAAAGTTTTCCCAAATGTGGAGTCATTTTTGCAAGTTTTGAGTTTTGACATGAGTGTTACTGTGCCAATTTTTGACCTTCTGTTGTGATTTGTGGAGCAACATGCTGAGATGTTAGTCAACTAGTTAGAAGAAAACGTCAACGAGTGAATTCAAAGAAAAAAAGGGTGAAGCTTTTATAATTTTTTACCGTAGTATTTTTTGCCTCTACAACTCACACACATAGATTTTCTGATAGCAGAGACACTTACATGATAACCTTGTCTTTATTTTTCTTTGGAGATTGTCCTCCTTTCTTTCGCTGCTCTGGAGTTCCCTCAGGTCTCTGTTTCTCTGTTAGTCTACCACCTACAGTTCCATCTGAAGGCTTTGAAGGCTTAAAAGGATCAACTGAGTCATCAAAGTTGTTCGGGTCAAAACTATATGATCCTTTAGGAAGCTTTGGAGAGTCACTAACATTATTTTTCCCACCAAAAGGGTCAAAGCTTGGGTCATCCCACTGACTCGGGTCAAAGTTGTAGGACTTTTTAGGAATAGGAATGTCATCGACGTTCAAGAGAGTCACGTCCTCAGGTGGTGGAGGCTTGTTTTGTTCTGATGATGTCTCCGGTGGTGTTTCATTAGCTTTAGATCGCAGTTTCTTTGGAGAGTTCAGCTTGCTGCTGGACTTTTTTCCAGACTTCTTGGATGGAGCTCTAAATATCTCAGCATTTTCCACGTTGAACTCAATTGTTCCTGGCTGTGAAGAAATGGCTGACTCTGAAAAGTTGGAATTGGGAGGTGGAGAGTTCTGCAACTTAGGCCCTCCAGTTGCAAATGGATTCATAGTTTCGTTAAACTGTTCAGGATCAAAGTTATAACCACCCTTTGGAAGTATCGGAGGACCATCGTCCACCTCACTAGGATCTAAACCATTTAGTGGGACCTTCACCCTGAGAGAGGGAGGTCTAATCTTTTGGGTTGTGGAACATGGTTCTTCAACATGACCATTGCAGTTTGTTTCATCTTTTCTTGCAGATTCTAGAGAAGCAGATTGGTCCACATCCATATAAGCAGAGGACGAGTTCCACGGTTTCAGGACCGGGGTGGATTCCACATCGCTTTGGCAGACAACAAGACCAGGCACATCCTTAGGAAAGCCCTCAGCCAAAGAGAGATGCTGAGTTTTGGTAGTAATGTTAGTTAAATGATTCCCGTAGTCTTCTGAGAAACCTGTAGAGAGAAGAATAAGCCATTCAATACCATTTTACAGACATTACCTTTTATATAAACATATATTAAACCAAGATCTTTAAATGTGTCAGTAAGATTCTAGATAAAATCTGTGGTTTATTAAATTTTGTTGTGCTGCTTTTAAACCACCTACATGTTTAATGTTGGGAAAACACTGTTGATGAAAAGACACAGACAGTACGAAGCCAGTCCACTTTAATTTTATTCCAGTTTTAGAGAACTATCTTTTGTACCCACTGTATTTTTAGATCAGCACAGAATATTCAGTTACAGAGAATCAAAAATGTCAATGTAATTTTATTTCTGTAGCACATTTAACAAGGGTTGACCAAAGTGCCATACAAGTCAAGACAAACACAGGCAGTTCAGGTGTGAAAAGAAAAATAAAAAGCATTAAAACACAGAAAACACAGACTTAACAGAATAGTTACATGTAAAATTTAAAGATTAAAACTGCATTTAAAACATATGTGACAATGAGTCATGACAGCTAAAATATTTTCAAATTGACAATAAAAAAAAAACAGTTATTTAACATAGGCACTTCTTTCATTAAAAATTCCAAAGGAAAAATTAAACCTATCCTGAGAGTGCTTGTAAGAGATTACAGTGACATTTTTAATGTGCCTGCATTATATTAAAACAAACTGCGTCACAAAGCACACGCCTCTAAACGTGCTGTTTAGAACAGACCTTCTAAGTGCTATTTACAACCAACCACGAGACAAACAGACAAAGCCAATTCACATTTAAAGTATTAAGAACCACAGAAGTTTATATTCTTGTGTATCTTTGGGTTGTCATTTTAGGTGTCATATAGCACTCATGTAAAAAACAGTTGTTCTAAATGTTGTTCTAATCAGCACCTTTGGAGACTTGTGCTAAATGCCACACACAGGGGTTTCCCTATGACTATGAACCAAAGAATCATATTTGGTGCTATGTAGCATCATTTTTAAATGAACAATACTTTTATTAACTATTTAAATAATTATTAAAACAATTATTTAACAGAAAATGGCTGCTCTGTTCTGTTCTGTTCTGTTCTGTTGTTTAGCAGTACTTTCTGCTGCTTAGTGTTCCCTTGTTTCCCCAATCTGCACACTCCTATGGTTTCCTCAGGTGTATTTAATTCCATAGTTTTCTAAATTTACTAGATTTGAATCTATCCCAGTTTATACTTAGCTATTATTAGTTATATTTTAGTATTTTTTTATTTCATTCACATTTACCTTCATGGGTCGCTCCCCTTGTGTCTGTTTTACTGGCTAACCTTGTTCCCAACCCTTTTTCATTGTTCTCATCTAGGTCACCTGTTTTTGTGATTTTTAACATCTGTATTTAAGCTCCCTTCTTCTCTCCTTGTGTTTTATGTCGAAGCTTGAACATGTACTTTAAGTTCTTAGTTCTTCAGCTTATTCCTTGTTCTCTAGTAGGCCACTATTTCCAAATGCAGTAAAAAACCTATCTTTTGTTTTGTATTTTCCATTTTGTTTTGTTCGTTGACCCCCTGTCTCTACATGTCCTACATTGTCACTCCACCGTGACAGGTTTTGAATCTTTTTTTAAAATGTGTTTCTTTAACAAAGAAAATGCTTTGAAGAAAAAGTCCTGTTGAAACTATGATTGGTTTTGTTTTTGCAAAATTATATTCACTTACACCTCCCGAGTCTCTTATCTTCATCTTCTTTCAGCACAAACAATATGCTCTATTGTTCAACAAATTATGTTTGAAAATAAGACTTCCTAAAACAGAAAAGACAGGAAATGCTTGACACAGGATGCTGAACAATACTCTTCTCCCACACGTCTCAGACAGAAATAACAAAGAGTACAGCCCAGCTTATAAAAATAACAAAACAATAACCTTATATAAGAGAGGGACTGATGTAAAAAGTCCTGTTTCAGGGCATAGAACAAAAAAAGTCACAACCGTATGTAGATGCAAAATATGAGAGATGAAACTACTGGTGAAAGAGTCAACACTCTCAAATTATCCATCCACACTTCTCACAGACGTTCTCGTGGGCAGGGATCAACAAGTTTTGCAGCAACAGGCCGTTGCCACGAGACAGGAAGAGCCAGGCTATTCAAACATGCCATACATTACTTGGTGCTTAGCTTTAACTGAAGAACCATCCATCCATCCATCCATCCATCCATTTTCTTGTCGGCTTTCTTCCCTTTCAGGGTCACCACAGCAGAATGAACCACCAACTCTTCTGGCATTTATTTTATACGGCGGATGCCCTTCCAGCCGCAACCCGTTGCTGGAAAACATCCACAAACACTAAAGACAATCGTTTTTACCCAATTCAATTATATCTCATGTCTTTGGACTTGTGGGGGAAACTGGAGCACTCGAAGTAAACCCATGCAAATTCCACACAGAAATGTCAAGTGACCCACCCGAGGCTCGAACTAGCGACCTTCTTGCTGTGAGACAACAGTGCTACCCACTGTGCCACCATTACAAAAGAGAAAACTGTGATGGGATGTGATAGGACTCTTGTAATTTTAAGGAAGTAATCCATGCAAGAGGATAGCAAAGCTACTGTTTCTTGCTTTTTTTTGTTTATTTTTTTGCAATTAACCCCAAAAACACACTTCAAGAGGATAAGAGGGAATAATTAATGACATCTTCTCTACAGCATTTCTTCCATTTACGAATCATTTTGGTAACTATATAAACAAAAAATATGTACAAGTAATTTTAAAACTATAGCAAAAACAGTACAACAGCCAAAAAAGTAGCACCTACCAGATATCCAGAAAGACAAGTGCCTTCAAGTCTTTTAAGGAACTAATAAAACAATACAAGTACACATTTAAAGCTCTGATGATGAAAATTCACCCCAGTTTATACTTTTTATGTCCGCTCACAGTCTTCCTCTTCTCCAGCTCTCGTCCCTCTCTAAATTTATTTTCATTTTACACAGCTTCTACCGCACTGTCCTTCACTCATAAATGCAGCAACAGACAGACCTTACACTCGAGGACAGAAAAACACCCGATCAGCTGTTTTTAATGTCTCTGCGGCAGTTACTGTCATCATTCTCAAACATTAAAAGCATGTTTAAGTTCAGTCTAAGGATGAATCTTTGTTAGACATGAAGCAGAAATAAAACAAGATCCTTTAGATTCAATTGCATTGCAAAGTTTAGATAATGTGCATTGCTGGCATTTGACACTTGAATATTTTATTCCAATTTTTTTTACTATTTGATGAAGTACAGAAACCCACCGGAACCACCTTGGAAGTTTCTCTGATTTGTCTGGAAGGTGTTCGAAATACAAAATTTCTGATTAAATGATTCACAAACTCTCAAATCACAAAATATATATATTTATCAACAAAACTACAGAAGCTTCAAAATGGAAAGGCAGTGAAGGAATCTCGTTAAACACAATGTGAGTGGTTATGCAACCAGCGTTTGCAACCATGACTTGTGCGAACCTCGTGGTAGAGGGAGTGTAAGGGCTTGTCAATGTCTGCAGGATTGAAAATGAGCAAGAATTGCATCAGACATTATAATGTGAACTGCTAATTATTCAAAAGCACAATGGCGCAACTTCACTCACTGTTGATACTGATGAGAATGATTTTGATGACAACTCGGAAAGGTTAAAACTTGTACAAGACTAATGCTAAATTACTGTGTTTTACACACTATGTTTTGTGCTTAGATTCTTTATATTTAGACTCTTTTTAGTTTGCACTTCAGTGCCTTGGGTGGAAAACAAAAAGAGAGCTGTTGATATTATCGTTGACATAAATGTATTTTTCTAGAACACTAGCATGTTTCCATAAACCCAAGATAATGAGAACGTCTTAAGAAACTCTTAAGTTCTAGAAGATCTTTAGAAAGTTAAAACAACTTTCATTGAAATTGTCTCTGCTGGAGGTCAGGATTTTCTGATGTGCTTCACTCTCTAAAACAAAACAAAAAAAAACTCTCTCTAAAACAAAAATAACTCACATTTAATATTATTATTTATTTGTTTTATATTCAAGGCTTTCACTGCTTGCCTTTTCTGACATTGAATGTTTTATGCAGTAATTTATTTGTGAACATAGATATTATATGTATTAAATTATGCTGAAAAAAAAAATATCAAACACACAACTTCATTTTAAATACAAAACATATTTTAAATTAAATATATACTATTCAATATTGTATATATTATATTGTATATAAATCAAAGCATGGAAAGCAACTTCAGTTTTTACAAATGTTCTAAAATCAATTCTTTTTAGCCAAATACTCTCTCAAAATACTGAAAAGAGATGCGTTTTGAATTTCATATGAAGAATACAGGTGTGGTCATAAACAATGACTAGTAGCCAAAATATTCAGGAGCACTCTTAAATAGCAAATAAATTGCTATATTTAGAGTTTTCTTGTAATATCAGTACAAGTTTTCTTGTAATAACAGTATAATGCAAAATCTTCAGAGTGTCTTTGACTTGATTGCAAAAATTACATTTATTTAGATTAAAAAGAAGAAACATGTTCAATTTTACTAGTGCCAGGAAAATAATTCAGATCGGAAGGGGTTAAGGACTTAAAGGACTTTAAGACCATTACTTTGTGTTAAATGGTAAATGTGGGCTTAACACGCATTGCTCAGCTTTAATGTATACAAATGTGTGTGAGCTGAGTTTTGCTAAAAGGACAAAAACCACATGATGGTCTTGTCTTTGAGCTCTTGACCTTTTCCTTTGACAAACATGTTCTGAGAGGTGCAGAGGCTTTTGTTCCAACTAAAACTCCTGAATTCCAAGCTTTGCTATTTTAACAGACTGTGTTAGGGGCCTCTTTGTACCCAAACCATTTATTTTAACTCAGAAAATAGAGTTGAGTGATATGATTTCACAGCGCACAACTGATGTAAAAGCAAAACGAAAAAAATTAAATATGAACAAATACCACACAATGCTACAACACCACACAAAAAAACACTGACTCCATGAACATGACCATCAACATGAACCTTACGTGAATTAATCAGATGTTACTGAGTGAATTAGAAAAGGAGCATTTTGAGAATGTTAGTTTTTAACTCAAATTCTTCTCACCAAGCTGTTCTTGTGAGTAACAACACACTCACAACTAGCACACAAAACCTCATAGGGAACATACTGCCAGTTTCCATGGCAACACCACATTGGTTGCTAGCGCACATGTTGAAACACATGCATCATGTTATAATGAAATCTTAAATAATGAGTGCTTATGGATTACCTGCGCTCTCTGTGATTGGTGGGTCCAGCGGGGATGGTTCTTTATAAAGCTGATGGACAGGTGTATCAGCTTCAGGCGTCTCAAAATTGCCTTCAGAGTCCGAACTGTTGGCGAATAAAAATGTGCGATCAGTTCCAGCACAGAACGATGAGAGTTGAATGAAAATTTATGAAGGAAAACACCCATCTGATCTAATAACAACCCTTTAATAAAAAACATTTGGACAGGGGTCTTCAGCTTTAACCTTGGGAACATCTAATCTGAGCTGAATACAGTATGTTCTCTTTGAAAAATAAACAAACTAACTCACCAATACATTCTGCGCTTTATTACATGTGTTTGGAGGGTTTAATATATACAAGCGATTGATCTCTAGGCAATAGAAAAGGATTCAGAAAACTTGCTTGCTCAACCTCATATACTTGCCATACACATGCTGGGGTTCAAATGGTGTAGATTACAGTATAGTTTTCAAGAACAAGAGAGGCCCATAAAACTGTCTGAAGCAGAGAGTGTCCGCTGATTTTTTTTTTTCTTTTTTTGTGTGTGTGATGGCTTGAAAGGTTGGAGTAATCAAATTCAACATTTTATGTGATCTAATTGAAACTAACTGAAATCTGACCAGTTTGCTAGCTAAAATATATTCTCATCTTCCAAGTTGAGTTTGTGAATGATAATGAAACAAAAGAAAAATTTGCTCTTTGTATTTGTACGACATTGATAACACAAAAACCATCCCAGCTCAGTAGAAACAATCCAGGCAATTTTTTTTTTATTTTGAGGCCAATGAAAACTTTTTTTTTTCCAAAAATTACATAAAGATAAGAAATTAAAGGTAATTGGCACCACTCAAATTTCACCAGGCAGCCCAAAACACTATATTGTAGTGTTGTTTTTTTGTATTCATTAAGATCTTTAGTATAAATGTAAATAGATAAATGGAACAAAATGTTTTTTATTAAGAAATGTGAAATATAAGCATAAACCTCCAGGAACCTTAATCCACATTAATGGGGTTACCATCTTGTTTTTAAGAAGTTTAAAGGAGCTTTATATTAAACATGTTATAAAAAAAATCACAGTTTTTCTGTAGAATGTCATTGTAGTTTAGCTAACATGTGGAAGTATAAAGATATTGCTTTCGATGTATAGAGTTATCAAAAAAACGTTGTTATTTGAAATACAAGTATACGGTAACATTACCCGAAAACTGACACTTGCTGTTTTGAAACTATCCCGATTACAATCAAGAAGATTTATTCATGTAACCCCTCCCCCACTCGCTCTTCATCTACCACTAAATCTGGGAGAACTGCCTGGTCTTGTTGCCCCAGGCCACCTGCAGTGCTAGAGTATCGTTATCACTGGACTTATCACAACCCATCCACCAATCATACAACTGACAACTTGCTATTAAATTAGTCTAGTAACTGTAATTCTTCAACCCTAGTTCTACATCATAAAAATGTTTGGAACAAAGAGTTTTGTACAAGAACACATTTTATCTCAGTTCTGGCCCATGCCCAGAGCCAAACACTGAACTAAATCACTTGTGTTTTTCATGACATCTCATGCTGCCTGTGTTGGCTCATAATGATCACCACTGATCCGAGTAGCTCTCTTAGTCATGCAGGGGTTATTTCCAAAATATATTTACAACCTTAATGATCCTGCCTCTCTTTGAGGCATGGTTCAGCTCTCTGTGGTGATTAATTCGAGTCAGTCTCACAGGCTGCGGGGTGTTTAGAAAGAAAGGATTCTTCTAAGAAAGGAATGTTCTCAGACGACTCAACAAGTGAACACAGACAGGATGTAAACACCACATCCAAGAGTAAATCAAACCACAACAAGCTCTTTCCCAGGATCATTTAAACTAGATATTGATTATATAAATAAAAATGGAGATGAGCTTAATAGTTGCATATTATTTTGCAATATCAATAGTGCTTGTTGATCTAAATAACCTGTCCTGCTGACGTGTTGTTAATAGTTGCCAGCATTCCCTTAGGTCAAACAATACTCAACTGTCCAAAAACACACCTGATTCTACTAATAAAGCTCCTCATGACTTCTTTGTTTCTGCTGGAAAACCAGAAGGGAACACGGCTCTCCACATGTTAAAATCTTGAGAGTATAATTAACTGTATTCAGATTAGGAACAAATTACCTCTGTGTACAGTGTACAACTAACACTCAAACTGAGTCAAAATATCTATGTGTTTTAGTGATGTCATTTGTACACAAAGAGGGATAAACAAACAAACAAACTTTCCTGTATGTATACAGTAGAAGAACACACAGGATACGACAAGAAGTAGGAGACTTCAGAGTCCAAAAGATATTGCAAAAGTAACAACTAAGGGAAACAACTATTGGCGGACGGCGAGTGCTCGGAAAATATAGTCCTTTTAAGGAAATCCAAGATGGCCGCTATTGAATAATCATCCGATGAGATCTTTAGAATTCAGGTTATGCACATCAGGTGAATATGAAATAGCGAAGCGGATCTCTGACAACGAGGTCCTTGAAGTTGATAACAAATGTTTGTATTGCATTATATAGCCCCCCTCACACAATATTTTTATCTCTCAGTTGTTTTTTTTCATGGTGACACGTTCATTTCCATGTGAATGCAGCCACATCTAAGGTAGCTACACATTCATTAAAAGAGAATTGTTTTGAAAAAGCAGGGTTGGAATGATCCTCTGGCACCTGTTCTTTCACCATCTTTTGGAAGTGTCTGATTGGCTTATATTGTACATTTGGGGTGTTTTTTTTTAAACTCAGGAACTTTTAACACAAGTCCTTCAAACAACAATAATCAAGATTAAGTGTGAACTCAGATAATTACACCAAAGTACAAAAAACAATAAAAATGGTTGCTTGTCTTGTAATGGACTGAAATCAATCATTAATATCCAAACAGCGTTCTTCTACTCAAAGAGTGTAGTGTGGAAAAAAAAACTGTTATCTACAGGCGAGGAAATTAGCCTTGTCACTTTTGGGGGGGTTGGGAGAGGAGAAAGGTTCCACTGTGGTCTTTATCTGAGCGCAGGGACACATTAGTACAACAGACCTTGAGTCATGCTCACTTCCTAAGGAAATCCCCCAAACTATAGAAACCCCTACGTACTCTGCAACTATAAAATTGAACAAACATCTGTGAGCCCCTTTCCTTTACGTGACTAGAAAAACAAAACCTTCCAACATTCAAAACCTCTGATCTAAGACCGCTTTGATCCGTGTGGCGGATGGCTAAGCCACGGCTGCCTGCACAGCATTCAGAACAGTTAACACCATCAACTGGCTCAAACAGGTGCCTCCAAAAACAATTTTAACAGCCTTTATCTTGAACCAGCTTTTGACCACAGAGTACCGTGTACAGCAAGTAAATGCAGTTCCTGTTTCATAAGAATCTGAAACCTGCATCATGACTTCCTCATGCTGGGTTTATTATGGTTTTAGACTTGCCTGCAGCCATGAGAGTGCTCGTCGTCGTCCTGATCTCGTGGTATCCCCCCTCGCACCTCTTCTGTAAGGGCTTCACCGTCCATCCCAAATCCAGTCTCACCTTCTTCCTCTCCTCCTCCTCTCACAGCTGACCAGGTCCATTTGGCCCACTGTACCGGGGATAGCCAAGACATCTTCAGCCAAACGTATACAGGAACACTTTGTGGGTGAATTCAAACAAGTGAGTCAGTCTCTCCTCCTCGGCTGTTTTTTCCTCAGGTCTCACATGGTCTTGAATAGGAGTTCACGTTTTTGTTGAACAAGCTTCACGGTTTCCTTCCTCTTTTGTGACTGTTGATGTTGAATCCTCTAACGGCTTCCTCTATGTCAGTGCAGCTGAGTAACCAAGACTTTGCAGTCTCCTCCTTTCCCTCTCAGAATACCACAGCAAAGATCAGCTGGCTGCCAGATAACTCCCCCTCCACCCCTCCTTTCCAGGGCTGGACTATTGAGAAGCAACGAATGGGGGGAGGAGAAAGGAGAGCGCCTGCATCTCTGGTCCAGCTGATCCAGCAGCCCCTGTGGTGTACGAATGGTAGCTCCCTTACCAAGAAGAATCGCCTCGCTCATGAAAAGCAGAAGCAGGGAGCTTGAAGAAAAGTGAGTGGGGGGCTCCGTGGTTTCAGAGACTGGAATGCGGAGTCGAGCTCCTCCTCAGTTTATTCCATGAACCATCTTTAGCCTTGAGCCGAGAACCAGGAAAACCGGTTCTCTCACTCTTTTACTCATACATACCTGTTTTGACTGTCTCTGCAGATTACTCATGGAGGTCAGCTTTCCCGTGACTAATTTGTACCAAAATTAAACATCTTTCCCAAGTGGAAAAACTCAAATACTCTTTAGGAGCTTTCATTGAAAACTAAACCAGAATCTTGGCTTGAAAAATGTCTATAAAATATGTGAACGACTTTTAAGTAACTTCAAGTGGAGCGGTCAGAGAGCGCATAATCCTAATCAGGATTATACCCTACTCAAGGGGTTTAGGTGATGGATAGAGCGGCAAGCATCTCAGTTTTGCACCACAACCACATCCTTTGAAATCTGTCAACAATCTAAAAATATAAGCCCAGTCAGGGTGTGTTGCTGGTCGTTGCCATCACAAACACAGAGCAACAGCCATTAAGGACATACCACAACCAAGCTTTGACAAAATGTCCTGAGTAAAGAAAATGGGACTGCAATAAAACACAATTCAACATCTCCACTGGAGCATGAAATGCAGATTCTCCGCTATAGCTATAGGGGAGACTTACATAACCAAACTCAAACAGAGTATCTGGGTCATTCCACATCAGAGAGCAGAGATATTCTTTAGCCAAATCATGGTGATCATCAGAAATCTGCTAAATTTATGTCTCACTACAAAACAAAAGAATGTTCCATTGAGGTTTATTCTAGAAAGAACTGGACTTTTACTTTATTTGAGTCTTTAAAAGAGAGATTAAGCTGTGAATGAATGGCTTTGGTTTTCATTTGTGGAAACTTTCCCTCATACACTGTAGGAACACCCATAAAAATAGAGAATTTTGGGAGGTTTCATTACTTTTTTGCAGTTTGCGTAAGTAGAGGAGGTTTTAAATTTCAATCACATGTGGACCAAACATCAAAGGGGCCAAAATATATTTCTCCCCCCAAAATGTTTAACAAGGTGCATAGAGATCTTTGTCAGACAGTATTTGTTCAAGTAATACTTTTTGAAATTAGGGTAACATCTTGAATACTTAACAATTTAACTTCAGGTTGAGGTTGATGAAACTCTATCTTTGGTAGTTACCAACAGCTTCACTGGAAACAAAGATTATATGTGAAGTAAAAAAAATATGCTTCTTGTCACAATGGAGACATTAAGAGCAGATGAAAAAATGTGAGGAATTCCAATCAGTTTGTTCTGGGTGTGCTTCAGGTCAGCCTCAACCACTGATTTACAGAATGAAGGTACAGTGTGCTTCTCTAGTGAAGTGTTGCCTTAACCCAGCCTCTCCCACCAAATACAAAGGTCTCATTTAAAAAATCCCAAAGCAAGATTTAAAACCAAACTTTTAATCAACAGCTTTGTTGAAATTCACATTACCAGTTAAAGTTTAAACACATGATTTTTCCATGACTGAATTGTTGGGGGGAATAAAGAAAGACATATTGTTACTCAAAAGACAAGTTCAAAGTTGAATTTAAGCACTTTCAGCAGAAGTTATTTCTAT
Source organism: Danionella dracula (assembly GCA_900490495.1). Taxonomy (NCBI): domain Eukaryota; kingdom Metazoa; phylum Chordata; class Actinopteri; order Cypriniformes; family Danionidae; genus Danionella; species Danionella dracula. The sequence goes on from UELW01000006.1 coordinate 2,701,045, forward strand.
TCTAATTAGCTTTTAATCTTGTAACTGCCACACCAAGAAAAAGGCAATTGAAAAAGTATTTGTTTGTATATCTTAACTCATAACATCACTAATACCACAATTCAATTCATTTTCCACATCCCATATTTTTTGTTAATTCTTTATATAGCTTTTTATGGGAAAAGTATCATTCACAAATATGGAAAATACCCCTAAAATGAACTGTAAAACTAATTTGAAAAGATTATTTTACAAAAAGAAAACAAAACACTTTTTATTCAATTTGAATCTTTATGAATTTAGATATTACTGAAAATATTTCAGCTTTTCACTTGAAACAGAACTTTTTTCCTTTGATTTTTAACATGAAAACAAAAAGTAAAGTAAAATACAACGACTTAAGATATGCTCAACCATTTGGTTGAGAGGGCAGCAAAATTAAAGAGGATATTTTCTTTCATTTTGGTTCACTTGTGTTTTACCTGTAAAAATAATTTAGAGGAAAAAAACAGCAAGATTCAAACAACACAAATAATTCAATCAAGACAACTGAACATGTTTCATACTATTACAGGGATATTCTATTAAGGCAATACTCCCACACATGTCAAAAAAGTGTACTTTGTGGTGTACCTGCTCAAATATATATGAAGCAGCCTTTAAGATTAAAATCCAAATAAATTTATCAAGACCTAAATTGAAACAATTACTGTAAAATCACCTTTCAATACAAGTTAAATTGTTCCTCGGAAAATTCCATCATAATAAAAAATAAAAAAAAACAACCAAATACATTGCCCTGTATTTAGCATAAAACTAATTTCAGAATATTTAGTAAAAAAAAAAACAGCAAGTTATCAAACTTTTGACTAATATTGTATTTTTGTTCCACTAAAGTGGAAAGTTCGGAGACCTTCTTTAACTAAAACTGTGATGTATGTATGTAGCTAAACTCTTAAAAAATGTAAATAATTATTGGTTTATTTTATTTCACAGACTGCTGCCAATAAATCTGATGCATCAGGTCAGTTTAACACACTCTCAACAATAACACCTTCAGAGTAATCCATTCCGGTGTTAAATGCCAGGTTCTCTCAGCATCCAGCCTGAGCTGACTGTGAAGGATGACATCTGCCACTAGGGACAACTCACTGTTAACTCAACCCCAATGAAACAAGAAGTCTAGAATGAGAAGTAACAACAGCAGACAGCCAAAACTAGACTGAGGCCAAAACTGTTCAAAGGAGAGAACGGAACACTGCGTTAAATAACAAATCTTCCCCGATGTGAGAATCTGGCATGTAGTAGCTAAGCGATCAGAAAAGTCATGAAGCATCTACACACAGCTCTATTGTATACAAACAGAAGCCTAAAATAGCTCGCTTCAGCAACACAAGCACATCATGTTTCCAGAAAACCCTAGAACACACTGACCAATAAATACACAATGAACCAGAGGTGTATGGTCTATTTGAGGCAGAGATCTATGTTTACTGGAGTCACAAGGCACAGAGAGCAGCTGTCCAAAAACAACCCACGAGAGAAAAAAGTACTTCCTTTAAAGACAGAGTGCACTCCAGAAGCAAACAGTTATGTGTTTAATCTTGTTTTAACTTTATATGAAGAAGAGGGCTTTTCATAATGTCTCTAAACTCAAGAACATGCATCGTTGCTAACCACAATTGTTTTTCTTTTACACCTGTTTTAAAATTATCTTTAATTTGTTTTTACCCACATATTTTTAGTTAGTTAAGGGTTCTGCTGGTGCACACTTCCCGAAAATCTTACATTCCTAGCTTGTGTCTTGTTTGTTGGATTGTTTGTTTAAGTTTGGCTATTGAGAAAAAAACAAAGGTCAAACAAAAAGCTCTCTTCAAATAGGGATCGTTTCATGTGTAAAGTTACAGAGCCACCTAGTGGTGAGCAATGTGCTGCTCATAAAACCACACTTGTCTTAATATCTCTATTTCCATTAAAATATAATATAAACTATATTGAATATTTGATATAATAATATATAAATATTGGATTTCAACTCTGAAGAAGTGGTTTCAATTTGTATTTGAATGATCTGATTCCATGCTGGTCCAGATCTAATATCCATGGCATTTCAGCAGCTGAAACTTTTTCTTTTTTACAAAAATATTTTTTTTTTACATGGCTACAAGTCAGAGAAAAATAACATGTGTTTGTTTATAGCCAATTACAATTTTCATTTTAAATCTGTACTAAGGATAAAGCTCAGGAGTCCATAGAACGCTCCATAAATTTCACTGTAGTTTTAGTTTTTTTGTTTTCTGTGTGTGTTGTTCTGGTTGTTGTTGTTGTTGTTGTTCCCATTCTGTTTGCTATTCTTTCCGATTATTTCTGATTATTTATTGTTTTTCTGATCTGCTGAAGGAATTGGTCGTTGAAATACTCTCTCTTAGGTAGATTGCTGCTGCTGCTCATTTCCAGTTACTCTGTATGTCCAGGGGTCCAGCAGAAAATGATTTGGATAAAAATATAAGTACCTTAAAATGATTGAATGTGGTCCCACTTTTTACACTTTTAACAAAGGAAAAATAAGCTTAACTACCTTAAAATAATACAATGAGCTGTCAGCTAGAAATAAATTATTTGGCTACATCTGCTGGTCAAACACAAGTAACACAGGGAAACTCACTTAGCTTGCATCACAACAATACCCAAATCTAAAACAAGCTTGCCATTGTGCCAACCCGATTTATGCCATCCATGAATGCAGAATATATTTACAAGGTTAACCCTGTGACACAAAACAACCCCCACCCAAACCCATTATAACAAAAAAACAAACATTCATCACAAGACCTGAATATTAGCATTTCATTCTAAGAGGAATTTTGGTTTGAACAAACAGTCTTTTTTCCTCTTATTAAAGCCCAAACAAGTGATACAGCAAACTTCAGAATGACCCACTTATACACGGACTGGCTTGAACTGCTGCGAGCAGGCCTGGGAACCTGAACACAACCAGTGAAGAGTCCTTCTAAGAAGAGCTACCAGCATTTTATTAGTATTATGTTTGAACAACAAACATAAAACCCTGACCAGTGAGGACAACTGAATGGAAATGAATGTCAATATTTTAATGAGTGAGTAAAACAAGAACAATTTTCTTCAACGTTTTTCATATTGTATGCAATCTTCAAGATAGGAATCCCACCGACATTTCAATATGCAAATGAGCTACACAAATTACACCACAAGTAAAACCAGGCTTACAAGTCGAGGAAATTTGTCATCAAAATTTATCAGACTTTTGAAAAAAAAATTAACGTGTGAGACAAAATATGTACACTATGTCTCTTTTTTTTCAAAAATTGATGACATAAACAGCCACAGCTGATCAAAAAAAATGTCCTCATGAAAGATGCTCCAGTGACATCTCAAGCAAAAAAATACTTTATTGTACTTAAAGTATGTTTATATTACAGAGAATGCTTAAACTGTAATTACACAAATTGAACTTTTTGTCAATATATTTTAAGCATATTTGAATCACACTTCAAACATAAACACACTTTGAAATAATTAAACTACATTCCATTTTATAGAAATATATTAAAATAACATATACTTTAAGTGATTTCATATTTTTTTGTTACATGTTTTTGTATATATTTTAAATTGTTTGCTCAAAGTTATCACTGAATGTATATTCAGTGCACAAAAGCATGTTTCATTTAAGTACACTTAGAAGCTATATTTTTCATCTAGACAAAAAAGTAAACACTTGCAATCTGTTGCCAGCACTGTTGCCAGTTTGTAAAATATGAACAAAAATCCAAACAAAAATGCATCCAAGACCTAATTTGACCCTCAAGAAGAACATATAAATCAGCTTTGTATCCTTACAGCCCAAATAAAACATTGACTTACGTCAACCGGTATAATCAGACTCATAGGTGTGCCTTGCTAAGTAAAAGTTATTTAAATAGGCAAGTCTGCAAACTTAAAATATGCTTGCACAAGGGTGGTTTAGCTCTATAGAAAGCTGGATATACAGACAACTAATTAAATATGACTTAAACAGTCTCAACTTTCAGCTCCTAGATTTTGTATTACTTAACTTAATAAAGAATAATGCCACACCTTTATTGTCACACCGGGAAGTTCATATGACTCGGTAACATGGATGTGATTTCCCGTGTGTAGACAAGTGTAATATTACCCAGATTTGATAGCTCATTTAGTGTACTCTGTCTAATATTCTGCACTAAGTACTATGAAGAAATATCATCTTATCTAAGTCAAGATACAAAAGTGTAACTTACATGCTAAGGCTCTTCTGTTTGAAGGAAGTTGACCCATTCCCCTTCTTGCTTTGTGAGCCTCCCATGACCCTTCTGAGTTTATAGTGAGTAAATAACTTCAAGCCTACTGCAGTAAGTTAATGAACGCAGATGGTTCATCCTGACTCAGACCAGTAAGACTGAAGCGCTGGAGCAGTACTGACACACAGCTTGTTTCTATGCTAAATGCCACACCTACTTCAGCATACATACAGACACTCACTCCTACAGTATCTAGATGATCTCTGAACACACACACACAGAGACAGACACACACACGGAAGATGTCATTCAGCCACGAGAGATTCCACAAAGAGCTGAAGGGAGGAATCAACATCAAGCATCCATCTCAACAGGTTCCTCTCACTGTTGTGTTATGAACAGAGAGCCATTGATGAATCCATCATTTCTGAACATGTGCTGACGTGTGAAAAACTCTCTCCGCACTCAGTCATTCCATGTCATTGACAGCTAAAAACATTGCTGCTATCTCCTGAGATGATCTAATTAAAGTTCAACTGCATATGTGGGTCAAATCTGATTAGCTAGTCTTTTTTTATATTATTTTAGGATGATTAGAGGTGTGATATAACGGGCAGAGAGGAACTGGATGCTAAAAAGGAGTTTTTCACCATTTAAAACCACAATTTATTTTCTGCAATATTAAAAACAAATAAAACATTTCGCTTTAAAGAATACTTATGTTGTTTCCTTTTATAATTTACAAAATTTACAATTTTGAGTTATCAATACTCTGAAATTTTCATTGAAATTGGGCTTGGGCAACAAGTCAATAAGGTTTAGTTTCATTGTTTGTCAGTTGCATAAGAGCTATATTTACATTTACATGTATGTATTTGGTAGACGCATTTGTCCAAAGCGACTTACAGAAGGGAAGAGACAAAATACAATTTGTTACACAGTCAAAGTCTATCTCAGCTTGCTCATTATAGAAGTTGTATCGACTGATCAATAAACCATAGCAGGAAGAGAATAAAGACAGAGGATTATTTTTGAGTTATGTCTGATAATTTGCTTTAGCAAATTAATTCATTTATGTTTATTAGCAAATAAATGTGTTAACATACTCACTGCTACTCAGACAAACAGCCAAAAAAAGTTAGTTATTCTCCCAATCTGCATGACTATTCTGACTTTTGTTTAAAGAGCAATTTTGAAAGACCAAATAATATTTATAACATACAATGGCACAAAAATATTATAAAAGTAACATTGGGTTGCAGACCTTTGCAGATTTAAACTGCATTCAAAGGAGATGTAAGTGAAATGTCAGATATGTGGGGAAAAGGTAAGCTGTGGACATCTGCTATACTGCCTGATAGAAAGAGGGGGCTCTAGTGAGCAACTTATGTGTAAAGAATTAACTGAACACCAAAAAACATTAAAATATATAAATCATTTGAGTTTAAAAAAGAAATGCTTAAATATAAAAGCTTTTTCTATAGAGAGAGGAATAATGACTGATAGCTACTTAAAAAAAAGAAATTGTAAATCTATGTAATTCTGCCTGATGTTTATGGAATATATAACATTCTAATTTGTTAAAGGTATAATAAATATGTTGGCTTGATAAAGCTATCAAACTGATACATGCTTTTAAACTTATTATTATTCTTGTAAACTTATTTTCTGACTGCATTTCCTACTCGCTCAAGCTACCAACTTTGAACCTTTTTCAAACTATTCTCATGTTGCTGTCTTTTATTACTGGTACCACTAAATTATTTCAGGTAATTGGTTAATTTCAAACTTTAAAATCTAGTATTAATTTTAAAAACTCACAGAAATGCTAAATGAAAAACCTTTTAAAAATGTTTGACATCTTGTCTCTTGTAATAATAATAATAATAAAGTCATATTTCCTAGCGCATAAATAGTATTATCGATTTAGTAAATAAACATATATGATAAGACATTTATACAGTTTGTATGTAAACATAGACTGCCCCCTAGTGGAGCTAATGAACAAAAAGTTGAGAAACGTTGAAATTCAGCCCCAGAAAACACCACAAACTAAATCTCATATACACTGCAAAAAGAAACTCACAATACACTCATGGTCATGTTTCTCAAAACTCAAATTCAATCCAGATAAACACAGAGGATACATGTTTGCATCCGTTTAAACAGCCTAAATGAAACAGAATGTTCACATTATTCGTATTGCATGTCTTTTCGCGGTCACAAATAGAGCATGACTATGAACATGTAATTTTATAGAGAGAGAAGCATGCACGATCTACGGCTGGGAAACTTGCTTTTGTTGATTCAACATCATTCTACATCTTCCTGCCAAACAGGCTGATTAAACCCTGCACCACATGACACAAAGGGGTCAAGAGCCAACGCAACAGATGAAGATTCACACTCTAAAGCACAGCCAGCAGCACTTTAACTCAACTGATGGGCACAAGGTTTCCGATTGTCAAGAAATTAATATTTTTAGCTGTGAGCTCAACCTTCAGTGTTAAGAAAATTGAGAAAACCAGATTACCAACTTTAGATAAAAAGTCCTTCTAAGAGTTTCCTGTCAATCAAGTGCAGACCTGTTGTTAGCTTTCATGTGAAGATTTATGCATTTTAAGACACATTTCAGATTAAACGCTTGTTAGGAACAAATGATTTTGTAAAGCCTGAAAACTTAAAGCATTTATTAGAGTAGCAGGCAACTCGTGCCTTGAATGTCTTTCTTTGTTTGAGTATAGCAAATGATCGGACCTCTGTAGATGAAGTAACATCGTTCTATAGGTCAGTTATCTCATGTGGTTAACACGTGTGATTGAGCCTTCTGCTCTCCATTTCCTTCAGCAGAACCCTAATAAAGTTTGCAGTGCAGATCACCAACGATGACGAGGGAATTACATTACACACACATTTCCACGACTTTGGAAATCGTGTGACTGAGAATGGAATGTAGGATTTACTATAAACGACAGGATTACGATGTCCCTTAAACTTGTTTTTGTGTTGGTGAGATCATTCTGAAATCAGGACTCTTATATTTACATTTAAGCATTTGACAGACACTTTTTTTTCCCTAAGCGACTTACAGTAGGGGGGAGAAAATAACAGTAGAGAAGAGACAACTTCATGAGAAAATATTTTGTTATTTTACTGTACGTTTGTTGTGAAAGTTTATCGGTATTTGAAATACTAATGTAACAAAGAATGATGGATCTTTAACAAACACCAAGGTTTAAACACCGAACTTCTGTATTTCAATAGAAAAGCAAGTAGGTTCTACCTTATGAAGGTAGAAGATTGAATTTCACTTTTTGTAAGCCTTTTTAATGTCATCTAATGTTGGTGATTTTAGAGTGATTTTATTATTTTAAATTTGAAAAAGTGCCTTTGGTGGTTTTAAATATTTATTTGTTAGCAATTCGACTCATAAAGGATGATGATAATTTAAAAAATTATTAACTGTTTAGGCTTATTTCCATATGTCCTTATTATTGTCGTTATTAAAGGTTTCAGCCAAACTCACAACTAGAACATATATAAAAACAGGTTTAATTGAATGTAGTATCTGGAATATTTTAGCCACTTCTTAAAAGGTGCAGTATGTGATTGCCTGAGTCAATGCTGGAATTTCAAATAAAAAAAAAAAAAAACATGTAAATAGAGACCAATAGAGATTTTTTCTTTTTAAATGCTTAATTTTTCATGTATTTTTTTTTCTGGACAAAATTTACTAAATGAACTTGTTCTGAACAAAAATGATTGTGTGTATGTGATAATATATATCATAATAATATGTATATGATAAAAAATTAAAGTTTAGTCCAGAACGTCCATTTAGTAAATTTTGATATCAGTAAAGCAACAATAAACTAGTATTAATGTGAATTATGAATAAATGAGCCAATATAGCTAGGCTACTTATCAAAATAATCAATGTCAAAGATTAATTAGGATTTAGGATAAAGATTAACAGTGCAAATAAACATTTGCTAATTGATCATTTTATTGCCTAGAGCAGAAGAACTATAATCAATTTATGTAACCTATTTGAAAAAGAGAAAAGTCTAAATTCTACTGAGCAGTTAATATATGGGTTATTGTGTCCAAGGAAAAGGGAAATGTTTAAAATCTATATGCAAAATTTTGCGTACCATCAAAAGAATGAGTAGAATCATACTATAAAAAGATGAAGACTAATCGACAGTGATCAAAGACTGTTCAAACGAACCATTGGAAATATTCATGGTCAGAGATAAGACACTAGTATTGTATTGTTGCAAAAGTGAGCATTATAAAAAAACAAAAGACACATCTTGAATAGTTAATAGACTGCTTGAAATATTAATTTCAGTTAACGTTTTCTCAGTTTGAACCGAATCTCCGAGTCGACTCGCAAGCACCGGCGTCCTGTTCAGAAAGCAGCCTTTAAAATAATAATCTTTCTACTAGCGTAATATTAAAAAAAGTTTTCTCACCTTCTCCTGATTCCTGTCAAAGGTCAGCAAAACGTACACCTCGTCATCCTGACTTTACACAAAAACCTGTAGCCGAATTCGCTGAAGTGCTCGATTTAAAGAGCCGGAGTGTGTCTCGTTAGCCCTGACACCAGTGCTTCTGTTGTGTTCTCTGGCGCTGTGGAATGCGAGCTTGGCGTCGGTTGGGAGGGCTAATCATGACTCTGTATGGAAAGGGAATGTTTTGTAATGTGTGGCGCACTTTTCCAGACGGATAAATGGGAAATGAAGAAACTTCCCACTGGCTATGATTTGAGAATTCTCTTAAAGGCGCAGTACTTAATAATTTTAGAAAATACAACTGGATTGAAATAACCACTCGAACAAGTTAAGGGGTAAATAATTAGTATTTAAAACTTTAGAGATATTCAAACATTACATATACATAAAGATACATTTATAAGAAAATTAGAAAACACTGACCAAAGTTACATAATGAAATATTAGATCAAATCTCTGTTATGAACACATATTCGGCTACACAAAGAACTGTTGTGCGGCTCAAGGGTCTTAAAGCTTGCCTTGAGAATACTGAAATAATATCCCTATACCTGGCAATCATTCAACAGTAATTACAATTCTAGATACTTTTTAGCTTGTTGACTGGTTCAAACATGGATACCAAAACTTATTCGGTCTGGCTTTACAGTTATATACAAGATATACAAATCTATAACTGAGGGTATCTCACTGGAATATTTCCATAGATCTCTTTCAGAACCAACAATGCTGTATCTTCTGACTCCCTGCAATCAAAACAGAGCATTTTTAATTCAATTCAACAGATCATTAATTGCAGACTAACATGAACAAAAATAAATACAAATGTCAAAAGGGTAATTCAGGAATTAAACTCTGTAAATTACTAATTTAGTCCAGAAAAAAAAAGTGTTCTTACCAGTAGCACAAATGGCTCTGTATGGCAAAGAGGTACTCATTGAAGCTCTCGATTGGTGTTTCCTGAAGAACAAAGTCAATACGTCGCCCGTGATTCAACATCCCCACCTGAAAACAATTCCTGTCTTCATGTTCCAGGGTAGATCCTTCTGAAAAAATATTCAGATGTAAGCAGTCAGGATTATTTAAAACATAGAGTTTCTTAAAAAATTTCCTCAGTTACCCTCAGCGTCATCTGACTTGCTCATGGAAAGGCCACCTTCAGCGAGCGCTGGTGTTGGAGGCTGAGAGATGCTCTGCCAGACCATTTTTAAGGATCCCAATAAATCCGAACTGACTCGGGTTAGCCCTTCTTTGAGTTCTGAATTTGTAACAGCATCATATTAGCTTTAAAGTATTTCTAGAATCAAGAAAACTCAAGAAAGTGATGTGCAATACCAAGGTGCATTCTCTTTCGCCCTTTATGATGAGGTATCATCATGGCCGGCAAGTCTACATCAGGAGGCAAAAGCATGGGCTCGATTCGGTATGCCACAGGGTCAAACTGCACAGAACAGATTCAAGCTGTAAGAACAGAGCTCAAAAATCACTTTACAACAAGGTTGTTAAAAATAAAAACAAGTATTAGGAGCTAAAATGCTAATTAAAAATAATGGAGAACTGAAGAGATTGAGCAGGAAAACATACTCAATTTCCATACCCCCATAAAATAATAATACAATAATAATCTATATTGCAGCCTTTAGCTATTTAAAATGCTGTTTAAATATGAAATAAAAATTCAGCAAAAAACTAAGAATAACGAACAATATAAAAAAAACCACTGGTATAAAACACCATGGAGAGGATCAAATAAATTGTAACGCAACATAGACCTTGAAAACTTTTAATTTTGTTTAACAAACATTAACTTTCTTAAAATATCATTTACATATGATGAAACTACAGCACTCAGGAAAACAGGCCCAGGGTAAAGTTGAAGTTGTGCGTTAAAAGTTTTGCTCGTTATGAACAAGCTCGACAGAATTCAGCCTGAACCTGAACTAATATTATTCCCGTTTTAAAGAATTTAGAATATTAAATAATACATATAACCCCTATATAATTTTACTACATCCTTAACAACTTTTAAAAAGTACTATTTATCATAAAAAATGTCTTTGAATCACCTCAGACTGTTTACCCCTGGTACTCCCACTGCCACTCGTCAATAGAATGATCAGAAAAGCTTCACACAACAAATCTATCACTTTATGTCAAATATTAAAAATGTTTCCCTCTGCTGCTCTTATACTTCTAGTTTAGAGAGCAGGTCAGTCCACGAACATTAATGAATGAATCTGAGTATAACTAGAGGCATGTTTTTGATGAGCACTAAACACACTTGAACTGTCAGAAACACTGAGTTTACATAATCATTAGTCATTAATACATTTCAAAATATTTTATTTTCCAGAAATGGGATCCCCAAGCCTCAGTTTCATCTTCTCCTTGTTTAATTTTGAGTATCTTATTCTAATCTAATTGAATTACATGACTGATCGCTCTTTTACCATGCATGACGGAGCACATGCCAGAGCCTGACTCGAACCCATGTAAAATAATAGGAATTAAAACAAAGAAATCTAATAAAAATAGTCAGTTAGGTCTATTTACAGAGAAAGTCTTGTTTTGCTTAGATTTGATTTGTGTGCATGCAAAAGTCAGTTATTCTGATTTAAGATATAGTGGAACGCATTCTAAAAGCATTTAAATATAGTGTTCACGAAAGATCTTACCGGATGGTAGATGTTATAGAAACTCTTGCATGTCGGTAAGCTGTAATTAGGATCAATCCTTTTCAAACCTCTGACTGTCAAAAACATTCCTATGGGAGAACCCGCAGCAAAGAATGCCTGAGGTTTAAAGGCGAACTGAGGATAATCAATGGATACCTGCACAATAAACAAGATGTTACTTGACAACTTCGAAGACTACTTGAAGCTAGTGCAGATGGAATAGCATTATAAATAATAATACATAATGTGCTGCATAATACAGCCTTTCAAATTGCTTGAAAACAAGATAGTGGCTTTCTAAATATACACTAACTTGTCCAATCCCGACATCAAAATGCTGGTAATCAACTGCACTAGTTGTGGGGGTCTGGTGGTCATGGGCATTCTTCATCCCTAGACTTGGAGAATTTGGGGCTGCATGTCCACCTCCAATTTTAGAGTGCTGTTGGATGTAACAATGAAAGGTTACTAGAGAGAATCCGCACCAATGTTTCCTTGAGTGTGGGGTTCCTCACAAATCAATCTATATTGCAAAGAATTTCACTTCTATCAAAACAAATGTGCTTTGGAAGTTACCTTCCATTGCTTGACACAGCTCATGATTTTTTTGCGAGGGCCGAGAGGTATTCCAAGATCTTTTAGATCTTTTTCAGAGCAGAGCATCTGAAGATTAAAAAAATAATATAGTACATTATTCACTTGAAGTGATCAGCAACCCTTCGCCCTTTTAGAAGCACACAAAAAGTAAGCATTCCTAATGTTAAGATACATCGATTTTAAGTGGTGAAAATGTATTTACTCTCTGACATCATTTTTAAAACTTTCTGTTATTTAAACATGATCCTAAGAAATAAATTTCAAAATCAAAACATGGAGCTTCGTCTAAAAAGAGGAAAAAACTTATACATTCCGTGTAATTCATATATAACAAATGCAAAGCAGGTAATATAATATAATAACTTCCATAAACGAGTCTTGAGGGTAATAATTGGCTTTCATTCACACATTTATTAAAGAGCAAGTGAAACGCTGATAGGGCCAGGTTTTGTCAGACTTAAAACAAATTTGTAGCTAATTAGCAAAAGGAATAAAGCATAGACTAAGGTTTATTTACTTACATCTTTGACAATTACATCTTAGGATTTAATATTATATTTTTAAATTCAGGTTTGTTATCTAAGAACTTGAACAGACACAGACTAGTGCATGTCTTTCTTACTCTTTGTCTATTGATAACTGGCTACACCCAAATTTAGCATCAAATTTACTTTGGGGTTAATAGCACATGCACTACAAATTTTCTGATTTCAGGACAGGAAACACACCAGAGATTCCATGTCCACTTGCTCCTTCTTCAGCAATCCAAGGTGCTCCTTCAGCCCGTTGCTCGTTAGTGCCATCTCCAGACTGTCAAAGGAACTGCAGTCTTCAGCAACATGATGGTCCTCGTGGGCCTGAGATGAAAAAACACCATAACTGTCAAATTAATTTAGATTTTGTACAACAAGCAGGAAAAACGTAATATAGCAGCGCAGCAAATAGACTTCAAAGTAGAATATAAATACAAGATGCATTTATTTTTGTTTAAAATAGAGAAAAAATATAAGAAAGTAAAGTTTTTGATTAAATTCTAAATTGCATTAGATTTCAGTGACATAAATAAAAAAATAGTTTGAGATTTTTATTGTTATTGAACAAAATAAAAAGCAAACCGTATGATCTGTGGCATCTGTATCTTTCTCTTGATTGGTCAGAAGGTCAAACAGGATCAGTGAGCCTGTGTAAACAAGTCAAAAATCCTTTACTGATTTTTTTTATGTTAATTTTAAAAACAAAGCACATTGTTCTGAAATCTCCATACCGAGGCTGTGTCCAAACAAGGAAACCTTTCCAGTGAAGTACGAATGTCTCTGGAGGAAGAGGGTGTGCAGACGGTTGATCTCTGAGGCCACGGTGTCCACGATCGTCTGGCAGTATGTGGCGCTGTTGTAGAAGAAGAGATCCAGCACTGTGTCGTTGCTAAACTGACGAAGACGACTTATACTGGGTAAAGTGATTCTGTCGATGTCTCTATTAAAAGAACCACAAATCAAATTTTCTTGTGAATGTCTCCAAATAGGTCTTCTTTCTATTGCTCTCAACAAAACATTGAAGGAAATGATAGCGATAGAAACACACAATCATCTCACTTGTCAACTCCTGTAGTTTCTCCATGCAGTACTTTGTGCCAGTTGACTGGAAGGTACTCGACCCGTCCAACGACGCATGCCTCTTCACTCTGCCTGAAATGGCTGTTTATGAGGCTATTAGAGGCGTTTCGGAATTCATTCACTGCAGAAAAAATTAAACATTTTTGAGAGCAACCTAACAATGGCATGAACAGTCCAGCATCCGAGGCACATTAATAAGTATTTAGTTAAAAGATGGACACTAACCACACTGAACAATGCCACGGAGCCGCATGTCACAGGCAGGGCCAATTCCATGAACCATGAACACCAAGTGATCTACCATCTCTGGTTCTCCTACAGAATCACATATTTTGTTTGCAAACCATACTGAAGCATTGCAATTTTCATGCATTAAACTGAATCTCTGGGTCTGATATGTTTAGCGACAACTTTAACTAAACATAATTGAATTGAGGCTTGTTTGAAAGCGACATTTCACCTTATTGAAATTTGGTTAGAATTCATTTGTGCATGGACTATGCCTGGCAGGGATTCAGTTTCTTACCCTTGTCCTGAATCACTAATGTTATTAAAATATTGCTAAGCTAACAGTTTAGCTTCAAAATCTGTATTATTTAGTTTATTTTTCATCTACTAGCAAACCAACATGAATCATATGACATGGCATTTACCAAAATATTTTTACTGCAAACGTTTAAATACTGCAATGTGCTAACATGAAACTACAGACTACTGGGATACTTTAACGGGGTCAAGAACCGCCCCCAATGTGTAAGGACGGAAAAATTTTTGCATTTAAAAAATATTTTGTTTTGACAATTATTGTTGGGAGTCCACTACTTTTCAGGACCAGTCTCTGACAAAATCCATTCTTAAATTGTGCCCTGTTTATATAGAAATCCATTGTAAATTGAGGAAGTCAAAGCGTTGTGTTGTTCCTTTCTGATTTTAACATCATCAAAAAAATCCCAAAACTGGAAATCAATGATGCCATTTTCATACCCTGATTATACTTTTATTCTGAATATAATTGTTCACAAGCTTGCACATAGGTTGAGCTGGCTGAAATGAAAACGTGTGTACATCCGAAATGAACACGTTTTTCTATTTATATTTATATTTAGTTTTTTTGTGAGATGGCTCCAATAAAAGCAGTAATAGAATAAAGGAAAACAATGAGATTAAGAGTTAGTACTATTCAATTACTTTTTTAGACATTTTAAATAATTTAGATAAAAAAAATTACTCAGTTAATCACTCAGTTATTATTTCTCATGTTTAGCCTTTTTGTATTTGTGAAATTGGCTTTTAAAAATATAATGATAAGGAGGCAAAATGTGAAAATACTTTTAGCTAATAAACCCTATAAGATAAACAACTCATTTTGTGAAAATTTGGAAAGATGTAGCCAATTAATTCAGACAGGATAAGCTGTTATAACAATTACTGTTTTTGGCAAAAACACGACGAGTGAAATTTTAAGGGTTCCACTCACCTTCTGGAATCTCTACTGAAATATTCTCAGCTCCTCTCTTCAGTGTCCTGGGTTGAGTTCGTTCGGTTGGGGAGGGGGGGAAATCCTTGCAACTCATGGAATATTGCGTCATGAGCTAAAGGATCACAAAGAGAGCAATAATATATAAGTCGGGAATGGAAAACTTAATAATCTTTCATTTATTAAACACTACCTTAGGATTGTGGAGGATCACAGTTTCCCCTGTTGGGAGCTCCAGATTTGTTTTCCATTCATCCAAAGTAACTGCAATCATGTAAGCATCCTGTTTGTGAACAAAGAAAAACATTAAGTTTGAAACAGTTTGAAAAACTGATTTCTTTCAAAGGATCTCACCTCTAGGAAGTCGCTAACGTCTTCACTGTAAGGAGTGTAAGTCATATCTTTGCTGCCTTTGTGGAACCAGGAGCAGCGTCGTACCTCAGTGGGCTTCTGCTCCCAATACACGGAGTATCGTGTTCTTTCACGTAACCGAACATCATACCTCCTTCCATCGGTAGCCACTACAACTTCACTCTTGTCACTTTTTCCAACTGTGAAAGCATATCTCATGGTTGTTATCATCTTAATGCAAACTCGCGAGGCCGTGAGCATTTCGTATGGATTTTCACACAGTTGTAGGAACAATTGAATTAGAGACCTCGAGTGTGTGCCTCCTCCAACCTCTGGGAGTCTTCTCTGCTGAAGGGCAGCCATGAATCCTGATGGTTGTAGAACCAGTGGTGCTCCACTGGTTCATACGGCTCCACAATCTCCATGTTGAGACCAGCCGCCATGCTGCACCAAAGCAAGTGGACTGCAAAAATTATGCTTAAATGTTTAATTCAATCCCTGTTACATGGAACACCTGTAGGTTCATCACCTTGAACAGTTTCGTTACAATCAGGAATCAACACAAACATCTGTACCTTTTAAACAAGTTTTTATTAGTGCGAAATTGTATTTTATTAAGGTTGCGGGTTAACTGTTTATAATGGGGCTCTCTGGCATTCTAGCTTTATACAAACATTTCAGTCACTCTATTAAAACTGTGGGGAAAATGTGAAATGCCATATAATTGTTTTCGGATATATTCGTAATAAATAAAACATTACATAAAAAAATCCATTTAGAGATAATAGTAGATTTTCTTTTAAAAAACAAACAAACAAACTATAAATTTAAAAGTTATTAAATCTATTTACAAGAAGTACAATCTGACATGTGTACACTTTGTTTCATGACTTTACAATAACTTTAATACAATTTGTAAATATAAATACGTAAAAACATGCAGAAATAAGCCAGACAGACATTTTTTTGCAATCTGCAAAATACTACTAAAACAAAAAAACTACATAAAAGTATGAACCGTAAGATTAAAACAATGTCTAATTAATACACAGTGAATAACGAATAAAAAACAAGAAACATAGGCTAATGGTTATGTCACCGACGTGTCGCCACGGTATTACGTAATACAACATAATGATGGCAGCAACGCAAGTGACAAACAAATGTCAACAGCTTTGTTGCACTTCTACTAATGTGCCAACATGCATTTTCAAGAATGCTAAATAACAAACGAAACATAATATTGCAATAATTTAACCATTGTGCAGATGGGGCCAGGCATTTAAAACAGACCGAGAGCATTGTGCATGCAAGTAGAACACGGTATATAAAACAAACAGTAATAACAGATAAAAACAAGAGTTGTTTCCTAATCTTATCTGTCAATTTACCAATCTCTTCCAAAAGCAGACAGAGTCATATGAACGAATTCGACCTAAGCAACAAGAAAAAAATTATCTGTCTGTTAGACAAGGACAAATGATTCAATTAGCTGTGCGTTTGTTTGTGAATCCTTCAAAACAAACATTTAGCAGAAACTGTTCGTAACTAGCTCTACTCGGTAGATTACTCCTTTAGCATCTGAGACTAATGTGTCAATTTGAAGGAAAAATACAATAATGTATCGTCTTCTACTCACCGGCGGTTTCTACGGAGACTCGCGAAGGACAAACTTGACTTCTGACCGAGAGCGCAAAACTCAGAGGGTGTTAACCAGTGAGCAAATCCGATGCGAATGCGGCTACTAGGAGCTTACAGCTTATAAGAGGACTAATGTGGGTCTAAAGGTCGACTCACGGGGAAGTTTTGATGCAAGAACGCCAACATTTATTTGTTTTATGAATCTGAAGCACTGTTTCAGTCACACGAGGAGTAGTGATCTCAGAATAAAATGACTCACTTCAGATTTCAATGTGTTGCTCAAGATTTGGTTATTTTTAGATGGTATACGAAAAATTGAGAGGTAATTAAAAAATGTTTTACGTATTGAAAGATGATTTTAAAACATTAATTAATATACAGATTATAACGCCTGTTGTTTTTACCATTTTGGCTAATGAGCTTTTAAAATCTTACTAATAAAAAACACTTTTATTTAACTTTTTATATCCTTCCTTCATTGTTTGATAGATCAGCTAAGACAACCTCTATTGCAAACTACTTTATTTAGACTTTGCAACCAAGTGCATAATGTCTCTTCCCTAATCCCTAACATAAACTGTTTTAGATAAGAGTGTCTGCCAAATGAATAAATGTAAGTTGTAAAAGTCTTTCTGTGTAATTACAGCTAACTCACAGACACATGCAATTTTAAATTAAAATCATTTGTGCTTTTGAACAGCTGTAGGGGTTGGCCAAAGAACATGTTTAGAAGAGAAATGAA
The DNA here is from genome assembly GCA_900490495.1 of Danionella dracula. Taxonomy (NCBI): domain Eukaryota; kingdom Metazoa; phylum Chordata; class Actinopteri; order Cypriniformes; family Danionidae; genus Danionella; species Danionella dracula. Next base: position 2,718,935 of record UELW01000006.1, read on the forward strand.
TGAAAGCAATATGAAAATAAAATCTGCAGTTTGGTAGTAACTTGATGTGTTTTAGGAAGAATTGAGCATATGAACCCAAATAACGCAATCCTTAGTCTTAAACATGGTGGTGATACCAGTATGCTTTGGTGCCTCTCTAAATGATTTGGTAGTTCTTGTCTCACTGCTCAAAGAAACCCATTCATTTTATGAAGTCATAATTTCTTTGCCACTGGGAAATCAGCAAGGGGTCAAATAATTTATAAAGGCTACATTTTCCCTTTTTGTAACTCTATGTTTACGATTTAGTCGATAAGTTACAATCAAGAGATATGAGTTTCGTTGTGGATTTGAAAAGAACGTAGAATTCAAATTAAAATATTATTTGTACAGGAAAATAAATTATTATTTACTCACTTCCAGGAAACTCCCAAAACAGATAACCTACTCAGCAAAGGTTTCCTTGCAAGCAGTCTTTACTGTTGTAAGACACCCAATATCAGTTGATCTGATCAAATTCCAGCAGATAGATTAAAGATAATCATAAACTTTATTGACAATGATAGCAGGGGACTTTCTGTCGCACTAAGCACCACTGAAGATCTGTATAAATATGCCAAGTTAATATAAAACTGACCTAATTGTCATTTTAACAAACATGAGTCTTCACAGAGACACAGAGATAGTTCACATTATTAGATATAAATATTTTAAAGACGTTTTCTAAAAGACAGCTACAATAGAGAAAACAGTAGAAAGACAGACATATTCAAAGCAAGGCTTAGTAAACAATCACATGATTTCTGCTGCTTGGTACAGGTTTCCTACATGGGTAAGAGGTAGCCTTGGCTATTCTGCTTGCGTTCAATTGTCTCTCTCATCCGGAGAGGTCTGTGGCAGTCTGGCTCGTGGAGCGCTGGGTAATGTTGACGGTAACATAGATACGAGATGACCAAACCCAGCAGAGATCCCACCAACACATCTGTGATTCAATGATAGAATAAGGTAAGTGCACGGCTTTTAAAACTATACGAGTGTTTTTACGGACCCTCAGAGTAGATGTGCTCAAACTAGATATATTGAATATTTACAGCATTGTGCATTCTTATGGACGTTTTAGAAAATATTACAATATTTACTTGATACATTTAATGTAGTGTATCGACATACATTTCAGACACAGTCATTAACCTTAACTGATATTTTTATCACCTCTTGAATAAAAATTGATAGATTTTTGATGGCCTCCAAAGACTGTAGATCAATATATAACTGATAATAACAAAAGTATACAATATATCATATAATGAGAGCATTATTCGCTTAAAAAAACTGAAATCAATACTTTACATAAAGTATTTATTTTGCCATTAATTGACTGGCGATCTCTCCGGTGTTCCCTCTATTGTTAGATGAACTCTAGCAAACCAAAGTGACCTGAATAAGAATCATAAATTAGAATAAATGCTGTATATATTTATTATCTTCTTCTGTGCTGTAATGATTTTGTGTATACCCGTAAAATCTAGAGTGTTGCATTGATTCTGTTCCGAGTGAATTTTATCCTACTCTAACTGGAGGTAAATTAACACTGAGCCACTCAACTTGAACCATAAAAAGTTTGAGTTAAACTCTTATTTTTTATACTCTGATGAAGAAATATATATATATATATATATATATATATATATATATATATATATATATATATATATATATATATATATATATATATATATATATATATATATATATAGTGAAATATTCGGTGAATAATCAATGTTTTGGATTATATAATTGATATTTTAACTTTGAATAGAGTAAAAAAAAAATCAATGAACCAGAGTGTATTTGGTCTTACTCTGGAGTTAATTTTGCTCTCAAGTGTTTACTGTGTAGTTTGATCACGTTGGGATAAGTTAATTGGAGTAGGGCATAAATACACACACACGCACACGCACACACACAAGCACACACAAAGAAACAGGTGGCAGGCTGGATTAAGTAGTTGGTAGACATAATTTAGACATAGAGAGTTGATCGCAACTCTCACACAACTCACACGCATACACGCAATTATCACAAGCCACACATATGTATCAGATCTCACTGTGCTAATCACAACTACACAAGTTACTTGGATCTGTACGCAACTCAATAAACATAAATCAGGGTAATCAGTCAGCGATTTGTTCCTCAACACACCTAAAAACTTCGAAGCGAGTACAATTTGAAGTCACAAGATACAGCAATGAACTGCCTACAAGGCCTGCACATTCTTCCTCTCTTACTTCTAACTAAAAAAGGAGTTATGAACTGCTTGTATCCCTTTGCTCTTTTAGGAGAGATTCAATAATGAGGTTCCACTTTTCAAATGGAAAAAAGTAGAAGAAAAAGTACATTTTAGTAATCCTCTGTTAAATTGGGTGATTGTTCTGATTAGGTAATACTTTTATATATTCATGAGACAATTGCAGATGCATTTGAGTCACTTTAGACATGATCTTTGCATGACGAATCAAAGAAATGTAAAGTTGTAGTTGAAGCACCTTGCCAGTGATGTTTGTAGTCACACGTTCTGGAAAGGGCGATCATAATGGCGAAGAGGAGAGGGGCAAGGAAAGCACAGAGCCTCCAGGCTTTACCTTGACCTGCTGGAGTAAAGCAATGCAACTTCCCTGCTACATAGAGAGCTGTGAAGCCCAGACCAGCAAACGCAACTACGAGGAGAAAGAAAATATATACTTATATATATATATATACCATATATACTTTACTTGATAACATTGAAATGTTTTCAATTCAATATCCACAAATGCAACTGAATTAAATTGCATAGCCATTTTAAACAAATGTTATAAAAAATATTTCATTCTTATAAGTTTTGCTACATAAAACAAGCAGCTTCTTACAGGACGAGTGTCCACTTGGAAAGCTCTTCCTGCCTTCCATTACCACATCCGGGTCACCGCTACAGTGAAGCTCAGGGTTCATCTGGCCATCAGGAAAACACCGATAGAAGAAATCAGGTCGTGGTCTGAGTGAGAAAAGGTCATTAGGGCATGAAAATATGACAAACCCAAATCATAGTCTGCAGAGAGTTTATAAAGTGATGCCTCACCTTCCCACGGCAAGCTTAACTGCATTAGTGAAAACTCCATTCAACACCAGGGTCAACGTCACAGCTGGGTCATAAAAGACATTGGTTAACCAACAGTAACACTCGATAGTATCAGATTGTGTCATTATTATCATCATCATCATTAATCAGCGCAGCTATATGCTACATTGTAGATTGCATCATGCAATTGTTTGGTGATAAACATAGTTTTGTTATGGTGATGCACTTCTTAAAGCATAATTTTAAACGTACACGATTAAAAAAATTAACACAGATATGACTGATGTATACTTGAAACACATTTAATATGGATAACATATTAAACGCTTTCCTGTTACATTTTATGATCATAAGTCAGTGATAAAAAAACATATATATTCATATATAGTATTGCTTAAATATTATGTATGTAAAATGTAAAGGTACTAACATGAGTAATACTGTATGTTGTCATGTTAGAAGAAAATATATAATATATCTAATAATAAAATATATATATATATATATAATATACAAATATAACATTCAATTTAAAAACAATCCTTAGCTTATTATCTGCTTAAATGCTTAATTTTTTTTGTTGATATGGACACTGTAAAATACAAGTGCACATATTTCACACGGTTATTGAAGTGTTGCTTTATCATTTTCCCGAAGCTCATATAGTGTTATACAGAGTTTATACTTTGTGAAAATTTGGTATGTAAAAATGTGATATGTTTGGGACAACGGCGGAAAAAAAAGAGGTAAAATACTGTAGTTTCGTGGCCAAAACAGGACACTTCACTATTTGAACAAACTATTTTGTTACTAATACTATTGTCTTTCATATTTAGAGTTACTACAATTATTTTTTCCCCTCTTCTTACCCAAAGACGCCTCTTTCAAATCTCCCTTTCCACCTCGCTTTAGGAAGAAAAATAAGAAAATCCCCACCAATGGAGTGAAGAGGGCTATAGCCTGTTTAAAGAGAATAATCAGAAAAAAATGCAAATTCAATTTAACTTAACCCTTGACATTTTTATCATTATGTCGCCCAACAGCAGCATTTTGATTAACTTTAATGGCTGCACTGTGAGTGATGAGTACTTACAAACATAAAGCGAGTAGGGACACGGTCCCTTTTAACAGGATGGAACTTGTAAAGCCAGAGTTCTTCAGGTTGGATCTCTCGACTGAAAGGTGGAAGCTTCTCAGTCACACTGAAATCAAAAATTGATGATCTTCAAAAAAAAAAAAAAAAAAAAAAAAACCTCTCTCAAAAAAAAATCGAATTTCAAATCAGTCAATTTACAATTGAAGAAAACACTAAAATGGCATTACAAAGAACGAGACACTGCAAATTTAAATAATCTCAAAGATAGCAGAAGCAGGCCTACTTACAGAAAAAGACCTAAAAGCAGCAATCGAACTACAACTTCAACAATGAAGCCATTATCAAAGGTTTTCCTCATCTTTGGTCTGGGATTTTCATTGACGTCCACTCCACCTAAAACCTGGAAAAAAGTAAATTGTGGTGGTTACAATTTAAAAAAAGTTCCTGATTAAACAAATTTAGTTTTGTTATTGTAGGAATCACTGTGATACAGTTAATCACAAACCAACAAATTTCCATTTCCACCTGCATCAGTGTAGTAGATATGTTTGGGTTGCATTCCGGCTAGTTAGTTTTGCAAAACACTTTAAATAAAAGAAAACCCAAGTGATGATTAAATTTAACCGTGAAATAAAGTGCTTTTGAAGCATGAAAGTTTGTTAGTAGACCAAATTTAAAATGGCATCTGGTTTCAGGATGTCTACAAATCATCAGTACAGGCTAAATATTTTAATTAAACTGGTAATATTTCTGTTATTTCAAGCTGAAAATACACACACTCGCTTCTCTGAGAAATTCAGACAAATTCAGATAACCACTTCAAGATTCTTGAAGTTCTTGCACCAAACCCATAAGACCTGTAGCCAACGTTCCATGGACGTGAGGTCTGAGAACAACCCTGACTCTACTTTGTCTACTTTTCAAAAGTCAGTTAAAACACCTCTAGCGACAAAAAATGTTAGTTCCCTTTTTAATGGTGACTGGTGCAATAGTGAAAGTTATATGGATTTACAATAACATTTGCCACTAGTGACTGTTACTAAAGCTTGAACTTTGTGCAAACGAGAAGCAATTTTTTATGTTATATACAACAGTAGCTGAATGATCTTCAGCAGGTTTCCATACAAACAACTTTGCTAAGCAACATGAGAGGGAAAAAGAATCCACCAACCTCTGCCGACAATTGTTGAAAAAGTAAGCTTAAATGTGCATTCTCTATCCTAGAAACAAACGGCAAAGAAATAATGAAATCTCATTCATTTTTAAAAGAGAGCTGTAGTTTTTGGTAACAGGAGCAACAGGTTTCCACCACTGATGAGATTTCACAATTGAAAAAAGTGGGCAAGCATACCTAGCAACAAATATAAGAAAATTAAATACATTTTGTGAGTATATAAATAACAGGAGAACTCTTTCATTTTCCCAGAAGGTCTGAGGGTTTTTTGGACAAGACCCACCCATGAGGTCGTTTAACTGACCCCAGGTCGCTAATCCCATGTTGTTTTGTATAGCGTCATATTTCGGAGCGTGAAAATGTCAACTCATCAACTAACCGCCATGCAACGAATTAGCTATAGGAAAATTCACAGAAGACAAGAGATGATGCAAAGTTACAAGAATTGAACAACAATCGTCTAATAATCGAATCGAGAGGGCACACAGCTAGATAAATCATCTTTTCTCAATCTGAACTTAGTTTCAGTGTGGAAGGAAAACAAATGTGACACTCACTTCTCATGGGAATATGTACAAATTCAACCCATCAAATCACAACTTTCAGATCCAGACTGCCATATAAACCAACAAACCTTTAGTTTAGCCAATATTATGTGGGATGCGAGGTCTGAAGCTGAGACTACTCCTCAGCTTGATGGTTTCTACAGAGAGGTAATTGCTCATTATAGCTAAGCACCCTGAAAGATTAAAATACAACTAGCAGCCAATTTACCATACACTGGAGAAGCAGGGAAAAGTCGATTTTGAAGTTTATACAGTTAAATATGTTGTATGCAATCTTCAGGTTCAAATGTTAATGGTTGATTTTAAATCTCCAACACAAACGAATAGCATCTAGTTGATGTTATTATAGCTTCTGCAGGATTTTTTTGTTATCGGGCAGGTTGGTTCACCCAAGCTCTTTGTTTCCCGTTTTTGAAAAAAAATAAATAAAAATTATAAAAATAACATACCACACCTTAATAGGTGCATTCAGAAACCCAGCAACAAAACAATGAGATATCATAAGATCTACTTTCAAAGGAGAGGCTTTTGGTGACCAGAACACAGTGAAAATGACTGTGTGCTGGTGTGTGACAAACTTTAAAGTAATAAAAAGATGATTAGGGTAGCTTAAAGTATACAAAGGTATGTTACATTTAACTATACTTAGTACATTTATGTTTCACCTGGAATGCTTTCTACAGACTTTTAACGTGCAGACTTGTTTTCTTTGTGGAAATCAATCCAGAATAACAAGTTTAAAATTCTACTCTCTGGAAGGTACAAAAATGCTTTTTTAAACTAGCATAAACAGGATACCAGAAAGCCAAATATAACATATCAGCTAGCTAGAAAATTCACCATGACTTTAGTTATGGATTGTTTACCCATTAAATAATTCATCAACTTCTATTAAAAAAAAAACAAAAACTAGTTTAGCCAGATTAAAATGTCACCTGCCGTAATGATGTTCCAATGGATAAAGGACATTTAACCTGGTGTTAAATTTTGGACCTACAGTGTATAAACACTACCAAAAGTGTTCAATATAAGAAGGTGAGAGTTGAATTAACACAATGACAGTTGGATTAACATCATGTATATTTTAATTAAGACCCCAGTCAAAGTGTTAACATAACACCTTTAGTGATGATACAACTCACGTAGTCCAGCATTTAACAACAGGAGTGTTGATTTAACACTTTTGCTGTGAAATGGCAATAGTTAACATTTAAGTTATGTTTAAAAAAAAAGATAACATTGTATACCATACTCAAATGCTTTTAACAGCTGGTTCTGTGATGATCATTTCAGGTAGATCACATCTTCCACCTGACGATCAACCATTGCCAGCAAGCAGTTGTTTTTTTCCTAGTTTGATAACTAGACTACTTTCCAACCATCAAGCATGCTAAATACAGCAGCTTAAACACTTTAAAGAATCACAGACAGTATGTTTTGTTATTATCTCTCTGGTCTACAGTTTAGAAGAAATTGAAACCAGCTACCATGTTCCTAGAACAGCTCGTGTAAACGCTTTCTTTTCCCCAAAGATGTTTGTCTCAGTAAAGCAACCATAGCACCATAAAAAGAGTGTCAGAGGAGGAAAATGTTAATTTAGTATACGTGCTGTCACCAGTCGCGAAGCTTCGCGGCACATCTGTGATATTTGCTTACGAACATTTCCGCAAACACGACATCGCGCATCCTCCGTCTTTTGTCTGCTGCGCGCTGTTGAATACAGACCTTCGGACTCTTTCCTTTTCCGTCTAAACCGTCGCCTCGTGGGCTGTCGAAAGCAGCCACCGGAGAAGAATTTCGTGGCGTCTATCATAAATACTTGACATGTCCAGCAGCAGCTGAAGCTCCACTCAGTTCAGCAGAGAGAAGCACTGACGAGGCACTAAGGTAGGGCATACAATAGCATTGATACGTCAGTACTGAAAGATGACTGAATCACACTGGAATCGGTTGAGTCTTTGAGTAATTCAAAAGAATCGATTCATCAAGTTTTTCCATTTTGTGAAGTGGGGAAACTGGGCGTTAAGCTCCGTTATAATTATATACATTTCTCTGCTATTTTTAACTGTTATCAAAACCATTCTACACAAATATTAATCTAGTCAAAGGTCATATTTACTTTAACTTACTCTCTGTATTGCAACCTTCTTTCATTTTAGATGGTGTTCAGTTAATTGTGAAATAAATAACATAACCCTAAAACACCATTCTTTATGTATATTTGGCTTTCAAATTTCAATCATAAAAAATCAACAACAAAAATCCTAACAAAACTAGTTGTCGGGAAGAGTAATATTATCTGGGGTTGTAATGATTCATGTGCATTATAAGATTTTCTTACCAAAGAATAGTTTTTTTTTAAATAGGATCTAAAGAAATAGATTTAAATTGAAATGCACTTAATTATGAAAATCCAGCCTAATATCAGGGTGGGTTACATAAAATCTTACAAATGCAATGATTGCCCAGTCTTAAGGGATACCTACCTCACACCAACTACAAGAGGGCCGTCAAATTATGGCTGTCTCCACATGGGCAGTGAGTAAGATGAGGTCAAAAGTTCATGAACCTGACCAACAAAAAGGGATTTGCGACCTTTACTTCAGTCATATTCAAGTAGGCAATCGAGGCACATTCAACTTCAGTCATCAGGGTGTCTGAAACACTGGGACTCAACTTATTCAGAATGGTCACGTGATGCTGCCAATATGGCAGCTGTAGGAGTTCCTATATATATATATATATATATATATATATATATATATATATATATATATATATATATATATATATATATATATATATATATATATATTTAAATTTAAAACGTTTTAACTAAGCGTCAACAGTACATATTTTTCACCCTTTTGCCACTTGAAAGGCACTTTTCAACCTTATTCAAAAAGAAGTTAATTTCACCAAGCTTACATTTTAAAGTTTAAATAAAAACAATTAATTTAATTAGAAATAAATAAAATCGATACTCAAAGAAACACAGTGAACATTCATTACAGTTTATTGAAGTCAAACCAGGCAAGTCTGAAAACGTTTAAATCTGTGGAATGTCGCTTAAAGTACTCTCAGAATAATTTATGAATTCTGAAGAAATACATCTCAAAAGTTGGTCAAATAAAATACAAGAAAAGAAATGTACAAAATGTTTCTACGTTCACAAACATTCAGAAGCAATATTACAAGCATTCGAATGACACTACAATATAACAATGTATTGTTCTTTTTTGTTTCTTTTTTGTTTTTACTTCCAGCTATATACAGTTTATCAAGCATCATTCTCTTACACAATGCAATGACAGGCTATCATAGCCAAAGAAATGTCTATCGATCAAGTACATCATTAAAAAAACTTGGAGAGGACATACATTCTACCCAAGCCATATCATTTAGGATACGTTTTATTCAGTTGGAGTGAGAGATATGATTCAATGTGCATGGTGAAAAGTATTACAAGTACACATTTAACTTTACACAGACTCTGTAACTCAATAGCAAGAATTAGTAAACAGTCTATATTAAAGGAATATGAAATCAGATCACAGAAAGCAAAAAAATGGTAAAGGTCGGTAAGACACCAAATTTAGATTACATGCTCGAATAGCACAAAATGATAATGACATCTTCAAATACACATAAAAATGTACATACAGTACAGTGCACTGACACCAAACACTGGAATCAATGGAGGTAATACACTTTAACATTTCAACTCAAATACAGTCAGGTCAGTAACTGAACTATTTTATAAGCAACTAGCGCAAAAACAACAACAAAAAAACAAGGTTTCGACCGTTCTTAAATGTCATTGGCAACTTTTAAGTCATCCTCTGTGTCAGATTAAACACGGGAGGTGAATTAACAAAAATGAAAATTACCGAAAGTGACCATGCAAAACAAAAATGTGCTTTGCTTTCAGCCAGCTGCAATTTCTTGATGTTAAACATTATAAAAATTAGGTAAAATATAAGTTTTGTAATAACAAAAGTGCCTACAATTTCTAAAAAAAAAAGCACACTATATAAAAATAAATGTAAACAAAAAAATGTATCATAAACGGACAAAGACGTTTTTCAAAGTTGCAAGTAAGAGCATCAATATTTTCATAAAATCTCAAAATGGCGTTTAAAAACAAATCTGCAAATCCAAATTTTCTAAATTTGCCATTAGATTCAAGAATATAGTTTAAATAGGGGAGCCTGTTTACACTCTAGAATTAAAAATACAAACTGAGCCCAATCAAGATGAAAAAAGGTCATCTTGATAACCTTCAGAATTTAGCCACAATGGTAACCTTTAGAATTTGACCACAACATCTTTTAAAAGTTCTAAATTACAAAAAGGTCAGGAATTGAATTGTGAAATCAGTATATATATATCCAGATTTATTTTATCCTCTATCAGGGAATCGACAGGAAACACCTATCGGTTAAATTCCTTGGTAAAACTAGGCTTCCTCATATTTAAACCATTTAACTCTTCATGTTTAAAAACAATAATAAATACAGAAATGAACAAAGGCAAAATGGACACGATTCAAGTATAACTAAACTTGGAGCTCTTTCCCTCCTTTCCATAAAGTGACAAACATACTAGTGGTGCTGTTTCACGTTTAATACTTGCACTGTGGTCTACAGAAAGTTCTTGTGAAATGACTAACTAGCAAGTACACGAGGCCCATGTGCGGAAACCATCAAGATCAAGTCTTCGTTCGCATAGCTATCCGTAACAAGAGTAATGGTTCCACTTGAAAGCACACGCATCAAAGCTATGGAGTTATTAAATTCACAAACCACAGAGAGGATTATGCTACACTCTGTCGTAACCTGTTCAGCCTCTCCTACATCACATGACAGTTCGGTTTAAACATGTTATAGAAACCCAACGAAGAATAACGATCAACAAAGGCGAGCTGGTAAGGTAGAGATCAGCTGTGCAGAAAATATACACAAGGCGTAAAAAGCAAAGCAAAAAAGTTTGGATATTTACAAATAACTGACAAAGTGTAATCAAAAGAATGAAACAACATTAAAGATTGTACTTGGTTCATAGCTAGCACTGTAGGAAACTGCTCGTCATATTTGAGTCGACGCACTGGCAACGGTTCAACACTCATAATGGTAAATAACCTTTAAGACACATGGCAGTGCTGGAGTATATGTCGCTTAATACTACACCATCTAACGTTACCGCCTGTACACGTCTGAACTGATCTCCTGGGGTGAGCGATGATACTAACGTCTAAAACGCTGCTGCGCCGTTGCTTGACGTCTTGAAAAATGACTTCAATATAGTACTGGCCAAGCAATGATGTCATCTTACTGACAGAAAGGGCACATTTACTACAATACGATTAGTGATATCAAATTGTCTAATACGGATGAATAATACTGTACATTGTGAATGGATGTAAACACCGACATAAATATATTAATGATTATATATCTTAAACTCACAAACTCACCGGAGTGTGGCGACAGTCGAACTAACCTTGTGTGTCTTTTGAATTGCTATCTTTTTTGCCTTTTTCTATATCAATAATACAACGTGAAATGTTAGCTGCGCAGGGCGAGTGCTGCGCCCGACACATTTTAAAACAGTCTTTGCTATTTACATGAGGTACATAAATAAAGTTCTTGTGTTGTAGTGTTTGTGGAGTGTTACTATAAATATTTGGAAACTGACTGCCACTTAAAGGCTCTGTTTTAACATGTTCTCTATTCACGAGGTTCTGAAAATCTTTGAAATGTTGTCTTTCTTTGAGAAGCTTGTACGCTTGACATGCGTTTGATAAACTCTTACAAGCTCCCGAAGGTGGGGGCTGAATTAAACCAACAAGTCCACTTTAGTAAACCAAACGTGGACCAGTTAGCAGTTAAATGACTAGTAGTTTGAACTTTTGTGGGATTTCCTATATGTTTGAACACTCGACTTCTACCCCTCCTCTTCTTCGGTATCTTCTTCATGTGGTTCCTTCTTCACGCTGACTTGGTCAGTGTCGGCCTGTGGGCCTAATGGTCTCTGAGGGTCGTGGATGGAGCAGCAGGGTCGGTTGTCTAGTACAGACACAACCAGCTTACCTCTCTCGTGCTCTCGGCAGAAGGAAGCAGGACAGAAGTGGCAAAAAGAGGTGGAGTTGCGCTGACACACACTGCATTGATGCCATGGGCATTCCCATCGTCCTGAGAGACACACATAAAAAGTTCACACCACTCATTTGCATGTTTATTTGGGTGTGCCAAGAGAAAACATTGAGTATGTACCAATGAGTGTATCAAAGCGAACTGATTATGCTCAATAATTTGATTTCTGTAGTGTCAGGTAAATGTGTATCTACAATTTCTGTTAAGTTTGTTCAACAGCACTTTTGAGATGAGTCAATCAGGTAGTTTTTCCGCACCCAATCTTCACTCTGTGTGTGTAAAAGGAAGTCAGTAAAGTTGTAATTCCTTCAACTGACCACTTAAGGCTGCTCCCAGAAGGGAACACATTCCTATTTACATCATGTTAAAAATCCATGTTATAAAAAAATCTTCAAGCTTTTTTTAATAGTTCCCGTCTTTAGATTATATTAAAAAAAAATTAAGGACTCGACTACTCAACGAGCACAAGCCACTTTCCAAGACCAATGGTGTAAGTGACCACTAGGGGTGCTGTGGACTCAACCGGGTTGTTTTCTTCTTTGTGGGTTTTTTTTTCTATGGGTGAAGTTTCTACTGTTTAAAAGGCATGCAATTAGCTTGCTGTGTTAGAGCCTTAACCTGTCGACTTCAGTACTTTAGTACCCTTCAGTAAAGCGGAGCGAGGTATGTTGATTTATTGAGTTGTTTGTAATTGTTTATTTCCTTTATGTATATGTTAAGCTTATGTGTTTGCATCATTTATGGATTGATTTATTTGTTGTATGTATAAGTTTGTATTTATTCTGTGTTATTGTTTTGTTTAGTTTCACAGTGCATAGGAGCACTGTGCATGACTATGAACTGAGTAAATCACCTGTGTGATGCACGAAGAAAATAATAAAAAGCACCCGTTGGAAACACTCTGTGTCCCGTTCTATGGGAAAGCTGAAGGGCAGCTACAAATGGTTTCATACTTGTCATTTCTGATCCACCAAATAAGAGTCTTTTTGCCTGTTTTTGACTCTTGTAGTGATGTTTTGTCAAGGAGGAAGTGGATGATTAACTCAATCTCTGAGCCTCATTTACTTTCTGCTAAAACCTATGGGTGACATCACACTGATCCCTTATTCACATGCTAAATCAATGTTATATAAAATTAATGGGATCGGCAGAAATTAATGTTACAAAAAGACAAATAGTTTATAAATGAATTAAATGCACATTAATATACACATTAAGCAAAGAAAATTCACAAAATTAAAAGCTTACTTTAGCTTCAATAACAAAATAAGAATTTGGAGAGTTCTACTAATATTCTACAATTATCACTTTTAGACCTACCCTACTTCATACAGTCTGTGGTTCAATTTGAGTTGTTGGTGATATCCAGTAAAGGAAGAAGAGATACTTTAGAGACTCGAACTCTGGGCGTGTGCCTGGGATGTTTTTTTCTCATCTGATCTTAACCATACAAGTGCTAGCCTATGTAGGCAATACACTCTCATGGTACATAGTTATGACTACAAATAAGTAATATATAAAATAACTAATAAGTCATATGTAAAAAATTAAGTCAATTATTTGCAGCCACAAAGCTGATCACCTGTCCACCATGTTTGAACATTGACTGGTGTGACTGCAAGCTGCAGTGTAACTGGTCAGATATGTCGAATTAAACTACGTTTTTTCTGCTTTTTTGAAATGTTGTTCTTTATCTGAGAGAGATCACTGTTTTATCATCATTTCAAAAAACAATATTGTTTGCTAATAAATTGTATGTTAAAATTGCATCTGATGTGCAAAGGCCTTCATGCGAATATCAGTCTTCGTGTAGTCCTTTTACAGATACATACCCTGCATCTGCGGACACTTCTATACAGAGGTGCTGGTAGTATTCAGCACACCGAAGCTTCAAATTCTTTCAAATTTTATACAGAATTATTGAACAAAACAACAAACAGTTTTCAAGTACTGTAAAGACATGTGACATCGACTAGTGGAGCTCCTGATAAAATTCCTGCTAAAGTCCTGCGATGACATCACGTCCTGCCCAAACTCTACCAATCCTTTAATTGCAACATTTTCAAATCAACCAAATTCAAACTGAGCAAGTGTTTATGTAAAAGCAGTTAGTTTCAGAGGGGTAAAAAAAATCCTAAATAATTCAATAAATGAACCTACCATATGGAAGTTTGCTCAGGTTGATGCAAAGGAGATGATAGGCCTTTGGGCAATCTTTCTTGTCACACATGATCAGTTCTCCCCCATCTCCACAGAGGTAGCAGAAAGACTCATGGCTCTGTTTTCCATCAGTCTTTAGCTTGCGCTTCTTAGGCTTCAGTTTGGCATTGCGCACCTTTTCCTCCCTCTCCAATACCACAGTACTCTACAGCAAACAAAACAAGCATAAACTAAAAGGAAATCAATGCGCTAATATTCAACGATCAAAGTATTTTCATACTTTTTTTTCACCTTAAAGAACAAAAATAATCTACTCAAGTCCAATAAAACTGGGGTGAAACAATGAATCTCTCCCACCACAAGAATAGCAAAAATGTAAAAAATGAAACAAATTACAATTTTTTTTAACACTGTCTATTTCAATTATTTGCTTTCCTTGTAAACTCTGCATGCAGAGCATCTTTTAAAAGACTATTCCAATGCTGCTGACCGCAAGAAAGTTGACAAGCCGAATTCCATGTGGATCACGTTTACACTGGGATTTCTTAAAATAAAGTTAACGTGAGGCAACAAGGAGGGATTTTGCCAGTTTCAAAAAGCTAAAATAAGACTGTTCATCAAATTTAAGAACTATATTATAACACCAAAAACATATACAAAACATTTTTGCATAATTAACAGTGTGCTTTGGATATATTGTTTGAAACCGTAATCATAATTTACATTTTATTTTGCATTTATAAGCATTTTCTCAATCTCTGGAAACCCCAAGAAACAGCAAAAAAAAAAAAAACACATCAGATGAGCTTTACATGGACTTTAGAAAAGTAAGACCTTTGAAATATTGTTCAATACCTAGAAAAGTAAATTGAAGACTTTTAAGCCTTTTAGATTTTAAGACTCTGTGGAAAGCGTGAACATGGAAAATCAAACAAGAACCTTGCTATTTGCTATTTCAAATAAGAACATATGCTATTTGAAGCACACGGTCTTTGTTTGTTATTGGGAGATCAATGGTGCGACTCTCAATCAATGGGAAGTACTACATGTATTATCAGTCACTTGATTAGGCTTTACCTTGGGCTTGACTCCAAGAAAACCACTGCAGTTCTCAGAGCCACAGTGGCAGGATGTCCTCCCATTACCCAGGCAATCCAGGTTGTAATTGAAGGTCAATTCAATGTCTGAAAACCACATAATCACTTTAGATAGCTTCTTCAATATTAACAGACATGTTTTCAAACTAAATGTGATGTAACATTACCAGCAGCGATATCACACAACGTGAAGAGCCCTATTCTCACATCTCCATTCACAGTCCACTTCTGAGTCTCACAGTTCGGACTGCAGCTGTGGTTCATGAAGCGTGACAAGTTTCCTTTCGGTCCAGCATCGATCACACGGTCCTGAGAAGCAAAGGCTAGCTTGAAAAATCTGGAGAAGATTGTGTGCATGAAGTGAAGATAAAAAAATAAAAAAAAGAGTGCTACCTTTGTTAGAGTCAGCATGTAAAAGTTGGTCAGATGGTTCTCGTTTGCATGCCTTATTCGTTGTTTGCACTCCTCAGAATCGATCAGTTCACCAACGTACTCCATAACAAAATCCCCCTAAGGGACGAGAAGAAAAATCTTATTTGGGGTTTAATTATTTTTTTATTCAAATATATTTTATAGTAAGTCATAACCTATGATCAGGGTTTCTGCAGGTTTCCTAAAGTTACATTTTAGACTTCTAAAGATCTTTTTAAGACCTTTATCATAACATCAAACAATATACAAAACTTTTTGCATAATAGAGAGTATGCTTTAAATACATTGTTTGAAACTAGGGATGGAGACATATCGATAAAACTGGTACAATTGCTAATATGGTTTAAAATGTTCATATTGGGGTACACTGACATATTGATGTAATGACACCATGCGTTTTACATATACCACGCAGCTTGAAGAGACGGCTAAACAGTGCTGGCAAAGCAAGCAAGGCTTTAAGAAGTTAGGAGGAAGAGTTATATCCCAAAAACACATCAAATTTAGTGGTTTTGAAGTGGGTTGGGAGCATTTTCTCAATATTTGGCACCCCTCCAATCATATTTAAAAACAATTTTTACATTTATGAGTCTTATCAATATCTGGCAACTCTAACAATCACTTTTAAGATTTTGAGCATTAATAAATGGTCTTGAGCATTTTTGCTAATTCTGGCAACCTTAACAATCACTTTTATGGTTTCGAGTATATATGAGCCTTTCCTAAAACTATGGAACTGTTAATGTCCCTTTTATGTTTTTGTGGATTTACAAAAGTTTTCTCAAACTCTGGTAACCCAAACCATGGCTTTATGTTTTTGAGCATTTATGCACATATTCTCAGACTATCATTTAAAAAAAACATTGTTTAGCATTTAGGACCATTTTTTTTTCCGTCTCTGGCAACCGTGAGCCTACATTTTGGGAATTAAAATGTTAGACTTTTTAAGACCCTAAAGAAATCCTGAAAAATATTGTTTGTCTAGGAGATATTAAGAGCAGATAAAAGCTTGAAATCTAAAAAAAAAATAAAAGCTCAGTGACCCAAACTCTCACCTTCTTCAGCTCCTGTTTAGTCTTCAGACCCCATCCTCTGCCTTCGGTCTTGATGACCTCTGTGTCTGGGTAGAGGCGTTTGGAGAAGCACTGATTGTAACATCGCTCGCCGGCGGGACAGACCTGAGGGTGACACTCGTACTGCAGCATACGATTGAGGCACTGAGAGTCCTGGCTGCAGGGCCGCTCATCTGTGGGTTTGCAGTTGCATCGTGGGATTTCTGAGAGGTCTGCGACATACAACTGAACCTTCCCAAACGGTTTATTGGTCTGAGGTGGTGAAAAACGGATAGGGAAACAATTTGTTAAAACTATCTGTTGCTTTATGTTATGATACGTCTCTAAAATGTTGCAGCTTTCAGAAATGATATAAAAAATGAGACAATAAAATGTAATAAGTAACTTTATCAAACAATCACATTATTGTATTTGGAGGATTTAAACTACGTCCTGTACCTTGATAAGTTTATATGGTGGTGGTTTCCGGGAGTTGCGCTCATTTTCAAGGGCTTCCTTAGTTTCTCGTTGGGCTTTTAGCTCCTGGAACCTTTTTGCAGCCTCTTCAAGTGCTTTGCATGCAAGAAAATAAATATACGAGTCAAACAAACCACCTGAACTATTGACTAACTGGTAAAACTCAGTTTGTCAGGTACCTTTTTTAAATGTCTTATTGACACCGACTTGTCCCTCTGCAAAATTCTTATCGCTCTCAACATACGGGAAAACTCTGCCCTGGTTTATCCAGTAATAGTCATGGGAGCCAAAAAAGAAGACTGGGAAGTCACCAATGTCATGCTTTAGGCTCTGGATGTTGGAAGGTACCAGACGGGGGTTGCAGATCTCAGCAGGCCACCACCTAAACAAGGTTCAGCATGAACAGTTTTTAGAATTCAGTTTCTAGCAGGTTGACAGATTTTCCTGTCTTTTTTTTTTTACCCTTTCACAACATGAATCAGTGATGTATTTTATCAACCTATTATGTTTAATAATAACAACTTTCAAAATAAAAGTTAGCTTTTTACAGATTCAGTTAGCAATTGAGCACACGTTTTTGGAGGTAAAGCTCCTGTGTTCTTAAACTATGTATGTAGGCCGTGGCCCCGAACGAATGACTTTGTCCATCTTTACTTGAGATTTTTTCACAGACTTGACTCCATTTTTTTTTTTTACCAAATTCAATACAAATCTGCAGGGGGCTGATACTAAAAAAAATACCTCAATGAATACCTCAAGGCCCAAAAGAAATGTTTAATATTGTTGTGTTTTCACATATCTAGAATTAGGATATTCTGTCCATAAATCTTTCAAGTCTGAAATTGTAACTACTATAATTGATTGATCGTTGTTAGGTAAATAAATAAACAAACATTATACTTGCATGTACACTTTAAAACACAAAACACTCTGAAGGCAAACAGTGCTACAAAGTTCCACATATGGTTCTTCAATAACAATAAGGGAACCTTTTTGGAGACATTTACCACCAGTCTCTAAATGTGCTATTTAGAACCAACATTTTTTTTACATGGAAAACACATACAACACCTAAAAAATGAACGTCTTAAAACCAGCACTCTAAATGTGGTTCTAAACAACGTTTGTGCTAAATAGGTTTTTTCTTCCCCTTGGAGGTTGGTGCTCCAAAACCTTTTGTGATTATGACCCATTGAAGCAGATTTGGTGCTTTGTGGCACTTTTTTTTAAAGCGTGTAGGACAAAAACCAAAGCATGTGAAAATGGCCAGTTATATACTGAATTCTTACAATGTGAAGTAGTTGTTTTCCTTAATGCGACTTTCAAAGGTTCAAACAGACACACCTGTAGTTTCCCAGCTTGACCCAGACTATCTGCTTATAGTGGGGCTTCTTCCCTGCTCGGCATTCTCCACACAACCACGTTCCCTCTGGCATCTCTATGTTCAAGCACTCAGGGTGGAATGAGGCAGGACAGGCCTCACAACACAACAGTCGTCCTCCTTTTTAACAAGCACACACATAAACAGACACTCGAATACACAGAAGAGAGCATCACCACATGCAAGTCCAATCCCAGCAAGGTGGTTTTCCACAAACTTCATCCATGTGCACATCAGAATCACACAGCTATATCATTTGAAGGCGACATGTCTTTGGAAATGCACATCTTCAGAGTAAATCAGCCAATTGGAAGCAGTTATTTGACATGCACAAAGAGAGCGTTTGATCACAATCACCTTTCAGCAATAGGTTAATCTGTCTTTTTGCATCATGTGATTTGGTAAGCAGCCAGTGGTGAATGATTAAAGAGGGGCATTATGGGGAACATGCAGTGATGAACGCTAACTGATTGTCAGCATTTACATCACTAGCAGTACACTAGCAGACGGAGGGTATTTTGGATGGTCATTTACAACTATAGTTCTGACTGACTTTGGGGCGGAATAACTTTGTATTGTTACTTTTCTCCAATTTGGCTCTGAAGGCATTGTTTCTATTCATTTTCTCCAGATGGATTAGAATATATAAAAATGTATACTCTTGAAAAAACAGTCACCTAAAAACTCTGGAATTAAAGCCTTGAATTCCTGCGAGTACCTCTGATCTCATAAAAGAGCTGAAAAGTATACTTTGAAAGTCTACAAAGCAATTAAAAAATAACCATACAAGCATTCAATTGCAACATGCGGTTAACTGAGGGGAAGCAAAAATGGGCCGATCAGCATGTATCCAGTCAAAAATGTTTAAGTGAATTTCGGAATTACAGTATGTTTAATACAATTCTTAAATATATGATTATTAAATTTTAAAAATACATTTTATTTAAAATTTAAAATATGAATTAATTCATTAATTAAGTTTGTGTAAATAATTAGCAGATTCACATTTTACTTTTGTACTTGCACAACCTAAATTAACAATTTAGGTTTTAAACATTTGGAAAAAAAAAATGTAATCTCTTTGGAAAGGTTGGTTTAAAAAAAATCTATTACATAAAAAAATTGTTTTTATAAAAATTTCTATAGATTAAATGTCAATGTTTTGTTATAAGGTCCCAAATGAAACAAGAACTTCTAAATCAACAATAGACACAGGCTTTAATGACAAGAGCAAAGAGGTTGCATATTCGTGTAAAAAAAGAAAACCTTTGACATGCTGTATTCAGAAGAAAATAGCATTTTGAAAAGGTTATTTTTTAAAATCCACTGGAAAAATGAGTAGTAATTGTACTTCCATTACCCCGCTGTTGACCGTTAAAACCGCCATCCAAAATATTGCTTTGAGGGAGGGGTAACAAAGGGGCATGACAATCATTTATCAGGAAGCCAAGCAATTATTGCAAAGCTGAAGCAAGTTACGGACTCAGAATAACAAGTTGCAGGACATTATTGTGTTCAAAAACAATATTTGCCAAAATGTTTTTAATGTGATTTAGGCTGAAATTAAAGGTTTAGCTGTATGTTATTTTAAGCCAAAATTAAAAGCAGCTTGACAGGTACAAAAATACAAGCAAAAAATAGACCTTTAAGTAAACCAACCAACAAAAAGTAGCAATAAGGCAGCTGTGAAAGCATTCAGATGGCAAACTACAAAAATCAAGAAAACATGAGTTTACCTTTCCCAATATTCTTTTTGGTAGCTGACGAAGAAGAAGGAATCATAGGTAATTTCATCAACTCAGCACGATTTGACTCAGTCAGAAGGTAGTGCGACTTATAGGTATATGTACTTAATATGATGTCAGTATGGTCGTGCACTAATAGCCCTACACGAGACAGACAGGAAAAGTCATGAGTAATGAAACTACCCATGATTCCAGAAAACATACATAAGGGGAAAAAGACAAGTGATTAAACAAGAATTCTTAAAAAGAGAAGACAAAAAGAAAAAAGCTAGCATGTTGATGTGGGAGCAAAAGAATAACTGTGGACTTAATACTGTTTCTAACCAAACTTAAGTTAAAGGCACAATGTACGTTTTGCTGTCTTGAATCATCTTTACTGTGCTTATCTTTACTATGCTCAATAACTGAATAGATTAACCTGAGACGCTTTATTCTTCGAGTTGGTTCATCTTTAAATCAGATCAAAAAAATAATCTTTGATGAGTGGAAAATAATTATTTTGTTATTTGTAGTATAAGGTTTTTCAGGTAGATGAGGGTGAGAAAAAGCACTGCTCCCACATCAACATGGTCTATCCAAAATAATGCAGGAAACAAAGATGGTTAAAAGAAATTATAAAAAGTCCTAAAGAAATAAACAATGAATAAATTTTATATAAAAAAAGGAAAAGGTTGCAATATAACCTGAATATATAATATGAATACTGCTTTAATTAACAAAAAAAGACAAAGTTTTAAAAACAACAGCAATGGAATATTATGAACATTAAATTACACATATCCAAGTATATCAATTTTTTTTGTATATAGAATGTAAATAATAGCACTCATTAATATACAGTAGATTATATGACATGTCATTTACACAAGACAATTTTTTTCTCTGATTAATTTCTTATATAATTCCATTACAACCTTTTTTAAAGCTAAATGGTTGTGACATGACTGTTTCTTTAAATCATACCTAATACAAAATTTGTATAAGCATTGTCTTGTTTCCAATAAAGCTATATTTGTTAAACATAAAGTCAATCATCCTAGTATGCTAGATAAATATTGCTATTAATCCGGGATTGTCAATCTATATCATCAAATATTATAAAATTATGCATTCTTTCTCACTCCATCCAGGACAAATCACAGCAAATGAAATGTAAAAGTATTTAGAAACAGAGATCTACTCCTTCCTCCCCGTGCCTCTCAATTTCTAAACTCTTAGCTCAACAGCATTCAGCTCAGGTACCTTTTAGTTTTCCTCTGATAAAAGTTTTTTTTTTAATTTGGTTCATGTTTTTTAGCATTTTCTTAATGTTAACAAAACATCCTCTACCCCCCTACTCCCAATAAGCTGATTCTGATTCTATTGGATGAAAGACATACAATACATGTACAAGCAAAGGATAAGAAGAAAAAGAAGAAAGTGTGAAAAAACATTTAAACATAATTGTCCTACTCTAAAACATGTAGACTGAAAACGACTGATGTGTTATGCAGTTTGTAAAAAAAAAAAAAGACGACTTGCGTTGCCTAAACTTCAGGGTGACAGTTTTTGTAGATGCACTTTAAAATGAGATATACAGTTGTAAACATATTCAACTCTTACAAATCTATTCAACAGAGTTAAAACACACATACCTCTGGCACAGATGAAACACCAGCCTACGTTTACAGGTGAGGAAAAGTGTCCATTCTTCCTGGAGCTCGAGTGGTTGCTACAGATGATGATGTGGGGTGTTATCGACACACTGCCAGCAGCCACACAGCCGTCTCCTGTGTGATAAGCCACCGGGCAGCGAATGCATCGCATCATGCGGCCTGTATAATAGTAATATAAACATTCGTAAGACAGATTGTCACATCTCTTCCTCAACTAGGAAGAGTTGATATTGACTATCCTAGCGTTTTTTCAATCTATACTTGAGCTTCAAGACTATGAATAGTTCTCTGCTCTCACTGACCCCCTTGCAAAATTTCTCACGCCATATTTTAAAACTAATCAGTGCAAAGTTTGTGCTTCTACTGCACCAATGGATGTACATATCTTGTATTTATATGTTATATAAAGAGGTAAATATACCCAGTCTTTTGTTAGCATCTTTGTTGTTTTAGGCTAGCTAATAGTTTATATTATTGTCACTTCAATACTGATCAGTGGAAGACTGCCCATCTACTGCCTCGCAATGAGCAATTTGCAAATTTGAAACACAACTAAAAACGGTTTCCTTACTTTAAGAAAGTAGCCAGGAATTAGTTAGCATCAGTTTGTAGTCAGGCCTCATATGTCCACCACTTCACTTTCTATTTTGCCAAAAACTCTTTTAATAATGTTAATTTCAATCAAAAGAAGCACTTTAACATCTTTAGCTGAGACACAAACTAACATTCACCCTTAAATGTTTAGCAATAACTTCATACTTCTAGAAGCTTCATAAAACAAAGGAAAAAAGCAATCGAATCTTCCACAACCCTCGGTTAATTACATTTACAGTCATCACCCTTAAAATGAAATCTGTTAATTTTCCATCATCTGTGTTCTACCTTTGCCAGCTTTCTGTTGATCTTTATCCAGACAGCATGTCTCACAGCTGTGATGAGGGCAGCGGAGCCCTCTGGAGTCATTGATGGTACCAGGATGTTTTTGGGTGCAGGTCTCATGATAATATCGACCGCAACCGTTCATATAGCAGCGCTTCATTTCTCCCTCTGACGTCTTGCAGGAGAAACAAGAGTGTGAACCTAAACAAAATGAGAGAATCTTTACAGAATTGTAACAAAAGCAGCCAAAGTCACATTTGAGGAGTGTGAGAAACATAAATATTTGAGAATCAGATCTCATTAGCTCACCTGTCTTGCATTCTGG
This sequence comes from Danionella dracula, assembly GCA_900490495.1. NCBI lineage: Eukaryota > Metazoa > Chordata > Actinopteri > Cypriniformes > Danionidae > Danionella > Danionella dracula. The sequence continues at coordinate 2,742,229 of UELW01000006.1, forward strand.
ACAAACAGGCTCACCCTCGGTTTCACCGCTGGATCCCAAACAGTCTGGATGAAACAGTCTGTTACAGTCTCCCTCACAAATCACCAGCGAATCCCCGAAGGTTTCGCACACCTAAGATGTTGCGAAGAATATTAAACAAGAATAAATTTTTTGTATCCTAAAAACCTAAAAGAAAGAAATATGTCTTATTTAAGACTTTTAGCTTTTAAACAAGCCTCAAGATTATCATCTCAACACACACCTATCCGAATGTTCAATCAGAGGTTTTGTGCGTGAACGCACCTCGATCAAAAACAATGAGCAATAACGACACATCTGCCTGAAAGAGGGTTGAGAATGTAAAAAAAGTTCTGCAATATCGGCTTGGCTTTTTGCAAGAACGACCGATGAAAGCTGACATTTGATGACGTGAGTGGTACATTAAAGACCAGATGAATGGCAATTGATACACATTTGCACATCAACCTCATGACAAGATACGGTGACCAAAAACAAGGTGACAAAAGGCAAAAAGAGTATCACTAAAGAGGAAAATATGAAAACTCAGAATCTCATCAGGTGTCGACCTAGAATTGTTTGACCAAGTCCACCAAGATTATAAAATAGCCGGGAGTGTGGCTGGTGTCCCATGAGTTGTGATGAGAAGTTTTTTTTTTCATTTTGGTGCTTTTTTTCTTTTGACACTTGTTAATTTAATTAATTTAGAATAATGAATGCAAACGATTCATTTACATTGTTCATATAGAACGAAATCTGATATACTTGCAAACTGTTATGGCAAATCTGGGTAAATAAACTCTCTCACCTGTGCCTACTGATATTAAAAGTGTAAGCAAAACTCAATTCAGATAGGTGTGTGAGACCTTCAATTAGGGTGATCAGGTGTTCAATTAAGGTTTGCAGCAAGAGTGTACAAGGTGTCAGACTCAACTGATTCAGTTTGACACCCCTGTTCAAGGGTTACACTTTTTTAAAAATAACAATGGCAGTGCAAATTTATTTTAAAGAGCTCACATGACAGACTGTGTCCTTTTTTGAGGAGCCTCCACCCTGACGAGACAAGCTGGAGTCCACAGACTGAGCATCAGATCCATCAGCATCCACTGTAGCAGGACTGTCTGAGCGCTTCCCAAATCCAGTCTGCAGAAAATGCAAATAAATGTAAAAACATTATAATTTGGCTAGAAAATCTTCTAGACATTCAAATAAACAAGGTATAACAGCTGTTTAACGGGATCAGTGCTGTTTTCGGCCTGTTATAGAGCTGTGCAATTAATTGAATTTTGATAACTATATTGTTTTCAGACATTATTGATAAAAAACAAACACTATAATTGAGAATGATTGATTATTGTGTTTATTTTTTTACTGTATGCCTGTGCATGCACACTACAGCATCTCTGAAGCCAGTCTTCTTCAGCCAGAGGCTCTGAGCACATTTGATCACAGTGAAGTTTATTCTAAGATTTTCACTTTACTTTTTTCTTTTAATGTGTAATACATAGCAGAGATGGCAGCTTCATTCAGGAAACAAGCAAACCAAACATAGTTAAACCAACCGTAAACTCTCTAATCTAGAACTTTCAGTAACATGGGCCGGATGTTTTCTTGAGTATGTTCACACAAATCATTCTGATAAACTTTCTCTCCAAATAATACAAGTTTACGCTGCTACAAAAGAACAAATGTAACACTGTGAAGCAGTATCAGGCTAGCGTAACATTAACATGTTCTGACCAGAAGAAAGGAAAAGGTTTTAGCTAAATTTAAAAATAAAGAGCACAGCAAATATTTTTGCCAAGATAAAAAAAAAGTCCATATTGAAGTAGTTTAATCATGTTTCGTAATAAAAAAAAACTTTCCTGTCGTTAAATATCTTACTTATTTGGCCCATGTGTTGATAGTCACTTAAATGAAAAACACTTAATAAAAGACCTAATTGCATTGTCACTAAAAAAAAATTTAAATTTCACTTAAAACATAAATGAGTTATAAAGAAGAATACTTAAAGACAAAAAAATAAATGTTTAAAATAGAGGCTGGCATAGATTATATTTTTTATCTAGATTAATATTTAAATTAATCTAGATTTAAATGCCTCAATTTAATTCTGCCAAAGGCATTCAGAATATGTATACAAAATAACAACTAGTTATTTTAAATGGTTAAGCAAGAGTGTATAAAGAATTGATCATTTGATCAAACAAGTACGTTTAGTTCATTTAAAGACAAATATGTGAATTTTATATATATGATGATGGTTCTAGAAGTGACTTCACCCACAGGACCCCAAACAGATGTTATTAAAAGCTGCAAATGGACGAGACTCGCCTCATCCTCAAAATTTAGAAACAAAAAGTAATTTTGATCCCAAAACACTTTTCATGAAGACTTCTTAGCCGAGGACAGAGCTTGGGATCGAGTCATTAATGCATGGCGATGCACAAGAGAGCTATTCGTGTTTATATCTGTTAATGACAGCTCGAGGAAACTCTAAGTTAACTTTACATAAAGTTGGAACAGATGTTGCTTTTTTAATATGTGGATATTGATGAATTTAACATTTAAGTGTTTTTAATTATATCCATACTCTGTTGGGAACATTGCATAAAGGGATCTACATTTTTACATGCTGATTTGTTTGAACAATGTAGCGTTAGAAATTGTATTTTCATTTTTTATGGGCAAAAATATTTTATTTTATGTGTTCCATCAGAATTTTATATCTACAATGCCCACAATATGCTATAATAAGTAATGAATGGAAAATCATAAAAAAACTATTGCTAAACAAAGCAATTACTTGTTCTACGCGTTTAATCAAGAAATGTAAAAGTTATTTGTAGAGCCTGCTCGATTAAAAAATTAGGTCTTGCATTGTATGCACTCAGCTATTGTGCTATTTATTTTATTAAAATTAAAGACAAATTTCACTTATTTTTCGAATTGCTAATCAAAACTAAACACTCCATACACACAAAAGCTTTTTAAATATAAATAAACATGCTTAACCTGCTTCAAACACCTCTGCTTGATATCCAAACTAAAGCAGGAATTTAAATCCAGTTAATAGCTAAAGTTAAGTGTGTATCTTTAAGCTCTAAATTACCACAAAAAAATATTTTCTACATCTAACAAACTCAAAAATGATTACATGCAAAGAAAACTAAACATGCGAGAGAGAGCTGGCTCGTTCTTTCAATACAAAGAGCCAGCTCAAAGGAACCGCATGGTTTGTGACCGACACTTCACTAAAATACCGTGCCTAACTTAATTAAAGCCGATAAAAAATGTACACTTAAATGGCCCACCACTAGTTTAAAACAATAGTGATTCAATATTTACCGAAATGATGTTTTTCCCTATATTTGAGCAGCTCTAGTCTGTTGTTACCTGTGGGTCATTAAGGCCTCTGGAGTCTGAGTCAGAAGTGTCTCTGTACAGAGAGCTGGCCATCTCCACGTCAGTAGAGGCTCTGCTGCGCTTCTTCAGTGGTTTGCACGAGTCTGAGATCTCACTGGCACCTAGACGATTGGAGTAGCAAAATGTGGTAGATATTCATCTGCTAATTATCATTTAGTAGTGAGAAGGTTATTGACTATTGAACACATTCCGGTACCTTTTTGTGATCCTGCTTTCAAATCCATTTGTTGCGGTGTTTCAGCCTGAGGAAAAGATAAAGATCATGTCTGTTACTACTCTGCATATCACATCTACTCTTTGACTTAGCATGTAAAAAACATGCAGGTTTGAGCAAAACTGATCATTTTCTAGATGATCTCTACCTGTTCTTTCTTCACTTTCTTTTTTGGCACCGGTTCCACGCTCTTCTCAGAGTCAGAACGGCTTCGCACTGATCGACGCTGCTGTTTTCTCTCTGGCATCACAGAAACACAGAGGATGTTTACATTGATCAGACTGTTCTTCTGTTTTTATATGTTTATTCATTGTATATACCTGTGGACTGCTCTACTGAAGTCTGCTCCTGGTCACTCCAAGCAGAAGGGGAAGCAGCTCGCTCTTCTTCACTGGAACATGTCTCTGCTTTATCACTCGAACCCTTTGAGGAAAAAAAACAAGTTAGAAAACTCAAACCGAACTCTGCCGAGGAGAACAGAAACAAATGTGTTCATGGAGGAAATCCAAACCCATTTCAAATGTTAACCATTAAATTTTTAAGTCCATTATGCTTATTTGCTTATAACAGGAGGCTTACAATAGGATGCTAAGGATACTGATAGTTTTTCAGTGAATTCCTAAACTTGTAAAAATGCAAATTTACATTTTTTTTGTAATTTACAATACATTTATTACTCAGATAAAATGTATGAATTGTTGTTTTTTCATTTGCTGTAATTTCTTTATTTTAACAAACCTCAAATGTTATTAGTTTGAATAAACAGAAACTCATATTACTAAATCAAAAGTCAAAGGCATTCATCAAATTTGTAAAACTGCTAATATCTTCCGATTTACCGTTTAAACAAACACTTGGAGAGTGTCACATTTAAAAAGATCTTTCCTATAATGTTACAGCAACAACTAAGCAATCTCAGATCTAACATGTGGACCCTTTTCAATACTTTAAGGTATACATAAATGTGTTGTTTAAAAATGTAATGTTTATATTCTATGTATGATTTATTGATAATTATTAAAGCTTCTTAAACCATTAATAAATAATTTCAGTTTCATAAATAAACTGTGAATTATAAAGACATAAAATATGAGCTGTTCTACTAATTTACAATTCACCAAATAATTATTGTTTTAACACTACTTTTCCTGCTTTTTAAAACCCTCTTATGAGCTTTTACCTCTGGTGATCGAGCCGGACCACAGAGTCCCTCCTCACTCTCAGGCTTTTTAGGCAACTCCAGCTTTTGCTTTGGGAGCTGCCAGTCACATTTGATGATCTCCACATTAAGTTTCTTCATGGTGATTGAGAGTGGAAGGAGTTTACGAGCAGCAGCAGTCCTCCACGGTGTCCGAACTGGAGGTGGAGAGGGTTCTTTTGGGCTAGGCTCTGGACTGGAAGAGCTATCCACACTATCTTCCCTCTGATTTGGAGGGGAAGTCTCAGCACTACTATTGATGCTGCACTGCCTTCGTGGTTGCTGCCTTCGAGGAACAGATTCCTCTTTCACTCCTGCACTGCCCTTTGAACGTCTTTGCTTGCGTTCAGGCCGGGGTTTACTGGTTGCCTTTGGTGAAGTCACAGGCTCAGCAGAGGCGGCAGCGGCTGCTGGAGTAGCAGCAGCAGCAGCGGCAGCAGCAGCAGCCTCAGGATCCTTATCAATGTAAATGAAAGTGTAGTTCTCATTGCGCTCCTCTCGAGTCATCTGCAGAGCTGCTTCAGCATGACCCACACCAACTTCCCACTGGGCACGCTCCTTCTGGGATTGGGGCTTAAGCAACTGTCACCAAAATAAACCATAATTAACATCATAGTCAGTCATATTCATACAAAGACTACAACACAATTAATAGAGATATGCCTCACCTTTTGTTTCTCGGTTGGGTTGGTACTCTTACGGAGGGTTTCTGCTTGCAACTCATCAAACTGGCTCTCACCCTTGTACACCACAATTCTTTTCTCATGGATCCAGGCCCTCTCAGGTACACTCCCGAAGAACTGCACATGGTATTCTTTACAACCTTGCAGGACACAGGAAAACAATAGAAAAAAGTATTTAGGAGGATTTTTCATTGGCACCTAAATTTTGATTCATAAAGAAAGAATTACATTAGTTTCAATTAATTTGACTCAGTTTAAAATTACAAAGGGCAGCCAGTTTAGGAGCTTGAGGTAAGGGCAGTCTAAATAAAGAAAATTCTTAATATGAATGGTGTCAGCTAAAACAAAAATGATTAGATCAGAGAAACAAATTACAGCCAACACACTCTAATAAAGATGGAGCTTAAGTGTAACCTTAAATTAGACAAATATGAAGCTATTGTTTTCCCATGATGCAATAGCGCACACAGACACAGTTTTGTTACCTGAAAGCTTTAGAAAAGCTGACAACTACTGTTATAAATTAAGTCATATTACACATAAAAAGTTACAACTAGGCCAGAAAAAGTTGTTGAAGATGCATTACCTCTTGTATTGAGACGTGTATGAACATCTGACTGTGGGTCTGATGACACCATGCATGGCCACCAAGGATAAGTCCCAACTTTTGCCCACACCAAATCTCCGATCTCATAATCTTGAGAAGTGCCGATGCTAGTAATGACTGAAGTACAGTGCTTCTCAACCTAAAAAGATAATAAGATTTTCTTTAACACCTGACAAGGTTGCTAGTTTAATTCATAGAGATTATAAAGGAAACTTACCTTCAGTTCCTTGAGTTCTACTTTGGGGATTTTGAGAACTGAAGGGGGTTGCTCATCTCTGAAGTCAGGCTGACTTTCGATGTACTGTATTGGAGTGTGGACCACCACAGAGCACTCTTCAGAATTTTTTGATGGCAGCCGAGTTTCTTCTTGATCAAAACAATGCGTGCTGCTTCTCCTTTTCCTCTTCTCCTTTTTCTGCTCATGCCTTCTGCAAGAGTCCTCATCAGTCTCTTGCAACAGATCACCGCATAGTGAGGACTCAAACTGCTCACGTCCATTCTGATATGTCTTTATGATCTTTATTTTGATCTCTGGGGAACTAGTCTTTTTAGGGATGGTGGTGGGATGACATGAAGGGTTAGAAACAGTGCTTTCTTGGGGAGTAAGAAGAGGTGGTGAAGAGGGTAAAAGCAAAGGGGGAGGTGGTGGTAGAACTTGAGGCATTAGGTGAGAGCCAGGAGGCGCATGATGGTGGTGAAGTAATAACTGTGGATTGTGTGAGTGGTGGTGGTGTTGTTGATGATGATGCTGCTGCTGCTGATGGTGATGCTGATGGTGAGGTGGAGAGGATATGTGAGATGTTGGTTTTTCCTGGACCACAGGTGATCTCAAAACCGTACCCTCACTGAGCAGCAAGCCATGATCTCCATAATTTCGTATGGCACCATAGCCATTGGCTGAACCATTAGGAAACTGAGAGTACAAGGCAAACTTGGCCTGTTGTTCATATGTTCCTACACTACTTGGGTAACCATTTGTAATGACTGCGAGGTCTTCAGCAGGGTAAGAAAAGCCTGACTCCAATGGAGAGTCAAAGTTTTGTTGTCCTCCATCATCTCCTGGATCACTGATGGCTTCATAGACATCGTCCTGTCTAATGTTGGCAGAGTCAATAAGTTGAGGGGGTTGCTGAATTGTGTTTCCCATGATCCCTTGCATGAAAGAGAAGGAGAAATCCATTGTTCTGCTCCAGCATCCTTAAGTTTCCCTTTTTCTTACAGGGCCTGCTGAGAAGTGTGATAAACACAAAAAGGAAAAAGTGTAAGTCATTTTATAAAGTTGGTGAAACTTTAGCCCGTTAACAAAAACATCAAATTCTAAAAAAGGCTTTCTGTTTGAAAGTTTTCTGAAAATAAAATAAAATTTAAATATCTGAGTTGTAACATCAGAAATACTAAATGTAGATTATTGTTGGGTCTCAATTGTAGATATTAAAAAATGAACATAAATAATTTCACGTGTATTTATTTTTTGTTAATGTTTTCTCAAATACATAATAAAGTTAACGTTGTAAATAAACGTTGATTAATGTTTGATTAATTTGTTGTGCATCCCCTTCAGTAATAGAACCTGCATTCGATGTACTAGCATGCAACATACATTCCACATTTAACATAATAACTCGTTTCCATAAAACATTAAGGTAGAGTAAGTTATATCGACACACAAAACTGAAACATTGTTTAATGTCAACGAAACAGACCTGCAATGTCCAGCAGCTGGCTAACATTAGCCTGCTAGCGTGTTCTGGACAACAAAATATATTGTATGTACGCATATTTTCAACGTATAACCGTAAAAACAAACAAATGTGAATACAATATGGGTGACGAAATAAAACAAATATCGCGTATTAAAAAATAAAGTAGTAATTTCCCCACAGCTTAAAAAGCAGACTCGTGTTTTGTCACTGGCTTCTATGAAAGGCGGCGTTAGCGGATGTGCTAATGTGTGTACACGGGGAAATATTAGCTCACATCCTTCTAATGTTTTCACGTCTTCCAGATGTTTTGGTTTGACGCTATCACATTAAAACATGTAAAGTTTCATAGCTTTACTTGAGCAACGAACCATAACTGAACAAGTGAACGCGAACATGAAAACATGGCTGCCCGTGCCCCTTTAAATCAAATTGGCCAGATAACATTTCCATCATGAAAAGATGAGATGAACCACATAGCTTTATTGATACCCAACACATGCACGCAGGTTTTGTTTTACATTCAACGCGATAAAATGAGCAAAGCATTGAAAGGCGTAGAATAACGTTAAAAGCGTCAGTACCTTCAGCGTGTTCCATTCTAAACAAATACACCAAATAATCAGGTTTCCTGCAGCAGTTAACATAAATATATCAACACAAAGCCCACTGAGTCCTCGTTTCTTAGATTGGATCCGGTGATTTGGAAAAACGAGGCTAAATCAGCCGTGTAGCGATCCCCATCATAGGATGTGAGGCTGTAGAATCGGGAGAGGCCCCGTTTTTTTGCGGGATGCTCCTGCAGACCTAGGGAAATTGGGCTCCCATATATTTTATTATAGCCGTCTCCCTCCCTCTAGCTGTAACAAAAGCCCCTCAGCTTCAGGCCTGCGTCTAAGCGCCAAAATGAAGTCTCCCCTGTTGCTGTTCTGTGCGGTGTGAGCGACAGGAGGGTTTTAACAATGAAAAACACAACAACAAAAAAACTATGAAAAAAAATACTGGAATTTAAAGGGTGCAAAGTTTTACAAGATAACCGAAAAAAATAAATTGACTTATATATGATAATTTTACCACACATATTTATAATGTATATGTGTTTAATAAAAAATATGTGCAGTTAAATCGTGTCATATTCTTGATTGTCATTCATTATTAATACTTACTAATTCTGTATTTTGCCTAATGTGAATTACAACATAGTTCCTTTTAAAAAAAAAGTTATTCTTAATGTTTGGTGCATTTGTTTCGTTGTTCTCAGTGATTGAAGAGGTTATGTTTATGATTATAATATTTTTGTTAATACCTGTTTTAACGATAAGGTTTATTGTATTTAGAGTCAATTCCCCAAGTGAGATTAATGTTTTATTTTAAATTGAATGTGGGGTTAGTTTTCTTATTGTAATGAAAAAGTTAACTTCAGATAATGTTCATTTTTGTAAATACATATTCTTTAATGTTTGTATTGCATCACTGTTTTAAATAATGTAAAATTTTACATTTTGAAAACCGTAAATTGTCTTAATTTCCGTCGGTAAATAACATTTTGACAGAAAGCTACTTTTTGTTACTCATTACAATATACTTTGCCTGGTTATGTTATTATGATTTGGGTTTTTTTTTTCTAAACGTGGCTCTCTGCCACATGGGAACCAACCAACATTTTAAGCTAAGGAAGGAATGTAAAATGAAAACAAAAATAACATTTTCAATTTTTATGGAGTATTGGGTCTAATTTGAGGATAAGCTGCACAACAGCGCCATCGTCAACTTTGCGACGATTCGCAGCTCCGTAGCTGTTCTCAGCACCGCAATCATGACTGTTACTATGGCAACTTTAAGATTCAACTGAACTGAGAGCAGTAGCGAAGACGCTATTCTAGCCCCGTCATCACGTATGAGGTCATGGGAAGTTCCACTGTCCGCCCCCAGCCAGGGGATTGGCCTGCGTCACTCGTACACATGTCCCGCTGATTGGTACTCGTGGCTGTCGATCATTCCACTCCCCGGCTCGGATGATCCTTCAGTTGGTTGGGCAGCAGTCGGCTCAACTAGGACAGTTGATGGAACAGATCAGTCCGCTTAAAATCATTACCCCGGAACGGATGTGTCAAATTCTAAACATTTAGATTCAGGATAAAGGATTAACCCACCATTGTGAATGGAGTATTTCATCAAGAGCAGCACCGTTTTACACCCGAACCTTCACCTCCAAGGAAATTTGACCCTCAACTGCAGGAGGAGCGCTATCGAGCCTAGCATTTTTCTCCACCGTCATCCGATCTGACACCTTACCCGATGCAGAAAGCCTAACCGCCATCACACCACTCACCGCCGTCCCCTTTTTGACAGGTTGGACCCGTTATCTTTTATTGATTCGATGCGGAGTTTAATCATCAATGTCTCGAGAGAACCATTTGTAAAATCGATACGTTACTTTAGACTTCCGTTGTCGTTAAAATGTTTAGCCGCTATTAAATTCTCGTTAGTTGCTACTAAAACAATTTGTAAGGTAAACATTCAAGAAAGTGTCATCTACTGTTTACGTGTGTGGTTTGAGTAACGTTAACGTAACGTCAATAATCGTCGGCGGTCGTTCGTTTGTTTTGAGACTGGCAGGCCTTAACTATGGCCTTCTGCGCCTGTTATTAACTTGACGGTTAACTTTTCTGTTTATGAGCGTGAACATTGATAAGGTTTTAACTGTATTAAAATCGTTAAACAATTATCTGATTATACAGTTTTTCATAAAAACGCGTATAATATGAACGATTTGAAACGTTTACATTACTCAACGATGATGTTGTCGTCGACGTTCACTGTCGTAATGGAGATAAGAGTGTTATAACAAAGTTTTTAGAATAATTGTCAGTATTTTCTTCTTTTGAAGGTCTTCTGTAAATGGATATGTTAGTAGTATATGTTAGTATTTGCAAACTATCTGGGAGTTAAACACGTGAGTGTGTTTTGGATGCAGTACTCGTGACCGCCGCAGCGACACGCGGGCGTAGTTTCTCACAGTAGTGACGCACGAGGAGATATTGTTATTGTACACTGTGTACAGAAATGCATTTTAAAAGTACAAAGTGCGTATACATAATGCAAACTAAAATTGACGAGTCTATAAAAGTGTACACATATTTTGTAGACATGTAGATTTGATTTGTGCATTTATTTAAAAAAAATATTTAGTTGCCCAAACAAACTTTTTTTAGTCATTATTTGTTTTTGTTTGTTGAAAAAGTGCATAACTGACATACTTTCTTAGCTATTTTGCTACAGAAGTGTTTATTATTCTTTCTTGGTAATACTGATGGCCACAAATTTTAGGAATTTGATTACTGCATTAATCTTAAAAGTTAATGTCTTTGCAGAACATCAGCTTTTAGGTCACAAAATGGCAGTTTTCAGTTCCCAAGTTCTTCTCGCAGTGACAAGATCAAGGTGAGCGCTTGTGATGTTTTTTAAATGGTGTTCAATATATTAAGGAAAATGATTTGTGAAAAACAACATCCATACTGGGATTCAAAGTTTTAATTATTGACTTTATAGCCATTCCAAAAAAAGTTTGTAGTGTGAACGAGTGAAATTTGAATCAAGGTTTGAAGATAACATCTGGTCGCTTAAAGAATATGTTTTTTTTTTATCACCAAATCTACCAAGCAAGCAACTTTGGAGAGAATAATAATAATAATAAAAACAAATGTACCCTGCTGTTTTGAGGGTTTCGGAAAGTTAACTGAAGCTGTCCCAATTAGGAGGTCTGTCTCAATTCAGCTATTTCAGTAATTTAGCCCACTTTTACAAATGTTAAACATTTAAAGTAATCTAAAAATGCATCATAGCAGCTATAACAGACCCTTGTCTTTTACCTCACAGGGGATCATACTTGCTCTCTAAAAGACATGGCACCTGTGTCTCTCTCCCATCAACCGCATGTATACGTTATCATTCAGAAATCCTCGGGCGGACTGTAATCACAGCCCGATGCCCTATGCCAATCTACACCAACTCCTCCAGCTATATCCGGCCCGGCTGTATATCTGCACGTCCCATCCATAGCTCTTGTGCATGGCTTCAGGAACCAAAAGACACTGGAGCAAATTCTGAACCTGTTAAAACTGACCCAGTTCCTGCTGCCTCTGGCGCTCAACCACCGCCAGCACCTCCAGCGGTGCCTAGGAAGTCCCTGGGACAGAAAGTCTTGGACGAGCTCAAGCATTACTATCATGGGTTTCGGCTTCTGGGCATCGATACCAAAATCGCTGGCAGAATGGTCTGGAGGTTACTACACGGGCAGCTACTCACCAGGAGGGAGAGGAGGAGGGTATGTGAGCCTCAGAATAGATTTGGAGTTCTTGAAATAAGCAATCCATCATTAGAACTCTATAAGATACTGTTTTGAACTGTTGTCAGTATAGAAATATTGAATGCTATTAAGTAAAATTTAGAACAATCTACATAATAAATATTTGCATTTGAAGTGAGTGATGTATCATAATTACTAAGTCATTTTTGATACCTGTTATAGTTTTCCGTGGGGTTCAGATAGTTAATTAAATATTTTTTTTTCTAAACTGGTGGCATGTTCATACCTAAATATCTCGTTTATCTTAATTCTAAGTTTTTTTTTAAATAATGTGTTTGAAGCACATTGTTTATTATGACAAAATGTTTTGTTTGTGATTTTAATGTTGGTCTTAAATGATATTCTAAAGTGTTGTACAAATCTTGAATCTAACCTTATGAAACCTGAAGAAACCCTGTTAAAATGTGTGTGTATTTATATTTGTTCAGTAGCAGGCACCTACGGATTTTAGTGAAATCAGACTGGCAAACAGTAAAATGAGGCTGGACGTTATTTAAACTTAAAAATACTGCTCTTTGTTATGTGTGCATTTAGCAATGCGGTTATGGTTAAATAAAATTACAGGTACAACTGTGAAATCCCAAATAATACTTTTAAAAGTTTTTTTTTTGTATTTATGGCAAATAATTTGCGAACAAAATACAATAGGCGCTATTTGTGCTTTAGGTTCCTTTTTGATGCATAAATTGGTATCCAGCAGAACTTTAAGAAGCATTTCTTTGCAGTTAAAATAACATTGGTGTCCCTGATGATAGATTGTGTTCTTCTTGTGAGGAAAAAAAGGTTTAGTTTTTAATAACAAGCAGAATTCACCGCCTTTTTACCTTTAATTTAGGGCCTCTGGTAGTATGCTGGAGTTTGAGCGGCTTGATTTAAATTATACAACAAGATGGGAACAACTTTATTTTGATTAGGTAACATCATTGGCAACCACAGACAATTAAAATTGTATTACTTAATTCTATGAACAATACTCTCTGTTCTCGCTCGCCCTCTGAAAACACTGTTACCTCTTGAGTTTGCTCCAATGTTTTCCAATGTTAGCTGGTTTATGTGCATTTAAGATCAGCTTTTCTTATGTTAGCTGTACTGTATATAGTATATTTTAAAGTGCTTCTGACTGTAAAAAAGACCCCAATCGCTTGGTTTCCTTATGGAGTTTATGTTTAAATATAATTTTACATGCATTGTAAATTTAAGTAGTGCTATGGTAATTCCTTACACAAAAAGCATGACTGTATATCAATACTAATTTTAGTACTTAAAAATACAAGTACTTTTTTTGCTAGGCATTGTTTTGCTATGATAAATATGGAGTTTATGTTTAAACGGTTAAGTTAAAAATCTTTTACTCCGATTTAAATATTAAATGTGCTTACATTTTGAGTGGCCAAATGCTTGATTTAAAATAATAGTTGGTAAATGGGTTAAAGAGTTACAGTTTTGCAATATATTATTCTCTTCATGGGATTTGAATGGTATGCAAGGATATTAAGGTTAGTAATCCAGTTAGAAGAAACTTGTGTTTGGTCAAGGGTTTATAATTTTCTGTGACACAGATCAGGTTGCATAACTAATAAGCTCAGCACCTCGGTGAAAGTACAGCAGAATTGCATTTCTTAATCAAGATTTCTTATGTTTATGCCCATTGTCTCTGCAGCTGATGCGCACATGTGCCGACTTGTTCCGGCTTGTACCCTTCATTGTCTTCATCATCGTTCCCTTCATGGAGTTTCTGCTCCCTGTATTTCTCAAACTCTTCCCAGAAATGTTGCCTTCCACGTTTGAGACAGAGTCCAAGAAGGTATGCATTGATATGCTTTCTGCTAGCTATGGTTGACATCCCAGAAGAATTATAGTGTCTTACAGGACTGTACTCAAGTTCAAGGCCAGGACAGAGTTCAGGCAGAGTCCAATAAGGTTCAAGTCTAAATGAGACTGCCAAGACAAACTCAAATTACTGCTATTCTAGGTTTTACCTTGATTCTAGTAGAGAATCTGCGCATGTTTAGCAGCTGTGCTGAAAGATTGGTTTTGATCCTGAGCATATTGATACTAAATTAGTTTAAAAGTATGCTAAGCTAGTTTAGTTTTTAGCTCTCAACAAATTTTAACTGAGCAGAGGGCTCTTGATGAACATTATTGGCAGAGATTTAAGACATTCAGACTTTGACATTTATAGCTGTGCCACTAGCAAATTACTTAATGTAAACAACATTTTAAGATTATTATTTCATAATGAAAAGGCCATTTATTTTTCTTACTTGCTTTTGTGGTGCACAATTCTAAATTCTTCATGTTACTGATTGTAAACCTTTTTATCCCACTGTTTGCTGGGCAAAATATGAATAAATCAGTCTATAGGAAAAAATTCAAGCAGTGTCTTATATTGCTGTGTAAAAACTCTTCGTTATATGTGACAAATTATCTTTTTTGTTGCATGGTTAGTGGTTTGTCCCTCATCAGTATCGTTTGATTTTATTAGTATTAACAGTGAGTATTATTTGGCAAGTATGGTTGGTAAGGCATTGTGCAAATAATTTCATGCAATAAACAATGAAGTGCAATTTTGAAACAGACGTTGAAAGAACCTTTCATAACTTGCATTTTTTATGGATTTAAAAAATGTTTTGCTTTGCTTATTCTAACAGGAGGAAAAACAGAAGAAAGGGCTTGCTGCTAAACTGGAGCTGGCCAAGTTTTTGCAGGAAACCATTGCGGAGATGGCCAGGAGGAACAAAGCAGCTGCTGTCGGAGATGAGACTCAGAAATTCTCCACTTATGTACAACAGGTGGGTTAAGAATTGAGCTCATGTCTCCAGATCAAAAATATTGATGATGAGACTAAAGTTTGCCTGGTCTGCTCCAGGTGAGGCACACCGGCGAACAACCCAGCACTAAAGACATAGTGAAGTTCTCCAAGCTTTTTGAGGATGAGCTGACGCTAGAACATCTGGAGCGGCCTCAGCTAGTGGCCTTGTGCAAACTGCTGGAGCTGCAGCCCATCGGAACCAATAACCTGCTGCGTTTTCAGCTAATGATGCAGCTGCGTACCATCAAAGCAGATGATGAGGTAAGTAGGACATTGTGACTGTTTAAAGAATTTTGCTGTTGAATTAGTGTGTTTGCTTTCTGGCTTTGGGATGTTAGTGGCTACTGGTCTACTGAGAATGCCCTTGATTTAAAGTGTTTGTTCAAGAAGGGAAGGAAATGTGTAAAGATTTGGAGCTAATCACTGGAATGGGCATAAATTGTCAACTTTCAGGAATGTCTTTTATCATTTAGACTTTAATAATATTTTGTGTACACTAAAGAAACACAAATGTGAAGATCAGTGAATCTAAATAATTTTATGGATGTGTCCGCACAATGTGGAAAACTATGCAAATTTGTTTTGTTTATGGTATTATTATTATAATTATATCTAGTCATACATTTTACTAAAGTATAATTTACCTTATTTGTAACATTAGTTAAATCCCCTATTTTAAAAACATGCAAGCAACGAGTAATTTCCAGCAGATTGAGCAAAGCATTGTTGTTTTATATCATTTTACTGTGTATTGCTCTCTTGTGGAATGCAATGAGGAAAGTCGATTTAGCCCAAATCTAAAATGTGTCGTTTTGTAAAATGTACAAGATATCATGAGCAAAATGAGGATTTTAGACTGCTGAAATGTTCTTATTCAAGCAGTGTTTAAATAGCATACAAAGTAAGCCAAAAGCTACTGGTTTAAAACGAACGTCTAATAACTAATAATTGAATGTATTTTTTAACTGTGTGTTTGTGAATGACTCGTTTGACTGAATGCATCATTGTGTTTCACTGTGTCACTTGTTCATTGTGCCCTCTGTAAACATGTGATTACATGGACCTCTGATGCTTTTTTATCATTCAGGTGACCTCAGAGGAATGTTCTGGAATTGGCTGTTGAATAATCGGTTTATTGTTCATGTTTGTGTAGATGATCGCCACTGAGGGAGTGTCAGGGATGACTGTGGCGGAGCTTCAGGCTGCCTGCAGGAGCCGTGGTATGAGATCTCTGGGTCTAACCACAGATCAGCTCCGACAGCAGCTTCAGCAGGTGTGTTTTTACATACCAGCCTGACTACGTTGTAAAGCTGGCCAATTTTAGAGATGTTTATGAGTTGTTTCCAACCACGGGCTGTACATACATTTTAAGGAATGCTAATAAATATTTTGAAGCCCTGTTAAAAC
Organism: Danionella dracula; assembly: GCA_900490495.1. Lineage (NCBI taxonomy): Eukaryota > Metazoa > Chordata > Actinopteri > Cypriniformes > Danionidae > Danionella > Danionella dracula. The sequence continues at coordinate 2,758,642 of UELW01000006.1, forward strand.
TCTTAAATGCACTGTTTTCCGGTTGCCATGGATGCCGGTGCCTTTATCTATGACTCCTATGAGATTTTCTACCATATGCTGCAGATTGTACCCTGCTTTGCAATCATTGGTGCTGGGATGATGGTGTTTTATTGTGATTTCTTAGTGGTTGGACCTGCATCTAAAAGAGAATGTTCCACCGTCCCTCTTGCTGCTCTCTCGTGCAATGTACCTGACGGACCTCACTCCCAAACCCCCAGTCATCCCACCAGTGCCCAAGCTGGAGGTAAACACTACATTCAAAACTATTTTATCTATCAGAATACGCCTTTTACATGATGTTTCTAGACAAACCAGTTGTATTTCGCAATGTTTAAGATGCTGTTATGAATTTTTAAAATTAATCTTTTAATAATTTTGTTTTAGATGAAGAAAGTGTTTTTAGTTATAGCCTTATCACTGAAATGATTTAAGATTTAAACAAGTCTTTTCTTGAATGCTAGGTTGTCATCCAAACATACTCTTCATTGACTTTAAAACAATTATTCCACTAGTTACACCGGCACACCTGAAAACGTGTTTCTCTTTGTAGACCCCGCTTATGAAGACAATTGCATTCAAGTTAACCAGACTTTCTCATCTTTGGTTATTCATGTCGCAAGAGTTTGAGTGTTTATTTGTTTAAAAAAAACTGCATTTAAAGATGATATGAAAGAACACTGCCATGTTGCTCTCTGTGGATAGTGTTTGATCGTTTCCTTCATATCCATGCAGTGTACATCATCCAATCACAACAGACCTGAGTCTAAAGCCCAATCTATACTTGGGTCAAGCCTACATACTGCCTAAAGATATTGTTTAATATGGGCACAAGACAAGAAAGAGAGTTGAAGCACCTTATCCACCTTGACCAATCGCAGAACTCATTATCTGCAAAGCCTTGGCACGGGGTTAGAAGATTGGATGTGCGAGACAGGCTTCGCTATGGGATCAGCAGGATCTGCAGTTTACCAAGGTCGATTCGTAGGCTTGACACTAGTGTATAGATTGACCTTAACCCCGTAATCATTACACGAAACACGGCTACATAACATTCCATATTATTAGAGAATGAAGGTAAATGTTTTGACTTCACATTTGCTGCTGAAGACTCCCAAAACTAAAATACAAACCTTTGAAAATCATAATAGGGGCATTTTAAGAAGTTATTTTTCTAAGTCTTGAGTATCACTTAAAATCCACAAGATTGCCTTTTCATGCTTCAGCTTGGGAATTGATTTGTTTTCTGTTGGCTAGTAGTTGCACAAGAAGTAATAACTATACTCTCTAACATATTTTGGATCTTACGTATTTTTTTTGCAATTGTCCAGACCTTTGTGTGGTCCATATAGATGCATAACAATTTGAACGGTCAATTCTTAGTTTTGTTGAGTTTTAATTTCATTATTTAAACAATTTAAAACATGAATTTTTGGTCACTTGTATGATTGAACTCAGGACAAGTGAGCAGCTATGTTACATAACTAATGTCTTGATACATAATGCCAACATAAACGGATTATGAAATGCATGCTATTTCTTTTTTTATTTATTGTATTGACTGATAGGCAGTGAGGCTTTTGGCTCCAATACTTGGCTACACTCAGACCACCTTTGACCTTTGAAATCTTAACCCAAAGATTTCTGGCTCTCCTATCAATCCTAAATACAGCTCTGGCACGTCTCACCAAAGTTAATGTTTGCTGCGGAATCACCTGATCCTTTTCTTCTTGTCTCGGTCACAGAAAGCCAATCCTCCTCCTCCTGTGGAGGCCGAACCTACTGCCAAAGGGAATCCATTGTCTTCGTCTCTGGAAGTGATGGTGGATTCTGCTCCAGTCATCAAAAACAGAAAGGTAGGAGGTTTTTAACATCTTACCAGTTAAAAATAACAATCCCTATATATAGTATTATAAAATGAATACTACTTCAAGCAATTGTTTGAAAATATTTGGCTTGCTTTATGTATTTTAGTCTGAAGAACTGTTGGACAAACCCAGAGGATTGAACATGCCATCACCCGAAGCGCAATTAATACATGTAAGTGTGTGATAAGGTGTTTGATCAATCACTTAAAAATAAGATAATTGTTTTCCATTACTTTTAAAATCCATAGAGTTTCCCAAACATTTTGGACAGAAATCATACAAACCCTATGAAGTAATTTCTGTCTGACAATTTATCTATTATGCATCAAATATGGTGAAAGCACCGAATCCGTTTCTCGGCTGAACCTTCACTCTCATCTCTCACCCAAATATCTCTCTACAAATATATTTTGTATTTTCCTCTGCTCTGTACTGTCCTACACAAGTGGCATTGAAAGCACCTAAAAATATCTGAAAACAAAAAATGGTTGCAGCGACTTGTCAACAGAATTGTCAACAGAACTCTACATTTGAATGTTCCAAGTCGCTTAAAAAAAACTTTATAGTGGCCACAGGAATTTTTTTGTTATTTTTTATGGATATTGGATTTTTTTATTTCATACCATTTTAACATTTAAGTATTTTTTTAGTTGATGTAATTTCATGTGCATCTCATTTTAAGTTGCATATGATTTCATCACCTGGCTTCTCCTTTTCGTTTATTTTTTTTTATTAAAATAAACCATAAAAACATTTTTGTTTGTTTTTTTGATCACATAGTACAAAGCTATTTCTGAATGTTATGTGTACAGCGGGTCAGTGACAAAAATAATTGATATGTGTATATATGCCATTCTTATCTAGAGGACACTGTTCCATAGAAGATTTTAATTTATTTTCCAAAATAATTTATAAAAATGATCACATGTCTTATGAGCACATGAGGCCAAAGTTGACAATAAGATTTGAAATTGAAGTCTAACAGTATTCAACGGAGGCATCAGACCTGCTAGCTGATGTCGAAAGGATATATATATATATATATATATATATATATATATATATATATATATATATATATATATATATATATATATATATATACATATATATATATATATATATATATATATATATACATATACACACACACACACACACATATACTGGCAGATCAAATGATTAAACGCAGATATAGAGGTATCAAAAACACCAGTCTAAATAATAGATTAACACTCAAAAATGTAAGTTGGTTTGCTGTTTAAAAATAAAGAATAATTATTTAAAGAAAACAAACTATTAAAAAAACAAATAACAAATACTTTTTTTTTTCAATAATATCTTTACGCTAACAAACACAAATCCCTCTCTCAGGTAATAATAGGGTTTCCACAGTCTAAAATTTAAAATCCCAAATTGTAGATCTTAACTTGTCTTAAATTCACTGTTTTAGGCCTTAAATATTTTTTTCACATGTCTGCTTTTTCTGATGTCTATGGTAAAGCTTGTTTTATTTGTTTTTGCTGATAACCATGTAAATCTATTTTAAATGTATGTTTTTTTTGTTGTTCTTGCAAGGGATTGCCAGAGTTGGAAAAAGCTTTCGTAAATCCTCAAAAACATTAAAGTTCCATAGTTTGAGTAAAGCATAATATACTCTCAGATTCTTAAAAGTGATTGTCAGGGTTGCCAGAGTTAAAGAAAGTGCTTGTGAACACGCATCAATAATCAAAATCTTAAAAGTGATTATTAGCATTGCCAGTTGTTTGATTGTGAAGGATTGTCAGAGGTTAAGAAAATGTACATAAATACTCAAAAGTATACAATTGAGTGTTGGGGTTGGATACTCCTAAATATGAGAAAAAGTTTTATTTGTCAAACCCAGTCTGCATCAACTTAAGTGATGGTTAGGTTTTCAAAAAATGTATTTGAAGCATGCTGTTATATGTTCCCTTACCCTTCTTTGTTCTATTCATCAGGCTAAAGAGGCAGAGTTGGCACAGAAGTCCAAGATGAGTGCCAACGGAATATGAAGGGGAGTTGTATCAGCTCCATTCTTCCACCAATCACCTTATTCTACTGGAGAAGATAGATGAGTAGACGGAGTATTGACCCCTTCCAGCGCTGCTCTTTCTGATGAGGTGTTTCTCACAGGGTCTTCATCTCATCCTCCATTGATGTCTGCAGCACAGAAAAGGAAGACTTGATTTTATTCATCACTCCTGCTTTATATCAGTGACATGTTTACGACTCCAGCCCCACTGAATATTTGACCGATTACATAAATTATCACAGGAAGAGCATCAAGTTGCTGTCGAGACAGAAAAAGAATAAGGAACTTGCATAGATTTGCCTCTTTTGCTGAACACCCTTTGTGTAAATGTGTAAATAAATTGTACAAAACCTGCATATTCTATAAGAGCTACTGCTTTATACAGGCAGCTGTGCCATAAGCCTAGTCTGCAAGTTGAAAAAGTCTTTATTTTAATACAGGTGATGCATTGCATTCTAGATTTGATTTGATGGATGAATTGTAAGTATGAGTATTTTTTTTAAAGTTCTAAATCCCTTTTCGAAAGGGAATTTTATGTTCACTCCCTCAGGGGATGCGATTAGCGTTGTAGCAGTTACGCCAGGGTTGCCTGTGGCAAACTCTGAAGATTGGCACAAAACCATTTTATCTGAAAGTGTATATTTAATTTGTTCATGATTTGCAGTGTCCCCTCTTTAATCATGCTTTTAAGTTTTCCTAAGTGGAAAGTTATGAACCTTTGAGAGTCCTGAGTATATATTTGATGATAATTCCAACTTCTTTGAGAAAAGTTGAAGATGTTCTATTTGGGTTGTAATTGATAAAAAACCACTAGGTGAGGAAAAATAGTGTAAAATCATCCCTGGATGAGAGCTTCCATTGTCTGCCTTTAACTGGATCGTAAGGTTTTGCTGGCTTCCTGTCCCCTCACTCATTTTGTTGATCATTTGATTTTGGAACTGCCTTTTGTTGCATAAAAGAGTGTGACCTCTTTGACCACTGTACAGATGAGAAGTAAAGGTGCTCTTATCTATTTACTCATCCCTATTTACCTCATGTATTTAGTGGAATTTGAACAAAATCTATTTTTGTTGTCGATATTGCAATCCTGTACAGGGTAAAACATTTTTAATCATTTTTAATTGGTTTCTGTCCATGTTACAAACAAAAAACTATTTCATTAAAACAATCAATCATCAAAACAATACGACATCAAGTAGTTTTGTTTTACATTTGCTTTTAAATGTCTGATTTTTGCAATTGGTCTTAACAACAGGGGGAAAAAAATCACAAAGGTCTTAAAAGATGTGAAATGTTAAGGTACAGTAAATTGAGTGGTAATAAGGTATACTTTAAACTTTTCTTTAATTTTAACTATTTTTCCCAGCTCAAAACACATTATTCATCAAGGTTTAAAAGTCTTCTAAAGTCTAAGTCTTTAATTTGAGTCTTAAAAAGTCTTAAATTTGTCCTTATCCAACCTGCTGAAACTCTGTACATTGTCATGGTTATGTGGCGCGTGATGTAATTTTGTAGCATCTGTACTGACGGTCATTAATACTTCTTGAAGAGGACTCTTTAATGTGAAGGCCATTTGGGATCAGTTTCTGTTTGTAGCCAGGGGAAGGAGCTTTAAGCGATAGATGGCCCCAGATAGATCAGCTCCACAAAGCTTCTAGGGTTCCCTTTTTTCCTCTTCTTTCCAGATTACTTTTCTTTCAGCATTTTTACTTTTTTTTTGCAATTTTTTGTTGCAATCTTTAAGGCATCATATAATTAATTGCAATAGGGGTTTCTAAAAGTATGTATTTAACATTAATCTTATTTGGTAAAGTTGAAACAAATTAGGTAGTTAAACAAAAGTTTAAACTTGCATCAACCATGCTGGTCAATAAACACTCTGGCCTATTCACTCTCTCAATCAATACTCCTTCTAGTGGAATAATTTTAGAGGCGGGAAGAGAAGAGCCACAGGGAAAATGTCTGATTGGCTGAAAGTTTATATTTTCATACGTATTAGACAAACAAATTTAAAAATAATTCTGCCTGCTCAGAGTGATGGTAAAACTAGCGATCTGAATCAACAAACATAATGGAGGCATGGGTGGAAAAAAAAAATTCTGCTCCAAAGTTGGTCAGTTCTAACGTTTGAGTGAATGAGAACCTGCTCATTTCTGGAGTCAGCCTCAAGTGGCCAGCCAAGGAACAGCAGTTCAGTCACTTCATATTGCACAGGTAGAGGAAAAGCAGCAGGCTGCCCCTTGGTTTATACATTTTCTTAAATCAGGCTGTAAACAAAACTGTGATACTTTACCACAAGCTTTAAATGGAACCAGCTCACTTGTACAACTTGCCTCAAGTGGCAACGTCGATGATTTGCAGTTTCACCATAAGGAGATTGGCACTTGATCCAAACCTGCCTGTTGCAGGAATTAGCTGACCTAAAATAAAAAATAGCATATTTTCAATAAAGTAACAACAAATCTTTACTTCAATTTTGTGCTAAACACTAACTAGTTTTACTGCCAGATGGAAACAGACTTCCAAAAAGGTGTGGTAAACACCTCACTAAAACATTCTAGCTTTCCAAGAAAAAAAGAGAGAACTCGACTGGATTTTTGCTAATAACAGCCTACTTTGTTTGGAGATTACTGGCCTCACACACAGAACTACATCTCAAGCTTTTTTGACTCGTGTAGTAAACCATGACTGAAGTTCCTCATTCAGTCTCCATCGCATCCCTTAACAGGCTCCATAGTGAAAATAAAGATACTAAATAAATAATGTTGTATTCAGTATTACAAATAAGTTTGTTCAACAGTGAAGCCCAATATTATAGTTGCTTTTATAGTAACTATTTTGGGGTTGTGGGTATTAAAATATTGATGTTCTCTTGCATGCTTTAACAGTTCTGCCACTGCAGGCCTCTCTCCAGGATGTACTTTGTGCACTCAGCCTGTGATTCCTCTGGAATGCTGCTCGCTGCTCAATGCTTGATTGGAGACGTCTTCTCTGTGATTTTTAGCTTGGCTGTTCAAACAAACCAATTATCAGGAATGTCATGAAGGTTCTCATTCCTCACATTAGTTCAGTGAGGCTTTAGGCCAGGGCTTGCACGGCTCCTGCTGGTACAGTTACATGAAGCTGGTCATAAGACTCTTCGACTTCTTTAAAGCTTTCTGTTAAATCCTGAATGGAGTTTGATTGTTCTGTGCAGTGAAATGATTTGCAAGTTTGAGTAAGAACAAATATGTTGCTATTTTATTTTATTTATCTTTTAAGGGACTGTGACATAGAAATATAAATGGAAAATGAATTAGATTTTATCTTTACTGTTCCTAAATTTCAATGATTTTCACATATGTCACAAACAGATCATATCTAATCTTTTTTTAGGCTCCTTTTACTCTGTTGAGATAATCTTTATGTTTGAATTTTGTGTTTTAATCTTAATATATGAATATAGTAATTGGAGTATGACGCTGCTCTCTGGTAACCTTTTACCCAACAACTGAGCTGGAAAACTTCATACACGAGAAGCCTCATGTGATGCATGCAAGACTTTAAATCTGGATGTAAGAATCTAGAATGTGCATGATAGGAATGTTTATAAAATAGAGCCATGTTCTTAAAAAATTGAGAACAACTTGTATTACAATCCATTTTAAATATGATTAATTATCAAGCATAAATGTGAGTTTTTGCACATATTTTCTTTTGAGTTTTTTTTAAATGTGACAAAACAGGGTTTTACAAAGTTTCTGCAGATTAGGTAAAAAATAAGACCTTTTAAGACATAATTTGTGGGCATTTAATTTTTAAGACCCCACTGAAACCCTGTTTTTACGAAAATGTATCATTAATTATAACGAATAAGATATAATAATTAATAATATATACTATTATTCATGATCATTTGATGTATTTGCAGGATGGATTCAATATCATTTAGTGGGATTAAAGCGACATCTTGTGGTAGACATGCGAGTAAAATTACATGTCAAAGATCATAATTTCAGTTAAATGAGTTAATAAAAATTAAGGATGCACTTCAAGTTCTATTCTGAAAAGTTTATTAAATATAATGTGAATGTTTTAAAGGTTGCATGTGTCGTGAGACATTTTATACATGTGTTCTCTAGAAACTGGCAAAATTGGTTGAACAAACTGTGAGGTATCTTCAATGAAACACTTTTTGTGAAGGATGTGGTTGCTGCTTGCAGCTTCCTGTGATGCTTTGAGGTGCAGATGTGCAGCAAAATCAACATCACTTGCCTTAGAGATAATCAAGTGGTTGTTGGGTGTTGTTTTCCTTTTGTTCTAAAGGTTGTATTTCACTCATTGAAGATTTTTTGTGTGTGTACTTGAATTTCTGAAGTAGTCGAGGTGGGTTTACTGGGAGGGTGCAATGGCCACCCTCCTGATGCGAATTTTTTGGCTAGGTGTTGAGAAAAAGAGAGTGAGACATTATGAGAACCTGAAGAGGGATGTGGATCCACATCAGATTTGGGAGACTCTTGGAGAACTAGGAGATGGAGCCTTTGGGAAGGTGTATAAGGTAAGAGATAAAAATGCAATTGAAGGTCACATCAACATAATTCAAAATCTTAGATCAAAAACTATATTTAGATTTACTAAGTATGAAAAATACCATAAAATGTTTAAGTACTTGTTGCTCCAATGAAAACAACTCCCTCTTCTGACAGGTTTGGTATAGACAGGTTATAACTTGGTTTTTGACAAAACATTTTCTACTGTTTTTGTTAAGATCCCTCGCAGTTTAAATGAGTTGTTATGGTTACACAGATGCATTAAAGACGGACTTTGTTCTGTACAAATTATTACAAGGTAAATTCAATTAAAAGAGAGGGCCTGTATGCCTGAATTGCTACAAAAATCAAATTTCTTGTATGTGTCCCTCATCGGATCGGGATAAGAACCGGGAGCATGGTGAAGTTGTTAGTTCTAGACGCCTAGCTGCAACACACACACTCCATTAACCGTGCACTTTGAGTAACTATAACTATATAGTTAGTTGTATAACTAACGGTAGAACTAAGTGAATCATGACTGGTATTTTTATTTACGGGAAGCCATGAAAAACACGCATGAATGAGGCAAGTCTTAAACCCACCTAACATGTAATGGAAATATTTACCATTACTTTTTCGACCCGTTACTTCCATCGACGTCAAGAAATTACTTTCTATCGACCTACAGTGAATGGTTCCAACAACGAGCATGCGTAGGGATAGGGTGGGGTGGGGGGTATATGCTTTTTGAACATTATGTTGAGATGATTAAGGTAAAATTGGCTTGATGATTACATAGGGTCTCAAAATACCAAAATGTTTTTATTTTTAAACTTCAATAGTTAAAAACAAAGTTACTTAAAATAATAAGACTGGGTCATATTGTGGTTATAGATGGTAACAAAAATAGTTGTTTTTAGTATTTAAAGTAATTTTTTGACGGTGTGGTGTCATTAGACAATGTGAGGTACCGTAACTTGTTTCCAATCAGCAGAAGCTGTCAAAATAAAGGCAATGTGCCACTGGTCTATGAGCATGTGTAATTTAGTAAATTCAAATGCCAACATTGGCCCTCAGAAATTGAATACAGCCTCTCTAAATGTGTAAGAATTGTTAAAAAGATATTTGCAGTTAAAATTAAAACGTGCAAAGATCCAGCCCTGATAAAAATATTTAAAAAAAACTATTTGAAACAAAAGAATTTTTTTTTTAAGTATTTGCTCTCTAACAATGACAACTTCTTTAATACAAAAGCAGTGAGTAGAAAGTTCAAAGATACCTTGCTTTAAACTAGAATCTGAGTATGTAATACAATTTGGAATTCCATGATGCCAAACATTTTTAACTTTTTAAAAGCCATGAGAGGTAAAATGAGACACAAGTGGTTAACACTGGTGGATTTAAAACTTTTTTTTGTCATCACTTTTCTAATGACCTTTAAAATAACCTGTAGGGTTAAAATGTAGTATCTAATAAAATGTTGTTAATTTGGGATGTCTATCTTGGAACCTACCCAAACCCCTCTAATAACTATAAAATTAGGGTTTCTCCTTGATGACCAGTCAATAACAAACAACAAGAGTAAATGAGTAGCTAAATACTCAATAAACTTGTATTCATACTTTAAAAAAAAACTAAATTGCTGTATATCTTTTGCTTAAAATTGAGAATTAAATTGTTTTTTTAGGAAGTGTTCAACGGTTATTGACTTTGCATGAAACTTGCATGACTATACAAGCAAAAAAAAAACAGCAAAGCAAGATGGGTGATACAACAAACTGTTTGTGTGAAAAACAATATAAAAATAAACCATCTATATATTTAAAAGTAGCCAAAAAACGCTTCCAAATATCAATGGTGGTCAAATACATTGACACAACGTCTGGCACTTTAAAAATAAGATTTAAAACCACATTCAAGCAGGTTTGAGATCTACTGGTTTCCAAGGTAACAGAAAACAAGGGTTTCCAACCTTTGTGGTTTGGCAATTTCCTGTGAAGTCAAAGTCTGTGACATCAAACATGACTTCCTTTTACATTCTGTAAATGTGATGTCAATGCAACATAAATTCACCGTTTCAATGTCCATCAATTTAAGCTTTACTGCTCTCAGACTAGTTGCCGTTCTTTTATGTGCATGACTTTATAAAGTGCAAGCGTGTTCTTTTTTGTTTACTGTGACAAATACAAATTTGACTTGTTTTGCTCAGGCTCATAATCAGACAACAGGGCAGCTGGGAGCTGTGAAAGTGATTGAAGTACGAAGTGAAGAGCAGCTAGATGACTACATCACTGAGATAGATATCTTAGCAGCCTGTCGATATGCTAACATCATCTCTCTGTTGGACGCCATCTTCTTTGAGGGCTGGCTGTGGGTAAGATGTCCAAGCAAATTTCCATTCATCTATCAGTTTATTTTTTTTTGCAATAAAATGTATTTCCACTTTCTTCATGGAGACAATATTAATCTTATAAAGCTTCATATTAATATAGAAACATGCCTTATGTATTCAGAACCCACTGGAAAATTCTTGATATTGTCAAAGTAGCTTTTGCTTAAGGTGTACATTGCTGTACAAACTACAGAAACCAGCATTCACAAAAAATGATCGACAACATCAGCACAGATCAGTCATCTTTTCCTGATGGGTTACAGTTCTTGCTGGGTTTTGTTCCAAACCTTATTCTAGAGACACCCAGTCACTTCAAACAACCAAGATGAGCTTAATTATTGAAATCAATAATTGGAAACAGCTGCATTGCACATGTAATACAAGTGTAAATTTAAAGTAAATGCTTCAAATTGTTGTCCAAGTATTAAAAGATGATGACATTTAAGTGATTATCCCTTAAAGATTTATACTTGGTCAATGTGCTGTATAGTTTATGGCCTCTTCTGAGACTGTAAAGGTGATATTCAGAGCTTTTATTTCTCTCTTTTTAGATTCTGATTGAATACTGTCCTGGAGGAGCTCTGGATGACATCATGTTGGGTGAGAGTTGCGTTGCAGCATATGCACTCCTGTGTTACCATATGCATGTTGTTGATGTCTATGTGTGTTTCAGAACTGGAGCGTGGCCTGACGGAGCAGCAGGTCAGTGAGGTTTGCTGTCAGACTCTCAAGGCTCTGTCTTATTTGCATCAGCACCACATCATCCACAGAGACCTGAAGGCCGGTAACATTCTTCTCACATTGGAAGGACAGGTCAAGCTTGGTAAAAAGATGTACAATTTCACAAGTTTAGGTCTTTATGGATATATGTTAAAGTTTGAGTTTTTCTTTTGAAGCTGATTTTGGAGTATCTGCAAAAAATGACAACACTCTTCAAAAACGATCTACTTTCATTGGGACTCCTTATTGGTGAGATTTCCTGACTTTTGGTCATCATGTACACATTCTTTTTTTTCCTAAATGACATGTATAGTTAGAAGTTTCAAAGGTGGATAGTAGTTAAATAATTGCTGCTTTAAACTAAAAACAGTATATTTACGTGCTTTCTCTCAAGGATGGCTCCAGAGGTTATCATGTGTGAAACATCCAAGGACAATCCCTACACTTATAAAGCTGATATCTGGTCATTGGGGATCACTTTAATTGAAGCAGCAGAAATGGAACCCCCTCATCATTCTTTAAACCCTATGAGGGTCTTGCTCAAGATCACTAAATCGCCTCCACCAACTCTCTCCAATCCTCGCCAGTGGTGGGTTTTTTCTCTCTTTAAATCAGCAGAGATATAGGACTGAATGTTGTCCTTGTTGTTGGGATCAGGTCATCACATTTCCAGGATTTTCTCCGGAGGACCTTGCAGAAGAACCCTGAAGTTCGTTGGAGTGCCCCACAGCTCATGGCGCATCCTTTTGCTCATGCAGGACGGGACGGACGAGCGCTTAAGGAGCTCATCGCAGAGGCTAAGGCAGAGGTCATTGAGATCATTGAGGCTGAGGTTTGCATACTTTTTTGACTGTTAAACGCTTTTGATGAAGGATTGTACAATCGCTCTGGTTAAGTTAAACAGTACACAGATTTCTTTTGAAAAGTAAAGTAGATGTAAACAAGATAAATGTATAAATTATTATTAGGATTATTAATCCTGCCACGGGAACTGGATTCTACAATGTCATGACACTGAAGACATTTTTTTTTTCATTTTATTCCTTGAATGGATTGCAGGCTTTGACACAGTTAATGTATTCTTACAAATCTAATGATTTGGAACAACAAAATAAAAGAAGAAGAAGAATGGTGCAAGTAAAGCTGAAGACTTAAAAGTTTATTTAGAAATTGTAATGAAAAAACATGTAAACATACTTAATTAGTCTCATATAAATATAATCAAGAAGATAAGATTAGTATCTGGTTAAAACTTGTTTAGGCACAGGTAGAAAATATAGAGTCCTTCTCAAAGGAACTTTAATTTAAATTTAAACCAACAAGATCCCTTAGGAACCATTTTTTCTCCTTACCTGCTACTCTTTTCAATCATTTTGAATCCTACCAATTAATCTAAAATGTATTTTCTACTCCTTTCCACTTGTAGTCCATGTTCAAAGTTGAAGGTTCTACTATGGAAGTGAACAGCACAATGGCAGATCAAACTGTAACAGAGCCAGTACCACAAGAACAAGATCCCCAAAAGAGTCCCCCCATTCATGACACAAATCAACAAATCCCCACCAACTCAGAGCCAACTCCTCTCATCAAAATAACCCGTAGGGCTTCCCAGGTTCCAGATAAAGCCCAGAAACGTGCAAGACGTCTCTCTGTTCCAGGAAATCTGCTTTCCTTTTTGACTGGGAGCTCCCGTCTATGTAAATCTGGATTTTGGGGTGATTTCCAACCAACCCAAGGAACAAAAGAAGACTCAAACACAGCTAAATCACATGAAGATGAAAGCATTGGCAGACAAATGGACCAAATTTCTAATCCAGTGGATGGTTCAAGCAATGAGGTTACCGACACCAGAGGCAAGGAACCTACAGGAACTGATAATAACAACTCAAGGACACTAGAACAAACAGCCAACTGCTCTGAAAAGGAACCACTAGTTGATACCAATGAAGAAGAAAATGGAAGTATGGCCCCTGAAAGTTCAAAAAACAATTGCCTCCAAACATCTGGGATGATTCCTAAAGATCCAGCACACCTACAAAGTTTAGCAGTCTTAGAGCTGTGCTTGGAGACACCAAAAGCTAAAAACACAGACACAAATAAGGTCACTTCTAAATATGATTACCTTGATTTAGCTTGTCCTTTGATGGCTAATTTTTCTATGATAAATATAACCAAATTTGTGAATTCTCAGAATCCTCAAACCAAAGTTCCTGAAGAAGCTCTTGATGAACAAGGAGAAAGGCAGACAAATGAATCAGTGATCAACGAAGCTCTTGAAATAAAAACTCAAGGAAAGTTAAATGGAGAAATTGAGGACGAACCAAGAACTTCAGAGACAGAACAATTAATCTCCAAGAAAGATGTCAGCAGCAGTCAGACAGAGCTTGATCCCATTAATGAGGAGGTCAGCCATGAAGATCTTAAGTCTGAAAACTTGAAAGATGAGGAAAGCAGAGAAAGAGAGCTGAAAACAAGGGAAGTGGAACATTTAAGTGGGAAAGGAGAAGAGAAAACGGAGGTTGAACATGAGGACATATTGAAAGAAAACGAGAAAAGAATCTGTGAAAATAAAAGAAAATCAGAACATAATATTGAAATATGTATGCAAAACCATTCCAATGAGCAAGATACAAGTTCTGAAAGAGAAACCAATGTCATGGAGAATGAAGCAGATGCTCAAGCTGGAAACGGTGATATGACTGATTCAAACAATCCTGCACAAGACCTTCAAATGAAACCTCATTCAATAAAGAACCATACAGAAAATCTAGCTATTGATTCACCAGATGTTTCTAAACCACAGTTGAATAAACAAGTTATGTGTGAACTTCAAGAGGACAAGAATATGTTTGCAATTGGATCAAAAGATTTAGACTTTGTCCCTCCATACGAGTCAAATGGATCCACACTAAAGGAAGCTAGGGAAAATAGCACCCCTCCACTTTCACTCGTCAGCCCCCCACTCTCTCCAGCTTTTGAAGGGGTGAGGGAAAGCTCTACAGCTGAACAAACAAACAAACAGCTAATTCGAACTCTGAATTGAAAAATAAGGTTTCTCTAATTGTGACCGTTTAGGAGACACACCCAAGCAGACGAACTGTTAAAAAGACTCGTACATTTATGGTGGATGGTCGGGAGGTCAGTGTAACCACTTCTAAAGTGCTTCAGGAGGGAGACAGCAAAGTACTATTGATGCACTACAACAGGTATTGAAGCTAAAGATTTTGTACCACTGTTAATTGTATGTAGTGCTGTAAAAATTTGGGAAACTTTTATTTTCAGGCGGCAAGAGCTACATGCATTGAAGCTGTTGCAGAGGGAAGAGCAAAGAGAACATTCTCAGCTGGAGCTGAAACTTCAGCAACAGCGAGAGCAAATGTTCCGTAATATTGAACAAGAAATGGTGGTATGCAAACTCAAAACTGACTATTTGTTTATAGTTCTGGGTGTTTAGTGTACTACAGTTTATTGTTCTTTGAACAATGTGAGAATGGATGGATATTTTGTTGGTGATGTTCATTTAAATTTTTACTTACTGAAGAAAAATAAAGTGGAAATAACCTTTCCTTGATATAAAAATTTTAAAACTTGTGAATATGATCACTAAAAAACACGTTAACACTTATGTGTAAGTATTAGAGTAAGCAAAAGAAATGATCGATTCATAATGTTAGTGGTAGGTTTATTTTAAATGCAAGAGACAGAATAAGAAATTTTTTTTTAGCCTATATATATTTTTTTTATTTACAGTTCATTAAACATGATTCTCGGCATTGCGCTTGTTGAAAATGTCAAATGTCAAAAGATCTTGTAACTGGCCACCTAGTTTACACATTTTTGTAGTGCTATTTTGTGACATTCCTTAATTTTCAAAAGTAAGGTCTTGCAACTCATACCTTCAGCTTTCTTTAAAGATTTTCTATGAGATTATGGTCTGGATATTAACTAGGGCACACCTCGGTGTGCTTTTTTGAAGAAATCCTTTCTTGCCATTATCTTATATTCTGGATTATTTTTAAGCTTTAATACCAATCTAAACCCCATGTTTAGTCCCTTGGCTAAGTAAACAAGGTTCTCACCCAAATATCAGAGCCAGATTTACCTTTGATACAGTGCAGTTGTCCTAAACTTTATGCAAATAACCACTCCAAACCATTACAATTCCTCCACTATTTTTGACAGTGAAAATGGCCTTTCTTTGTCCAAAAACATTACAATCGACAAGTAAGAAACATTTCTGATTACAGTGGATCATGTACATTTATGGACAGATCACAACTTTCTATCAAAATGGTCTATCATCAAGGGTCAAATACATGTTTGCATCACGGTAAATAAAAATAAACATGTTTAACTGCCTGTCTCATAACAGAGCAAGAAAAAATACTACGACAGTGAGCTTGAGAGGCTTGAGAAGCAATATCAGCACCAAAGCGGTCACATGGAGGCTGAGCACACATCCCAACTGAGGGAGGATGCAAGGAGACTCAAAGCCCAGCAGGAGAAGGAGATGAGCCGCAAGAGTAGTGCTCTGAAAGGAGACGCAAAGGAGGTATACAGTAATATATAGAATCCAGCTTCAGTGCATGGAAACAAATGTTGCTTGTGTTTGTTTGTGTTTGGTAGGAGCAGCGGTTCATCCAGAAACAGCAGCAGGATTTGAACGAGACCCTGCAGAAGGGTGTTCAGGAGCACAAGAGGAAAGTGGCATCAATGGAGTGGGAGATTACCGTCAAATCTCAACAGCTCAAGAGAGGTAGAATTACTATTTTGAGCAACGACACAATACCCAGCTTCTGGAGATAAATAATAAGTAATAAATGAAAGGAATTTTATTTTTTTGTTAATTCAATTTTGTTCTGTGCACATCAAGACTAAGTATACTGAATATTTATATTCTAATAAGAAGTGTCTGAACAAGCATCTCCTAAATTCTGAAGCTCGTGAAGCTGTGATCTGGGAGTTAGAACAGCGCCATCTACAGGAGAAGTACCACCTTTTCAAACAGCAGGTGAAAGAGCAATATTCCCTTCAAAGGCAGCAGCTGACTAAGAGACACCACAAGGTTAATCCTGCTCCAACCTTCAAAAGGACACAATTTTGTTTTGTTTCGTATCTCTTCTGATCAGAGATGTGTGCCACTGTTCATAGGAGAAGGAAAGAGCGTCTCGCTTGCAGCAGGGTCTTCTGGAGGAGCAGAAGTCACTTCATGCCCAGGAGAGATCATCCTTCCTCAAGGCCCAGAAGGCGGAGACAAAATCCCGATTCAATCAGTTCAGGGGGGAGCTCAGAAAGCAAGGTCTCAGTGGCCCTGAGCAGAGACAACATCTGACAGAGGTTTGGGTCCAGAGAAGCTCTGTTGAAATTTAAATGACATGAATATTTGGCAAACCCTTTTCTTCTAAAAGAAAGAGACAACATGCAATTTGTTACAAACTCAAACTAGAGTAGCTCACAAAAGAAATTGTAAAATGTTCCCGGAAGAGGAGAGTTTTTTTTCTCACTGCTTATAATGACTTAATTATTTACATTTACATTTACGCATTTGGCAGACGCTTTTGTCCAAAGCGACTTACAGAAGGGGAAATCGCCAATGCCCCTGGGATTGATCCCAGAACCTCATACATGCAAACCATGTGCTCTACCACTGAGCTACACCCCACCCATTATGTATCTCAAGCAAACAAATGAGGCACTCCCTGCATCTTGCAGCAGCATGTCTCTTTAGGAAAGTTCATGTTCTCCTCATGTGTGTTTTTTTCTCCAGGTGTATTTTCTCCAGTATCGAATTTTCTTATTTTCATGATTTTATGTTGTGGGAGGAAAAGAAAACCTGGAGAGGTTTTCGTTTCCTCCCACAACATAAAATCATGAAAATAAGAAAATTCGATACTCGTTATTGCCTGCAAATTGTGCTTAGCTAGTATGTTATTGATTAAAACTCTTCCATCTTAATCTGGCTCTTCCCATACTACCCATTGTTGCTGATTTCAAAATGTATTCTGTAGTTCCTAAGTTAACCATATGTAAATTCTATACTTAACCAAATTTAATTCATCAAAATGAATTGTCTTTTTAATGTTGACAAATCCACATCAAGCCTCGAGTTTGTGAAGCAACTGCAAAACTTTCTATATAATTACAACTTGAGTTGATCTCTTTAAAAAAACATTTCAGTTTTTATCCGAAGAGGAGGTCAGACAGAAGCAAGAAAAACTGATTCTTCAAGACAGTCATGAGAGCCAGTTGAAAGCAGTGCAGGAGCAGTGTGATGCCAGTCTTGGTGAACTACAGCAGCTTCAGGTGAACCAACCATAAAGTGTAAAGTATTATGGCCAAAGTCTCATCATGGAACCACAATACAGTTTGAAGTAAAAATGGGTGTTATTGTTGGGCTGACATGGTTAGCCTGTCTGCTTAAGTGGTTGATGAGACGCTTGAGTGTTTGAAATCATGACGGTTAGTAGTTGTTTAGTAGTTGTGGGTGCACAATAGATTTCCAGAGGGAATTTTTTCTTAGTGCAAGGAGCGTTATCATATTTTATTTGAAAATAGAAAAAAAAATGCCATATTGGATGATCTCAGTGATCTAGTGAATTGGAAAAGATTGAGGAAGTCAGGGACTTGAAAGAATAGAGGAATGAATGCAGAGAGGCTAAAATGGGTGTAACATGATCATATTTTTTTTGCTCTAGCCAAAGTTTTTTTAGCAGCATGGAAGGTTATTTATGGCATAATGAAACTCAGAGTAAAGAGATTACTTTAAGCAAGAGAAAATATAGATTTTCATCCCATTAACATATTTTCTCCAACTTGTGAAAGGCCAAACATTAAATAAAACAATGAATAAAAATGTTCTCAGAACAGGGATTTCAGGATACTAAAATGATTACCTAAAACGATGTTAGGTGACAGTAACAAATAGTTTAACAAGCAAATTATTTTAGTATTATGGTAGGCTTATTGTGTTTATGATTATGATACATAATCATGTGATGTAAAGTCATTGTCAAGACACAATTGAGGTTTTGTAAAAAAGAAAAATATTTTGAGCAGAACATTTTTCAATAAGCAACTGGTACCTGAATGGGAGGTCTTTCTGTGATCATTAGAGACTTTAAGAAGGAATGCTGGAGAGATGTGACACAAAAGACACCAAACGTTATAACAACTAAAAGAGGAGAGTGGACAAAAATGTGCAGTGGACTTAAAAGTTTTTTTTAACTACTAAAGACTTACAAATTGTAATTTACCAACTTGACTATTTTCTAACTGTTAAATATAAATTAATTACAGACAAGGCCACATAAAATTTCATATTAATCTTTTTTCTTAAAAAGCCGTTTAGCCTTTTGCAAAAAATAACACGCAGTCGTTGTTCAAGTCACGGATGCAGAATATCTACCATCTTAAAACCATCTTGTCAGCCGCTGATGCTTAAAGTCCCATTACAATCTCAGGATGTAGTAGGTGTGCAACTGTAACTTGTTAAATTTTACTCTAACCTACCAAGTCATGTTTTCCAATTGGGCTACATTATTTTATACACATATAAAGACCAGAAAATTACAAAAGGTCTGTTCTTTAAAGTAACATTTTCAAAATATATAGTGTGAATTATTTTAGTGTATTTCTTCTTTATTTTTTTGTAACCAAAAAGGGAATTTCAACAGCTTTGTTAAGGCTTATGAATGGTCTCAAAACTAAGCAGGTGTGGGTCATGATGTTCCTTGCTCAGCCCCTTTGCGTTTATGTGTTTGATTTCAGAATGAGAAGCTCCAGGTTCTGGTGGACATGGAGAAGAAAAAGATCAAAGGTTTGGAGGACGAGCACA
This sequence comes from Danionella dracula, assembly GCA_900490495.1. Taxonomy (NCBI): domain Eukaryota; kingdom Metazoa; phylum Chordata; class Actinopteri; order Cypriniformes; family Danionidae; genus Danionella; species Danionella dracula. Next base: position 2,778,038 of record UELW01000006.1, read on the forward strand.
CGCTTGAGCTCAACGAATGGCGAGATAAGCTAGCATGCCGAAAAGAGGTAGACTACACCTAGTCAAGTTAAATGAAGATCATGACAGTGAACCATTACAGTTCTGGTTTGTGTCGAGGTTTTGGAGGAAGACCTGGCTCGGAGAAGAAGGGAAAAAGAAGGCAACAGGAGACGAGGAAGTGAGCCGGAAAGCAGACATACAGCACGTCGATCAAAGTTCTTCCCTAATCTCAGCTTCTCTTGACAAAGTTCGGGAACCATTTTGATTGTATGCATGTTAAACAGAACATTTGTTTCATGGATGTTCTTTTAATGATGAATAGAAAACAAAAAATATATCAAGAGTTCAGATAAAAACGGCATTGATTAACAACTGAAATTTTCTACCTGAATGCACACTTTTTTCTCAGTTTTCTGTGTATAGGTGTATATATCTGACTTTTGTTAAGTTTTAGATTTAAAGAGTCAGATTTGTTTCCCAGCGATGGGTTGCGGCTGGAAGGGCATCTGCTGCGTAAAACATATACCAGAGAGTTGGCGGTTCATTCCGCTGTGGCGACCCCGAAAGGGAAGAAAGCCGACATGAAGATGAATGAATGAATGAATGAGTCAGATTTGCGCTCATGTAAAATCTAGTTTTTGTCCATCTGTGGTGACTACCAAAGTCAAAATCAATTATTTCTTTGAGAGAATTTTCAGATTCTGGATTATTTTAACAGCTTCTATGTGTGAATTCTTGTCTTTTTTTACAACTGGTTTAAAAAGCAGCAGCAAGGATTCTTACATGCACAAAAGGGACATTCCCCCTGTACTTGCATCACTACACTGGATTCCAGTTGCTGTTAATTTGAAGTTGCTTTTATTTGTTTTTAATTGCTTTTACAGTTTACCCCAGGCTACTCATTAGATCTCATAATCCTTTTCATTTTTGGAGTTTTGAAGAAGTTTTGCTCACTTTTATCAGTCTGCTGTTAAAAAGTGTGTTTCAAAAGTGTGATGACAATTTGTAGTTTCCTGTCATTTCTGTTAAAGTAGAATAACTGAAAATAATCACTTTTTTGGGCATGTTTTGGAATAACATTTCTGACGGTGCCTTTTGCATAATTGATAATTTTTTTATTATTGTATATAGACTATCTTCTATAATGATCAACTACTTAAATAAAATATAAAAGTGTAAATATATACTGTTTGTATGTAGGGACTTTGATTGATTCATTGTTTTTAATATTTTTATATGTTCAGTATTTGTTACAAATTTCATTTTATCCATCTGCGTGTCTTAAATCCTGAAAGAAGAAGTAAATAAATATTAAAACTATTTGAAACAAAGAGCCTATTGAGTGGTGTCCTGTGATGAGTGTCTCAGGCTTTGAGCAGTCATGCACTCCAGATGTATGAAACAATTTGGGATCTTACCACGCCCCAGAACAACATCCAGAACCTCTCGTCTAGTACAGAGCTGCAGGATAAACAAGGCGCTGATTTACACGGTAAGACTTTACTAAATCTTTCTGTCCATTGAATAATGTTTGAAGCACGCAGTAAAGTTATTTGTTTGAATGCAATTTTTGAGTTCTGATGCCCTTTTTTATTATTTAGAACAAAACAGTCAAACATGTCTACTAGATTATTAAAAAGATACAAGACATTAATACAAAATATTTTTGTGTCTTGTTTTTGGTTTCAGAACTACTTTTAAGTTAAGTATATTATTGAAGAGGATGCCAATTCATTAGTTTGCTTTGGTGATGTGCAGTTCTCGGGGTGTAAAAGAACACAAGTATTGCAAGTTAATATGTTTAATTTGGTTCTAATGAAAACTCAATAGTTCCACCATTCAATACTTGTAACATGCTCTGTTACTTGTTAACAGGAAGGACGCTGGTTCTAATACAAGCTTTAAGAGAAGAGTTTGCATGCTCTGCCCTGCCTTTCATTGTCCTCCCACAATGTAAAGTGGGCCTAGTATGAACTGGCATCCTGCCCAGGGTTTGCAAGTTGCCCATAAGTCCCTATGACCCTAACTGAGGTGCAAAAGGGGAGATTTTCAAAGGCTCTTGTTCTTTTACCATCTTGTAGACAGTGAATTGAGACTTGTAAGTGCTATGGTGATAGTAATGGTTTCAAGTCCATTACTCTTCTCTGTCACCTCATCTCTAAGAGGATATACCATTAGAGCTGTGATAAACAAGGAGTGTGTTTTAATGAGCGCAACAACATAATGGATCTCTACTGAATGGAGCCCCCAATGACGAATGTACATCACTGCTATTAGTATTTGTTGGGGCATACCTGTACTCTACTTTAACTCAGATGCTGTGTTCAATGAGAATGTAATATGAAAAATCTATATATTTTATATATAAAAAAAAGATGCTGGTAACTAATAGTATTACAAAATCAACCATTACCACTAACTGGTTTTTTAAACATTAAACAAAAAATTGTTCTGACAGAATCAGAAAAATTTATTGAAATATTTACAAATGATGTAGAGGGATAAATATTGACTTAAAGCTACAGTACTGGATTCATGGGAGCCTTTGTTTGTATTTTAAATCACCTAAACAAACACACCTGTCGACCAATAGCACATCTCCCCAAAGTGAATGTGCCTGTCGATTGGCTACAGTAGAGATTTCTTTTGTACTTGGAGGCCTCTATTATTTCTCTGTAAAAAACGATAAAGTTTTTTTTTAATTGCATGCTGGAACTTTGAAGCAGGTTAAACTGAAAAAAGTTGTTGCTGTATGCTCACTTTTATTTCTATTGCATCAAACTCTGGTCTGTGAGCTGCTTACACAACTTACACCAACTCTGTGTTTTGATTTGTTAGGACCAGAATGAGGCAGTTACAAACATCTGTACTATTGCTTTGGGTTTTGACGGCAGTGCTTAGCAATATTTCTGAAGGAAAGAAAGGGTTTGGTGGCAAGAGCACTTCTTCCAAGAAGCCATCCAAAAAGCCATCACAAGGTAGCAAGACCCAGCCTAACTATCCAAAGCAAACCTACAGTACAGGTCCAGGAACTAAAACTAATCAGCAAGGTGGAGGGTCTAACCCTAGAGGCAATACCAACCAGAGATTCGGAGCGGACAGCTATCCAGCCGGAGGTTGGTATCCAGCAGGGGGATCTTACACTGTGAGAAATGCAGGGCAGCCAGGAGGTTACCCCAGGGGACAACCCACTGGAGGAGGTTATCCCAACTGGAACCCCAACAAGATTCTCAGTCCTCAATATGGAGGCTCATTTAGGGGTGATGGATATGGAATGGGTGGCTCTCCTTTCTCGCAATCGGTGAAAAACATGGGTTATGGTACTTCTGTGCAGTCCAAAGGCTTTGGGAAGCAAGCTGTGCTGGCTGCAGGAGTTGGAGGGATGGCAGGAATAGCTGTAGGCTATGGAGTAGGACATTTTCAGTGGCCAAATACCCCATTTCGAAGTCCCCAGGAGGAACGGTACTACAGCAACTACATGAATCAGCATCAGACCTCTTCTGTTACACATGGAACCACCACACAAAAACCAAGTTTATTATCCAAATCCAGCACTACAAAAGAGACACCATCCCAAACCCAGTCTTATGACCAGTTCATGAGTGTGTGCATCAAGCAACAAGATCTTATAAAAGAGCAAGTCCCCAAAGATCCTGCAAACTTACAGAAAGAGGGTGTAGACAAGAAATACTCTGCTCCTCAGACTGGTTTCACAGAGAGTCCAAAGCCTGCTGGAATTGATAAGGAGGAGGATGACACAGTGAGCCTCATTCAGATTGGCTATCCGGCACTTATTGAGCAGATGAAGTCTCGAAAGTGTGTTGAGCTGTACATGGTTTATTCTGAAAGCTTCCCGGTAAGAAAGACAGAGGATCAAAAGAATGAAATGGAAGTGAATATTCCCAGGGGTTCAAACAACCATAATGGACAAATCATTATCTCCGAAGTGCTTCTGCTTCTCACATTGTCCTTAATGCTGTTTTATATCAATTGACCGCAATATTACACTTGTCTATTGTACATTTACAAAGTATACAAACAAATGATTTCACATTGTCTTGACAGGAAATGCCTAATCTTCTATGAATAAAAGTATCATATTTTATGCCAATTAACTATCGTTCTGCATAAAATTATTGGTAACAAACTTTTCAGAATTAATTAATTACACTAATTTAAATGGACGTCACATTTCATGCAGGATTTTTTTTGGCTTCTAAGGAAGGCTTTCACTTCAATTAAATTCTATTTTCAATTAAATGGCAGCAAGAAATTTCACTAATACTCTATACAGAATCATGGCAGCACATCATACCAAGTGGAGAAGTAAGCAAGATTATCAGTTGTTTTATTCTCATTAACTGATGCATTGTGAATTAATATTCAGTTTTTGTGAAGTAGAGGGATCAAAGTTCATGATGAGGTTAAAAACCTAATTTAAAATGTACAAAAACAATGTAAAAAAAAATCATTAAAACTATTTTATACAAATAATATTCAGCTTTGAAGGATCTTTATCAGAAAGCTTACAGATTTTTCTCAGATTTTGGCAACTTTTGTTATTTTCTAAAAACTCGAAAATATTCTGGTCTGAAGGGGTTAATTTGAATAACGGAGGAAAAATGTGTCATTGTGATTAATCAGAACTCAATTTATTTACATAGAAACCTAATGTTAAAGGTCATTATTGACATTTTATTTATTAATTTGTGATCAGCATTAGAGTAAGAGATGATATATAAGTATATTCAGCGTGTTGTTTTTCAAATATCAAAAGCTTGTTTGTTCATATTCTCTCAAGCAAAATGAAGATAGTTGTCATGGCAACAATGCTCAGCACACTGAGGCCTTCACATGATGCATACCATGTGGCAGGCTGCTAGGAGACCAGGCCCTTCAGAAAGCTTATCTGTCCTCTCAACAAACAGAGTGATTAAAAGCAGAATGAATCAATTATTTATTTATTTCAAAAGGACAAAGAGGAGACAAAATACCAAGAACCCACACCTATGTATAATATGACATCATTATAATAATATATGACACCTCTATAAAATATTTTTTTTACTTTTGTTCATTAAACTATATTTAATTATTGATGTTTCAAAGTAAGGAGTATAATGGAAATCCAGATTAAAGCAAAACTGGTATTTATTACTGCAAAACACAATTCTCAAAACAGCACAACTGCAAAGCATTTCGAAACTGTTTATATTATAGGCTACAAGCATTCTCAACGTTATTTACTTGAACATTATGTTGACACTCTGTGTTTTTGTTAAATTAAAAAGCATCCATTTTCACAATAATCTACTTAAAATAAACCTGTGCATATGCGTTTTTTAAAAATGGTAAAAGTCACAGATACATGCTGGCACAATACATTGTACAACATTGTCACTGAAGCCAGTGATCTAAACTCATGAGTTTATACCCTTTATTCACATTCATATTTATTTTTAAATTCTAATCAAACTGTGTTCGTTTAAAAAAAACTTTAGTTTTTCATATGATTCAAACCAGAACTCTGAAACAGTTTGACTGGTGGTTTTGAGTTTTAGCCAAACTGTCAAAAAAATTGGCATTTCACCAAGCTAAAAAAAACTCACTATAAAATCTGTACAAACATCAACCAATGTTTAAAACTGTTACAAGAATGTGTTTTATATGGATATGCGATAGTATATGGCATATGTCAAAGCTTTTACTAGTAGTACTATGGTTTTAGAACGTACTTAGACTACATTCCACAGCAGAAATCAATTTTTTAAACTGCAAAAATTATATACAATTTCCTCTTTTCTCTTTGACATTAAGATAATTACCCTGACCAGTGATTTTAGACCGGTTTCTGATAAACATATTATGATTCCATGCTAGTTACGCAACAAGTGCTTTAACTTTTGTTCTATTTTATTTGTCTGTGAAAATTTGTTGTTTTAAATGATCTCATTGCACACTTTTATTGCATCTGACGCAAACCATACTCTAACGTTTTTGCAGTTTACGTTTTAAAGGAGGTGGCACACATGTATCCAAACCCCAACAGCAGGGAGGATTCTAAGTCATCAAAAATGTTTTTTTTTTCATTATTTAGTTGTTCACATTAGTTTACAAGACAGCGGAAAGATTTGTATCATTTAAGGCACAAGCCCATCACAACTGCTGTCACTGTGAAATTAACCCTGAAATAGTCAACCTTGGAAAAAAACAACGACAACAGTTCCATGAATTTAGAAAACGTATAAAAAAATCATTAAAAATGTTTGAATGTTTTCCCTAACCCTAACCTAACCCTGGTGTGCATCATACAATTGTATTTAATATTTATATAAATAATAAGAGTAATTGGGTGAATGAAAGATTCAAAGTTTACTTGCATTATTTCATAAAATAATTACATAGCAATTTTACAATGCAAAAAAGTCTTTCAAAAGCCCAGAACATATTTATTTATGCCCACAAAATAACCTGAACCACAGCTCCAAGCGTTAAGAGAACACATCCCATGTGTTCTGAACTGCCACTGTTCCCATAATAACGCCAGTCGGACTGATTTTGGTGGTAGTAACGGCGGTCCTCTTCAGAGTAGCCATCATAGCCGTACCCATACCCGTGGCCATATCTCGGTCTCCCCAGAGAGCCAAGTCCGTAGCCAATAGCAGCGCCACCGATTGCTCCAGCAGCTGCCGCTCCGGCCAGTTTGAGCCCATTCCTGGAGCCTTTACCCTGTGACGGAGGTGCTTTAGCCGGCAGACCCCCACCTTTACTCGTGCCAGCTTTGCCTCGGCCTCCAAATCCCCGTTTGCAAAGGACACATGGAGACAAGGATGCCAAAATCAGCATCCACATGCAAAGAACCAGGAGCTTGCGATTGGCCAGCATGATGGAAGAGCCTGTAATTAACATAAATTACATCTGTGATACTGTTTATTTTAAAATCTAATTGAAAAATACTGCATGTTTTCACAACATGTGTTCAGGATATACAGCAATAAAAAGTAGTCAGGTTGAATATAGGTTCTATTAAATTAGTTACATAAGCCTGGAAAAACTATAAAAAAATAAACAAGAAATGTATTAAGCCTAATGTATAATAAAATAAAAATGAATATTTAAATTTTTCAATGCTTACTAAATGTTCATAGTTGCTCTCATAGTTTTTAAAACCCTTCAAATGTGTATTATTTTTATCTCTCGAACATATTTTTTGTGCTTTCAATTGATAATAATAATATTTTGGTTGAACAACAAAATATAAAACTGTTCCAAAAATCCTTGTTGTTCAATCTATGTGCAAAAAAAAATGGAAACGCAAAAACAATTTTTTAATGTGTTTAATTGTGTGTTTTTACAATATTCTTCAGATTACAACATGCAAAAAACATTGCATAAAAACCGTTAAATGCCAAGATATCGTTTTAAAAATGTGTGTCAAATTGTCCAGAATCAATAAACAACTGATCAAATGTGGTGTCCATTAAAATGGACGTATGGTTAAAATGGAAACTAATAAAAACGTAATTTAAAGATTTAAACACAAAATTATATAATATAACATTTAATATAATGCATGTCCCCAAAACATTACATAACCACATTGTACACAATTATATAATATTTTTATGATAAATCTGATCCTCATCAAACCCAACATATGGTATTCTATGGTGTTCCGAGTGTAATGCTCAGTTTTACTAGCATATGTTGTTAGTATTAGTTTCAATCCTCTTTATTATTTTCATTGCATTGTATAATTCCTCAGCATTATACAGTGTGTGGAACAACACCAGTCATCCGAATCCCATTTTACGCTTCGTTACCCATCAAAAGACAAATGCTGAGCCCTGACAACAAGCAAACGTCCAGACTGACGTATCATTGTCAGGTTCATCTAGAAAGAGCTTTTCATCTCAACTGCTTTTGCTGACACACAATAGTCCAACTGCCCCAGAGTTACACACATTACATAACAAACAAGTGTTGCTACTGTCCATTCAAATGAACTCAATTAGATGGTAAACTTAAAGATTAGCAGAATATTGATTTTGTAAGTCTACATAAATAAGTTAATGCTTAATCTCCCTATTATACATATGAATAAAATCAATGCTTTATATCATAATTTAGTTACTTTTCTCGAATTATTCTTTTGAACTAGCTACCATCTGTTGTTATGAGCAGAAGACTCTTTACCTGCTGAGAGATCCGATCTCTGGCTGCTTTTCTCTTCACTGCCTGAGCTGCTCAGCATCACTGGGAGAAGCTTCTCTTTGTAGTAAACAACTACCTTACAGAGCTGTCCCTCTCAGTGACAGAGCCAATGAGCAGTCAGGGATGCTGGACAGCCCCGCCCACTTGAGAACAAAGACAGTGAAGAGGATGAGATACAGGCTGGTACTCATTCTCATTTTAAACACTATGAACTGTATTTTTACATGTTTCATTAAAAAAAATGATGGGTGGAATGTGTCACAAGGCTGTCATTCTTACTTCTGTAAAACAGATCAGAGAGACTTGTTAAAAGTGAGACAACTACAGGATCAGTCCAATGGTCATTTTTTCTCCTGTTACCCCTAAAACGTTCTAATTATTTTGCAACAGTTAGTCGTACAAGTTGACCATTTTGTTTTGTTTGAGATTTAAAGTTCTAATTTCATTAGCAGCTCATCCTAAGCTTAAAAAAAAATCCACACAATGCAGTCGTTGATGTTTTATTTTCAATGATAAAATCTGTGCAAATGCAGTAGAGAAATACCATAGTAACATAAAATATTTGTTATACCAAAGATATCCATTGCAGTAAAATATATTCAGAGGATACATTATTATTAACAGGATATCACTTCACAGTATTCTGATGTATAATTTTCCAAACAGCTGCAGTGGGTATGGATATTTCTTAATAAATGATACAGTGCAGTTATGTGCCCAAATATTAGAAAATTGAGACATTTTGTGAAGTACTGCATTTAAAACGGTATTTATTTTTATTGTTAATCATTAACAACAATGAAACAGACTTGAAATAATCCACTTTGTGTGTAGTGGACTAACACAGAGGTCGTCAAATGAGTATAATAGCTTAAAAAAAAGTTTTTTTATTTGCAATCAAAAAGTGAAACTCTTCTATTTTATTCCTTCATTACACACAGATTGAAATATTTTAAATGTGTTTTTCCTTTCATTTTGATGATTATAACGGACAACTATTGAAAATCCAAAAATCAATATTTCAGAAAATGGGAATATTACTTAAGACCAATACAAAAAAAAATTTTTAGAGAAATGTTTGTAAAAGTATGAGCACATACACAGCACTCAATACTTAATTGGGAGTTCTTTTGCCTGAATTACTGCAGCAATTTTTCAGTTTGTGGCACAGCTCAGGTTTTATGAGAGCCCTGGTTCCTCTGATGATGTCCTTCAGCTCTTATGCACTGTTGAGTCAGATGTTTGGCATCTTCCACTACACAATACCCAGTAGATATTTTTCTGTTGTTAAAGGGCAGGCGAGTTTGTTGGTGTATTAAGAATGGGAAACCATGATTATTAATCCAGGTACTAGTAGCTTAACATTAGCTTCCTCATTTTCCTGCTGATCTGTGGTGCAAGTGAGAGACTTGTGTGGTAATTTTGGCTATTCAGAGATGGAACTCAAAATTTGTTTAATTCATAACTTGGCCTTAATTCCTTGAAATTATCAGTCTGGCTTCCAAAAACAGTCCTTTATTTAAAAAGGTTCTGTAACTGACCTTTAATGTCGCCAGCGTGGCAGCGTTCTAAATGTAGTCTGACTGTCTATCCCATGTCAATTAAAATCATATCCCTCCTGGGTAGCTTCCCTCGGTTACCACCAGCTGTTTTGTACTTATGCTCCTTATGATCCAAGAGTAAAAGAAGCAAGAATGAGGCTGTATTATTGTGCCGACCAGCTTTTAGTCTGATTGGACGAGTTTGGTGATGTCATCACTCCGGAGGAAAGATCACAGATTCGTGTAGCTGGGTCAGGCAAGACACAGCGAGACATGGGTTGTACTACAAAGTGTTCCTTTCATTCATTTATTTAAAGTCTACCTAAAAAAACAGGGTTGGATAACATCCAAAAAGATCTCTCCCAGTACTGGTAGCGGGTGGAGCAGTTGGCACCAGACTCCGGGCACAAACACACACCACACTGGAGACACACGTGACACTCTAAACTTATTTTGTGGGACCACTCCTTTTCACTGCACACCACCACCACAGGGCTAGTCTGGTCACCACCTGCTCCACACTACACCAGCCACCTAAAGGAGACAAATTTGATCCCATAGAATTTATATAGCCTATCCATTCATTTAAACTATTATCAGTCTTACAATTTACACATTAAAGCATCAACTTAACATCACACAACCGATCGATACTCAAGCTTGTTAATCAGAAAACAACATCCCTTAAACCCCCCTCTCTAGCACTTTACAGCAGGGCGACTGCTGCACAGGCAGCACATAACAAGGAACAATATTAGTCCTAGGACTCGTGGGTCTGTGCAGAAACCCCAAAATGAAACCACAGGATGATGAATGAAGAACGCTAAGCACACAGGAGAGGCAGGGTAGCTGACAAAACCCTGAACCAGCAGCTGCAGCAAGTGCCCGAGTAGAAGAATAAAAGGAAACAGCAGTGTGTGGGACCTACAATAATATAAACTTTAAACTAAATTAAAACAGAGACCAATAGTCAATTCACTGTTCTCATGATTAGTGGGTTTCCAAGCAATGGTTTGCGGCTGGAAGGGCATCTGCCGCATAAAACATATACCAGAAGAGTTGACGGTTCATTCTGCTGTGACGACCCCGAAAGGTAAAAAAGCCGGCAAGAAAATGGATGGATGGACAATTAGTAGAGCCGGCACGAACTAAAGAGCAAAAAATGCTGCATACTTACAGCCCCGTGTTACCTAATCCCACAATACCCAAATTTCACCACTCGCTTCATTAGATGCTGCAATCTGTGGTTTCTTACTCGCTGCCTTGAGACCCCACTAAAGTATAAACATCCCATGAGCACACCATCTGTAGGGAGATTACATACGAATAACGCACTGCACATACCTGTGGTAGACTAAGAGAGTAGCACGGAAGACAAGCGATCCCAAACAAGGAAGTCGGCACCAAAGGAAGCACAATGAGGGTTTAAAAGAGCTTTTATGCTCATGGTCCCGCTTCAGGACTGGCTAATTCTATAACTAGATAATGAGTAGGGACCGTTAAATTCATCATGCCACAATATCAATGCATAACAATACCAAATAATTTCTGTGTCTTCAATATTAAACCTTTTCACGATATTCCAATTCTCTGATGCTGGATTTAAGGTTTTCATTAGTTGTCAGTTATAATAATCAAAATTAAAATAAACACGTATACCAGTATTTGTGCAATGAATGAATATAAGACAAATGTTTGAGTTTTTGAATGGAATTACTTGAAATAAATGGGCTTTTTCACCTTTTGAACCAATTAATTGAAATGAATGGATTTCCCCTCTAAGTTGCATTTTATATATTACAAGGTGTTTTTGGGAGGATACAGAGTTCAATGCTTCATCAGGTGGTCTTGCCCACGATAGACTGCATGTACTTTTTAATGGTGCACCGCTGTTCAGCGTATCTGAAAGATGAGGGTAGAAGAGGAAATTAGTGGGTGCAATGATTTCAAATGACTTGCTTTTGAGCTAGGCTTTACTCAGTCTGCACCTCCTCTTCAGTTTCTCTATCTCTCTCTCTTCCTCCTCTTGCAGCTTGGCAATGAAGCTTTGTAGAACAGGAAGCTCAAACTTGATGTACTGGGCCACCTTGAGGACAACATTTGTAACTATGAGGACTAAAAAATACTTACATGACCTTCTACAAATTTGAACATCCTTTTTCTGGATTCAGTATGACAAACTAGTTATTCTTCACAGATTACTGTAGATTCTAAGAAAACCAAGCACTGCTGTAGTGCAAAAATTACACAAGATATTAAAAAATAATTTCGCATTTAAATAAATCATTACATTTAAAAAGAAAAAAAGTAAATTAAATGATGTTGTTTACACAATGTAACCCTTATTTAACAATTAATAACAACCCTTTCATTCTAGAGTTTTGCACATTTTGTCTTTCAGTGATAAATGTTGTCTTACTTAAAATTTTATTACATTTATTAGAATTTAATTACAGTATTAGGTACATATCTAAAAAAGTGCTTAATTTACATCAGTAATTGCATAAAATATGTCTTGCACCATGAAATGAAAAGTATAACATGATAAAATCAGACTTTCTTTTTTGAAGATAAACATAACATAAACTAAAAACTCTACTTTTTAACTTTCAATTAATTCAGTTTATTCCAACATGAATGGATGTAACTTTTGGAACTAACAATAAAGTTTTTAACAATATCTAAACAATATATATATATATATATATATATATATATATATATATATATATATATATATATATATATATATATATATATATATATATATATATATATATATATATATATATATGTAAACTCTTTTATTATCAAACTGTATAAACTGTATTCACTTTTTATTGGCTGGGAATTTTCTGGAAGGCAGAGGCTGTTCCATTGTGGCTTCATTCATTTATGGAAACCAATACTACATTAAACACTTGTGATATCAAATCAAATCTGTCCCACAATTTGCAAAGACAAAAAGCTACGCTAAACGACTGTGGATGTGTAAAGGTGAAAAGCTGACATTATTATTTCAAATTATAAAGGCTTCAAATAATATATAGCATAATAATTTATTCATTCATTCATCTTCATGTCGGCTTTCTTCCCTTTCGGGGTCGCCACAGCGGAATGAACCGCCAACTCTCTCACATGTGTTTTACGCGGCGGATGCCCTTCCAGCCGCAACCCATTGCTGGGAAACATTCACACACACATTCACACTTTAACACTATGGGCAATCGTTTCTTACTCAATTCACTTTTTTTTTTTTTTACCTGTCCTGTCCTACTTCAAAGCAGCCCCATGAGAAGGGAGGTGCTTCGTATGAGTTGGTCAGTTTTGCTCTTTCCAGAGAATTGAAGATATTATATATTGATTATTCCTCTGGATAGAAGCTTTTAATTTATTTCATTCGCATTCATCACAATAATTACATTAATCAATCATATAAACATACATCAGGACAGGACGGTGTTAATAAAAAAAAAGGGGAAAGAGGAGAGAAGTAATTGAGGGGAAAACAGAGGTAGAGAAGTTCTGGAGGGGGAAAGAGAAGGTGAGAGGTAATTGTGGGGAAGGAGTCAAGATTGAGTTGAAAATGAGAATAAGTAAAATAAATAATATTAGATACCTACCTTATTACATCCAAGTAGTTCGCATCTTTCTACAGATATGCATACAAATATAAATATACATACATACATACATGCAGATAAACATGCAGAGAATAATAATATAATAATAAAAATAGAATAGAATTAGTAATATAATATATATATATATATATATATATATATATATATATATAATATATATACATACACACATACATACATATATACACATACAATACACACAACATACACCATACATATACAACATACATACATACATACATACATAACATACATACAACACATATATATACACATACACATAAGTAATTGAGTGTTACAGGACAGGTGACCTAAACCTCAAGCATCTAGCAGCGACCAAACATCCCAGGTGTCGTGACTAACCTTCTATGTCCCAAATGAAATGTGGGATCTGCCTCAAGCCAAGTCCCATATATGGTCAGGAACTACCCAGATATCCAGCCCACCCCCCACAGAACGACAAGTTTTGGGGCCTGGGACCCGGAGCCGGACCCGCCCCACCTCCCCTGGTAAAGTCGGCAACCCCAGAGAGCAATGCCCGGGGCCCCAGTGGGCCCGCTGCAGCAGGAGGTCGACCAGCCCAAAGCTAGGCGGGAATGCAGCCCCTGACAGTGCGGGCAGAGACTGGGAGGCCCCACCCACAAGCACCGCCATGCCCATATCCCCCCGCGGTAGGCCCCCAGTCCCGGGCACCTCCGTGGACCCGCAAGAAAAAAGGGAGGATGGCCAAGGGACCAGATGGGCGCGGGTAGGGACACCACTCCAGACGCGGCAGGACCCCCCCCGGCCACACCCCGACCCCATGCACACATCAACCAGCAGTCCCCCAACACACACTCACCCCTACCAGCAGCCCCCCAAACCTAACCCACTAAATCAACCCCATCCAGTCATCCAATCATCCATCCATCCATCCATCTACCCACTCATTCAGTCTGCCTGTCCCGGGAAGTAGCCAGTCACTCACCTGCAGCCCGCACCCGCCCCCGCAGCTACCCACACCCCCGCGATGGTGGGCCCTTACCCCCCAAGAGGGAAGACGGGGGCAGTCGTCCACCCATTCCCCAACATCTGCTCCCAGTTGTCATGTAATGCAGGTATATGTGGGTGTGTTGGAGAGATAAAATGCAATAAAAGAGGGAATGGTGTCCTGGAGTGTCACCGTCGTTTGGCGGATGATGTCCAGGCACCACCCCCCGCCCTACATATCTAATGTGTATTTAAAATGAGGGTAGCCTTCTCCGTCGTATATTGTGGGAGGTTACTCAATTCACTTTTACCGCATGGCTTTGGACTTGTGGGGAAACCGGAGCACCCGGAGAAAACCCACGCGATCACGGGGAGAACATGCAAACTCCACACAGAAATGCCAACCGACCCAGCCGAGGCTCAAACCAGCGACCTTCTTGCTGTGAGACGACTGTGCTACCCACTGCGCCACCTTGACGCCCGTAGCATAATAATATTATAACATATTTTTTATTTAAAAAAATATCGTTCTCAAGCCCAGCCGACACACAAACTTTAATATGTACAGTGTTTTATGTTTTAGAACAGTTTTAGTTTCATTTCAACAACAAAAATACTCCGTGACCTGCCTTACTATATAAATATTGTTTTAAGCCTTATTTCTGCTTCTCTTGTTTCCTTTCTAAAGGGCAACATTTATCTATGTTCCTATGTAAGAAAAATATTTCAATAATTGGTAACTGTAAAAAAAAAATTATTATTATTTTCTTTTTTTACTCTTATTTTTATTCTATTTCTGAGAAGAATTCTCAGGAAAAAAAACTCTATAGGCTACTTTACCAAGCAAACAAGTGAAATAAAAAAATGTATTTCAGATTCCTTTGACATATTTGGGTTCCTACAATAATGAATCAACCTCTTGTTCTCAGTCCATTCTGCAGCTCTTACTTCAAAAGTGATCTCTTCCACATGGTTGGTCTCCATCAAGAAAAGTTTGCTGACTTGCTCACAGGGGCCTTGCATAACTCTGACCAGCAGAGGATGATCATTTAACTTCAACTGATGTCTCTCTAAAAGATAAAACCCAGTCTAAACTCAAAAACGCTCTCAACGTAGAAAATTAGCTGAATGTTTGGAGAGTGGACATACCTCCACTGGTGTGGACGAGATAAAGACAGAATTCCTCCGGGCTGTTCTCTATCTTGAACTTATTGAGTAGCACCCTCATCACCTGTGACGTCGTCATACAACTGTTGATCCGGACGTTGGTAACAGAACCGAACGCTGGAGTAAAAACGGCAGTCTTTTTGACAGAAACACAATACTCCTGGGTAAATGTAGAAAAAAACATCTTGCAAAAGTTTTGAACCAAGACTGCTACCTTCTGGTTATAGAAGTGTCCATTAAAGGAGCATCTGTGTCTGTTGACTCTTCTGATTCCGAGTCGTCGTCCACTGATTTTTTTGGCACCAACATCACTTCTGGTTCTGCTGATTCGATCAGAGGGAGTCGACTCTTTTAAAGCCACACATGCTTCTTTTAACTGCCTCTCTGCTTGAGAGACCTCAATGGATAATAAAGGCTGGCTTGTTTCACTGTCCCTAAAAGAAAAATAAACACTAAAGCAAATATCTGTAGACAATATTTCAACATGCGTAAAAGAATCAAATTTTATTGAAATGATCAACATTTCTTGTTAACCTAAAGTGGGTTTCTGCAGGTTTCATGAGATAAAATAAAATACTTTTAAAAACTTTTTCTCAGTTTCTCAGTTCTGAGATTCTCAGTCAAGAATCAAATATAAGACCTAAATAATAACATCAACATATACTTTTTTTGCATAATAAACAATATGCTTCAAATACATTCTGTGAAAACCTAATCATCACTTTTTATGTTTTTGAATGAAGTTTTTTTTTTCAAACTCTTGCATCCCTAACTATGCCTTTTACAAAGTTGAACTTTGCAACTGGCAACCCTAGCCCATTTGTGTTCTTTTTTTTAACATTTACGGCGTTTCCTCTGGCAACCCAACATTCCCTTATATACAAGGGGCAACCTGGTGCTTTCCCTCTTGAAACGGGATAGGAAGTGACTGAACTGCAGTTCCTCGAGGTGCCGCTTGAGGCTGATGGTAAAATGGAGGAAGTTCTCATTCCATCCATCCATCCAACCATCCATTTTCATGTTGGCTTTTTCCCTTTCGGGATCGCCACAGCAGAATGAACCGCCAACTCCTCTGGCACATGTTTTATGCGGCGGATGCCCCTTCCAGCCGCAACAAGTTCTCATTCCCTCCAATGTTAAAACTGACCAACTTTGGGGCTGAAACCAACTTGTTTCCACCCCTGGCTCCATTAGGTTTGTTGATTCAGATCACTAGTTTTGACCTCCATGAACACTCTGGGGGAGGGTGCATTATTTTTTTTAATCTGATTGTTTAAAATATATACATTTTAAACCTTCAGCCAATCAGACACATTCACTATGTCTTGGTCCCACCTCTGAGGACACATTTTCGATTACTGGCAATGTCTCGTTTGGCTCGTTTAAGCTTTGTTTGACTTTGCCAGAAACCTATGGCTTATACACTTAGAGCTTATATGCTTATACACTTAGAGCATTTATGCACATTTTGGCAATGTCTGGCAACCCTTACAATCACATTTACGATTATGAGTGTATATGAGCCTTTTCTCAAACTATGGTAAGATTATGAAAGTTTCCTCAAACTCTGGCTACCCTAACCATGACTCTGGCAACCCCAAGCGACAACAAAAACACATTTCACATGAGCTTTACATGGACATCAGAAATATATTTAAGACCTATAACAGAGAATTTGAGACCCTTTTAAGACACGGTAGAAATCGTGCTATATAGCCAAGATAAATGCCTGTAAACAGTATAATACAGGTCACGCTAATTACTAATTAGTGTAAGAAGGTATCTGACAAAAATATGCGTTAACGTTTTACAGAGTACTTGTTGAAATAAGGCCTACAGAAGTGCTTTATAAATAAAATTGATTGATTTATTTTTTTGTTTGATTGTTCATTAATTTACCATTTGCAGTCACCTGTGCTATAAATTCTAGGATTTAATATATAAAAAAGTGGTTTAGAAGAAAGCACTATTCATTGTTTGAAATAGGCGTTTATAGAGAACACATTCTGTGTAAACATCATGTAAAGCTCTATTGTAATGAACTTCCTTTGTGTGCTTACTTCATTATGTTGACATCCATTTCAGTATTCGGTGATGTAAGGGAGGGACGTGGCCTGACTATGTCCTTCTCATCCTGCATTTGCAGTCTGATCGGCTGCTGTATGCCCCAAAAAACATTGAGCAAACCTTCAATGATCAACTCTCCTTCCTCCTTGAGAAGCCAGAGGTCATTTCATTAATAAGGTTTGATATCACTGCAAAGGTCTCTTAAGATAAAAACCAACCTCTCTTTGTCTTAACTGGAGAGCTTCTCCTTTGTAATAAAGATTGTAGGTTTGGAGGTGGGAGAGAATGGTGCTTCTGTAGCAAAAAAGGAAATGAGACTTGTTGTTATGACACAATATAAAAGGCCAGCCAGTTATATTTAACCAAACAAGCATAAAGGGTACACACATAAAGAGAGAGTCAGCTGTGATGCTCCCAGCAAAGCTACTGTAAGTTATTAGCTAAACTAGGGCTCCACTTTTGAACCCCTTCAGATACGGCATTTAATCTGTTATTTACTGCTTTTGGAAAGTTTCCCTCAAATTATATGATATTTTTCCTGACATTGAACTTTTTTATGGAATAAAACATAAGGAAATGTCAGCCTGTTGTAATCAAAAACAAATTCAAGCACATTTTTTTATCAAAATCTTTTTGTACATGAATGAATAAATGAATGAATGAATGAAACGCATTATTGGTCACTACACTGTTGCATGCAGCGAAATTGAACCCCTCGGACCATACAAACATCACAGTAGAATACAGGGGAAGACAAGTTCTTTGAGCGGTAGGATTACAAAGAAGGAAATGAGGTACACTAGGAAGGATAGCTAAAAGAATGCCCCTCCCAGACTGCTCTTAGGGGGGTAACATTGCAACAGGGGGTAACAAGTCCAGCATTGGCGCAGCCATCCATTCCCTGGATCCCTCCCTCCACACCGGGGGGAAGAGCACATGAAGGCGTTGTCCTTGAGGATGAATTCAGAGCTTCTCGCTATCTTGATCTCATGAGGAAGTTGTTTTGTCTCCAGCAGCCTAGGCTAAGGCCAATGGAGGGTGGGGAGTCAAAAAAGAAAAGAATTACTGCTTGCTTTGGGTCAATATCTGCTAATTTACAGACATTCGTTGTCCATCACCGGTCTCCATTCTGGTCAAAATCAGCTGTACAGCTGCGAGCTTCTCCTCGTTGTAATCCAGTTTGTGATTAAAAATCACAGTCTGAGAACTGACCGCTCTGCTTTCCGCCAATTCAATCCAGCCTTTTATACTGAACATAAAGTTATACACCTCAAGATTTTATAACACCTAAATTACATTCATGTAGAACTAACCTTCAGTGGAATGGTCCAAAAACAATGACTTAAGAAGTTGGCTTTAAAATTAATAATGACAAACTATCCTTGACTTTGGAAGAACAATTAATGTTTTATAATTTTTGATAATTCAGGTCTAAAGGGTTAACATGAAAATAAAATGGATTGTTTGACTGAACAGCATTGTTTTTTTTTTACAATTTTGTTTTAGATTTGAAGAATAACCAGTCAGTTTAAAACATTACACGATTAAAGAAAAATTCTATTTATTAATACATAACTGATTAATGACCATAGGAATGTTAAACATAATAATGACATTTATATCTATATAGACTCTGAGTCCTCCACCCAAGTGGGAATCCACTTGGATGATGTGATGGCTGCCATTCTGGAGCAAACTCACCACTTGCACACACACCAGCTAATGGTGAACAGGAGGCATGGGAGCCAATCAGGAATGTAGGCAATTAGATTATAGGGATTATTAGGGGTGGGCAAATTTTGCCAGAATTGCCAGTAATATACTCACAATTCTTTTGATAAAACACCTTTGAATTGTAAATGACCACAGACTCAGGACATTTAAATTATTGTCTAAATGATGCATTCTTGAAAAGCTACCACACAGAAATATACATTAAATTAAAACATTGTATGTAGAATTATGAATAAATTTCAGGTGTAACATTAATGGAAATGACAGTTTTAAAATAAAGAAATATTAAAAACAGAAAAAGTCCTGGTAATTTCATTCATTCATCTTCATGTCGGCTTTCTTCCCTTTTGGGGTCACCACAGCGGAATGAAACTGCCAACTCTCTGACATATGTTTTACTACGCGGCGGATGCCCTTCCAGCAACCCATCGCTGGGAAAGTCCTGGTAATTTACACTGACTTATGTCAATTTTTTTTTACAGTGTGGTGCTCCTTTACAATACAATGTTCCTGCTACTGAACTGTGGGACTAGGACTCAATCGGGCCACAGGGTTAGTCCCCCTGCTGGCCCAACTAGCATCTCTTCCCATACAGCAGAGGTCTCAAACTCGATTCCTGGAGGGCCACAGCCCTGCATAGTTTTGCTACAACCTTAACTGAACACACCCGAATCCACTGATTAAGCTCCTCAGAGTTTGGTTGAAGCTAGTGTCTCCTGAAACAATGTTTGAAAAACCTGTAAGGTCTCCCATTCAGGTACTAACCAGGCTCAGACCTGCTTCATCTCAGTGGGGAGCCATTTGAGAGACGGGAATATATCCCACTTGTAAACATAATATGTAATACATTCTTCAGATACGCCATGTTTTGCCATACTTTATGTTTGAACAACAGTTACAGTAAATAGTTATAAGTAAACACAACCTTTTTCCTAAACATAAGGAGTTATCCATAGAGTTAGGCACTTTTCTCTACTTCAGACCACATCATTGAGGGCACTTCTTGGGAAACTACAGTAGGCCAAGTGCACAATCATGTGGATGGACAGTAGAGTTTCAGTAATGCATTTTTATTAACATTTATTTAAAACGTGGATTCTTCAATTTCTGATTAAATTAAAGCATGTTTATCTTAATATCAAATTCATCTCAAACTAAATTACACTGTTTCCCCCTACAGTAATAAAAAACATTTTTAGACACAGAGATGCACTTACTTGCAAACAAACTTGTTCTCTCCAATCTGGATCTTGTCTGGAGCCACAGTGTCCATGTTTAATTCATAAAGAAGGCAGGATGAACAGATGCGCTGAATGTTCACAATGGCCTTCTGTCACCGGAGAGTCTTATGACTTTTCTTGGAATAATCTCAGAAAGATTTCATGCAAGGTTGCCACGTTCTTTGAAAAAAAAAAAAACTGTATGAATGTTTTCTCTTAATATGCACAAAAATTGAGTAGATAAATGTCAAGCACTGTGTTTTATTTTTACATGGATCATATTTCAGTATTTAAATATCTATGATACATTTCCCCCCAAAAATATGATTCTAAAAGTGCTAGTAATATTAATAATTCAAAACCACTACACACTATTTAAGAAGATTACAGCAAAATCAAATGCCAAATGTAATCAAAAGATTAAATCTCGATTGACTTGATAAAACTACTCTGCTTGTTAAGCTCTTTAAGACGTTGAAGCATGCTACTTACAACCAGCATCAGAAGAATCCAACTCTCACATCAGAGAACATGATGTCACTGCTGAGGAAAGTCTTGGAAGTCAACTGGTCAGCATGAACTTGGTCTAGTTCTCGATGGAATGATGCTGTTGACACGCTCGAGGAGCTTGAAGGGCTCTTCCTCATTGCAAACGCACTGACAGGAAGTCACAGCTATTTTCTGTTGGGTCAGACTTCCTCTCATATGACGTAGAGTTATAAGCTGCCCCCAACCCCAACCGAGCAAAATAATTACTAGCACAGACAGTGGCCTGTCCTGGAGAGGTCTTCTGTGCCAGAAAGGAAGTATGCTTGGTTGAACATATAAACAGCCATGAAGATATATTGGAGCAGATGTTAACACCATAAAGGCCAGAGCTGACACTACAGCATAGAAATAACATAACTAGATTGAACTACATTTATGTTGGATTTGTGAAAGAACCTCTTTAAAAGTTCGATAAAGCTTTAGCCAGTTGATAAAAGTTCAAAGCTTGATGCTGTTTAAAGTTTGAATCAAATTGTAATTGTTGGTCATTGTAACAGTTTGATGCTTAAAAAGATGCAACCCATCATGTTACTCTCAAGAGTTGTCTAAAGATGGCTGCTAGGGTAAACAGTGTGGTTGCTAAGGCGGCATCAGTGACAACTAATGTCAATTTAATTAATCAAAACCAACCACCATATCTTAGCTCTTTACCTAAGCTGAGACATAAATATTTGAAAATAGTTGTTAAAGTAACACTGTGGTTGCTATGAAGACATCAGTGATATCATACTATGTTGCTTTGATCAATATTAGTCAAATAACCTAAGCCTTGTGTATTAACTCTTTTCCTAAGCTTAGAAACATATCTTCCAAAAATGGTTGTTAGGGTAAACAGTATGGTTGCTATGCAGTATTCTTAGCAATTTACTGTAATGGTACCAGTATGTGGAGACATAGCAACTCGAGTCAGACAAGTTTGAACAGTTTGAAAAAAGTTTGAAGTCGGTAGCTTAAAGTGTTGGGGAGAATATATCATCAGAAGTCAATACCAATAAAAATATGTTTAAAAACTAGATCAGTAGATGGCTTTCTCAACCCAACATAATAAAGAAAATGATCTGTACCGATTCGGCACAGGGTAAATTTACTCTACTGCTAACAACTTTTTGGATTTTGAATTCCTGTTAAGTTTTTCCAAATAAATATTGAATGAAAAATGTTAACTAAATGCCTAAATGATTTTTTAGGTAGTCAAATGTGTGTGAATGAGCAGAAATCTAATAACACAATTTGAATTGTCAGGTTTTAAACATGGTTAAAAGCAGGTGACTTTTGTTTAATAAAGAAGGGGAAGTGAAAATTTGTTTACAAAAAAAACAGCCTTGACTTTATTAACTCTATGTTTCATTATCAAGCCGCAAGATTTTGACAGTAATTTATTTATTTTTTACCAGATATTCTGAAAACCTGATTTAATGTTTGCGAGATTTGAATTCACTTCTGACTAGTTTGATGTTGCACTGCCATCTTGTGGAAGCTTTTACAACTTGATGCAGCATTCATACATTCATTCATCTTCATGTCGGCTTTATTCCCTTTCGGGGTCGCCACAGCGGAATGAACCGCCAACTCACTGGCATATGTTTTACGCAGCGGATGCTCTTCCCTGCCGCAACCCATCGCTGGGAAACATTCACACTTTAACACTATGGGCAATTGTTCTTATTCAATTCACTTATTCCGCATGTCTTTGGACTTGTGGGGAAACCGGAGCACCCGGAGAAAACCCACGCGATCACGGGGAGAACATGCAAACTCCACACAGAAATGCCAACCTGCCCCAGCCGAGCCTAGAACCAGCAACCTTCTTGCTGTGAGGCGCTTGATGCAGCAATTCAAATTTATAGTAGTAAAATGTACAGTAATTGAGCAAAAATATCATAAACCATTAATGATTATTGCCATAATTATATAAAAATAACAAAAGGTCAAATGCAAAAAATAAATGGAAATATAATAAATAGAATGGAAAAAGTTGTTTTTCTCATTATAAACCGTCTACATTAAAATAAATGCAGACAAATAGATGCCTTGTAAATGAAAAAAAAACAATAAATAAAATGAGCAGGAAAATGTTAAAGACACATTTTGGCAAACACTCAATAAAATAATTCAAGTATTTAACAAACCTTCCTTTTGAGTGCAAACAAATCCTACTCGACTCTAGTGGAGACAGGGACGATTGCTACGACAATACTTTTTTTGAAGCTAGGGAGAGATAATGTTGACATTGAACACATTTTAGTATAAATACTAGCTTAACAACATACTACTGACCACAAACGATTGTGTCATTCATAGTTATCTTTATTTATATAATAGAAAATCCCAGCAGTTAAAACAAGCAGCAGGAAACATGCAAAAGATCATGAATCCAGGCAGAGATCTAGCAGCTGAAGAGCACAGATCATATCTACATATATACAGACGAACTTCTCTTCAATGTTTGAGACTAAATAGTGAGCAAAAAAATCACGCAATCACTGTTGAGCATTCACAGGCAGTTTTAGTTAGTCACATGCTAGAGATGAAAAGCAGGGAAGATTGAGGGATGAGAAGCTAGCAGAGATTTAGATGACGTTCTCAAACAGCTGCATGGAGCTCATGATGTTCTCGTCCTGAGGAACACACAGGTGGAAAACACATCTTCAATACTGGAATGAATTTGTGATATTCAATTCTTATCTGATTGTTCTCTGCAGGGGATTAAAGCTACCCAAACACAAAAATGAACTGGTTTAAAATAACTGTACTTTTGAAGAGCTTGGTGTTAATTTGTGTTACACACTAGCGCAGTGCAGAGGTGGGAGTACCCAATAAAACTACTCAAGTAAAAGTACTTGTGAAAATATGTACTCAAGTAAAAGTAAAAGTAACTACCAAATTATTTACTTGAGTAAGTAGTTAGTTACTAGCATCTTTGATCTGGAGTGCATTTCCGAAACAACTACAAGTGGTAATGTCACTCTTAAAAACAAATTAACAACATTGTGGTAACTCTGTCCTGAAATCATCAAAATCATCAGTTCCATAGTTTTAACTGTAGTTTTAACCCCTAAACTCCAGAGTGTGAACCTGGTTGGTGATAACGTAATCCCTTTGCAGCTTAATGCTTTGTCATATTTGTTGTTTTTTTTATGCAATAATATGTAAATATGCAACTATGTAATTAGTTTAAATCCACACAACAAACATTAAACATATAACTATCTTTTAATCTGAACAGTGTGCAAATTAATGAGGTAAAATGTGAAATACACAGCATACAACTTTTAAAAACTGTATTCAAGTACAGTAATACATAGGGAGTAAAAATTTCTTTGAATTACGATGCAACTTGCTAATGTTCATTTGAACAATGGTTTCAAGGAAACACTAAATCCCTGAATTAGCTAGATTTTCTAACTTGTTAAAAAGAGTGTGACATTAGTAATTGAGAAACGCTGCCAAATATATCTGTAAAGGCCAAAGCACAAGTTTTTAAAATGACTTAAAAAGTACTAGTCGTCCTACTCAAGCAAATGAAATCAATGTAATAAGTTACTACCCAACTCTAACAATGCAGTTTGTATGTTGTGTGTGTATGCTCTTATTTATAGTCTTCAGGAGGTGAAAACAATCTTTGAACTACACTGTGTGGTGCGTAATTTGCAAATATACACATTTCTGTTCAACCGTAAACAAGCATTACTACCTTCTGACAAGTCTCAATAAATTCCTCAATGGTGACCACCCCATCTCTATTTCGGTCCATTTTCTGCAGAGAAAAAGCATCATAGAGGCTTCTTTTACTCAGTTTAAAAATATTAGTATTAAGGTCTTAAAACAACAATACATCTCCTGCATGCGTTGGCTGCATGTATTTTCTGTGTACGTGACACCATTGGGAATGAGTTTTAGGTTGAAAATGAGATGAGCTTTTTTTGGAAACATGGCAATTTTGAGGTTTTTGTATTCTTTGTTCAGGGTTTCATTATTTCCCAAGTTGAAGAAAAACATCATCATTTGTTTTAAATCACATGTCGAGAAAGAGTTCCCAGTGCTGTGTCAAGCTAAGCATGCTGTAATGCTGTTAGGGCTAAACAATTAATTGCATTTACAATTAAACCATAATTTCACAATAAATCACAAATTTCGAATGACAGAAAGTGCTATTACAGTCATGTGAGAACTTTACAGGCAGAAAAGTTTGACTTTTTATTTAGCTGAAGTCTGACAGACAACATTTTCAAAAGTTCTTAAAAAGTGCCACAGATGTTGCAAGACTTTGAAAAACCAAATTATACGGAAATGACATTATATTTTTTTAATATAATCAACATGTTTGATTTTTTAATGACTTTATTAATTTTTTTTTACTTACGTCTTTAGTTGTGTACAAGGTTGGAAGATCAACAAATCTATCATTATAGGACCAGTTGATAAATGTTTATTTTATTTATGTTGATTGTGGCTTTATTAAGGCTAAACGTTTTTAAAATTTTGTGTAACAATATATAACAGAAAAGTCTTAGGGGAAATTGTGATAGCAATATAGTTAAAAATAATCAAAATTCAAATATTTTTGCATCAAGCAGCAAGTCAGGAAACTTCAATTGTGTGAACAAAAGAACAATTCACAGCAATTTCACTTGAAATATTTTTTAACAAGTTATGCATCAATGTCTGTGTTTGGAGAGCTGGTGAAAAAAGTCAATATCTTTTTTTTAATTTTAAGATGCAGCAAATGCATACAGCAACTGCACAGCTGTCTTTAAGCACTTACAGTTGAACGGTTCTAACCTGAAAGAATTTCTCCACATGTTCAAATGCAGCATCATCTTTGACACAAGGTAATGTGTATCTACCCATCATGTCATAAATGGATTTCATTATAGCCAGCATTTCCTGGAGAGATTCAGTATTAAAGCAGACAAAGCAAGAGACTGATGTTCTTTACACTAGTGAAGTGATTTATACCTCTCTGGTGATCAAGCCATCTTTATTGATATCATAAAGATTGAAGGCCCAGTGTAGTTTCTCTGTCACAGAGCCGCGAAGCAGAACAGACAGCCCGATAACAAAATCCTGCTCAAAGTCACAAAAAAGCAGCACAAAAAAATTAGATGCAACTCAATAGTTCAGCCTTTGGTCATATTTGTTGAATAAAAATCACATATATATTAATATATATTTAGAATTAATGTAAGAATGTATAATCTTGATTTGAGTTGAGAACAAAAAAAAGTCAGCAAAAGTTTACGTTGAGAGTAAAAAAAAAAGAGTGGTTTATATGTCTAGAGTCCTTACACAGTTTCCAAAATCCGCTAGATCAACATTGCTTTTAGTGCCATGCTGCACATAAAGTATTTTTTATTTTTATTTAGAAAAATATCAATCAAATTTTGTCCCAAACTCAAGTAGTTAACTTATGGAGTCACTCGTGTGATCTACTGAGAGTATTGTTCTGTGGATAGAAAGGCACAGAAAAATGATAGATAAGTATTTTTAAGATGTTAAATACTTATGTAAGTAAAAGCTTTTATTAGCTTTTTTTACTATCTGAGTTTTAGACAGATCAAATCTTTAACATTATTTCTGAGTAGACTGGACACAAGAAACACAGATGCAACACTGTCTTCTATTATTTAAGATGGGAGAGGAAGGCTCCCACTGCTCCCAGGGCTCCCACTGCTTCAGATTTATCAGATTCATCTTTTTAATTGCTTTTGAGGCGTATCATCTGTGACACTTCTCAAAAAAGGCTCTTTGTATGTAGCAAGAAATCCTCACCTCAAAACGTATTGATCCATTTCGATCCATGTCAAAGGCGTTAAAAAGGAAGTGTGCATATGTGGTTGCGTCTGGGAAGAAAAAATATTAAAAGTACTGCAATAAAATACAATAATCAAAGGCCATTATTTTTCATTAAATCATGTCCCTATTTTGCATCATAGCAACAAAACATTGCATGCACTTTCCATCAAACATTCTCTACCAAGCTCTAGACATGAACAGTCCCTCACCTCCTTGAGGAAAAAACTGGGAATAGATAGATTTAAAGGTCTCCTCGTCTACAAGACCACTGGGACACTCCTGCTCAAACAGAGGAGAAGAGCTTCAGGAAAGTTTTAGTGGAGACAGCAAACTTTCTGTACTACAGACGCACGTTTTTGAAGCCCCTGTAGAGCGACTGCA
The DNA here is from genome assembly GCA_900490495.1 of Danionella dracula. Lineage (NCBI taxonomy): Eukaryota > Metazoa > Chordata > Actinopteri > Cypriniformes > Danionidae > Danionella > Danionella dracula. The sequence continues at coordinate 2,805,320 of UELW01000006.1, forward strand.
GCTCCTTTCTGCTGAACTTGGTCTGAGCCTGAAGCTGCTCCAGACCCTCAGGCTGGTGTCTCACCGCTGACAGCTCCAAATCAAAATCACCACTGTCTGTCAGAGGAAGAGAGAGGGAACGAGAGAAAGAGAGCAGGAGAGCCCATGTTGTGGAGAGATTCAGTCAACCAAGTGAACAGCTCAAACCAGCAGTGCAGGTGCAGGGCAAAGACATATTTAGGATTGAAAGGAGGAAGACAGCTTTCAGTGTGTAAAAGGGCAGGAAAGGAACTGTTGGAGGAAGCATGTGGACAAGGAGGACAAGGATTCTCAACTGGTTTAATGGACTTCAAATGGCAGAATTTATAAAGGTTTTTACTTTGCAAACGTACTAAAAGTACTAAACAGTTTTCCAATTTAAACATGTATACTTTTGAATATGTTTACGAATAGGAAATGAGGTTATAAAGTGGATGATCATAAAATTTGTTTTTGGCAAAATCAGTTGAGAAGCTTTAAATAGTTTACATGTACTCACCACCTACAGCAAAAATGATGAAACGAAGTTTAGAGAGAAAATAGAGAGAAGCATAGATAAACGATTCATTGGTACACACACAAGTTTAAATACATATAGTGTTTTATATACACTATATACAAACTATGAAGAATTCTAGGATTTATGAAGATATTGTCTGCTCAGTCTGGTTTAATATATACCCCCTAGCACTAACGTTACAGTTTCATGAAACAAAGCTTATTCTACATTTTCTAACTTACATTGTTATTCTATAGCTTCTCGCTAATACATTGTTGGGGTCAAAAGGCTCAGCAGTTTTAGCCCACAATATGCTGAATGCAAAAAGTACACACATCCTGAAACTGTATCTGGTGGATTTCAAGTGCATAGCTACACTCACCAAAAATATTCCTAATTTGCATATGCTTTTTGTTATATTAAAGAGACACAAAACCCTGGGTGTAAACATTATTGGAAATTTCCATGTTTTTAACATTATTAAATAGGATGTGATGTTTGTTGTATTGAGCCGTTGTTGATGATGTGCTGTTCATTAAAATTATTAATGAGCTTGGCCTCTGTTATCCTATAAAACGATGCAGTGTTAAAATGATCAATTATGAGATAGATTATGAAATAATCTTGATACATCCCATGCGCCTCTCTCTCCACCGAGCCACACCCACACCCCACCCTACTCTGTGCAGCCATATTTTGTGGATTTTTCAAAAATTACCACAGCCAGAAGAGGCTTAAAACAGGCTTAAAATTTTTTTTGTTATGATTAGGAATTATAACAGTTTTTTTCCTTTTACTATAAATAGACTGATCCAGGACCTTGCATATAAGTTCCATACACTTATATTTTTTCCATAGAAATACGTAAAAGGACAATTTTTATGATTTAAATGATTTTTCTCATATTTTGAAACTTGAGTGTTGTATTAGGGGATAAACTTTTAATTCTGCTGCTTGAAAAGTCACTTTATTTCCTGAACACTTGCCGGCTATCTTTATCTTCTTTTTCAGTTGATCAGCGGAGAAGGTAAAGATTGCACTTCTTTATTAAAATTCATGGTTAAATGACATGTTTCTATCTAAATAGTGTCTGTTTTGAGTATGTAAACTTGCTCATGTGAGTCTGAGAAATATTAAAATCTATCATTCAAATCATTCAGAATTCAAAACCTACTTACTTGTCTTTCTCCAAGTCTGACTTCTCATTAAAATATGAAATAATTAATATAAATGAAACATTATATGCTACAGAAACACCAACAAAATTACAAGATCTTAAGAAAAATAGGGACATTTCTGGAAACATTTGTTTTAAAATAAAGAAAGAGGGTAAGATTGTCAGATCCCATTTATGTGTTTTACAGATTTTTTTACAATGAAAAAGTACAATTATTACAAAATAATCTAATGACAACCTAATCATAATATAAAAAATATTAACAATTATTTTATCCATTTTCATTAACAAATGAGTCATGGGCAAGCCCACAGGGATCCCACTGTTAATATCAAATAAGTTAAACCACTACAAACACATGGACAACATGTAAACTCCACTAAGGAAGGCAACTTTGTAACTGAGAGACAGCAGCAATTTTTTAAATGTTTTTATTGGTAGCAAAAATTAGCATTTGATTTTTGAAGGATCTCACACATGATGCTGAAGAAACAGTGTTAAAAGAATTATTCTTACAAAACATGCAACAACATCATTTCAAAAAATTTACTCAAGTGAACATTTTTCAAGCATCTTAAAATGTGAAAGTAATGTGTAAATGTGTTTAAAATGGGTGTAAACCTATAAACCACATGCAAACTCCATTTAGGAGGGCAAACTTCTAGCTGAGAGGAAGCAGCAGCAACTTTAAATGTGTTCAATAGTCACAGGACACAGTTTTAACTTCACAAGATAAACAACCGCTAGAACATTATCGCCGCACAGTGGTTCTTACCATCCACTGATAGCGTCTCCATGATCCGAAACTGTTTGAGTACCAATGCAAACAGAAGAATGATCACTGCTACAGCAAACAATTCCATGCCCTGTATCCCCATGGCAACCATGAGAAGTGTCCAGTTGCTTTCGCAAAATCCAAGAGACCTTTTCGTTTAAAAAACACATCAAAGCTTTTTCAATCAGCAAATTTTCCATTTGGAATCCATTTGGAAGAATAATATGCATGAACAGCTTAAACTCGTAGCAATTTGTAACTTAAAATGACAAAAAAAAAACAAGCCAAGTTAAAACAAATGAAGAAAAACTATATTATTTTAGGGTAGAGGTTCTTCTGACTTGCTCTACGAGTTTTCACTGGAGTGTCAGAGTTTGAATTGGTTATGGATTATGGAAGTCAGACACGCCCTCCTCTCTGTCCAGCAATATGCTGAGTGATGATGAGCCCTAATGTGAGGACTGGGAGATCCCTGGAGTTACTTACAGGAAGTGCAGTAAAACTCCTGAGTGTCCAGGTATGTTGCTTCATGACTGTGATCAAGTGTCTGCTCTAGTGCTTGTGATTTTTATAACTGCACTGATCATTTCTGAAAAAAATATTGAAGCATTTACAGCATACTACACTCATTTGAATGTTTATTTTGACAACTGGTATCGTTAGAATTCTCATAACATGAACACTATTGAGAGTAAAAATGAGCAAACTACATGAGAATAAACTTAAGCAAATAATCTATGTAGCATTCTTTAGAAGTTAGACTCTGGAAAGAGCCCATGAAAACATGTAGGAATTATGAGGTGACTGCTTCAATCAGACTGGCTTGAGTGTTTCTGCATTAGCACAAAGGCATTATGACTAGTTCATGGTACTTCCCTGTGTCAACAAATGCAAATAATCTTCACCGGGCATTACTCAATAGTTGCTGTTGTATTACCCAAGCATCCATGCAGAGCTATACAGTTACAACCAAACTTTTATCGTTTGAAAATAGACTTCTATTGGAATGCATTTTAGAAAATCTCATCAACTAACTATGATGTTTTGATCACATCATCATTGTTTATTCATATTTAGACCAATAATTTAAATTACTAGAAACAGCTCTGCAATTGTAGCTTATTATGGTGAGGAAATGTGATGGCTGATGAGTTTGCTCTTATTAATGCATGAGTTTTTAAGAAGACGTGCACATCAGAGTCGGGAAATCGATACATGAAGTCTGCCAAAGACCTTAAAAAACCTACTGAACTCAAAGAACTGCATTGTTACCAAACATGACCCTGAATCCAGAAATTGTGATGTGCGTTTTCTTTACTTGTTGTAAGCTTAAATGTTCTTTTTGTACTGTCTCAGTCAGTCTGGGTTGCCATAGATAAAAAAACGTAAAAAAGATGATACAAACGAAAATATAAGGTTTGCATCAGACATATCCTAAACAAAATTCATAAAATCTGTAAGGCTGTGTTGTTTTTGAGCCACACATTTTTCAGCCTTTCCTCAACTTTTCTGTATTAGTGCTTTGTTTCTAGTTTTCTCTGCATGGCCCTGTCTTTCATATTACTTTTTGCTTTACTTGTCATGTGATCCCTATTCAAACATATGACTGGTAGCTGTCTTTGTCTTATGTTGTCTGTAATTGTTACAAATACATTGCAGATTTTAACCAAGTACTACCTGTACTACTGTAACTGCAACTGTTAACTTTATCTTATTTAGATCGATAATGCACTTTCTTCTTTCATTTTCTATGACAATCCGGCAATTACTCTCTTTTAATAACCATGTGAATTTGTGGCAGATTAGCTGGTCTGTTTTGTTGTGGTGTTTAGTGTTTTGATATGTTGTGTTTTTCCTTTATTTTTTCTTGGCCCTTTTTCTTGTTATATTTAATACAATACTCTATTATATATCTGCCAACCTGCATTTGAGAATGATGGGCTTGGGTCGGGCACAGGCTTGCACACCTAATTCAGTTAATGCATTAATTTTTAAGTTAAAAAATATGTAGTGGAAGGTAAATATAGGTGCTTTCACATGGGACAGGATAGCTGTGCATGTTTGCAGTTGAACTAAGGAAAGAAGGACCTACGAGCAATTTGTCAGGTGAACTGGATGTGATGCAAGCTTCTGCTTAAGCATGGCTCTCCATGGGAGTAATACAACAGAGATTTTCATTTATGTTTGAACACTCTAGCGGCAGCAATACTCCCAACTAATCTTACAACACACTATACACTAGCAACTTTTTTTTGCAATTAAATCTTGTTGGACTTTTGCTTGGTTTTGAATAGAATAAGGATAGTTTGGAATAGAAAATGATTTCTGTATGTTCAAATATATGTGGTTGGGCTTGAATTTACCCACTAATTGCTTTAGCAGGTACTTTATAATTATATTTGCACCCAGAATTATTCAGTGTCCAATTAACACTTAAAAATGCATACCTATTTGATAACAGAAATGATTGAGGGTGAGGTGACACTAAATTAATCCTGTGTTTTTTTTAAGTTTGAATACTGAGAAACTGCATGGCACAGTGATGGAATTCAGAGTGGAAATCACAGCAGACATCTGTGAAGACTGTTACCCTAATTAGGATAAGAATAAACTGGTGTAGAAGGAAGTTAACTGACAAGGTGAAACATGCATAGCAATTGAAACTACTTTTTTAGTGTTACTTTGAACATTATTCACTTTGGTCTGTAGCAGCAAGGATACATTGATGTAATTAGAAAACTTCTGAGTGGTTTTTAATGGGCATTGCATTGTAAGCTTTACAGCAAGTATTTAATCTCAAGGGAATGTCTGAATATAAGTGAATAAAACTTAGCACAGCTCTTAATTTAATGGCCCAATGCTGAAACAGCATAATATTTTAAAGTGTACAGTACATCAAATAAGCGTAACTACTTCCTACTAGTTATTTTGAAGAGTTTTACTGTAATTTCACTTTATAGAATAATTTTACTTTATAGTTCATAATTGGCCCTGAATAACTACGCTTGAAATTGGTGAACACATTTGGATTTTAATAAGACTAAAATAATAAACAGGCAGCTTTTATTCAGCAGAAGGTTATCATGGTGAACTAAAAGATTAGTTCATAAATTCAGTCATTATTAACAATTGTCAATAGTTCTCAAGTATTATTATGGTATAAATCACAGTTCTTTCAATCAATAAGTGCTGACACATTCTGCATCCAGAAGATGGGAGAATATTTAACTACTGAGGGGTTAATAGGAAGCTCTAAATAATATAAATGAAAGGTAAATGGCATGGAACTCAGTTAAACTAAGCCTCGTGTTCAGTGTGAACTTATTTGTAAAAGAAATGTAACTTTGGGAACTTTTAAAGCTGCTATAGATAGGTAGAAAAAGTGTACTTTTATTTTACACATTTAAAAGTTTTTTCTAATGATATATGGCATAGATAGAATCACAGTCACATGATTTGAATATATACAGTTTAAAATTATAACTATAAACTATAATTGTAATTAATAATACAACTAATTATGTTAACTCTTTTTTGCTGAAAATTGTGCACCCAAATACTATACATTTCCAATCATATTGTAGTTTCACTGATTTAAACATAATAAACATAAAATGAATCAAAAGAAAAGTGATTGCTTTGATCGTAGATAAGAATCACTATTAAGTATATAAACTGTGTCATTTAGTTTTTTACAAAGCACTCCTTGAAGGCCATTTCATAAAATACTCTGTATATTGTATCTAATGTAACAGAAACTACAGAGTAATAGTAGTTTACTTGGAATGTCTGTAAATGATCAGTACATTTTATGACACTATATAGTAAATAAATTTTAAATAAAGTTTGTATGGCTTTTCAGTGAACTCAAATGTCAAAGATTTTTTGCCATTCTTCAAAATTACACTGCCACCTACTGGTGGCAGTTAGCTCAAATATGACTTGAGATTCAGCTCAGGTTCATGCCTCTGGTTTGTTCTGAATTGTTGCATCTTCTAATAATCATCTAAACCAATTTTTAAAAATACATTTAATACAATAAAACACTTCACAATGTCTTAGTTTTAGTTCAAAATACCCCAAATATTCTTTATAATAATGTTGAGCTGGAAAAGTGAATTGAAAAGTGAACATGTCTTATCTTATATATTAAGAATAGTAACAATAATTTACATCTAAAGGAGGAGTGTCTACTAATCTGCCGCCAGTTTGTGGCATGCTGTGTCCTGGATAAAATAACAGTAAATGCTTTTTAAAAATGGACCGCTGCCCTCCACTGGTCAGAATAAGGTGAAGCCAATATCAACCTTTTATGGCCATGAGTTTTTGTTGTTGTTGTTTTTTATGATTTTTCGTGTTTACATTTTGGAAAATACTAGTTCTGAATTCTAATGGTCTGAAACATTGTTTCTTCAAATTGTCCAGTTTATTTAGTAAAAGGAAACCCAAACACATCCCCATTTTTGGGGATGCAAATATGTTCAGATGAAATTGAAATGTGTTATGTGATTTGTTCAAATGAACCAAATCATTGAATCATATATAATCTAATACACTGATATGCAATTTTACCATGGATCAGCAATTTGGTCACATTTGGTTTGTGAGCACTAAAAAGCCATTTTTTAAATAAAACCTTGATACACAAGGCAAAAAAGCAGATTTAACTAAAGCGCCAGCCATCCATTTTTGCCACTGTTTACATCCCCAAAGCAACAATTACCTTTGTACATAATTCAGGAACGAATGCCTCAGTGTCTGAAAGACAAGATGACACTGGGACCAAAAATTTGCTGATGGAAGGTTTGCAATGAACAGGGACTCTCAGTCCTGCCGACGCAAGACCAACACACTGCACACCGCATTAGTCACTGCCTGCACACACTTCAAGTGCTCTGTCAATAATTTACACTGGATGTTACAGCTCTGACAAGCACTGTCCTCTCATACACTCCTAAAGAAGCCTGACCCAAGTTACATAGTGAAGACAACACAAGCTTTCCATTCTGGTAGGTGCAGCATCACCTGGGGCCTGATGTATAAACGTTGCGTACGCACAAAATGGGCATAGAAATATGCGTACGCATTTTTCCACGCACATATCGGGATTTATAAAAAATAAACTTGGCATAAATAAGTGCGCACCGTACGGATGCTCTTGACCGTGCGTACGCACTCTTTTAGAAGAGTATGTGTTTTGGCGACACCAACTGTCCCAAATAGCAATAGCTATTTAAAATGAAAAACTTTTAAATTATCCTATTACATCACCCAATAAATCAAATTGTATCAACCTGAATTATCATTATTAGCATTCTTAACCAGGTGCAAATGCTTAGAATTATACTCATTTGTTTTAATGAATGGGCTATAAAAAGGTATGTGCATATATAACTTATCATCATAATGGATGCTCTAGCGCTGTTAGAAGACCTTGCTAATGACGCTCTAAGGAGGGAGCGTGTTTTCAGAGACCGTGAAGATTTCCTTGCTCATGATGATGATTGGCTCATGAGCCGATTTCGATTTCCAAGAGCCAACCCGTTGGAATTGTGTTCTGAATTACGGCCAGTATTGGAAACCATGCGCTGTGTGTTCCTGTGCAAGTATTGACCACATTAGGCCACTTGGCCACTGGTACTTTCCAGCGAGAGTTGGCAGACCGATCGGTTATGTCACAGTCATCCCTGAGCCGTGTCATGCCATATGTATGGAATGCCATAGTGGGGATGGCACCCCGATACATCCGTTTTTCTTACGCGCAAACTGAACAGGCCAACATCAAAATGCGATTTGGAGCAATCGCCGGTTTTCCCAATGTAATCGGTGCTGTTGACTGCACTCATGTTGCAATAAAGGCACCATCTGAGAATGAATTTGCTTTTGTTAACCGAATTATTGGTGGTATTAATATGCAGGGAGATCATACATATTCAAAATGGGCGGTCTTAACCTCCAAATGGTTATTTCGGGAGGAGATTGGGGTAAGCAATAAGCACGTGCACCTGCGTACAATATTCAGATCATTTTGATTTATAAAGCGAACCTTGCGCTGGTTCTGGCGTACGTAGGGTTTTATGAATCTGAAAACTTTTGTGCGTACGCAAATTCTGCCTTATGTGCGTACGCACACTTTAAGGATTACATCTACGCAAAGTTTTATACATGAGGCCCCTGCTTATTACAAAAATAAACACAAAAACAAGACCCGACAAATACTGGGAAAATAAGCAGCAAAGTGTCTTCCTAAACCAAACACGAGGAATGTAAAGGCGCTGTATTAACAGGACATCTATACTGTAGGTTATGATATATGTATATTTCTTCCCATAAGCACAGGAAGCACTGCATGATATGTTCTTCTTCAGTTACTATCATACTTGATATTACTCAGCATACTTGCTTGTTTGTATATAAGTCATTTATGCGGTAATAAGTAGTGATAAAATAAGCAGTCTTCTTCCTCTTCTTCTTTCGGCTGTTCCCAGTTTAGAGGTCCCCACAGCAAATCATCTGTTTCCACCTAACTCTGGCCTCAGTATCCTCTACTCTTGCAGTTTTTCCAGATGCACCTTCCTAAGTGTGTCCCTCTGCCAGACTCAGAGGGGGCGGCTGATCCCGAGAGGGTCCATAGAATCTGAAAGAGAATGCATAACACTATAACATTTATAGCTAGGGTGTTCGCTTAAAAGACATTCCCTGCTCTTGAGGGGTTTTGCATATTTATATCCATACTCACACAGTTCAGATTGTCATAATGTGAGCATGTGATGACGAAGAAAGCAGCTTCCATGCAATAAAAGGCAAAGGTTGTTTTGTTGAAATCACAATTTTTGCAACAGATTTTGGGGCGATCCCTTTCTCTTCCTTGCCTCTGAGGCTCCTTATTCTTGATTTAGGAACCAAGATGAAGTCAATTAAACAAGTAAAGTGCATTGCACTGCATTCATTTTCCTTACATGTGGAAATTAACTGAAAATTGATTCATTATTCTGTGTTGAAAGCAATTATAAAGTTTACACTGCTCGCATTAGAAAGGCTGGAAGGTTGTTGACAGCTTCGACACGAAGTAGGTTTTTGCTTTGATAATTGCTCATTAAACATCGAGGTGGTGCTGGGTTTTGAGACATCATGTGACTGATCTAGTCACACACCTTGACTCTAACCCCATCAAATAGTTAACATGCTTGAGGAGTGACTGGGAATGGTATTAGCTGCAGATGATTGAGTTTGTTACGCAGCCCTTATCATCTCTCACATTCGCGCATTTGTGATTTGACATTTTGTAATCCACTGTAGAAGTGAAGTAAAATATTGTAGTGGATTTTGGTATTGATTTTTGATTGCTAGTTTACTTTTGTAATCGTCAGATGTAAACAGGAACAAGACTGTGTAGCAAAAACACTTTGGCATTAGTTCAGAACATACGTGTTAGGAATGTTCTGAAAATAAAATCTGTAGGAACTTTGTATAGACTTGACTTTCACATAAAGATGTGGCTTTATAAACAAGACACATCATACAAAAAAAAGTACAGACTTTTGGTCAATTTTTGCATGTTTGCACCATTTCACAGTGTTTTCCCGTTGGCCTTGTTTTCTCTTGAAATTACTGACAAAGCAATGAGAAAATATTGCTATATTTAATTAAGCATGAGATAATATAAGAAAACAATATTATATTAATGTTATAATATATGTTCAGTAAGCTATGTGCTCTCATTTCAATATGTAAATATTAAATAATATGGGACCGCTCCATCCTTGGCTTGTAGCACACATTTTTTTGGCCTTCTAAGATATTCAACTTTGACATTCCTGGCTTAAACGAAGTTCTGTTCAAAAATAGTCTTCATACCTAATGTTTATGCAGTTTTTCCCAAGTAAGACATCAATATGATAGTATAAAATAAGCTTCTTTTATCACTCACAAACAGCCGGATTCTCTTATAATTCCATTATGATGTCAGTTTGTTTCTTCACTCTCTAGTAATCCTGGTAATTGTTGATTTTCAGACAAATCGTTACTCATTCTGCCATAGTCTGACTCCCCAGTCAGACCTCACTAATATTGATTTTTGGAAAATAAAGAGATCAAAATGATTGGTAAAGAAGAATATACAATTAAAAATCATTTTCAAAATGGGACAAATTTCCTTAATAAATTTACTTGTTTCATACTGGTATCTCACATACAGTAGAGGCACTTGTCAGTGCCACAGTTTTACTTTTTGATAGAGGAATATAGACTCAATTAAATAATTTAGAATTCAAGTTCTATAGCAGTAGAGTGAATTCTGGAGGTGCTCTATTTTTATTCTTTCATCTATGGTTTCAAGACTGTCTTAGTGAAAACGCTGTTCCCAGGGCACTGTAGAGACATCGACTCCAGTTTTCCCTGGGGTCTCTCTCCTCCATGTAATGCCCAGAACAACACCCTAGAAGAGCTTTAAAGAGTTACCTAAAAGTTCCAAAGCCCCAGCTTTATTCCAAGTCCCTCTTGACTTACAGAGCTTTTTACCTTACATATAAATAAGTGACTTTTTTCTGGCTCACGTATCTAAGTACTTATTCATAAATGAGAATGGGAACCCAAATTGAGTATTTTGAGTGTGTTGCATTCTGACTCTTTTATTTCTCATACCTCAAATCCCTCCAGTACCTGGTGTAGATCTTAAAGGACCCAATAATGACCCACAAAGATCGATTTGATCCCAGAACTGGACTCCATCCAATCCTTTGTCTCTGCCTAGTGATTCTGTTTTTAAAATAATGAAGAACTGTTGACAACCATGATAGAGTCCACATGGCACAGGGAAGAGACCAACGAGGGACTTTCTCCAGATCCACAAAAACATGTGAACAAGATGAGCATCCATGTAGACCAAGTATAGAAACCAGGAAGAAAGCTGCATCCTTTCTAATGAATCTAGTGAACATTGCTAAGATAATTTTAAAAGATGTATTCATGCGTCATATGACTAAATCCAGTTTTAACCATGTTATGGATCAAGTCAGCCTAGCTGTGGCAAAAAGTTACATATTGAGCCATTAAATGAATTTACCTCTGAAACGGGATGATAAGTCAGTCACATCAGTCAAAGCCAACAGCTCCATTACAAAAATAGTTTTTTTTTGGTGAATTTCAAGAAAAACGTCCCTTCTTTTCGATTGTTTTCAGCTAGGGGAGAAATAATGAGGCTGACCTTCTTTGCAGAGTGAGAGTCTAACCTTGAGCCTTGTTATTTGACTGGGAGCATTGATAATGCTCATACAGCTCATTAGAAGCTTAAGTGATGTAAAGATCCTTTTCTGATTGGATGCGTTCGGTATGCCACCTCTGATTAACTGAAACAGATTAGCGCGTCACTTAAACTGTAATGTAAGCTATGGCATTGCAAGTATTTGAATGTTTACGGATGACATTTGTAAATGACTGTAGATTGCTAAAAAAATGTGACTCGATTTCACCAGTCCCAATAACTGAAATGAGAGCAAATCACAAACTCATAAGCTTTAGTTCTGGGATGAATTACTTGCATGTTTGAAATATTTCATGTGTAGTGTTTTATTTACCAATAGTGCCTCACAGACTTATATTAGAGATTAGTGCAGAGAAAGAAGCAAGTTCAAATATGCAAATGTTTAAAATTGGACAGATACCTTTATTGATCTGCACTATGCTAAAGCACCTACACTGTATCTAAACTATTAATTGTGTCTCTGTGTGTACAATAATGAGATCTCTGCAGAATGATAGCACATGGTTCCAGGCATGTTTCGTAGAAATTATGTGCGCTTCTTCAAAAAGACTGATTAAGATGTAAATACATTCATTTAAGCACTGAAAGCTATTTCATCTTCTATCTCTGCAGAATGATGAAGATACACGGATGGCTTCGGAGTTAAAATATTTAATTAAAGACCTTACTGGAAAAGCACCAGCGCATATACTAGAGGACAAATTTAAATCATCCCAGCTTAGAATAGTAAGACAGTAAATGTTAAGAAGAAATTTTATTTTGATTGTGTTTGACTGCTTGATTATGCTTAAAGAGCTGCAGTTATTTATACATAAACAGCAACAACAACAAAGAAAACAAACAACAATGGTTCCATGCTGATTGCACTAAAACACAGCTTCTGAATTTTCAGAGTTTTTTTTTAAAGGTTCTGCCTCTAAGGCAAGACACTGCATTTTCATATTTCCTTATCCTCCTGTTATCAAAGTCTGACATATGTGTCTTAAAAACATTTTTTTTTTAGGATTCTGACCAAAAAAACCCACCGATGCCAATATCTGGTTAGATTTACGTATAATACTAAATTTTGCCTCAAGCACTAATTTAAAATTAGTTTTACAATTTAAATGCTCTTCCCATGTCTAGCACAACTTAAAAAGCAAGCGCAATCAGTGCTCCTCTTCAGAGGCACAACAAATGCACAGAGCAATAATCAATGCAATAGAACAAAACCGCGACAGGATGCTGTATGCAAAGTTTTCTGCTTTGATGTGTTGAAAGTGGCGAACATTTCATATTTCACACCAACAACATCAGAAGAAGTGACTAGCTTTATTTCTAATTTAGTTCAGCAGTGATGGAATGATGGTGTTGCTAGCACTTTTACCTGAGGCTTCTATTAGACATCAAAGGGTTTTTTGTTCTTTTTTAGCACCTTAAAAATAGAGTGTCTTTCAAATTGAATGTTTAACAAAGCTACTGAAAAAGCTTTCCAGCCCTAAAAACCTCCCATCTCCATCTTGTTTAATGATTGTATTTCTGCCACTGATTAACATGATTATTATTGGGAGTCTGTGCTCTAATGCAATTAACGTTTCGCTAGCCAACACCAAAGTGAATTCATTGCATTACCGGAACAATTAACCTGTTGAAACACAGACAAGGCAGAACAAAATGTCTGAAAAAGCTATTTATGATTTCCCAGCAGAACCGAGAAATGGGCACTAATAAAAGTTAAATAGCCATTAATCCAATTTGAAGATGCACACCACAGAAGAGAGGAAGTGAGGATTCTCAACATTAACAAACAGATGAAACTTCATACACATAGCTCAGCGTTATACTCTGTTTTTGCTTTTCAGGTCTGTGATTGATAAAAGCTCTGTTGAATTAAATCTCATACTAAAGGTTATCTGCGATGAACAAATGATTATAATGATGGGATGTTCTCAATCAGTGTTCTCGACCTCATATCTCCAACATGTTGTTTCTTTCAAATTGTATTTAAATTTAGAGCTCAGATTTACAGGGACATCAGATTAACAGACAGTTATTAGAAATGGGTAAAAGGAATGTGGTAACTCTTAATGAATCATTTAAAATTAAATTACAGCAACACTACACAGCAAAAGGACAAAAAAGAAAAAACATAAGCATAGATACTACATCCTTGGTTCAAAACAATACTAGTTAATCGAAGCTTTGCCTCAAGGAAATTCACGACTGCTGTTGTGGTCCTCTGCTGCCTTGAGCATATAATAATACTCCTGTATGAAGCAGGTTTATTAATGACTGTCAAGAGGAGAATTGAGAATGAACGAACTCGGATTGCTCACTGCGGCTGTCACTTTCAGTTGAATGAAGGAAATGATTTCAGCACAAGATTGAAACAAAGACCAGATAAAAATATTCTGGTGCCTTTTCTGAGTCCTGGAGCATCCACAGGATCAGCCACTTATTCATCTCAGTGTCACAACAGCCGTGCATCAACAAATACTAGTCATTAGTTTAATTATGCCATAAAACAATGATCTATGGCTTTCAATACAGCAAGATCCGCTTCAAAAGATGTGATATGTACACAATGATGATACAATTTTAAAAGAGACATTTTTAGGGTCAAATCTGAACTGATTCCATATATTATTTTGTAACAAAATCTTTTTTATTGCTTGACAAAGGATGGGATAAAAACCCTTTTAAATCACTTATGTGGACATTTCTACTGACAATGTTAAAATAACAAACACAGACACAGCAGCTCATTTGCATCACTAACGCAATTAACTAAGACAAGTGCAAACAAGCGGAGCTGATGATGTAAAAAGCCTGAATGTCTTTCTTTTATGACAACAAGTCTCTTTCCTCACTTTGCGCTCCAGCTTGATTCATACAAAGACAGCAAAACACATGTGTGCGAAATCAGTTAAATATAAAATGGTTAGGTTTAACAAGCTCTTTAAATAATAGTATGATTAATGAATTAATGAAGTTTCCCTCACCAAGATGCTGGTCTGATAACATGATCGCATACACCTGATAAACTGAATTCACTTTCCCTTGTTTTGTCATATTTGCAGGGAGCTTTTTGCAGCTTGAAATCTCTACTATTTATTGATGTCTCAAAGAACAAAAGGGATTATTAAACCTTTTTTTTGGTCGAACAACTCCTAATGGGTGAATGTTTGTGTGAATGTTTCCAGCGATGGTTGCGGCAGGGAAGGGCAATCCGCTGCGTAAAACATATGTCAGAGAGTTGGCGGTTCATTCGCTGTGGCACCCCGAAAGGAATAAAGCTGACATGAAGATGAATGAATGAATGAACTCCTAATGGTTAGTACACCAACATGAGAGCTTCTGTCTGCAAGTTCTTCTTCGGATCTCTTCATGTTGGTCTTCTTCACTGGTGTCCTGTCAAGTTGACATGAGAGTGCGTATCAAGCACCACCCAAGTGTTATGTTCCAACGCAACTCTGAACACGGCGTTAAAGAAAGCACATTCACTTCACAAAAAATCTATCGATATGGCATCGGCAAATTTTTTTCTGCATGCGTCAAACGCTTGGCCAAATGTGTGAAATCGCTTTGAAACCCATTGCTTTGTTTGTGGACTGAAATTCATCCAGGTGTGTGGTAACTTTAAAACTTCCATAGTAGGGTGGGCTGTCTGATGAAAAAGGGGGCCTAGCCCCTGCAATTGCATGGTAGGGGAAACAGTTCTTAAAATTGAGAGTAAACCAACTTCTCCATCAAGTTTCAATATCAAGTAATAACACAAAGAAAATGAAAGTTCCAATACACATTCTCACCAGATGTTATAATCAGTCTAATGACACTCATTCATAATTTTAACGTGTAAACCAATCAGAGTGCACTTTCTTCTGCAGTTAGATAAATCTAGGTGCTCACAGCGCTGTTTGATGTTGGCCTAGGATTTCTCAATGCTTAATCGCACCAGTCATACAAAAACAACTTTACTCAAACCAAAACTCATCATAAAATCTACTTTTCCCCCAACACAAATTATGCATATGTGAATATATATTCCCATTAGCAAGTACATGTTTATATATACTCAGTAGTTGTTTTGTTTTGAATTCACTTTGAGTTTGAAAAGCTGAATATGGCTGAAAATAAGAATGAGGCAGTGGGTGGTACTGCAGTCTTGGAGGTGCCTATAAACTATTCTATTAGAGGATGGATTGTAGAAGTTGTAAAATAATTACCTTCTTGAAGTGTTATGATCTTGGACTGTGTACTTTTAGTGATGTATTACTTGAAGGGATTGTGGTTTTAAACAATCTGCTGCGGGAAGCATTGACTGTATTAGTACTGTGAGGCTACAACTATAATATCATTGAATCATGTCTTTAATGTCGAATAACAGGGTTTGATCAGATTCAGTCATGTGAACAGGGATGAGTAGATGAGGTTGTGAAACTAAAGGGAGTACGGGTCAAAAGCTACGTTCACTTAAAACCCTAATTAGATTTTTATGTGAAACAGTTAACTTAATTATAGTCTAATGTATAAGCTGCACATTCCATGCTGTGAAGCCTCCACAGACATCTGATACCAAGAGCATGTATTAGACGTACTAGACGCTTAAGTCTGTAATGACATCTCCTAAATGCTAGTTGATAGTAACTAGTTTTTATGTTCCACTGTGTGGATGTCGTCTTTTTTTTCTAAAACAGATCTTTTTTTTGTATTTCTTCTTGGTGTGTTCGAAACATGTATTTGCTTTGATACATGGTTTTGCTTCTTCCATAACACATACCAGTGTTATTTTTTCTGTTTCCTGTTAAAAACCTTTTGTGTTACTTCAAAATGAAATGTTTTCCCACCAAACACTCAATATATTTAACTGTTATATTTTTAATTGCTTGCATCCAAACGAAGGTTTCATAATTTGACCTTTTATTTTTATGCTCTTCAACGTTCTCTTTCATTATTCTTGGAGTTATGCTAGCGAAGCGGTGATTACCATGGGACTGTTTTCCAATTCAAATGAACGCTGACCCTCTGGATGTACATGAAATGAGAGTGTGAGTTCAGGAGCAGACATCTTGTCAGCCGAGTCATCAAACAGAATTCTATTTCCTCTTGCTGGGCACGACGGGGACAGCCCATGTCACCAGCCACTCCATACCAATTCCTTTGGGTCAACACTAGGAAATTGCTTCACATGGTAATTTTCTATTCCTGTGGGGGTTATGAATAATTGACCCATCTGATGTCCCAACTTAACTCTTTCTGAAAACAGTCACAGTACAGTTAACACCTGTCTGCTACCTTAAAACGTGCTGATTGGTGGAATGTCTTGATCCAATTTTAAAAAGCAGGATTCTTGCAGTAATATACTTTCATTTTTTATGAGTGCAAATGTTCCTTGTTGTGGATTTTAGCCGTTACTTTATAAGGATAAATGAGTCTACAAATTCGAACATTTATATGATGTATTGTAGCTACAGTATAATGTGTTTAGATAAAAATAAATTAATTTCGTAAGAACTTTTAAATGACGTTACCATCAATAACAACAGCAGTATACAGGTTTGAACACGTTAACATTTTTTAATGACAATTTTAATTGACAATGTATGTGTTCGTTATATGATTGCCAATATTTGGAAAAAGTATGTTGCTTTGTTATCATATGTCTCAGCAGATGTTTGTTGTGCCTGTTTTCTTATCACTCCCTCAATGGATTAAAAAAGTTACATTTTGACTACATTATAGGTGTTCAAATATGATCACAATATTATTATTTCAGTTGACCAAAAAGGCCTTTAGTTCTCTCTGAGATGTTCTGTGTTTCTGAGTGTGGGGTAAACAGGAATGCAGAGAGAAAAAGAATGTGAAGAAAAGTCCAAACTCTACTCTTATCTGTGTTTTTCAACTGAAAGAGTCTAGCATGGAAAGAATCATATTGGAAGGATTTCCTTACTCTATTTGCATATCTGTGTTAAATTGACAACGCTCAGAGCCCAGATTTCTTCCTAGACTGGAAACGGACATCCATGGTGCTTCTGACTTGCTGGGCTGATGATGGCTTCAATGTAGATTGCTACACAATATAGATTATTATTTAGTAAATGTTATTAGGTATTTTTTTAGTGTCATTCAGATAGTTTTGTTGTCTAATATTATATGGAATAATATATTATATATATATATATATATATCTATATATATATATATATATATAATATATATAATATAATATATAACTTGTCATAGTTTTAAAAGTCTAATTTACCTTTTTCTATGTATCTTTTCTTAGTTATAGTTTATATCTTTGTTGTACTTACCCCAAATTACCTTTCATCTTGATAATAAAGCATATCTGAGAAAAATAGAAAGAATCAGGCCCTATTTTAGATAAAAATATATGTTAAAGTGAAAAGAAGGGTCTCTAGATTTAAATAGATGTTTTTTCAGTGTATGTTTTTGCTTAATGCTACATGTTTTGCAAATGTAGTTAACTTCATTTTCTATAACTCTGCAACAAAAATAGACTACTCAGTTTTTTGTGTGGGTCCTAAACCAGAAACCTTGATGAAAAGCACAATGCTTACCTCTGGTTACAATGCAACCGCTTGATTTGTAGGCCCTGTAATGTAAGTTGCTCAACCAGCTATTTCTTTTAAATTCCACTCTAAAAATATTGAAAAGAATTGATGCTTTTAGCTCAACTGATTTGACCTGTTGCTTTCTTAAGATTTAAAGTTTAATGTTTAAAATGTTCTAAAAGAGACACTTTAATGGTTCTGCCAGCTGTGCTAAATACTAATTATTATACAGAACAATATACAAGGTTTTAACATATTTAGAGGATTTTTATTCAGTTGAAGCAAGTTTTTCTCAAACATGTGATAAAATAGCACTATGATTGCATGTGCTCGTATTTATATGCAATATGCATACCATTCACCTGGAGTTAATGGTACAAAACTAAACGAACAGAGAAATATCTTCATCTTTCACTAGTTATTTCATTCTATGTGTGATTTTTTTCCAATCTTTAAACTACCACAACAAGAAGCACTTGTTTTAACTTTAGCTTCCTGGAGCCTGTTAGCACTTTTAGAACACAACCTTTTCATTTACCGAAGTGCTGTTTACATACTGTGACACATTTCCAAAGTTCTTCCCCACAAGTTACCGTCAAGCAGGCCAGACACTGAAAGCCTGCTTCAAATTGTTGGGAATGAACAAAAAATACTGGGTGTGTATTTCATTTTAGATATGCTTACTACATCTTGTGCTTTGTTAGCATTCGGTCTCTGTATTTACAGAATTTCAACACTCATTAGTTTGTTCTAAACCAGTATGTCGCTTGTGTTGTGCTTACTAAACCTCCATTAAGTCTGCATATTTTCTGCTGTGTCTGAGAATCGAGACCTGTGGCTGTGACATAATGGCTTATCAGCGGGGTCTGGTTGTTTCACAAGGTCATTCTTTAACCTCTTGTATGTAGTCACACCATGGAGACTTGGAGCAATGAAACAGTATTTTTTGGCATTAAAAGTAAGAACTCTATAATACACAATTTATATGTTAAAATTATCATGAGACATATTTATGGTAGCGTGTGAGGGAAAAACTGAAAGCCTCTGATTTAGTTATCAGCTAATGGTTCTATTCTCAACTCTTCTAGCTTTATTGATTTCAGCTGATTTTATGAAACTGATGCCACCCAGCTCTGTGATTTAATGATTATATACATGCAAATTCGTAAACATGGCTTTAGAAGAAGACTTGAGGGATAACGATACTTCAGTCAGTGTTCAATACAAATCAGTAAACTCTAAACATGACCCCTTTGTATTCATATGAAATCTGTCAATAAACGATCATAAAGATGCACTTTGTTCGGAAAACTCTTCTTTCACACACATTAAACATTATTATTTCAGTACGTCTCTTGACTATTTGCCTCTGTGACATATTGAAAAATTCTATTTCATTAATTATAATTAGAAGTGAGCTCTGTTAGAAAAACTAATCTTACTCAACAGCATTCACAGAATGAGATTTTTATAACCTGAAGAATGTTGTGTTATTTCTTAGATCATTTGCACCGTGTAATTAGCAGTTTGCTGAAGAGAGCCTGCACCATGGATTTGAGTAAAGAATTCCTAACGTGTTTCTTGTTCTGCCTTTAAATCAATTAGTTAGGGCTTTGCTATTCATTTAAATGCTGTTATGGTGAATGCCACAATCAGTTTCCCTTGTTTTACATTTTGTTTCAATTCTTTTCTTTTGTTGAAATCTGTTACTTCCGGGATTATCTAAGATTGAGACCCTAAATGCTTGAAATATTTATGTAGGCTGGGGTGTGTGTGAATGAAGAGTCAACTAAAAGGAAATGTCTAGCTCAAAACAAATGTTATAAAAAGATGAAGACAACACATTATAAATGTTACATTGAGAGATCTTATAGGTTGAAAGAAGTCTATTGGTCACAAAGATGATGGACTGAATATCTTCAAGTTCAAGTTAATTGGCTCTGGAATTATTGTGTAAGAATTATTGAGGAATTATTGAGTCACTAATAAATGCTATTTATGAATATTAACATAAATAAAATGGCTTAAATTTTATCTTTTAAAAACAGTTGAAAAAACAGGTTATTATTTGTTTACAGTTTATATTATTTAAATTTTAACTTTATTTAAGAAAAACATAATTTTTTTGGCATGTATAGAAATCCGAAATATCCAATTTTTTCATCTCAGTTTCCCTTTTTGATTTTCACCCACTATTTAATGGTATTTCAGCTTTGTGTTTCTAAGTTGTGCATGTTGTTTTTTTAACATTTGTTAAGTGCATTTGTATGGGGTGATTGATGTAAATAGTTTGAGGTTCATTTTGTAATCTCAAAATTCTGTTGGCACTACTTTATAGTTCCCTTTCAGGAACTCGAGCTGCCCCAACGCTATGGGGAAACGCTGCTGCGTTTCCGGCTCTGAATTATATGTAAAATCGCCGTCGCAGTATAAAGGAGCCTGCGATGGAGACGGCCACCCAGCTTTTCTGCATTCAGTAAGCGCTCTTTAATGTCTTCTTGTTCCAAAAGTGTGGAAAACTATATCTTTGTACTTGTGCGAGAGAAATATTGAAGCTTATGAGCTCTTGTTTACGTGCTAATGGGAGTGGGAGAATAGCCGCTCTTGGCCGAGGCAGAGCGCCCGTTGGGGTCACCGCTTCGACTCGCACGCACTCTCTATGGCGCCTGGGAGCGGATACAAGCCCGGTGAGCTGTATAACGCATGCATTGCACACTACTCCCCGCTCCAGAGAGCAATTTTCGAGACATTGCTCTCCTCTGTGCCCAGGTGGCAGGCTTCCACTCCTGAGGCGTAGCGCTGTTCGACTCGCACGCCACTTCATGTGGCGCTTGCGAGCGGATCAAGCCCGGCTTGGAGCATTGTGAACGCATGAATTGGCGCACAACTCCGCTCGCGGGAGCATTTTTTGAGAAAAGTGCTCTCCCCTGCGCCAGGTGGCTAGGCGCTTCTGCCGAGGCAGAGCACCCGCTTCGGTCACGGGGTTTGACTCGTGACGGTCCTCCGCTTGGAGTTGTGACTTGCAATGTCACGAAAGTTCTTCGGCCGCCAGCGGCCCCTCATTAGAGAGCTAGCTTGATGAACGTATAGGCGCCCGCGTCGCAAACTCCACGCCGGGGCCTTCGTTTCCCGGACCTGCACACCGATGGGGTGGTAAGTCTGGGGATCAGCGCAGCCTCCTTTTATTCCGATGTCACTATCGAACATCTAGGGGATGCAGGGGCGCCGTATGGACGATTCAAGGTGGACAGAGGCTTGCGAGCTATCTCTCCCTTGTTATGAAGGTCACCCTGAAGGTCCCGGCCCTGCCCACAAAGCCGTTCTGAGCCACCTCGGCCTTGGTGGGGAGGGCTTACCTGGAGTTACTGCTGGTGGGAGCATAACTCCAAGGCTGCTGCTTCTGGTGGTACAGAGGCCCAGAAGCGGAGTGTCGTTGCTCCCGAGGGGTGGCGACACAAGCCCAGCCCCAGGGGAAATATGGTCTGAGGACCATCATTTCAATAAAGGGTGGCGGCGAAGCGCTCTGAGGGCTGGGGGGTCTAACAACTTCGAGATGCGCTTCATGGAAAGCTGTGTCTCTCGGTGACCCCTCAACATGTATTCTGCTAACCCTGCCACCTTCGTGCTTCAGGGAGCGGTACTTTGCCCCTGTGCTCCACCCAGGCTACTCGGCTGACCAGTGGCTTCGCGGTACTTCATGGAATCCCGTGCCTGTACAGGAGTCTTACCACCGGACCAGAAGCCGACCATCAAGAGGTAGGTTCCCCTGAGTCGCTTCATGGGAGCTTGTTTCAGCCTCCATGACAACTCCCGTGGGTCTGTGGGTAATGAAATGGAGGTGATAAGGCTCCGTACTTATCGGGGTTTTGCCTACTGTTGTTCTCTCCCGCAAGTTTGTCATGGACCAGGAAGTTGCTTCAACAAGCTGCGCAAGGGCCATTGATGTGGTTGCCTGGCAGGACAGATCAGGTTCAGGAATACTTCCTGGTTCGGAAGAAGGACCGGGGAACCTGCCCCCCATTCTCGATCTTAGGGCGCTTCACAGGCGCATCATGAGGTTGCATCCACAGTTGTTTACCGTAAATCAGATCATGGTGCAGATCAAGTAACAGTAACTGTTCGTTACATCGACCTCGAACGCATACTTCAAGTCCCTATTTTCCTTCTCAAAGGAAGTCTTCGGTAAGTGCTGCGCTGACGGCCAGGGGATCCGGCTTCATCGAGCGATTGCACTTCATGGAAGGCTGTACGTTTCCTCAGCGACCCCTCGCCCTATTCCGCACCTTCCACCTTGGTTCTTTCAGGAGCGTTGTTACTTGCCATGCGTCCACACCAGGCTCTCGGTGGACCGGGGCTTCGGGTTTCTGAATCCCGTGCTTTTCAGGGCCGTCAAGACTACCAAGTATCAAAGGCTTTCGTCAGCCTTTCGATCTCGCCGACCTTCTCCAGATTCCCTGCAGAGAGTGGGCTTCCCCAACCCAAACAGGTAAGTATGTGGGGTAAGGATTTCCACCCACATGCGGTGGAATGCTGTCTAACAGGCCAGGATCTCTGCGATCCTATAGGGGCACCAGGAGAGCGGGCTGGGTCACTCATTGTTGGTGCGTTGAATAACTTCCTCCTCTTGGGGCCAGTGGCGACTATTACTTTCTTCCATTGGTCGTGCTCCATGAGGCCCCTCTTCAGGGGGTGGGGCGCAGGGTTTCTATCACCAGGGTCCCTGCTTGGCTTATTAGACCCACAGACTAAGTGCCCCCGTGACGTTCTCGTTGGAGGGACCCTGTGTAGTTCCTGTCCCCCAGGGCCCGTGGAGGGACGTGCCGTCGAGTAATTTATACGAAATACACACGGAGGTGTCCCGCACGGGTGGAGGGGCCCGCGGTTTGATCGGGAATACTCTACCCATGGTCGGTAGGATTGGTCCCATCTCCATTGGCACTTAATTGCCTGGAGGTTGCTGGCCCCCCGTTTGTTTGTGCATTTTGCACTCCTGCAGACATCAGAGGCATCAGTGCTTTCTAACGGACGCACAGACAATATGTCCGTGGTGGTTCAACATCAACAAGGGGGGGGTCCTATCCTTCTCACCTGAGGCCGTACAAGCTCGCTGCCCTTAAACACTCTTACTCCCCGGGCCGTTGAATTGGAGGCATTTGCTGTGTCGCCACCTGAGACCGAATCTGGGGAAGCCCAGCCAGAGAATAGATTAACGTTGAAGGACCATATTCTATGCAACAGGCTGTGGTTAGTGCTCCTGATGGCCGAGGGGGGTCTCCGGATTCTTGAGGCGCGCACTTACATTAGTGTAGCGGGAACCGACCCACATACAT
This sequence comes from Danionella dracula, assembly GCA_900490495.1. Lineage (NCBI taxonomy): Eukaryota > Metazoa > Chordata > Actinopteri > Cypriniformes > Danionidae > Danionella > Danionella dracula. Next base: position 2,828,935 of record UELW01000006.1, read on the forward strand.
TTCAAATTTTTCACAAAACACCCTAATGAGGTTCGTCAACTCATTTTAAAAGAGAAAGAAGAACAGGAAACCAGGGTCACATACAAAATATTTATGCTATTTTATATTCCGTTGAAAAACACGCTCCCCTCGATAGATAAAAGTTAGAACCTAAGGACCCGGTTCCGGCTCTGAGACGGAGGGCTGTTTATAGGTCATACCTGAACACAATGCATAATCAAGAAATAAGCTACAAAATGAATATTTTTCAAGGGATCAACACAGGGGGGAAAACAACAATTAACCAAAATGCACACGAGGTAATAAAAAAACCCTACTACAATATAAATGTACTCTCTATATGAAGAGTGAACAGTCTAAACTTTCCGAAGCTCTCATCCGAATCCACACACGCACACGACACACACACACCACACATACACCGTAAGGAGAGCTTAATGGACCACACGGATCTCAATACTGCTGTTAGCATGTGTAACGTTACTCACCAACGTGCCTCCTCACATCACATCACATTACACTGCAAGGTGGTGTACTCAATGTCAACACACAAACGCTCACCACGTCGTGCTCGCAGGTTTAGGTCCCAGCGGCCAGTCTCCATTCCTCCTGAAAATACATTTCAGCACCACAAGACGCACACGGGTTCCTCGAGAGGACGCTCATAATAAACATCAGGCACCGTATGCTCAGAGACACACACGCAACGCTGTAACCCCAGATTTCCCTTCGGACTGGGTAAAATTTAGGTCGCTTATGTGGTTCCCGCTACAGCCCTTGATGAAATGTGAGGAATGTCTATGCCTCATCTCGCTCTACCCGACGAAGTCGATGTTACGCGCTGATTCTACGGAGCGATTGCCGTACGCGACTGCTGGGTCGTGAAACAACGCGCCGTCCGTAGAAAATGTCGGCTCCGGGAGTATGTGTTGGAGCTGGTACCGGTAACGAATTATCAAGAGAGAGAGATGAATCCTGGACACACACAACCCTACAATCACTACTTAAATGACATTCCTCACTGGACCTCTACACACACTGCATAAGGTTGGGACTCACCATACGCCCAGAGTATCCCTGTTGCCTTACCCTAAACGGGTTAATGTGCGGCGCAGCTGACCTTCCTATAGTGCTGACGCAAACCTGCACCATACATATTCCCATCAACTTATGCACAGCCAATGGGATCGCACCCCAGCAACAACTCATCTTACATAAGCCCATGCAGTCACCACAACACAAGTGACCGGCAGTCCCGGCACAAAGCCACCTCTACCGGAGTGCAACCAGCTGACACTTTGTGCGGGCAGATTGGGACTCTTTTATACACGACACGCCCCCCAATCCAGGGAGAGGGTGCAATTACCTCGACCCCCTCCATAACATACCTAAGGCTGGGGTTGCTCGGTGACCCCTCGCCAGCTATTCCGCTTACCTGCCACACTCGTGCTTCAGGTGAGCGTTTATTGCCCCTGCGCTAACCCAGGCTCTCGGTGACCAGGCTTGGGTCTTCTCTGAATCCTGTGAGCTTTACAGGAGACCGTCCACCCCAGTATCACTGCTCCCGGAAGCTGACGGCAGGGGGTCATCCGGTTTCATAGTAGCCGGCGCACTTCTTGGAAGGCTGTTCGTCTCCGTCCAACTCTTCACCATATTTCCGCCTAACCCTGCCACCCTCGGTGCTTCAGGAGGAGTTATATTGCACCTGCGCTCCGCCAGGCTATCGGTGGACCAGGGGCTTAGGATCTACTTTAGCACTTGTGCTTTATCGTGGCCCGTCTTGCTTCCCGGAGTATGAAATAACATGGGACGGTGGCTGGATCCCGGCCAGAATTGCGGAGACTGTAGCATAGCCCGGTGGGGGGTCCAACTACTAGCGTTCGGACCCAGCCGCGGAGGTATTGTGACAACTATACCACTCCAGGGCTCCATCTACGTGGAGGTCGACGCGCGACAAACGACTGGATCAGAGTGTGGGGTGTTCCCACACTTGGATTAGCTCTGCGCCGGTCAAGATCGTGTGTAAGTTCTGTAGTCAGGGCAGGTGCCCCCCCCCTCTTTATACCTCTCGTTGTCAGTTGGGTACCAGAGCGGCTTCGGGATGAGGCCCCTGATACTGTATAAGAGTGTCCATATCGGCGACCTGGCTATGCTCTTGGGGGTCACTAAGAGGCCTCTGGACTCGGGCGAACGTTACTTGCGACTTCACTGTCACTTATGACAGTTTTTCTAGGCCGCACATGCTTCCTTAATAGGAAAGGGAGATTACACCAAAATGATTTCGAAGTCTTCCTGCACCATAAGCCGGCTTTGTCTCGCATGGTGCCTACACATGCCCGTGTCCTATAGGTTTCACAGCATTTCTTCTTCCTCTTCTCCTGCAGGTTGATCCCGTGTTAGTCTTATTAGTATCTGCCCATGGATGCATGGGGCGTCTGTAGGTCGTGTCTCTGTGCTTCAGGGAGCTCAGACTCAGCTGGTGGTGTTATGGTACCAAGGCGGACCGCTCCTCGCTAATACGCAGTCAGTGAGCAAATGACTGTGGAAAATTGTTTACACCTATAATAGGTGTAAGCCTCTAGCTTCTTCGGCACCCCTTGGGGACAGGGCACATTTACCACAATAAGGTGGGCACTGGCCGTAATCTGTATTCTTCCAGGATTGGTAGCCGACGGGTGGTCCAAACGACTCTTGATGTTGCTCCGGTCCTGAATTGGATCTGGAGATTTTCCGGCTGAAGACATGTTCAGTCCGGGGCGAATTGCCATGTTTTGACCAGCTGTTCCCGTAAGCGTTTGTACGCAGCTTGAGTTCTTGAAAAAGGGAAACGTCTACTGTTTACGTAGGTAACCGGTCCCTGAGGGAACGAGACGCTGCGCCCCAGGCACTTCGCCACGGCCGTGACGGCCGCAGGCTCCTTTATACTGCGCACGGCGGGTGCGACGTGCGACTCGGATGACGCATACCTGGTCCATGGACGAGATTTACTATAATTTCCAGAGCGGAACGCACAACGTTCCCTATGTGTGACGCAGCGTCTCGTTCCCCCTCAGGGACTGGTTACGCCTCGTACCTAGACTGGTTTAAGAGAAACATTGATAAAAATTTAAAAAAAAATTTTTAACTTTTCTTGTTAGTATCAATGTTGTGAGCCCTTAAACAAATAAATATTTGCCAGAGTTTGTACATTTTGATTTTAATCTGAAGGAAAAAAAACTGGAAACAATAATAATAACAAAATTTCGACACAATGATTGGAAAACAAGACAAAAATACTAGGCAAACTGTTAATATACAGTATAAATTATAGAGGCTAAAGGGTTAACGTAACATTAACATTACTAGTGGTTTTGTCAGCATAGATGACATCAGCTGTATCCACTATCATCCAAATTGTAAACATTGACAACCGCGGCAATGTGGTGGTGGACAAACTGCATTTTTGCTAATTTTTCCACACATGAAAAAGAATAAATATATGACAGTAATAGTGAAGAAAGGCTATGTTTTTTAATCAATCCTTTTTTATAGCTGCATACAGTCACATGTTATATTTACTGTGTGACAATACAACACAGTCGTGTTAAAATGTTCCAAACCAACATTCAGCTTTGAAGTTGAAGATGGTGTGCTTTGCTGACGAATAGGTGACTGGAGCAGATTCATAGTAAAACCCCAACACTCTATCTACTCCATACAATCATTGAATTTATGAAGACATGCATACTGTATAGATTTTCCCTTCTTCGTTTCCAGCTATACCTTAGTGCTCCTTGTTGATGTTGTATTCAAAATATTTTAAATAGAGAGTATGTGTGCATTTATTTGCAATTAAAATATGTAGTTACTAATTTTACTCTGTAAATTAAAGTAAAATATTAAGTTTTCTTTAACTACACAATTGCCTTAGTTGCCTTAAGTGTTTGGTTATATCTTTGTAAAATAGAAGAAGATCGTGTCCATCTAATGCATGATCTTGTTCTCTCCGTTTTCTGCTTTAATGCTTTTGTTTTATGCTTTTGTTGAATTCCGGAACGATGCTCCTGCACCATACAGACACAGAGGAGCTTGTATGGGTTGATGGGAAATGTGCATAATTCAGCTCGGGGTGATTTGCAAAGTGCTTCAAAAAGATTTTGAGTTGGAAAGGAACAGTTTGTAGTCCGGCTCCACTATTGTTGACAAAACCTCCCTCGAAAACAGATTTGGTACACAGTAAGAGCCGTTTTTCCCAATGCTCTATGTTTTTCTCCATGAGTTTACATCAGTTGGTTCTGACTTATAACCCACAGATACTCCTAGAGAGAATGTCTGCCAATGCCTCAAGTGTTTGTTTTGTTTTCAGAGAGGTCAGGAACTGATGATAATATATGCTTGAATTTAATTTGTTTCATTCAATGATCTGCTTTTTATCAGAATCTTTGCAACATTTGGAGAAAGCCTGACCATTTTATTTCATCCTGTATTGAGTAGTTTAACATCCGCTTTTCCTGATTTTGCTTCATATGGTAATTACGGTTGGTATCTTTTAGTGTTGAATGTATATTATACTGTATGGTTTAAATCGGTTAATTGTCTGCTTTCCATGAAACTAAGGACAATCCTCTTTTTTAACATAATATACCCACCGGTGTATGCCTTGAGTCAGATGCACAAACATCGAGTAGCCCTAGAGACCAAACTTCAAACGAGAAAGATGGTCTTTCCTATAGAAAGAGTCTTTCGAGTTTTTCAAATGATGGAGTGTTTAATGCCTTGTCCTATCACATTTTAATTCTTAAATTGATGTCTAGTCCTCTGTGTGTTTTTACTGTTTTGTGTAAACCATTTTAGCATGAGTTGTCTTGAGTCCTTTGTAGCTTAGTTTACGTACTGACTGTATATAAAATGGATGGTAGTGCTGTGTGATTCCACCCATAGGTTAGCAGAAATCCAATGAGACCTGAGTTAAGTAAATTCACTAATCTTTCCTCCTGGACCAATCAATACCACTACTACTGTCAAGGAACGAGGCCCAGGAAGAACTGATTTGATGGATCAAAATGAAGTAAACTCAGCACGTGTGGCTTGAGTGACTCTTACTCAAGCAAGACCGACCCTTTTATTATGCAAACCTTTAATGTTTTAATATAACCCAAAAAAAAGGGAATACAACAAAATTCACCCCTCAGAGTTACAGTTCTATAAGTCAAAGAAAAAAAGGCTTTCATGACCAGTATTTAGTATGTACTCCATTTTGGAGTAAATAGGATTTTAACATGATTGTCAATTGGAATTTACTACTCCCTTCTGGAACTAGCCCTCAGTGGTCAGTCAGATGCTACAATTTTCAGCACTCCCACTATTTCACATGAGGGAAATTGGGGAGAAATGGTGTTGGGTTTTGGGTTAAACCACTAGTGATCGGTATTAAATCATATATTTCTTTTTATCATAAAAGTTTAACAGAAACTTGTTTATTAAATGTGCCATAACATATATGTGAGTTGGATTAACCATATATATACACTGTCATAGAACAGATGTACTCTATCTATTATTGTGATTTTGTCTACAGATGGCGTCAAGGTGCTTTTAGCCATATTAGTTAAAGACAATCACACATCGTCAACTTTTCTAGACAAAAATCAGCAATTTTACTAAATAATAATTTATGATTACAGTTACACAAACTCAAATTGTGTACATAATATTTCTAAAAGAAAACAACAAAATGAATAATTTCTTATATGTGTAAATAAGCAAATCTCAGTTTACGCTATGGGATACTCTTCCTCTGAATGTTGGTTCAAGATGCGTGTCCTACTTTTGTGGTGTCAATTGTTCATTTGCTACATCTGTTGCAAGCAGCTTATTTGAATCAAATTTACACATCACATCATAATCATTTTAGAGCTGTTTTGGCTTTTGACTCGTTTGTGTTGGTGAAGGCAGGTTCACAGCCTGGAGCACACACATCCGTGTAATGAACATAAACCGCAGTATGTCATCCCACCCAGGTTCCATGACTGAAAAACCGCAGCTTTACAAAACATGATCCTGTGCTTCTGCCAGGAGTGTGATGCTACATTCACCATGGACTTTAAGCTATTGAATGTTTTTTTCATATTGTCTACAGTGAATGTGCAAGTTTGTAATTATTTGGACCGGTGGTAAGCAAGAGAAGCATTCTGTGGTTCATTCTACCTATAGATGCGAAATACAGCTATGACAAATGAACATATTTGGTCTTCTTTGGGATGGCAGTACTACTTTTAGAGCAGGGCGAGTGAAATTTCCATTACTTTCACACTTGTTTCCTTAAAATAAATCACTTTTATAAGTGAGGTTGTTGTACTTTCTGAAATAAATGATGCAGCTGGAAAGAAAGTTAGGCGAGCTTCGTATAGATCCTTTTTTTTTTGCTGGAAATCTCGCAGATGCACATCAGGCACTCTGAACTTTCCTCTCCATGTGATGAATTCATGTCCACACGGGAGAAATTGGTATCGGCAGTGAAGAATGTGACATGATAAGCATCTATAAATTCAAGCAGTGTGGTGACAGATGCCACCCTGGCGTACCTTTAATTGATCCAGTTCCTGATTATTTTTTCCTCATCACATAACATCCCAAACTCAAAAGTCCATCCGAGAGTCACGGATTTCAGAATCTCTTCATGAATAATTTCCTCACATGATTCCCAAAAGGCAGACATTATTTGTCATTTCTGGAATGGGAGCACACTCTCTTAGACAGAATTATACAAATGTTAAGGCAAGTTTGTGGAAAATACAGTACTAATTCAATGTAGGCATTCCATAAGAGCATGAAGGCATCTGTGATGGCTGTCAAAATTGCCTAACGTCTAGAACAGTGATTGGCAAAACCTAATCATTTACTCTTGCCAGCGACTGGTTTAAAATATCACCCGGGATCTTCTTCTGCTTGGCTGCTGCTGCTTATCTTCCCAGCAATTGATTTTTCTGAGAGAGATCAACAAGCGCTCTGTCTGCTCCAGTCAAGCCAGGGTTTGCTGAAAAAACATGTGCTCATGTGTGCTCTGAATCTCTTGCAGTCAGGGACAGCTTTTAGGGAGAATTATGCTTTTTTTTTTCTGTGGCTTTACTGTTCCGGTAACATCCGTTCACATCCTGTGAAGAGCTTTTGGCTATCTTATATAATATGCTATACCATCATACAAGAGATATAGTAACAATAGATAAACATGTGAATAAAGGCATTGTGGCTATATGAATCACTTGTTTATGTATTTTTGTTCATTAAAGACTGAAGAAAATATATAGATCACATAGCGTCTCGCATAAAACGTAAATGGTAGTGAGGTTGGCTTCGTTAGCACAGTCAGGCTGAAAAATGATCTTTTGGACCTGGCCTTCTGGGTTATAAACATTGGGTCTTTGTTTGAGTTTGTAAGTTTGATTGAAAATTGTGTTTGTTGTAAATTGTTGCATAGCAGTGTTTCATTACGACTTTTCCTTCCTCCATTGTAGATCCAGATTGGATGTTGCTATGTACATTCATGTTCCGACTCCTAAACTAACTGGAAAAAAACTACAATACAACACACATAGATTTGTTGCAATCCTACTATACCACAGACTAACTTACTGATATGATAGAGGACCTGTTGAGGTTTCAATATTTAACTTACTAAGCATTGTGAACTAAGGATACAATAAGGGAAGAGTTTACTGACGCTGAGTTGAAGTGACATAAGATCATCCCTAGAACCCAGTGGGAACAAGAGTGCAAATGCTTATTGGAGACCAAGAAAAATAAGAGGGTAAAACAGAAAAAAACACATTCCATCCATTCTAGCCTCAGCTATCAAGGGCATACAGGATCTTCGAAGTTGATGGCCCTCCCACCCACACAAGGTCCCTCCTGAATCCTCAGAACTCAGCATTCTCAAGCCTGCATGGCTCACCTCTTGCACTGCCAGTGATCCTGGGCACTGTGGGCTCTCACTCAGCAGTATCATCCAGTACTTCCTTTGTCCAGTAGCACCCTACAGATGGAGCCGAGGGGCCTCAATGTTTTTGTATCAGTGTGATTCCGTCCCAATATAACCCTCACAACATCTAGACCATTTTCCATCCGAATGCGTCTCATATGCCAAACATGGCCGCTGACTTGAGTGCACACATCGGCTGAGTAATTGACATGATGGTATAATGTTGGCTCTTTTCATGGCGCCTTGATGACTTTTCACAAAGCTCAATCTCATGGTTACCAATAAATGTGGCCCTTTTTCGATGACAGGTTATAGTCCACCTGATCCAAATGAGAAGAAGAGCCGAAGAAAACCTCTGAAGCAGAATCTAGACATTCAGTACTGTCTTGTTTGTGTAAGATTATTCAAGATTTGTTCAACAAAGCTGAACAAAAAGTACTTGGCAGATATGTGCACCAACAATACGCCACATAGTTTGTGAAGCTAGCTAAAAAGCCCTGCAGAGACTTTATGAGCGAGATCCTTTATTTAACAAAGAAGCAAACATCTAAAAAATCACACACAACATTGAGTAGTACTTGAGAGATTCTTTGAAGTGCAAGGAAAGGATAATCGCAAGTCACATTGTGACTTGCCTTTCTGACTGGCTCTTGGAACGTATGAGACAGGCTTTGTTTGTAACAAGAGCAGTTGCTGATGTCTTTCAGCTTGTCACTTTCAACTCTTTTCCCCTCAATCTTGTGACACATCTGTTACAACACATCCTATTGCCCTCAACTCTGCGTTATTTCTTTCAGGTTGCCGAACTGATCAGAAAATTTTGCAGAAGAACCCATTTTAGTGAAATAAATCATTGCATCAAAACAAATTCTAAGTATACTTTCTTCAATAAACTCAACTGATCAAATGACAATAACTAATCTGGAGAAGTTTGAGACAGCAGCACTAAACAGCTCTGAAATGATCATGAATATACGCCAGAAACAGCATGAATAACTGAAGTCTTGTTTGTTAGGATTCAAAACAGAGGTTTTGACTGGAAAAAGGTGAATTTTTTAAAAACAACAGCATATCAGGTACATTTGTGTCGTTTAAAAGGCAAATTCCTTTGAAGCAAGAGCCCCCCTTTAGAACGCATTACCCACTGAGGCCTGCCAATACATGTTTGCCGACTGGATTTGATCCACTCCCTTTTTGCCAGTGGCAACAGATCAGTTCAACGTCACTGTTTGTTTTCATGGAAAGAGAAAAGAATCTGTTAAGACTAACCTAATTTCTCAATGTCTTCAGCTATTTAATTGACAGGTTGTTCTGAAGCTGTCCAATTCTACTGTCTGAACATTTTTCTGCCTAGAAAACAGTGTAGACGACCTATGAAACATGTCAATTGTTTTTTTGTTGAGTTTAGTGAATCTCTAGTTCCTGCACCTTAATTATAATCATCATAATAAAAAAACACATGTTATTTATTCTATTTTACCACGTTTATTGACCCAATGCCTACACAGACACGAAAGTACATTGCATTCATGGACCTCGTTGATATTTGCTAAAGCAAGCGTTAATTACCAGCGGCATCTAACTATTTTGTTCAGAGACTTGGCGTAACAATTAGGTTTAATCCAGCCAATATAATAATGGCAGACAAAATGTCATGGACGGATCCTGTTTATAGGTTTTATTTTTCCAAGATCTAACGTGAGGTTTTGACATCCTCACAGCCTTTGCCTCTCGTTTTTTTTCTTCACACCTCAGGTTCTCATACTGACTTTCAGTCTTTCACATCTCTTCCTGATGCACAGTGCACAATTACCAAATTTGCGCTCATTCATTTGCTCTCACCCCATAGGCAATTATACTGAAAATCCAAGACCCAGAGATGGTAGGTCAAATGCGACTTTGAGCCATATCTTTCAATGCTGAGAGAAATCCTTTAATTGGTCTCGTCTGCAAGAGAATGATGAAATTGTTATGAATCAATTAAAAGATAGTATTTGAGTGTGGTGTAGCGATGTAACATCCTAGGAGAAGATGTCTTCCGTTTCTCCGCTTTTCAAGATTCCTTTTTATTATCGCGGAGACTTGAAATGTCGGTTTGAAGAATAATAAGCTTTGTGCTGAATCTAATGCCCCCGATGTGTATTGTCCCCCCATCAGGATGAGCGGAAGGTGGAATCATGCACGTCAAAACCCAAGTTGCTTAATTTAATCTGCTTTGGGTGTTTTATAGCTTTGTTTTTAAATATTAGACAATAAATTTATTTTTAGAAAGTGTGACTTTTATAATTTTCTTGTTGTTTAATAAGTGCGTGTCTGGAAGCGTTTTGAGATATTAATGGAAAAAAGCAAAGAAAAAACGCACTTTGCTATGCACATATCGGTCGTAATAATGCCGGAGACAAAGTCATGGGGGAATTTCTGTCTATTTAGTTATTGTTTTATTTCATTATTCAGTGTTGCATTGGCAGAACAATATTTCGTGTCAAGGGTTTTGCCACATTCCACGAACCTTAAAACAGTTAAAGCCTTATCTCACCACCTGATTTATTTATTTGGCCTGTTGGAAGTAACAGAGAACCCACACAACCACGAAGGAGAACATGCAACTCCTTTCTGGGGGAAGCTCTATAACAGACGAATCATCAGACTACACAATCCTTTCTTCAGTTTGATTCAAATGAGAAAGTTGAAGTCCCCCCCCCGTACTTAAGAGGCCACATTGAATCATTCTTATAAACAAGTGCATTGTATTCTCCCTTTAGCACATGTTTTAGAATGCATCATTCTGATAACTACTTAAATAATTGAGAAAGGTGCTTAAACACTGTGGGTTGACTTTGTTTATTCTTAATAATGTTATGGTTTTTGTATCTGATCAAAATATTAAAATCATATAAATATTTGCAGTGTGCGGTTGTGGATTGGATCACCAATCATTTTCTGTTCTTCCTAATTTATTTAGTTATTATAGCAACTTTCACATGGATAATGTTCTAGCACAAAAGCTTTTAAGTAACGCGAGTTAAAATTTTTCTTTTCTTTCTCTTCCAATTTTTAGAAAATGTCAACACTTTTTAAGTCTTTGACTTGACGTTTTTAACTTCACAAGTATGACCATTTTTAATGCGGAAATAAAACCTAACATAAACATTAAAGAGATGAAAAATTTTTTTGTGACATTTTCACATTTCTCATTACTATTTAAAGGATTCTTTTCCTGATGAAAAGAAGTCATTATGTCATTGTTATTTTCGATATATTAATTTTTTGTTTGATTCTCAATATTGAATAGTTGTCTTGCTTTGTGTTGCTTTTTGAATGTTTAAACTTTTTAAACCATCATGAAATCGGGATGCCTACAATGAGATAAAATCCTATGGCTGCCCAAAACATTAAATACTACTTATTATACTGATTATTGCAAACTCAAGCTGGAGCTATGTCAAAATGGTGTCTTACTTTCCGGAGTTTAAAGCTATTAGAAAAAAAAAGTGGTTTGGAGACCGAAAACCAACACATTTCCATCAACAAATTAGACTGTAAAAAAATATTTCAAGTGAGCAAAAACATTCTGTCTGGTTGTTGTCTTTTTGTGATTCAGAAACAGACAACGGCTACCATATTGAGTTTCTTCTTCCCAAGCTTTTCAGGCAGATTATCTATCAGGGCTCACCCCTATGCCCTAATTTTCTTTGAAGGTTTTTACTCTAGAGAGTGACCAAGCACTGAGGGATGAAGAGTGTAGGGGGACCATAAACTTGATCCATGGAACACATTTTTCATCGTGTTTCAATCATCAATTTTCAATTGACCGAAGCTCAAGGGCCAAACAGTTTGTACCCTTTGAAATTCTTAATATGTAAGGAGTCTTTTCAATTGGCTAGATTTTCGCTCTGTAGTTGTACTTTCAGTAAGCTGTAACTCGGCTGCAGATTTGGTGTGATGGATGCATCCTTATGTCATTAGCTTTGAAAATTCAACCTCTGCAACACTTTACTAAGAAAGACCACAAACAACTGTTCTTTACTTTAGATAAATTTTACATCATTTAGGTAAAAATAATACAGAAATATTGTCCATTGCTTTCGGTCATAAGACAAGAATTCTATATGTCACAACATTTTCATATTCATTATATTAAAATGTGGTTGTTTGTTAACTTCCTTTGCCAACCGTAACGATAATGTCAGCTCTAAACGGAATCTTCTGAGTAGCATGTCATTTTGAGCAGTATTTTTTTTGTGAATGAGGCTCATTTCATAAGCTGATCTATAACACTGCAATTAAGTTTGATGTCTTGTATGGGACACGGTTCAAGCTTTGGTCTTTTTGTAGTTTGTTCTTTAAAAGCCCTTACAAAACATTTCAAAATGTCAAGAGTGTTTTAAAAGATCATGAACTCTTTAATCAAAAGAGAGCCCATTTTAAACCACCGATATTGAACAAATTATTTTTGGCCAGAAGGGACTTGTGAAAGGAACTCACAAACTGTTGTTCAGTTGACACGGCAACACTCCGTGTTATACAGTGAAACCTGGCATTGTCTGAAATAAGCTCACTTCATTTACATTTAACAAACTCGGAAAGTGATCAGCGAGAACGCTATCTCTCACTCAGATTCTGTTCTTAGAGGCTTTATGGATATCTTTTTATGAGCTATTAGTAATGTCTAGCACAAGCCTGGAGGAAGAAATGAATCAATGCTTCGCACGAATGCATCCTTGTGAAATGAGGGCTTGGTAAATAGGATTGAACACGCGCAGTTCAAGTCCTGATTCCCACCTGGCACCCTCCATTCTCTAACACAGGCTGAAATCCCTGGTGATTTTCACTTTTATGCCCCCAACATCAGCCCAACCACCTTAATTCTCCCGTCTACACACTTACGAAAGTGCCATCTCACCCAGAGTGGCTCCCAATTCAACTGTTGACATTTCAAAGTTTGTTGAAGAAGTGTCAAACTTTTTTAATTATACTGGAATCCAAAAACCAGTCATAAAGTGCCATCCACGATGGCCTTAAAATGAAATAATTAGAGACCTTCACATACCATAAAAGTTGTTTTGCATGTGTCACACATTTGACCTTGTTTGTTCTGGCTGCCATCAATTTAACGTTTCCAGTGGCATTTCATGAAATTCAGAAAGATTGTTTTAAAAGAGCCACCACAGAGCACCTAAAGCGATGAAATGTCTTGTGCAATTCTCCTTTTGTATGACAACTAATTCTGCTCCCCTACATGAACCCCCACATGACCCCCCCATTTTCAGCGTTTCCACTATTTACTGTAATTAACGTGCCAGTGTCCTCACTCAGCATCCGTGTAAAGGGTTTGCTCCATTCCGATAAACTCTTCTGAAGAGCATGAAAGTCAACCCTCAATTCTACTCAGAATGCCATTTACCTCGACTCTCACAATTTTTTTTCATGTTAGGCAACAAAAAAACACATGTCCCCATTTGATTGAGCAACACTCGATATAGATAACATGAGCAATGACAGCTGCTGAAAATGTGCTATGTCAGATTATTTATCGAAATATGTTTTTTCAATTACATTTTGAGCGGGTACAAATGCGTTCTCAGGGCGAAGAAAAGGTAATTATAAAAAAGTGGGGTGCAATTGTTTTTTCTGGGGCATGGAGCAAATCAAACCCCATTTATAACTACTCATTACTAGTTTGCTTTGCTGTCTGCTATTCATACATAATGTACTGGCTCATCACAGATTTAAAGCATGCGTACATTTTTATTGCAATCAAAGAAAAAAACTGCTCAACACAAATTGACTTTTTTATACTGTGAATATGTTTAATCAAAACGCAAGAGATCCAATGAGAAATCCTTTTCAAGGGTCGTTTGAAACTTCACGCTGCCCTCGAAAGACAGACTGCTCGAGGGGGCAATCTGGTGCTAGACCATGGAGATTTGAAGAAATTCCTGCCATGACGTATTAATAGACAAGTCCCTCACTCCAGCCCGGAGGCAAACTTTTCCCTAGCAATAAGCATAGCTAGAACATGGGCTGCCATGCACTGTTTTTTCCTCTCCTTCTTATTTGATCCAAACTGTTGGGTTTTCTGCTGCTTTACTAAATAGTTTTTAAAAAGTGAGACCTCATGCCAATTACACAAGTTACTGTTGTTTCTTGTAGAGTAAGATGTTAAACCTGTAACAACAAAGTATGTATCTTCTTGAATGGTTTTTTTAAAAACACCTTTACCATCAATAAAACTGCTCTTCCGTCAAACCACAGCGTGACTCTGCTTAACCCCTGCCTGTCTCTGCCCGTTGTATATGATTTTGTAACACAAAAGCTTTTGTTGAGGGATTTAGAGAAGTGAACAAGTAATATATATAAATGATTTATTACGCTATCCAGCCCCAACTCCAAACAAGTAGTGATTATTTTACAGTTTTGGTAAAAGATCCAAGTTTTCAGAGTCTGAAATCATTCTGGCTAATCATTACTGTACTGACCCTTATCATAAAAACAGTCTGGAGCAAAACAGAATTAACAAACAGATTTTTGTTGGTTTTGTGGTAAAATTTGGACAGTGCATTCTTCCTCCATAAATAAAGTTTATCCACTCAGTCCTAAGCCTCCTTGATGGAAGTAAATAAAGCATAGCTGTGCACTTGCTGGTATGCTCAAACTTTGCAGACCTTCAAGCCAAGTGCTACTCATGAGCAAAATTTGTTACTAACCAGACGCTGAGGGTTTTATGGTGATTATAGGAGAGCCTCACATATTCATTTCTGTTAGTTTAATAACACAGGTTCTTAAGGGTTATATAGTACCTTTGCGTCGTTTAATAATTAACTCCCTGGGGTTGACATTCTCCTCTTATCTTGTTTTGACAGGGGATTTGGCACTACACACCATGAGCCCGATTTCGAGTGTTCAACTGTGTTGTTTTTGGCCAAGTTGATAGGACCCGGCATCGACAACTACAACGCCTTTCTTCGTCCACAGTGACAGCCAACCTTGTTTCCTGGACGTTAACAACCGTTTATAAGCTAATATGGTCGTTGTTTGATGAACAGCTGACATTTCTGCTTTTGTTTCTTGATTCGTGGCTATAGATTCAACATATAAAGTGTCCACCACCGCTTTGATTTTCTCTATTGATTGTCCGGAGTCCAGGATTTGGTCCGGTCAGTGCCTCCCCTCACGGACTCTGGGGATCGCGTCCCGCCACATTGAGGCAAGCATCACGCTCTGCATATTTTCACAGTATTTTCTTCATGCTTTTAATTAAGTACATGTCTTACTCCATTGCCCACTTTTGGGCATACAATATTTTTGGCACTTTATTCTAATTGTAACAATAAAGCCAAAATTCTGCCAAATCAAGAATATTTTTCTTGTTCTTACATGCTTTTTTCTAAAGTAAGAAGATGGAATTTCATCCATTTCACTTTTTTTTTTTTTTTTTGCACAAGCCTTAGTTTGATCATTCATAGGACGTATCTTCTTTCTGAGGGTCAAGAAAAATAACTTTTGAAGTAAAGTATTCAAATCTCCTGGTGCTTGTATAGCTTTAAATGTAAAGAGCATGATAAAAAAAGAGCGTGTCATTGGATGGACTTCAGAAGTAGGTGTAGAGGTGACAGTTATATTATATAAATACCTTACAACAATAGTTTAAGCATTATGTCATCACTTGATGTCTAAATTGTTGATCTTAAATGACTGTAGACTGTTTGTTGACATTAAACCATGATTTAAAATATTCACAAACCCAGCATGACAATAAAATGTCATGGTTGTAAAAGGCTTTCTTCATAAAAAGTTGCAGTGAGCGCCTTGAGCGCCTTGTGGGAAACCGTCTGCAGGAATAATAGAGCTCTGGCATTGAAGACATGAACAAAGCACAAGGAGTATGAGGGCTTCATGCGGGACGTCACAGGTAAAGACAGCGAAATGAAGGGCGGGACAGAGATGAGAGAGCAAAAGAACGATGGGACTAGAAGGTCAGACAGAAAGAATAAAAAGAAAAGTGTTTGATTCAACCATGGTTGAGGAGAGAGAGACATAAATAACGAGACTGACAGGTGAATAGAGGCTCTTTTTTGTGTCAAGACTGCATTTATTAGTATGTGCGGCTGTGTAGTTCACTTTAGGTGATGACAAGATGCTGTGAAAACACAGTATACCTGTGAGAGAGAAATCATCATTGTCTTTGAAGTGCTGTTAGGGGGAACTTTGAAAATATGTTGACATCTAGCTTATAGGGCCATGCTAAATGTGTGGATGGTGTGAAACAGATGCAGAGGTCTCGGTAAAAGAGACATATGTTTTCACTCAATTCAATAAGTAGCACCTACAAATACACAAAGATTGAGCTTAGGGGTGTGAAAAAGAGATTGTCTTTTTGCCAGTGAAACCACAATCACAGATAGTGTCAAATAATTAACATGTCACTTCATTTTAGGATCTGGCAGTTTGTTATTTTCTTGTTTCAGACCTATTTTTTCTGTTGCCGTTCTGTTTTTTTTAAAATCACATTCACACGAGACACATTTTGCATAATGAATATCTTTTCCACACCCACAATGGTATGATTTCATTTCATTTGCATTTCATTTGGAATAATTAAGGCAAATTATAAGTAAACTATTAAATTAAGACTGTATGCTCAAGCAAAGTTGATGGTGTTTAGTGTTATCATAGTTTAAAGGCAGCTTCAGCATTTGCTGCTGCTCATATAAAGAGATGGAAAAAAATCCTCTGTGTCTCTGGATATTGTAAGGGCCACACTTCTCAATCCCAATAATGCAATGATGAATTCAATGATGCATCTTGGTAAACACCTCCATCTGGCCATGCATGAAAAATGGCCAAAATGTTAATCACATGACATTAACATGGCTGATGAAGTATGCTTGAAGTTATGTTGTACTACTCTCATCCATACTATTCAACAGGCACAGCATGACCTGTCGGAAGGTTTTTATTTGATTAAGTATAATCGTAAACATTCTTGTTCCACAATGACCTTGCACACTAAGAGGTCTCAGAAGCTGATCTCCATTATTAAAAATCTAAGTCCTGCTGGTACAAGAGAACCTTTCTCTTTAAAATTATAATTTTTTGTGTGTAATAAAAAATAAATTAAATCTACCCTTGAGAAACACTTGAAAACATATATTTATTTTATGAAGCTTTCATTGTTTTCCCCTTTAATATCTTATTAGTAATATTTGGGGGACATTAGGGCTCAGAGTGTCCAATAATGTAATATAAATGCAGAGAATATCTTTACTCTAAAGTAAAATTGTCATCATACTATTGTCTTTTCTAAAAAGATGTTCTTATTTGCTGAGAAACAAGGGAAGCTGATTGGGCAGTGAGGCCACACCTTTACTAGGACACGTTGCCTGTGGACTCATTTTATGAAGGTGTGGACAAATAGTCTAGAGAAGCAAGAAAGATAGCCAAAGTTATCACTTTGAGAAATGATGAGGTTTTATTTGTTTGTTGACTCTTGTGAAAGTACAGATTTAATTTTTTTTTGTTTAGCGTTAGCAAGGTCTGACAAAGTTTGGTTGTTTGTTTGAAGGATGTTATCTATGGATGCTTACAAATTTCAATTTTTTGGTTCATGTGTTTGTATAGGCTAATCTCTGGAAGAACCTTAAATTAAGTAACTTATTCATGAAGAATTACTTAATGATTTTAGATTGCTTCAAAACCTCAATTTAATTGTAACTTTTTTTCAAGTTTGGCAAATTTTGCATTTATAGTTTCATAAATGGGTCTGTTTGTGAGCATCTGCTTAAAATAAACTGTAAAAAAAACAACACACACAGCATTATCCACTCCACCCCCACAACCATCAACTCATTTCCAAACACATGCATTCCATTTCCTGTGACTGTCCCGCTGATTTTACTCAGGCAGAAGGAGCTTTTATAATTGTTTCCAATGCACACGTATCCTAAGTGTGTCCCTCTGCCAGACTCAGAGGGGGCGGCTGATCCCGAGAGGGTCCATGAGGAATGCTGAAAGAGAAATGCATAACACTATAAATACATTTATAGCTAGGGTGTTCGCTTAAAAGACCATTCCCTGCTCTTGAGGGGTTTTGCATATTTATATCCATACTCACACAGTTCAGATTGTCATAATGTGAGCATGTGATGACGAAGAAAGCAGCTTCCATGCAAATAAAAGGCAAAGGTTGTTTTGGTTAAAATCACAATTTTTGCAACAGATTTTGGGGCGATGCCTTTCTCTTCCTTGCCTCTGAGGCTCCTTATTCTTGATTTAGGAACCAAGATGAAGTCAATTAAACAAGTAAAGTGCATTGCACTGCATTCATTTTCCTTACATGTGGAAATTAGACTGAAAATTGATTCATTATTCTGTGTTGAAAGCAATTATAAAGTTTACACTGCTCGCATTAGAAAGGCTGGAAGGTTGTTGACAGCTTCGACACGAAGTAGGTTTTTGCTTTGATAATTGCTCATTAAACATCGAGGTGGTGCTGGGTTTTGAGACATCATGTGACTGATCTAGTCACACACCTTGACTCTAACCCCATCAAATAGTTAACATGCTTGAGGAGTGACTGGGAATGGTATTAGCTGCAGATGATTGAGTTTGTTACGCAGCCCTTATCATCTCTCACTCATTCGCGCATTTGTGATTTGACATTTTGTAATCCACTGTAGAAGTGAAGTAAAATATTGTAGTGGATTTTGGTATTGATTTTTGATTGCTAGTTTACTTTTGTAATCGTCAGATGTAAACAGGAACAAGACTGTGTAGCAAAAACACTTTTTGGCATTAGTTCAGAACATACGTGTTAGGAATGTTCTGAAAATAAAATCTGTAGGAACTTTAGTATAGACTTGACTTTCACATAAAGATGTGGCTTTATAAACAAGACACATCATACAAAAAAAAGTACAGACTTTTTGGTCGATTTTTGCATGTTTGCACCATTTCACAGTGTTTTCCCGCTGGCCTTGTTTTCTCTTGAAATTACTGACAAAGCAATGAGAAAATATTGCTATATTTAATTAAGCATGAGATAATATAGAAAACAATATTATTATATTAATGTTATAATATATGGTTCAGTAAGCTATGTGCTCTCATTTCAATATGTAAATATTAAATAAATATGGGACCGCTCCATCCTTGGCTTGTAGCAAACACATTTTTTTGGCCTTCTAAGATATTCAACTTTGACATTCCTGGCTTAAACGAAGTTCTGTTCAAAAATAGTCTTCATACCTAAATGTTTATGCAGTTTTTCCCAAGTAAGACATCAATATGATAGTATAAAATAAGCTTCTTTTATCACTCACAAACAGCCAGGATTCTCATTATAATTCCATTATGATGTCAGTTTTGTTTACTTCACTCTCTAGTAATCCTGGTAATTGTTGATTTTTCAGACAAATCTGTTACTCATTCTGCCATAGTCTGACTCCACAGTCAGACCTCACTAATATTGATTTTTGGAAAATTAAAGAGATCAAAATGATTGGTTAAAGAAGAATATACAATTAAAAATCATTTTCAAAATGGGACAAATTTCCTTAATAAATTTACTTGTTTCATACTGGTATCTCACATACAGTAGAGGCACTTAGTCAGTGCCACAGTTTTACTTTTTGATAGAGGAATATAGACTCAATTAAATAATTTAGAATTCAATAGTTCTATAGCAGTAGAGTGAATTCTGGAGGTGCTCTATTTTTATTCTTTCATCTATGGTTTCAAGACTGTCTTAGTGAAAACGCTGTTCCCAGGGCACTGTAGAGACATCGACTCCAGTTTTCCCTGGGGTCTCTCTCCTCCATGTAATGCCCAGAACAACACCCTAGAAAGAGCTTTAAAGAGTTACCTAAAAGTTCCAAAGCCCCAGCTTTATTCCAAGTCCCTCTTGACTTACAGAGCTTTTTACCTTACATATAAATAAGTGACATTTTTTTCTGGCTCACGTATCTAAGTACTTATTCATAAATGAGAATGGGAACCCAAATTGAGTATATTTGAGTGTGTTGCATTCTGACTCTTTTATTTCTCAAACCTCAAATCCCTCCAGTACCTGGTGTAGATCTTTAAAGGACCCAATAATGACCCACAAAGATCGATTTGATCCCAGAACTGGACTCCATCCAATCCTTTGTCTCTGCCTAGTGATTCTGTTTTTAAAATAATGAAGAGAACTGTTGACAACCATGATAGAGTCCAACATGCACAGGGAAGAGACCAACGAGGGACTTTCTCCAGATCCACAAAAAACATGTGGACAAGATGAGCATCCATGTAGACCAAGTATAGAAACCAGGAAGAAAGCTGCATCCTTTCTAATGAATCTAGTGAACATTGCTAATGATATATTTTAAAAGATGTATTCATGCGTCATATGATCTAAATCCAGTTTTAACCATGTTATGGATCAAAGTCAGCCTAGCTGTGGCAAAAAGTTACATATTGAGCCATTAAATGAATTTACCTCTGAAACGGGATGATAAGTCAGTCAGACATCAGTCAAAGCCAACAGCTCCATTACAAAAATAGTTTTTTTTTGGTGAATTTCAAGAAAAACGTCCCTTCTTTTCTAGATTGTTTTCAGCTAGGGGAGAAATAATGAGGCTGACCTTCTTTGCAGAGTGAGAGTCTAACCTTGAGCCTTGTTATTTGACTGTGAGCGTTGATAATGCTCATACAGCTCATTAGAAGCTTAAGTGATGTAAAGATCCTTTTCTGATTGGATGGCGTTCGGTATGCCACCTCTGATTAAACTGAAACAGATTAGCGCGTCACTTAAACTGTAATGTAAGCTATGGCATTGCAAGTATTTGAATGTGTTACGGATGACATTTGGTAAATGACTGTAGATTGCTTAAAAAAATGTGACTCGATTTCACCAGTCCCAATAACTGAAATGAGAGCAAATCACAAACTCATAAGCTGTAGTTCTGGGGATGAATTACTTGCATGTTTGAAATATTTCATGTGTAGTGTTTTATTTACCAATTGTTAATAGTGCCTCACAGACTTATATTAGAGATTAGTGCAGAGAAAGAAGCAAGTTCAAATATGCAAATGTTTAAAATTGGACAGATACCATTTATTGATCTGCACTATGCTAAAGCACCTACACTGTATCTAAACTAGTTAATTGTGTCTCTTGTGATGTACAAATAATGAAGATCTCTGCAGAATGATAGCACATGGTTACCAGGCATATTTCGTAGAAATTATGTGCGCTTCTTTCAAAAAGACTGATTAAGATGTAAATACATTCATTTAAGCACTGAAAGCTATTTCATCTTCTATCTCTGCAGAATGATGAAGATACACGGATGGCTTCGGAGTTAAAATATTTAATTAAAGACCTTACTGGAAAAGCACCAGCAGCATATACTTTAGAGGAGCAAATTTAAATCATTCCAAGCTTAGAATAGTAAGACAGTAAAATGTTAAGAAGATATTTTATTTTGATTGTGTTTGACTGCTTGATTAGTGCTTAAAGAGCTGCAGTTATTTTATACAATAACAGCAACAACAACAAAGAAAACAAACAACAATGGTTCCATGCTTGATTGCACTAAAACACTGCTTCTGAATTTTCAGAGTTTTTTTTTAAAGGTTCTGCCTCTAATGCAGAGACACTGCATTTTCATATTTCCTTATCCTCCTGTTATCCAAAGTCTGACATATTGTGTCTTAAAAACATTTTTTTTTTTTAGGATTCTGACCAAAAAACCCCACCGATGCCAATATCTGGTTAGATTTACGTATAATACTAAATGTTTGCCTCAAGCACTAATTTAAAATTAGTTTTTACAATTTAAATGCTCTTCCCATGTCTAGCACAACTTAAAAAAGCAAGCGCAATCAGCGCTCCTCTTCAGAGGCACAACAAATGCACAGAGCAATAATCAAATGCAAATAGAACAAAACCGCGACATGATGCTGTATGCAAAGTTTTCTGCTTTGATGTGTTTGAAAGTGGCGAACATTTCATATTTTCACACCAAACAACATCAGAAGAAGTGACTAGCTTTATTTCTAATTTAGTTCAGCAGTGATGGAAATGATGGTGTTGTCTAGCACTTTTACCTGAGGCTTCTATTAGACATCAAAGGGTTTTTTGTTCTTTTTTAGCACCTTAAAAATAGAGTGTCTTTCAAATTGAATGTTTAACAAAGCTACTGAAAAAGCTTTCCAGCCCTAAAAACCTCCCATCTCCATCTTGTTTAATGATTGTATTTCTGCCACTGATTAAACATGATTATTATTGGGAGATCTGTGCTCTAATGCAATTAACGTTTCGCTAGCTAACACCAGCAAGTGAATTTCATTGCATTACCTGGAACAATTAAGCCTGTTGAAACACAGACAAGGCAGAACAAAATGTCTGAAAAAGCTATTTATGATTTCCCAGCAGAACTGGAGAAATGGGCACTAATAAAAGTTAAATAGCCATTAATCCAATTTGAAGATGCACACCACAGAAGAGAGGAAGTGAGGATTCTCAACATTAACAAACAGATGAGAACTTCATACACTAGCTCAGCGTTATACTCTGTTTTTGCTTTTCATGTCTGTGATTGATAAAAGCTCTGTTGAATTAAATGCTCATAGCTAAAGGTTATCTGCGATGAACAAATGATTATAATGATGGGATGTTCTCAATCAGTGTTCTCGACCTCATATCTCCAACATGTTGTTTCTTTCAAATTGTATTTAAATTTAGAGCTCAGATTTACAGGGACAGTCAGATTAACAGACAGTTATTAGGAAATGGGTAAAAGGAATGTGGTAACTCTTAATGAATTCATTTAAAATTAAATTACAGCAACACTACACAGCAAAAGGACAGAAAAAGAAAAAACATAAGCATAGATACTACATCCTTGGTTCAAAACCAATACATAGTTAATCGAAGCTTTGCCTCAAGGAAATTCACGACTGCTGTTGTGGTCCTCTGCTGCCTTGAGCATATAATAATACTCCTGTAATGAAGCAGGTTTATTAATGACTGTCAAGAGGAGAATTGAGAATGAAACGAACTCGGATTGCTCACTGCGGCTGT
Organism: Danionella dracula; assembly: GCA_900490495.1. Lineage (NCBI taxonomy): Eukaryota > Metazoa > Chordata > Actinopteri > Cypriniformes > Danionidae > Danionella > Danionella dracula. The sequence goes on from UELW01000006.1 coordinate 2,851,959, forward strand.
CACTTTCAGTTAGAATGAAGGAAATGATTTCAACACAATATTGAAAACAAAGACCAGATAAAAATATTCTGGTGCCTTTTCTGAGTCCTGGAGCATCCACAGGATCAGCCACTTATTCATCTCAGTGTCACAACAGCCGTGCATCAACAAATACTAGTCAATTTAGTTTAATTATGCCATAAAACAATGATCTATGGGCTTTCAATACAGCAAGATCCGCTTCAAAGAGATGTGATATGTACACAATGATGATACAATTTTAAAAGAGACATTTTTAGGGTCAAAATCTGAACTGATTCCATATATTATTTTGTAACAAAATACTTTTTTAATTGCTTGACAAAAGGAATGGGATAAAACCCTTTTAAATCACTTATGTGGACATTTCTACTGACAATGTTAAAATAACAAACACAGACACAGCAGCTCATTTGCATCACTAACGCAATTAACTAAGACAAGTGCAAACAAGCGGAGCTGATGATGTAAAAAGCCTGTAAATGCTTTTCTTTTATGACAACAAGTCTCTTTCCTCACTTTGCGCTCCAGCTTGATTCCATACAAAGACAGCAAAACAGGATGTGTGCGAAATCAGTTAAATATAAAATGGTTAGGTTTTAACAAGCTCTTTAAATAATAGTATGATTAATGAATTAATGAATTTTCCCTCACAAGATGCTGGTCTGATAACATGATCTGCATACACCTTGATAAACTGAAATTCACTTGTCCCCTTGTTTGTCATATTTGCAGGGAGCTTTTTGCTAGCTTGAAATCTCTACTATTTAATGTGATGCTCAAAGAACAAAAGGGATTATTTAAACCTTTTTTTTGGTCGAACAACTCCTAATGGGTGAATGTGTGTGTGAATGTTTCCCAGCGATAGGTTGCGGCAGGGAAGGGCATCCGCTGCGTAAAACATATGTCAGAGAGTTGGCGGTTCATTTCGCTGTGGCGACCCCGAAAGGAAATAAAGCTGACATGAAGATGAATGAATGAATGAACTCCTAATGGTTAGTACACCAACATGAAGAGCTTCTGTCTGCAAGTTCTTCTTCGGATCTTCTTCATGTTGGTCTTCTTCACTGTGTCCTGTCAAGTTGACATGAGAGTGCGTATCAAGCACCACCCAAGTGTTATGTTCCAACAGCACTCTGAACACGGCGTTAAAGAAAAGCACATTTCACTTCACAAAAAATCTATCGATATGGCATCGGCAAATTTTTTTCTGCATGCGTCAAACGCTTGGCCAAATGTGTGAAATCGCTTTGAAACCCATTGCTTTGTTTTGGACTGAAAATTCATCCAGGTGTGTGGTAACTTTAAAACTTCCATAGTAGGGTGGGCTGTCTGATAAAAAGGGGGCCTAGCCCCTGCAATTGCATGGTAGGGGAAACAGTTCTTAAAATTGAGAGTAAACCACTTCTCCATCAAGTTTCAATATCAAGTAATAACACAAAGAAAATGAAAGTTCCCAATACACATTCTCACCAGATGTTATAAATCAGTCTAATGACACTCATTCATAATTTTACAGTGTAAACCAATCAGAGTGCACTTTCTTTCTGCAGTTAGATAAATCTAGGTGCTCACAGCGCTGTTTGATGTTGGCCTAGGATTTCTCAATGCTTAATCGCACCAGTCATACAAAAACAACTTTACTCAACCAAAACTCATCATAAAATCTACTTTTCCCCCAACACAAATTATGCATATGTGAATATATATTCACCATTAGCAAGTACATGTTTATATATACTCAGTAGTTATGTTTGTTTGAATTCACTTTGAGTTTGAAAAGCTGAATATAGGCTGAATAAGAATGAGGCAGTGGGTGGTACTGCAGTCTTGGAGGTGCCTATAAACTAATTCTAATTAGAGGATGGATGTAGAAGTTGTAAAATAATTACCTTCTTGAAGTGTTATGATCTTGACTGTGTACTTTTAGTGATTATTACTTCTGAAGGGATTGTGGTTTTAAACAATCTGCTGCGGGAAGCATTTGACTGTAATTAGTACTGTGAGGCTACAACTATAATATCATTGTAATCATGTCTTTAATGTCGAATAACAGGGTTTGATCAGATTCAGTCATGTGAACAGGGATGGAGTAGATGAGGTTTGTGAAACTAAAGGGAGTACGGGTCAAAAGCTACGTTCACTTAACACCTAATTTAGATTTTTATGTGAAAAGCAGTTAACTTAATTTATAGTCTAATGTATAAGCTGCACATTCCATGCTGTGAAGCCTCCACAGACATCCTGATACCAAGAGCATTTATTAGACGTACTAGACGCTTTAAGTCTGTAATGACATCTCCTAAATGCTAGTTGATAGTAACTAGTTTTTTATGTTCCACTGTGTGGATGTCGTCTTTTTTTCTAAAACAGATCTTTTTTTTTTGTATTTTCTTCTTTGGTGTGTTCAGAAACATGTATTTGCTTCTGATACACTGGTTTTGCTTCTTTCCATAACACATACCAGTGTTAGTTTTTTCTGTTTCCTGTTGAAAAACCTTTTGTGTTTACTTTCAAAATGAAATGTTATTCCCACCAAACACTCAATATATTTTAACTGTTATATTTTAATGTATGCTTGCATCCAAACGAAGGTTTCATAATTTTGACCTTTTATTTTTATGCTCTTCAACGTTCTCTTTCATTATTCTTGGCTGTATGCTAGCGAAGCGGTGATTACCATGGGACTGTTTTCCAATTCAAATGAACGCTGACCCTCTGTGATGTACATGAAATGAGAGTGTGAGTTCAGGAGCAGACATCTTGTCAGCCGAGTCACTAAACAGAATTCTATTTCCTCTTGCTGGGCACGACGGGACAGCCCATGTCACCCAGCCACTCATACCCAATTACCTTTGGGTCAACACTAGGAAATTGGCTTCAACATTGATAATTTTCTATTCCTGTGGGGTGTATGAATAATTGACCCATCTGATGTCCCAACTTTAACTCTTTCTGAAAACATCACAGTACAGTTAACACCTGTCTGCTACCTTAAACGTGCTGATTGGTGGAATGTCTTGATCCAATTTTAAAAAGTCAGGATCTCTTGCAGTAATATACTTTCATTTTTTATGAGTGCAAATGTGTCCCTTGTTGTGGATTTTAGCCGTTACTTTATAAGGATAAATGAGTCTTACAAATTCGAACATTTATATGATGTTATTGTAGCTACAGTATAAATTGTGTTCAGATAAAAATAAATTAATTTCTGTAAGCAACTTTTAAAATGACGTTACCATCAATAACAACAGCAGTTAACAGGTTTGAACACAGTTAACATTTTTTAATTGACAATTTTAATTGACAATGTATGTGTTCGTTATATGATTGCCAATATTTTGGAAAAAGTATGTTTGCTTTGTTATCATATGTCTCAGCAGATTTTGTTGTGCCTTGTTTTCTTATCACTCCCTCAATGGATTAAAAAGTATACATTTTGACTACATTATATGTGGTTCAAAATAATGATCACAATATTATTATTTCAGTTGACCAAAAAGGCCTTTAGTTCTCTGAGATAGTTCTGTGTTTCTGAGTTGGGGGTAAAGCAGGAATGCAGAGAAAAAAGAATGTGAAGAAAAGTCAAACTCTACTCTTTATCTGTGTTTTTCAACTGAAAGAGTCTAGCATGGAAAGAATCATATTGGAAGGATTTCCTAATCTATTTGCATATCTGTGTTAAATGTGACAACAGCTCAGAGCCCAGATTTCTTCCTAGACTGGGAAACGGACATCCATGAGTGCTTCTGACTGCTGGGCTGATGATGGCTTTCAATGTAGATTGCTACACAATATAGATTATTATTTAGTAAATGTTATTAGGTATTTTTTTAGTTGTCATTCAGATGTTTTGTTGTCTAAATATTATATGGAAATATATATATATATATATATATATATATATATATATATATATATATATATATATATATATATATATATAATATATAACTTGTCATAGTTTTTAAAAAGTCTAATTTACCTTTTCTATGTTATCTTTTCTTAGTTTATAGTTTAATCTTTGTTGTACTTTACCCCAAATTACCTTTCATCTTGATAATAAAGCATATCTGAGAAAAATAGAAAGAATCAGGCCTATTTTATGAATAAAAATATATTTAAAGTGAAAAGAAGGTCTTCTAGATTTAATAGGATGTTTCTTTCAGTGTATGTTTTTGCTTAATGCTACATGTTTTTGCAAATGTAGTTAATTTCATTTTTCTATAACTCTGCAACAAAAATAGACTACTCAGTTTTTTGGTGGGTCCTAAACCAGAAACCTTGATGAAAAGCTACAATGCTTACCTCTTGGTTACAATGCAACCGCTTGATTGTAGGCCCTGTAATGTAAGTTGCTCAATCCAGCTATTTCTTTTAAATTCCACTCTAAAAAATATTGAAAATGACATTGATTGCTTTTAGCTCAACTGATTTTGACCTGTTTGCTTTCTTAAGATTTAAGATTTAATGTTTTAAAATGTTCTAAAAGAGACACTTTAATGGTTCTGCCAGCTGTGCTTAAATACTAATTATTATACAGAAATTATACAAGGTTTAACATATTTAGAGGATTTTTTATTCAGTTGAAGCAAGTTTTTCTCAAAACATGTTGATAAAATAGCACTTATGATTGCATGTGCTCGTATTTATGCAATATTGCATACCATTCACCTGGAGTTAATGGTACAAAACTAAATCGAACAGAGAAATATCTTCATCTTTTCACATAGTTATTTCATGCTATGTGTGATTTTTTTCCAATCTTTAAACTACCACTAAAGAAAGCACTTTGTTTTTAACTTTAGCTTTCCTGGAGCCTGTTAGCACTTTTAGAAACAAACCTTTTTCATTACCGAAGTGCTTTTTACATACTGTGACACATTTCCAAAGTTCTTCCCACAATGCAATTACCGTCAAGCCAGCAAGACACACTGAAAGCCTGCTTCAAATTGTTGGGAATGAACAAAAAATACTGGGTGTGTATTTCATTTTTAGATATGCTTAAATACATCTTGTGCTTTGTTAGCATTCGGCTCTGTATTTACAGAATTTCAACACTCATTAGTTTGTTCTAAACCAGTATGTCGCTTGTTTGTGCTTACTAACCTCCATTAAAGTCTGCATATTTTCTGCTGTGCTGAGAATCGACCCTGTGGCTGTGACATATTGGCTTATCAGCGGGGTCTGGTTGTTTCACAAGGTTCATTCTTTAACCTCTCTGTATGTAGTCATCACCATGGAGACTTGGAGCAATGAAAAGTATTTTTTGGCATTAAAAGTATAGAACTCTATAATACACAATTTACTATGTTAAAATTATCATGAGACAATATTTATGGTAAGCGTGTGAGGGAAAAACTGAAAGCCTCTGATTTAGTATCAGCTAATGGTTCTATTCATCAACTCTTCTAGCTTATATTGATTTCAGCTTGATTTTATTGAAACTGATGCCACCAGCTCTGTGATTTAATGATTATATACATGCAAATTCGTAAACATGGCTTTAGAAGAAGACCTGAGGGAGTAACGATACTTCAGTTCAGTGTTCAATACAAATCAGTAAACTCTAAACATGACCCCTTTGTATTCATAATGAAATCTGTCAATAACTGATCATAAAGATGCACTTTGTTCGGAAAACTCTTTTCTTTCACACACACTTAAACATTTATTTATTTCAGTACGTCTCTTGACTATTTGCCTCTGTGACATATTGAAAAATTCTATTTCATTAATTCATAATAGAAGTGAGCTCTGTTAGAAAAACTAATCTTACTCAACAGCATTTCACAGAATGAGATTTTTATAACCTGAAGAATGTTGTGTTATTTCTTAGATCATTTGCACCGTGTAATTAGCATGTTTGCTGAAGAGAGCCTGCAACCATGGATTTGAGTAAAGAAATTCCTACGTGTTCTCTGTTCTGCTTTAAATCAATTAGTTCAGGCTTGCTATTCATTATAAATGCTGTTTATGGTGAATGCCACAATCAGTTCCCTTGTTTTACATTTGTTTTCATTCTTTTCTTTTCTGTTATGAAATCTGTTACTTCCGGGTGATTATCTAAGATTGAGACCTAAATGCTTGAAATATTTATGTTAGGCTGGGGTGTGATGTGAATGAAGAGTCAACTAAAAGGAAATAGTCTAGCTCAAAAACAAACTGTTATAAAAAGATGAAGACAACACATTATAAATGTTACATTGAGAGATCTTATAGGTTGAAAGAAGTCTATGTGTCACAAAGATGATGGACTGAATTATCTTTCAAGTTCAAGTTAATTGGCTCTGGAATTATTGTGCTAAGAATTATTGAGGAATTATTGAGTCAACTAATAAATGCTATATTTATTGAATATTAACATAAATAAAATGGCTTAAATTTTATCTTTTAAAACAGTTGAAAAACAGGTTATTATTTTGTTACTAGTTTATATTATTTAAAATTTTAACTTTTATTTAAGAAAAACATAATTTTTTTTGCATGTATAGAAAATCCGAAATATCCAATTTTTTCATCTCAGTTTCCCTTTTTGATTTTTCACCCACTATTTAATGGTATTTCAGCTTTGTGTGTTCTAAGTTGTGCATGTTGTTTTTTTAACATTTGTTAAGTGCATTTGTATGGGGTGATTGATGTAAAATAGTTTGAGGTTCATTTTTGTAATCTCAAAATTCTTGTTGCACTACATTTATAGTTCCCTTTCAGGAACTCGAGCTGCCTCCAACGCTATGGGGAACGCTTGCTGCGTTTCCGGCTCTGAATTATATGTAAAATCGCCGTGCGCAGTATAAAGGAGCCTGCGATGGAGACGGCCACCAGCTTTTCTGCATTCAGTAAGCGCTCTTTATATGTCTTCTTGTTCCAAAAGTGTGGAAAACTATATCTTGTACTTGTTGCGAGAGAAATATTGAAGCTTATGAGCTCTGTTTTACGTGCTAATGGGAGTGGAGAATAGCCGCTCTTGCCGAGGCAGAGCGCCCGTTTGGGGTCACCGGCTTCGACTCGCACGCACTCCTTATGGCGCCTGGGAGCGGATCAAGCCCGGTGAGCTTGTATAACGCATGCATTGCACACTCTCCCCGCTCCCAGAGAGCAATTTTCGAGACAATTGCTCTCCTCTGTGCCCAGGTGGCCAGGCTTCCACTCCTACTGAGGCGTAGCGCTGTTCGACTCGCACGCACTTCATGTGGCGCTTGCGAGCGGATCAAGCCCGGCTGTGAGCATTGTGAACGCATGAATTGCGCACACTCCGCTCGCGGAGAGCATTTTTTGAGAAAAGTGCTCTCCCCTGCGCCAGGTGGCTAGGCCGCTTCTGCCGAGGCAGAGCACCCGCTTCGGTCACGGGGTTTGACTCGTGACGGTCCCTCCCGCGGTTGGAGGTTGTGACTTGCATTGTCAGAAGGTATCTTCTGGCCGCCAGCGGCCCCTCATTAGAGAGCTAGCTTGATGAACGCTATAGGCGCCCGCGGTCGCAAACTCCACGCCGGGGCCTTCCGTTTTCCCGGACCTGCACACCGAGGTGGTAAGTCTGGGGATCAGCGCAGCCTGCCTTTTTATTCCGATGTTCACTATCGAACATCTAGGGGATGCAGGGGCGCAGTATGGGACGATTCAAGGTGGACAGAGGCTTGCGAGCTATCTCTCCCTTGTTATGAAGGTCATCCCTGAAGGTCCCGGCCCTGCCCACAAAGCCGTTCTGAGCCACCTCGGCCTTGGTGGGGAGGGCTTACCTGGAGTTCTGCTGGGTGGGAGCAGACTCCTAAGGCTGCTGCTTCTGGGTACAGAGGCCCAGAAGCGGAGTGTCGTTGCCTCCCGAGGGGTGGCGACACAAGCCCCAGCCCAGGGAAATATGGTCTGAGGACCATCATTTCAATAAACGGGTGGCGGCGAAGCGCTCCTGATGGGCTGGGGGGTCTACAACTTCGAGATGCGCTTCATGGAAAGCTGTTGTCTCTCGGTGACCCCTCAACATGTATTCTGCTAACCCTGCCACCCTTCGTGCTTCAGGGAGCGTGTACTTTGCCCCTGTGCTCACCCAGGCTCTCGGTGACCAGGGCTTCCGGTCTTCCATGGAATCCCGTGCCTGTATCAGGAGTCGTTACCCACCAGTGACCAGAAGCCGACCTCAAGAGGTAGGTTCCCCTGAGTCGCTTCATGGGAGCTTGTTCAGCCTTCCATGCCACTCCCAGTGGGTCTTGTGGGTCATGAAATGGGGTTATAAGGGCCCAGTTTTATCGGGGTTTTGCCTACTGTTGTTCTCTCGCAAGTTCTGGTCATGGACCAGGAAGCTTGCACCCTGCTGCGCAAGGGGCCATTGAGGTGGTGCCTGTGCAGGACAGAATCAGGGTTTCAGAATACTTCCTGGTTCGGAAGAAGGACGGGGACCTGCACCCCATTCTCGATCTGAGGCGCTTCAACAGTCGCATCATGAGGTTGCCATTCAAGTTGTTTACCTTAAAGCAGATCATGGTGCAGATCAAGTACAGTAACTGGTTCGTTACATCGACCTCGAGACGCATACTTTCAAGTCCCTATTTGTCCTTCTCACAGGAAGTTCTTCGGTAAGTGCTCCTGACGGCCAGGGGATCTCCGGCTTCATCGAGCGATGCACTTCATGGAAGGCTGTCGTTTCTCAGCGACCCCTCGCCGCTATTCCGCTACCCTGCCACCCTTGGTTCTTCAGGGAGCGTGTACTTGCCCCTGCGTCCACCCAGGCTCTCGGTGACCGGGGCTTCGGGTTTTCTTGAATCCCGTGCTTTATCAGGAGCCGTCAATGACTTACCAGTATCAAAGGCTTTCTGTCAGCCTTTCGCTCTCGCAGGACCTTCTCCAAGATTCCCTGCAAGAGTGGGCTTTCCCCAACCCAAACAGGTAAGTATGTGGGGTATGGGATTCCACCACATGCGGGTATGCCTGTCTAAACAGGCCAGGATCTCTGCGATCCTAGAGGGGACCAGGAGAGCGAGGCTGGGTCACTCATTGTTGGCTGCAGTTTGAATAACTGCCTTACCTCTTGGGGCCAGTGGCGACTATTCTTCCATTGGTCGGCTCCATGAGGCCCCTTCAGTGGTGGCTGGGGAGCGCAGGGTTCTCTCCCCAGGGCTCCCTGCTCTGGCTTATTAGAACCACAGACTAAGGCCCCCGTGCCGTTCTCGTTGGAGGGACCCTGTGTTCCTGTCCCAGGGCCCGTGGAGGGCACCGTGCCGTCGAGTAACTATAACCACGGAGGTGTCCCCGCACGGGTGGAGGGGCCGCGGTGCTCGGGAATCACTCTACCCATGGTCGGTAGGATTGGTCCCATCTCCTTGGCACATTAATTGCCTGGAGTTGCTGGCCGTTTTTTTGTGCATTTTGCACTTCCTGCCAGACATCAGAGGCCATCAGTGCTTCTACGGAAGCACAGACAATATGTCCGTGGTGGTCAACATCAACCGACAGGGGGGCCTACGCTTCTCCCTGTAGGCCCGTACAAGCTCTGCTCCCTTAGAGCATCTTACATCCCGGGCCGGTTGAATTGGAGGCAGTTGCTGTGTCGCACCTGAGACCGACATCTGGGGAAGCCCCAGCCAGAGAATGATAAGTCTGAGGACCATCATTCCTATGAACAGGCTGTGGTTAAGTGCTCCTGATGGCCGAGGGGGGTCTCCGGCTTCTTAGAGCGTCGCACTTCATGTAAGTGTAGCGGGACCGACCCACATACATTTCAAATTTTCACAAAACACCCCTAATGAGGTCGTCACTCATTTTAAAAGAGAAAGGAAGAACAGGAAACCAGGGTCACATACAAAAATATTTATTGCTTTTATTTTATATTCCGTTAAAACACGCTCCACCCTCATAATAAAAGTTAGAACCTAAGGACCGGTCCGGATCTGAGACAGAGGGCTGTTATAGGTCATACATGAACAAAATGCATAAATCCTAAAGAAAATAAGCTACAAAATGAGAATCTTTTCAAAGGATCAACACAGAAAACAAACAACTTAACCAAAATGCACACAGGTAATAAACAAAAAACCTAACTACATATAAATGTACTCTCTATAATGAAGATGAACAGTCATAAAATTTCCGAAGCTCCACTCCGAATCACACCGCACACGCACACACACACACACACATACACCTTCAGGAGAGCTAATGGACCACACTGGGATCTCTAATACTGCTGTTAGCATGTGTAAAGTTACTCACCACAGTGCTCTCACATCACATCACATTCACTGCAAGGTGGGTTATACTCAAATCACTCACAGCAAACCTCCACCACGCGTGCTCGCAAGGTTAGGTCCCAGCGGCCAGCTCCTTCCTCCTGAAATATACATTCAGTCACCACTCAAGACGCACACGGGTCCCTCGCAGATCGCTCATATAAAAACATTCCATGCACCGTATGCTCAGAGACACACACGCAACGCTGTAACCCCAGATTTCCCCTTCGGACTGGGTAAATTTAGGTCGCTAATTTTGGTTCCCCGCTACAGCCTTGATGAACTGTGAGGACATAGTCTGTGCCTCCTTCGCTTCCCGAAGAAGCTGATGTTCCGCGCTGATTCCTACGGAGCGATCTGCCGTCGCGCTGCTGGTGTCGTGAACAACGCCCGTCCGAGAAAATGTCGGCTCCGGTGATATGTGTGGGAGCTGGGTACCGGTAAACGAATTATCAAAGAGAGAGAGAGAATCCTGGACACACACAACCCTACAATCACTTAAATGCATTTCCTCACGGCACTCTACACCACTGCATTAAGGTTGGTTACTCACCAGACGCCCAGATGATCCCTGTTGCCTTCCCCTAAAGGGTTAATGTGCCGGCAGCTGACTTCCTATAGTGACGCAAACCTGCACATACATATTCCCACGATCAACCTTATGCAACAGCCAATGGGATCGCACCCCAGCAACAACTCATCCTTACCTAAAGCCATGCAGTCACCAAACACAGACGTGCGCAGTCCCGGCACAAGCTCACCTCTCCGGAAGTGCAACCAGCTGACACTTTGCCGGGGCAGATGGGACTCTTTTATACACTACCGCCCCCAATCGGAGAGAGGGTGCAATTAACCTGACACACCCTCCCATCACATAAGGCTGGCGTTTCTCGGTGACCCCTCGCCACTATTCCGCTACCCTGCCACCCTCGGTGCTTCAGGGAGCGTTTATTGCCCCTGCGCTCACCCAGGCTCTCGGTGACCAGGGCTTCGGGTCTTCTTGAATCCTGTGCTTTATCAGGAGCCGTCACCCCAGTAGCACTGCTTCCCGGAAGCTGACGGCCAGGGGGGTCTCCGGTTTCATAGAGCGGCGCACTTCTTGGAAGGCTGTCGTCTCCCGGCAACTCTTCACCACTTTCCGCTAACCCTGCCACCCTCGGTGCTTCAGGGAGCGTATATTGCACCTGCGCTCGCCCAGGCTCTCGGTGACCAGGGCTTCGGATCTACTTGTATCCTGTGCTTATCAGGGCCGTCATTGCTTCCCGGAGTCCTGGAGAAATAACATGGGACGGTGGCTCATCCCCGTCCAGAATTGCGGAGACTGTATCTATAGCCCCGGTGGGGGTCCAGCTCTAGCGTTCGGCCTCCAGGCCGAGGTCATTGTGACCATTCTCCACTCCAGGGCTCCATCTACGAGGAGGTCTGACGCGAGACAACGACTGTCACAGTGTTGGGGTGTTCCCACACTTTGGATTAGCTCTGCCCGGTCAAGATCGGTGCTAGAGTTCTGTAGGTCAGGGGCAGTGGGCCCCCCCCCTCTTTTACATCTCGTTGTCTTCGTGGTACCAGGCGGCTGAGGCCCCTGATCTGTATAAGAGTGTCCATATGGGACCTGGCTATCCTCTTGGGGGTCCTAAGAGGCCTCTGGACTCTGGGCGACGTGTACTTGCGACTTCCTGTCACTTATGACAGTTTTTCTAAGCGCCATGCTTCCCTTAATAGGAAGGGAGATTACACGCAAAAGACTTTCTGAAGTCTTCCTGCACCCTAAGCCGAGCTATGTCTCGCAGGTGCCTCACATCGCCCGTGTCCTATTAGGTTCCAGGCATTCTTCCTCCTCCAGGTGAGTCCCCTGTCTAGGTCCTTATTAGTATCTGCCCAGTGTGGGCATGGGGCTGTTAGGTCTGTCGCATGGCTCAGTGGAGCTCAGACCAGCTTGTGTGTTATGGTCCACACAGGCGGACTCTCCTGCTAATACGCAGTCAGTGAGCAAATGGACTGTGGAAAAATGTTATCACCTATACTTAGGTGTAAGCCTCTAGCTTTCTGGCCCCCTTGGGGACAGGGCACATTCCACAAGAGGTGTGGCGACTAGGGCCTTATCATCTGGTATTCTTCCAGGATTGGTAGCGCTGCGGGATGGTCCACGCTCTTTGATGTTGCTCCGGTCCTGCAATTGGATCTGGATGATTTTCCGGGCTGAAGACACTGTCAGTCCGGGGCGAATTGGCATGTTTTGACACTCGTTCCCCGTAGCGTTGTACGCAGCTTGAGTTCTTGAAAGGGAACGTCTAAGGTTACGTAGGTAACCAAGGTTCCCTGAGGGAACGAGACGCTGCGTCCCCAGGCCACTTCGCCACGGCCTGACGGCCGCAGGCTCCTTTATACTGCGCACGGCGGGTGCGACGTTGCGCTCGGATGACGTCATACCTGTCCATTGGACGAGATTTTACATATAATTCAGAGCCGGAAACGCAACAAACGTTCCCCTATAGTTGGACGCAGCGTCTCGTTCCCTCAGGGAACCTTGGTTACCTACGTAACCTTAGACGTTGTTTATAAAGAGAAACTTGATAAAAATTTAAAAAAAAATTTTTTTACTTTTCTTGTTATTACACACTGTTTTGAGCCTTAAACAATAACAGATATTTGCCAGAGTTTGAACATTTTATTTAATCTGAAAAGGAAAACTGGAAACAATAATCATAACAACATAATTTTCTGACACAATGATTGAAAACAAGACAAAAATACTAGGCAAACTGTTATATATACAGTATAATTATAGGGCTAAAAGGGTTAAGTAACATTAACATTACTAGTTGTATTGTCACAATAGCATGACCTACTGTATCCACTATTCCATCCAACATTAAACATTGAACAAACGCGGCAACTTGGTTGTGTGGACAAAACTGCATTTTGCTAATTTTTCCACACAGAAAAAGATAACTATAGGAACAGTAATAGTGAAGAAAGGCTATGTTTTTTAATCAATCCTTTTTTATAGCTGCATAAGTCACATGTTATATTTAACTGTGTACAATAAACACATCTGTTAAAATTCCACCCAACATTCAGCTTTTGAAGTTGAGCTGGTGTGTTTGTGATGAAAGGTGCCTGGAGCAGATTTCATAGTAAACACCAACACTCTACTCGCATAAAATCATTGGAATTTATGAAGACATGCATACTGTATATATTTTCCCTTCTTCTTTTCCAGCTATACCTTAGTGCTCCTTGTTGATTTGTATTCAAAATATTTTATAGAGAGTATGTGTGCATTTATGGAAATTAAAATATGTACGTGTACTTAATTTTACTGTAAATTAAAGCTAAAATATTAAGTTCTTTAACTACACAATGCCCTTAGTTGTAGCCTTAGTGTTGGTTTATATCTGTGTAAAATAGCAGAAGATCGTGTCCATCTAATGCAGATGATTGTGTCTCTCTTGTTTATGCTTTATGCTTTTGTTTTATGCTTTTGTTGAATTCGGAAACAGATGCTCCTGCACCATACAGACACATAGGAGCTTGTATGGGTGGATGGGAAATGTGCATAATTCAAGCTCTGGGGTGATTGCAAAGTGCTTCAAAAATGATTTTGAGTTGGAGGAACATGTGTAGTCCTGCTCCACTATTGTTGACAAAACATCCTCGAAAACAGATTTGGTACACAGTAAGAGCAGTTTTTCCCAATGCTCTATGTTTTTCTCCATGATGTTTACAATCAGTTGGTTCTGGACTTATAACACACAGATACTCCTAAGGAGAGAATGTCTGCAATGCCTCAAAGTGTTGTTTTGTTTTCAGAGAGGTCAGGAACTGATATAAATATATGCATTTTTAATTTTAATTTTTTTCATGCATGATCTGCTTTTTATCAGAATATTTTCAACATTTGGAGAAAGCAACTGACCATTTTATTTCATCCTGTATTGAGTAGTTTAATCCGCTTTTCTGATTTTGCTTCATAGTGTATTACGGTTGGTAGCTTTTAGTGTTGAATGTAAGATTATACTGTATGTTTTAAATCGTTTAATTGTCTGCTTTCATGAAACCTCATGAAAAATCCTCTTTTTTACAAATATACTCACCGGTGTATGCCTTGAAGTCAGATGCACAAACATCTAGTAGCCCCTAGACCAAAACTTCAAACGAGAAAGATGGGTCTTTCTATAGAAAGAGTCTTTAGAGTTTTTCAAAATTGATGGAGTGTTTATGCCTTGTCCTAACACATTTTAATCTTAAATTTGATGTCTAGTCGTCTGTGTGTTTTACTGTTTTGTGTAAAGCATTTTAGCAGAGTTTGTCTTGCTTTGTAGCTTAGTTTACGTACTGACTGTATATAACATGGATGTAGCATGTGTGATTCCACCCATAGGTTTAGCAGAAATCCAATGAGACTCTGAGTTTAAGTAAATTCAGCTAATCTTCCTCCTGGACAAATCAATACAACTACTACTAGTCAAAACGAGGCCAAGAAGACATGATTTGATGGATCAGAAATGAAGAGTAAACTCAGCACTTGTGGCTTGAGTGACTCTTACTCAAGCAGACCGACCCTTTATTATGCAAAACTTTAATGTTTAATATAACCCAAAAAAAAGGGAATACAACAAAATTCACCCCTCAGAGTTACAGTATCTTATAAGTCAAAATGAAAAAAAAAGGCTTTCATGACCAGGTATTAGATGTACTCATTTTGGAAGTAAAATAGGAATTTTAACATGAGTGTCAATTGGAATTTACTCCCTTCTGGAACTAGCCTCAAGTGGTCAGTCGAGATGCTACAATTTCAGGCACTTCCCACTATTCACATGGAGGGAAAGTGGGGAGATGGTGTTTGGGTTTTGGGTTAAACCAACTAGTGATCTGTATTAAATCATATATTTCTTTTTTATTCATAAAATGTTTAACAGAAACTTGTTTTTATTAAATGTGCCATAAACATATATGTGAGTTGGATTAGACCATATATATACACTGTCATAGAACAGATGTGATCTATCTATTAATTGTGATTTTGTCTACATGATGGCGTCAAAGGCGCTTTTAGCATATTAGTTAAAGACAAATCACACATACGTCACTTTTCTGAGACAAAAATCAGCAATTTTACTAAATATATTTAGATTACAGTTTACACAAACTCAAATTTGTGTACATAATATTTCATAAAAGGACAAACAAACAAAATGAATAATTTCTTATTAATGTGTAAAATAAGCAAATCTCAGTTTACGCTAATGGGAATACTCTTCCTCTGAATGTTGGTTCAGATGCGTGTCCTACTTTTGTGTGTCAAATTGTTCATTTGGCTACATCTGTTGCAAGCATGCTTATTTGAATCAAATGTTACACATCACTTCATATCATGTTTAGCTGTTGGCTTTGACTCGTTGTGTTGGTGAAGGCAGGTTCACAGCCTGGAGCACACACATCGTGTAATGAACAGAAACACGCAGTGAGGTCATCCCACCCAAGTGTGTCCATGACTGAAAACCGCAGCTTTACAAAACATGATCCATGTGCTTCCTGCCAGGAGTGTGACTGCTACTATTCACCAGGGACTTTTAAAAGCTATTGAATGTTTTTTCATATTGTCTACAGTGAATGTGCAAGTTTAATCTATTTGACCGGTGGGAGCAAGAGAAGGCATTCTGTGGGTCATTCTATAGATGCAGAAATACAGCTATGAAAAATGAACATATGTGGTCTTCTTGATGGCAGTAACTACTTTTAGAGCAGGCGAGTGAATTTTCCATCTACTTTCACACTTGTTTCATTAAAAATAAATCACTTTTATAAGTGAGGTTTGTTGTACTTTCCTGAAATAAATGATGCAGCTGGAAAGAAAAGTTAGGCGAGCTTCGATATAGAGCATTTTTTTTGCTGGAAATCTCTGCAGATGCACATCAGGCACTCTGAAACTTCCTCTCCATGTGATGAATTCAGGGACCACGGTGAGAAATTGGTATCGCAGTGAAGAATGTGACATAGAATAAGCATCTATAATTCAAGCAGTGTGTGACAGATGCCACCCTGGCGTACCTTTTAAATTGATCCAGTTCCTGATTAATTTTTTCCTTCATCAATAACAGCCTCAAACTCAAAAGTCATCCGAGAGTCACGGAAGTTTCAGAATCTCTTCATGAATAATTCCTCAAAAATGATTCCACAAAAGGGGCAGACATTATTTGTCATTTCCTGGAATGTGAGCACATCTCTTGAGACAGAATTATACAAATGTTAAGGCCAAGTTTGTGGAAAATAAAAGTACTAATTCATGTAGCATTCAAAAGAGCATGAAGGCAGCTGTGATGGCTGTCAAAATTGCCTACCGTCTAGAAAAGTGATTGGCACAAAACTAATCATTTACTCTGGCCAGCTACTGGTTTAAAATATACACCCGTGATGCTTCCTTCTGCTTGGCTGCTTGCTGCTTAATCTTCTCAGCATTGATTTTACTGAGAGAGATCAACAAGCGGCTCTGTCTGCTCAGTCAAAGCCAGGGTTTGCTGAAAAGAAACTAGGTGCTCAGGTGTGCTCTGAAATCTCTTGCAGTCAGGGACAGCTTTTAGGGAGAATTATGCTTTTTTTCTGTGGCTTTACTGTTCCGGTAACATCCGTTCACATCCTGTGTAAGGCTTTTGCTATCTTATATAATATGCTATACCATTCATACAAGAGATATAGTAACAATAGATATAACATGTGAGATAAAAGGCATTGTGGCTATATGAAATCAACTTTTTATGTATTTTGATTCATTAAAGACTTGAAAAGAAAATATATAGAATCACATAAAGCGTGCTCGCATAAAAACGTAAAATGTAGTTAGGTGGCTTCGTTAGCACCAGTCAGGCTGATAAAATGATCTTTTGGACCTGGCCTACTGGTGATAAACATTGGTTCTTGTTTGAGTTGTAAGTTTGATTGAAAATTGTTTGTTGTAAATTGTTGCATAGCAGATGTTTAATTACAGACTCCCTTCTCCATGGTAGATCCAGATTGGATGTTGCTCATGTACAATTCATGTTCCGAACTCCTAAACTAACTGGAAAAAAAAAACTAAAATACACACATAGATTTGTTGCAAATCCTACTATATCCACATAATAACTTATGATATGATAGAGGACTGTTGAGGTTCAATCATTTAAACTTACTAGCATGGTGAACATAAGGATACAATAAGGAAGAGTTTACTGACGATGAGTTGAAGTGACATAGATCATCCCTAGAACCCAGGTGGAACAAGAGTGAAAATGCTATATTGGACCAAGAAAATAATGAGGGTAACAACAGAAAAAAACAACATTCCAATCCATTCTTAGCCTCAGCTATCAAAGTGCAGACAGGATCTTCTGACGTTGATGGCCCTCCCACACAAGGTCCCTCCTGAATCCCTCAGAACTCAGCACTCAAGCCTGCAGGGCTCACTCTTGCACTGCAGTGATCTGGGCACTGTGGGCTCTCACTCAGCAGTAGCAGTCCAGTACATGTCTGTGTCCAGTAGCACCCTACAGAATGAGCCGAGGGGCCTCAAATGTTTTGTATCAGTTGTGTATTCTGTCACAATATAACCCTCACACATCTAGACCGATTTTCCATCCGAATGCGTCTCATGCCAAAACAATGGCCGCTGACGTGAGTGCACACATCTGACTGAGTAATTGACATGAATGGTATAATGTTTGGCTCTTTCATGTCGCCTTGACTTTTCACAAAGCTAAATCTCATGGTTGACCAATAAATGTTGGCCCTTTCGATGACATGGTTATAGTCCACCTGATCCAAAAATGAGAAGAAGAGCCGAAGAAGAAACCTCTGAAAGCAGAATCTAGACATTCAGTAGCTTGTCTTGTTTGTGTAAGATTATCAAGATTTGTTCAACAAAGCTGACAAAAATTGTACATTGGCAGATATGTGCACCAACAATACGCAACATAGTTGTGAAGCTAGCTAAAAAGACCCTGCAGAGAAGCTTTATGAGCGAGATCCTTTATTTAAACAAAGAAGCAAACATGCTAAAAAATCAACACACAACATTGAGTAGTACTTGAAGAGAGTTCTTTGAAGTGCAAGGAAAGGGATAATCGCAAGTCACATTGTGAACTTGCTTTCTGACTGGCTCTTGGAACGTATGAGACAGGCTTTGTTTGTAACAAGAGCAGTTGCTGATGTCTTCAGCTTGTCACTTTCAACTCTTTTCCCCTCAATCTTGTGAAACATCTTTTACACACAATCCTATTGCCCTCAACTGCGTAATTATCTTCAGGTGCTAACTGATCAGAAAATTTTGCAGAAGAACCCATTTTAGTGAAATAAATCATTGCATCAAAACAAATTCTATAGTATACTTTATTCAAATAAACTCAACTGATAAAAAAATGACAATTAGACTAATATGAGAAGTTTGATACAGCACAGAAACAGCATGAAAATGATGCATGAATATACTGCACAGAAACAGCATGAATAAACTGAAAGTTCTTGTTTGTTAGGATTCAAACAGAGGTTTTTACTGGGAAAAAGTGTGAATTAAACATCATATCAGGTACATTTGTGCTCGGTTAAAAGGCCAAATCCTTTGAGCAAGAGCCCCTTTAGAACTCTTACCACTGAGGCTGCCAATACATGTTGCCATGGATTTTATCCAGCTCCCTTGTTGCCAGTGGCAACAGATCAGTTCAACAGTCACTGTATTGTTTCATGGAAAGAGAAGAATGCTGTTAAGAACTAAAGCTAATTCTCAAGCTATTTAATTGACAGGTTGTTCCTGAGCTGTCAATTCTACTTCTACATTTTTCTGCCTAGAAAACAGTGTAGAAGAACCTATGAAAATAATGTCAAATTGTGTTTTTTGTTAGGAGTTTATTGAATTCTCTAGTTTCCTGCACCTTAATTATAATCATCATAATAAAAAAACACATGTTTTATTCTATTTTAACCTACTTTTATTGCACCCAATGCCTACACAGACACGAAAGTACATTGCAGTCATGGACTCGTTGATATTTGCTAAAGCAGCGTTAATTACCCAGCAGCATCTAACTATGTTGTTCAGACTTGGCTAAGCAATTAGGTTAATCAGCCAATATAATAATGGCAGACAAAATGTCATGGACGGATCCTGTTAATAGGTTATTTTTCAAGAATCTACGTGAGAGTTTTGACATCCTCACATCCTTTTCCTCTCGTTTTTTTTCTTCACACCTACAGGTTCTCATACATGACTTTCAGTCTTTCACATCTCTTCCTGATGCATCAGTTGCATTACCAAAGTGCGCTCATTCATTTTCTCTCACCCCATAGGCAATTATACTGAAAATACAAGACCCAGAGATGGGAGTCAATGCGACTTTGAGCCAATATATTTCATGCTGAGAAAGAAAGCTTTAATTGGCACTCGTCTGCAAGAGAAATGAATGAGAATTTGTTATGAATCCAATAAAAGATAGTTTTGAGTGTGGTGTAGAAGATGTAAACTCCTAGGAGAAGATGTCTTCCGTTGCTCAGTTCAAGATTCCTTTTTATTATAGCGGAGAGCTTGAAAATGTCTGTTTGAAGAATAATAAAGCTTTGTGCTGAATTCTAATGCCCCCATGTGTATATGTGCCCCATAAGGGATGAGCGGAAGGTGGAATTCATGAAATCAAAACCTCAAGTTGCTTAATCTGCTTTGGGTGTTTTATAGTTATGTTTTAAATATTAAGACAATTAAATATTCATTTAGAAAGTGTGACTTTTAATAATTTTCTTGTTGTTTAATAAGTGCTGTCTGGGAAAGCGTTTTGAGATATTAATGGGAAAAAAGAAGAAGAAAAAACTGCAATTTGCTATGCAAATATCGGTGTAAATGCCGAGACAAAGTCATGGGAGGAATTTCTGTTTATTTAGTTATTGTTTTATTTATTATTAAGTGTTGCATTGGCAGAAAAAGAGTTAGTGTCAAAGGGTTTTGCCACATTCACACCTTAAAACAGTTTAGAGCCTTATCCTCACCTGATGTATGTATTTGGACTGTTGGAAGTAACAGAAGAACCCACACAGAACACGAGGAGAACATGCAAACTCCTTTCTGGGGGAGCTCTATAACAGAGAATCATCAGATCTACACAGCCTTTCTTCAGTTTGATTCAAATTAGAAAGTTGAAGTCGTACTTTAAGAGGCCACATTGAATCATTCTTTATAAACAAGTGCATTGTATTCTCCCTTTAGCACATGTTTTAGAATGCATCATTATTGATAAATCTACTTAAATAATATGATAAAGTGTGCTTAAAAAACTGTGGGTTGACTTTGTTTATTCATTTAAGAATTTAATGGTTTATTGTGTATATGATGGCAAAATAATTAAAATCAGTAAGAAAATATTTGCAGTGTGAGGTTGTGATTGGATCACCAGATCAATTCTGTTCTTCCTAATTTTATTTAGTTATAGCAACTTTTAAAGGATAATAGTTCTAGCACAAAAGCTTTTAAGTACCAGTTAAAATTTTCTTCCAATTTTAGAAAATGTCAAGCACTTTTTAAGTCTTTGACTTGACGTTTTTAACTTCACAAGTATGACAACATTTTAATGCGGAAATAAAACCTAACATAAACATTAAAAGATGAAAAATGTTTTTTTGTGAACATTTCAAATTTCTCTTACTTTAAAAGATTTTTTCCTGATGAAAAAGATGTCATTAATGTCATTGTTTATTTATTCGATGAATATTAATTTTGTAGTTTGATTCTCAATATTGATAAGTTGCTTTGTTGCTTGTTTGAATGTTTAAACTTTTTTAAACCAATCAGGAAATAGGGATGCTACAAATGAGATAAAATACTATGGCTGCCAAAAAACATTACAATACTACTTATTATACTGATTATTTTCAAACTCAAGCTGAGAGCTATGTCAAAATGGTGGTCTTACTTTCCGGAGTTTAAGCTATTAGAAAAAAAAGTGGTTGGAGACAGAAAAACAAACATTTCATCACAAATTAGACATGTAAAAAAATATTCAAGTGAGCAAAAACATTCTTTCTGGTTGTTGTCTTTTTGTGATTCAGAACAGACACGGCTACCATATTGAAGTTTCTTTCCAAAATGCTTTTCAGAGGCAGATTTATCTATCAGGGCTCACCCCTATGCCCTAATTTCTTTGAAGGTTTTACTCTAGAGAGTGACAGCACTGAAAGGATGAGAGTGTAGGGGACCAATTAAACTTGATCCGTGGAACACATTTTTCATCGTGTTTCATCATCAATTTCAAATTGACCGAAGCTCAAGGGGACCAAAACATGTTTGTACCCTTTGAATTCTTAAATTATGTAAGTCATTTTCAAGTGGCTAGATTTTCGCTCTGTAGTTTGGACTTCAGTAAGCTGTAACTTCGGCTGCAGATTTGGTGTGATGGATGCATCTTTATGGTCAATTAGCTTTGAAAATTCACTCTGCAAAACTTTACTAAGACCAAGAAACAACTGTTACTTTAGGATAAATTTTACATCATTTAGGTAAAAATAAAATACAGAAATATTGTCCATGCTTCGGTCATAAAGACAAGAATTCTATATGTCACACATTATTCATATTCATTATATTAAAGTTGGTTGTTTTTTAACTTCCTTTGCCAACCTTAAACGATAATTCAGCTCTGAAATGGAATCTTCTGAGTAGCATGTCATTTGAGCATTATTTTGTGAATGAGGCTCATTTCAGAAGCTGACTCTATACACACTGCAAATTAAGTTTGATGTCTTGTAGGGACACTTTCAAGCTTGGGTCTTTTTGTAGTTGGTTCTTTAAAAGGCCCTTACAAAACATTTCAAAAAATGTCAAGAGTGTTTAAAAAGATCATGAACTCTTTAATCAAAAGAGCCATTTTAACACCGATATTGAACACAATTATTTTTTGCCAGAAGGGAACTTGTGAAAGGAACTCACAACTGTTGTTCAGTTGACAACAACACTCCGTGTTATACAGTGAAACATGCAGTGTCTGAAATAAGCTCACATTCATTTACATTTAACAAACTCTGGAAAGTGATTCAGCGAGAACGATCTCTCACTCAGATTCTGTTCTGAGATGCTTTATTGGATATTTTTATGAGCTATGAGTATGGTGCTAGCACAAGCCTGGATGAGAAATGAATCAATGCTTCGCACGAATGCATCACTTGTGAAATGAGGGCTTGGTAATGAGGATTAACACGAGCAGTCAAGTCTGATTCCACCTGGCACCCTCCATTCTCTAACACAGGCTGAAATCCCTGGTGATTTTCACTTTTATGCCCACCAACATCAGCCCTACCTTAATTCTCCCGTCTACACAATTACAGAAGTGCCATCTCACCCAGAGTGGCTCCCAATTCAACTTTTGACATTTCAAAGTTTGTTGAAGAAGTGTCAAAATTTTTTAATTAGACTGGAATTCCAGAAACCAGTCATAAAGTGCCATCAAACAGGATGGCCTTAAAATGAAATTTAATTAGAGACCATTCACATACCAATAAAGTTGTTTTGCATGTGTCACAAATTTGACCTTGTTTGTTCTGCCATCAATTACGTTTCCCAGTGGAACATTTAATGAATTCAGAAAGATGTGTTTAAAAGGCACAAACAGAGCACCTAAAGCGATGAAATATCTTGTGCATTCTGCCTTTTGTATGACAAATAATTCTGCTCCCCTACATGACCCCCTCATTTTCCAGCGAGTTTTCCCAACGTATTTACTGTAATTAACGTGCCAGTGTCTCACTCAGCATCCGTGTAAAAGGGTTGCTCCATTCCAGATAAACTCTCTGAGCATGAAAGTCAACCTCAATTACTACTCAGAAATGCCATTTAGCATAGACTCTCAGCAATTTTTTTTCAGTTAGGCAAACAAAAACAACACATGTCCCCATTTTACACTCGAGATAGATAACATGAGCATGACAGCTGAAAATGTGCTATTCAGATTTATTATCGAAATATGTGTTTTCAATTACATTTTTGAGCGGTACAATGCGTTCTCAGGGCGATAAAGGTAATTATAAAAAAGTGGGGTGCAATGTTCTGGGGCATGGAGCAAATAAAAACCCAATTTAGTAACTCATTACATAGTTTGCTGTCTGCTATTCACATAAATGTACTGCGCAGTCACAGATTTAAAGCATGCGTACATTTTTATTGCAATCAAAGAAAAAAGAACTGCTCAACACAATGACTTTTTTATACTGTGATAAATGTTTCATTCAAAACGCAAGAGATACAAATGAGAAATCATATTTCAGGGTCGTTTGAAACTTCACGCTGCTCTACCCTGCTCGAGGGGGGCATCTGGTGCTAGACCATGGAGATTTGAAGAAGATTCTGCCATGACGGTTATTTAATAGACAAGGGTCCTCACTCCAGCAGGAGGCAATGTCCTAAATAGATAAAAACATGGATTGCCATGCACTGTTTTTCTCCAGTTGTTTGTCAAACATTTGGGGTTTTCTGCTGCTTTACATAAAATATGTTTAAAGGAGACCTCAGATGCCAATTTTACACAAGTTACTTTGTTTCTTTAGAGTAAAGATGTTAAACCTGTAACAATCAAAGTATGTATTTCTGAATGGTTTATTTAAAAAAACACACTTTTTACCTCAATAAAACTGCTTCCGGCAAACATGCGTGACTCTGCTTACCCTGCCTGTCTCTGCATGTAGATGATTTTCGTAACACACTTTTGGTGGAGGGATGTTAGAGTGATACAAGTAATATATATAAATTACTTTACGCGATCCAGCCCCAACTCCAAAACAAGTAAGTGAATTATTTTACAGTTGGTAAAGATCCAAGTTTCAGTCTGAACATTATTGCTAATCATACTTTGTACTGACCCTTAATCATAAAACAGTCTGGAGCAAAACAGAATTAACAAACAGATTTTTGTTTGTTTTGGTAAATTTGACAGTGCATTCTCTCCATAAATAAAAGTTATCCACTCAGTCCTTAAAGCCTCCTTTGATGGAAGTAAATAAGCATAGCTGTGCACTTCTTTGTATGCTCAAACTTTGCAGACCTTCAAAGCCAGTGCTACTCATGAGCAAAATGTGTTTACAACCAGACGCTGAGGGTTTATGGTGATTATAAGGAGAGCCTCACAGTATTCATTTACTGTGAGTTTAACACAGGTTCTTAAAGGGTATATAGTAGCATTTGTCGTGATTAAAATAAAACCCCTGGGTTGATTCTTATCGTTTTGAGGGGGATTTGCACACACACCAATGAGCCAGATTTCTGTTCAACTGTGTTGTTTTTGTCAATGATGACAATAACAAAACTATTTCTTTGACAAACCTTTTTCTCATGACGTTAACAAGACGTTTATAAGCTAAATATGTCTTTGTTTTGACAGCTGACATTTCTGCTTTTCTTGATTCGTGGCTATAATTCAACATATAAAGTGTCCACCACCGCTTGATTTTCTCTATTGTCCGGTCAGGCCTTCCACCTAACACGCTGCGCACACATTGAGCAGAGCATCACGCTTCTGCAGTATTTCACAGTATTTTCTTCATGCTTTTTAAATGTAAGTACATGTTCTTACTCCATTGCCCACATTTTGGGCATACATATGTTTTTTTGCACTTTATCTAATTGTAAAAAATAAAGCAAAATTTGACAAATCAAGAATATTTTTGTTCTTGGCTTTTCTAAAGTAAGAAGATGAATTTCATTTCACTTTTTTTTTTTGCACAAGCCTTAGTTGATCATTCATACGTATCTTCTTCTTCTTCTTCTTTCGGCTGTTCCCAGTTTAGGGGTCGCCTCAGCAAATCATCTGTTTCCACCTAACTCTGGCCTCAGTATCCTCTACTCTTGCACCAATTACCTTCATGTCCTCCTTCAGCACCCCCATATAACTTGTCTTTGGCCTTCCTCTTGCCCTCTTGCCTGGCAGCTCCATCTCCAACATCCTTCTACCAATATAACTACTATCCCTTCTCTGCACATGTCCAAACCATCTTAATCTGGCTTCTCTGACTTTGTCTCCAAAACAACCAACCTGAGCTGTTCCTCTGATGTGCTCGTTCCTAATCTTGTCCATCCTAGTCACTCCTAAACTGAACCTCAACATCCTCATCTCTGCTACTTCCATCTCTGCCTCGTGTCTCTTCCTCACTGCTACAGTCTCTAACCCATAAATCATAGCTGGTCTCACTACTGTTCTGTACACCTTTCCTTTGATTCTTGCTGACACTCTTCTGTCACACAACACCCCTGACACTTTTCTCCATCCACTCCAACCTGGCTGCTCTTGCCTCTTCACCTCTTTTCCACACTCCCCGTCGCACTGGACTGTTGACCCCAAATACCTAAACTCCTCCACCTTCTTGACCTCAGCCCCCTGTAACCTCACTGTTCTACTTCCCTCCCTCTCGTTCAAACACATGTATTCTGTCTTACTACGACTGACTTTCATTCCTCTTCTTTCTAGAGCAGACCTCCAACTTTCCAGGTGTCCCTCCACCTGCTCTCTACTCTCACTACAGATTACAATGTCATCTGCAAACATCATTGTCCATGGAGATTCCTGTCTGACCTCATCTGTCAACCTGTCCATCACCATAGCAAACAAGAAGGGACTCAAAGCCGATTCTTGATGTAGCCCCACCTCCACCTTGAACTCCTCCGTCTGACCTGCAGCACATCTCACTGTTGTCATACACCTATCATACATATCCTGAACTACTCTGACGTACGTCTCTGCCACTCCTGACATCCTCATACAGGACCATAGCTCCTCTCTCGGCACCCTGTCATACGCTTTCTCTAAATCCACAAAGACGCAGTGCAGCTCCTTCTGACCATCTCTGTACTTCTCCATTAGCATTCTCAGAGCAAAAATTGCATCAGTAGTGCTCTTCCTGGGCATGAAACCATACTGCTGCTCGCAAATATCCACTTCCCTTCTTAGCCTAGCTTCCACTACTCTTTCCCAGAGTTTCATTTTGTGGCTCATCAACTTTATACCTCTGTAGTTGTTACAACTCTGCACATCACCCTTGTTCTTAAAGATTGGCACTAGGACACTTCTCCTCCATTCCTCAGGCATCTTCTCACTCTCTAGATTCCTGTTGAATAACCTAGATAGGAACTCCACTGTTGTCTCTCCTAGACACTTCCACACCTCCACAGGGATGTAATCTGGACCAACAGCCTTTCCACTCTTCATTCTCCTCAGAGCCTTCCTCACCTCATCCTTTCTAATCTTTTCAACTTCCTGCTCTACAATGTTCACCTCTTCCCCCCTTCTTTCCCTCTTATTCTCCTCATTCATCAACTCCTCAAAATACTCTTTCCATCTTCTCTGTACACTCTCCTCACTTGTTAGAACCCTTCCATCTCTATCTTTAATCACCCTTATCTGTTGCACATCCTTCCCATCTCTGTCTCTCTGTCCTGCTAATCTGTACAATTCCTTCTCACCTTCCCTCGTGTCTAACCTGGCATACAACTCATCATATGCCTTCTGTTTGGCCTTTGCCACCTCCCTCTTCACCCTGCGCTGTGATTACTTGTAGTTCTGTCTACTTTCTTCAGTCCTTTCGATGTCCCACTTCTTTTTAGCTAGCCTCTTCCTCTGGATGATGTCCTGTACTTCCTCATTCCACCACCATGTTTCCTTATCTTCTTTCCTTCTTCCTGCTGACACACCTAGCACCTTCCTACCTGTCTCCCTGATCACTTCTGCTGTAGCTTCCCAGTCCTCTGGAAGCTCTTCCTGACCACCCAAAGCCTGTCTCAGCTTCTGTCTGAATTCCTCACAACCGGCTTCCTTTTGCAACTTCCACCACTTGGTCTTCTTTTCCATCTTTCCTGCCCTCTTCTTCCTGACCACCAGAAACATCCTACACATCACCATCCGATGCTGTCTGGCTACACTCTCTCCTACCACTACTTTGCAGTCAGTGATCTCTCTCAGATTGGCTCGTCTACTTAGGATGTAGTCCACCTGCGTACTCCTACCACCACTCTTGTAGGTAACTCTATGTTCTACCCTCTTCTGGAAATAAGTGTTAACTACAGCCATTTCCATCCTCTTGGCAAAGTCCACCACCATCTGTCCTTCTGGGTTCCTTTCCTTAACAACAAACCTGCCCATCACTTCCTCATCACCTCTGTTGCCCTCGCCAACATGACCGTTGAAGTCTGCTCCCACCACTACTCTCTCCCCTCTGGGAATACTCTCCATCACCTCATCTAACTCACTCCAGAATCTCTCCTTTTCTTCCAGCTTACAGCCTAGCTGTGGAGCATAACCACTCACTACATTCAACATCACCCCTTCAATCTCTAACTTCAGACTGATCACCCTGTCAGACACTCTTTTCACCTCTAAAACATTCCTCACAAACTCCTCCTTCAGGATCACTCCTACCGCATTTCTCTTCCTATCCTCACCATAGTAAAACAGTTTGTATCCCCCTCCAATACTACGCGCTTTGCTACCCTTCCACCTGGTCTCCTGCACACACAGAATATCTACCTTCCTTCTCTCCATCATGTCCGCCAGCTCTCTACCTTTCCCGGTCATTGTACCAACGTTGAGAGTCCCTATTCTCAGACCTATACTCTTGCCTTTCCTCTTCTCTCTCTGCCTACGAATCCTTCTCCCTCCTCTCCTTCTTTGACCAACAGTAGCCCAATTTCCACCGGCACCCTGTAGGTCAACAGCACCGGTGGCGGTCGTTGTTAACCCGGGCCTCGACCGATCCGGTATGGAAATCGAATTGATGACTTGCATATTTGGTTTTGGCATGTTTTACGCCGGATGCCCTTCCTGACGCAACCCTCTCTATTTATCCGGGCTTGGGACCAGCACAGAAGTCACTGGCTAGAAACTCCTGTGGCTAGATTGATCATTCATACGTATGATTGTATTTATTAAATACAAAAACCTATTAACAATATCAACGATGTGAATCAGAGCATCAATTAATTAAAGAAATGTAAATACACAATTTCTAATATTGAAATAATTAAAGTAACTTGTTAAAATATATTTTAATCAATAAAATATGAATCTACATTGACTAAAACCCTTTGTTTTTTGATTACTAAAACTATACTAAAACATTTTTTATTTTCGTTGACTAAAACATGACTAAAACTATTACATCTTGCAATGACTAAAATGTGACTAAAACTAAAATAGTTTTTGTCAAAATGACTAAGGCTAAAACTTTGATGGCAAAAGCTGGAAAGTTTAAAACCTAAAACTCTGTAAATAAGCAAGGACTGAAATAACTTATCGTCAAAATGCTATTTAATTATAAAATGTTAATTAAGCTGTGCTCTGCAAACTTCTACATCACTTTCATATTTCTATAAACTGCTATTTATATTATCATTCTCATCTCAAAATGCTTGCTAGTAATTCAGTCGGGGAGACAGAAAATGATCTGAGAACTTGGACTGTGGGTTTTGACATTCAAATATTCTTTTAGATCGATAACATTGATGGTGAGTGCTGTTTCTTTATTAACTATGTGTTAGCATTCTGCTGTGTCAGTTTGGCTGTCTTTAGAGATATTCTAACATATTATGTAACACTTCAGAAATCAAAGATGGTTCTAAATAGTAATCAAAGTCATCATTTCTAGGGCTGCTCAACATTCCTACTAGAGGATGATTGTAGCCAAGATCATATGGCTAAACAAGTTTGCAAACATGTCCTTATTAATGTAATAATCATATCCCAACGCTATGAATTAGAGGTTGAATCAATAAATAAAGAAAATATTTTTTTTGCCCTGGCGAGCAGCATGACTGTTATCAGTGCCACCAGTGACATCAAAGCGTTCAGTTTCCCATTGGTCTCGGCGGATATGCAAAGATTAATCCTTAGCCGTGTCTGCTGACAGGAGTCTGCTTGCTCAGAATCTTAACCATCAAACAGTCAATATCTCTCCTTAGCAGGTGTGTGTTTACACTCGCTCACTCAACAAACACAATTAAAAACAACGGATTTTGATTCAAACTGAAACTGAAAATCTCTAACAAGGACTTTAAATGTTCCTTAGAAAAGTTCTATAATAACTTAGATTAAATCTGTCGGTGACCTCCCAGAAACAACCTAACAGCCATTGAAACCACTCTGGTACAAATGCAAGATTAGCACACTAGAAACTTTATATAAATCAACTTTCTTGCATTTTAGATCAATTATACAAAATAGCAAGAGGACAACAGACATATCAAGCAAAATTACCTTTAAATACAAAAAGCCATTACCAACCATGCAGGACATGCTTTTCAAAGTCTTAACAACCACTGAACCACACAACATCTTAAAAAAATCACTTAAGGCATCAAACAACTTGTTGTCAAGAAAAGCCCTCCCCTTGAAGTTCAGTAAATCTAAAGGTTTTTTTTAAATATCATAGCCACCTTGTATATAAAAAATCAAGAACTTTTTCAAATTTTTGGTGTACCACCAGGTACGTCAAATATGTTGAAGTAAAAGCAGCCATTCAGAACATGATGGAAACTGATTAGCAACCATCATGAACAACCGACACTTCTTTAGAAATCGCATTAGCAACTACTTAAAAAACTACAACAAACTACAATGTACAACTTAAGGATATTTCACTAGAGGTAACTATACGAAACATCTTCTGACAATCTCAAAAAATACCGAATTTTGACTTGACAGTGCCCAAGCGACTGCTTCAAACTAATTTGCATAGCCAAGATTTGCCTAGCAACGATTAAGGCACTTCTCACTACATCCAAACAATTAATTCATTTATTGATCCCCCAGCAACAACCATTAAAAACAATAAACACACTAATGCCTGCTTACAGTAGCATTTCAATAACCCTGCAAAGCAACTGGGAACCATCTACATTTGCTCCGCAAGTTAGAACTCTAACGAATGTTCCTTGACTGGTAGGTGAGTTCATACAGTTTCATAGACTTGAGAAGAAGAGCCTGTTTAGCAGTTCACTTGCTATAAGTTCAGTGAGCACATCAGTTTGTCACTACTTGTTTCTTGTGTTCACCTGTCACAATAGATGTGACCACACTCTTTGACATAAGCTTGAATTTCTGTTCTCAAAAAAACACGTCAACAAACACACTGTCTTTGAGAGCTGCTGGTTCTAGTTTCTCTTCTAGGTTGCTATTTTTGTGCTTTACGTTCTCAGCCTGTCTAAAAGCTTATACTATTAGAACTGTCTGGTATTGTTTATGTTTACCTACTTAATGGTGCTAATGATGATGCTAGATGACAGGATTAAATGTATCATTATACATATTTAACTTAGGAATAAAGACAACCAAAACAAATGTTCAATTAACAGGCATAAGCTCAGGTGTTTATACATACATATAAACTGGTTCAAATATCAAAAATGAAGCAAGTATGGCTGAACAATTAATGACATTTACAATTAAATTATGATTTAAATAAACAAAATTACATTCACATTTACGTTTATGCATTTTGCAGACTCTTTTGTCCAAAGAGACTTACAGATGGGGAGAGACAAAATGCAATTTATTACACAGTCAAAGTCTATCTCAGCTTGCTCATAATAGAAGTTGTATCAACTGATCAAAAAACCATAGCAGGAAGAAAGAGAGAAGGTTCTGCTGAGAGATATTCTGCCTTTGTTTGACAGAACCACAAGCTGCTGTTCCTTCTCTGAGCGCAGGCTTCTGGAGGGCATGTAGGAGTGAATGAGCTCATGGAGGTAAACAGGGCTAATTTGGAGATTGGGGAGCCAGTGAAGAGTGATGAAGAGGGGAGTAACATGAGCTTACTTCGGTTCCTTGAAGATAAGACGAGCTGCAGAGTTCTGGATCATCTGCAAAGGTTTAAGCGCATTTTCTGGAAGTCCTGATAGCAGAGCGTTGCAGTAGTCCAGACGTGAGAGGACAAGAGCCTGAACCAGGAGTTGAGTTGCATGCTCAGTTAAGAAGGGCCTGATCTTTCAAATGTTGTGCAGTGCAATTTAATCTTTTTAAAATCCGACCCAGGTCGCTTTCATATGTTGTCGTGAATCCAATGCAAATCCGTTTTTGCAACGTGACCTCAGCCTGAACACGTGGGTCACTGTTATTCGACTTTACTCATTGTATGGCTGATGATGGAGCTGAAAGCAGTTAGTGGATAGAACGTGAAGTAATGGAACTTATAACGTACAATAAACTTGATATGATTTGGTTGAAATGATGGAGGCTCAAACCGTAAATTAATGGAAATAAAGCCGTTTATTTATCTGTCTGATAACATTAATCAGTTATTTTAATAAGTGCAATCCACAGCTTTCCAGGTTTATTACAGCAACTTAAAATTACTCAAATATGGTAAAGCCACATAGAGATCTGATAACTACGTTTTTGTCCTACTCAGTACAATGTTTAATTTAACTGAAGTCTAACATTTTTTTTGAATTATCTGTACTTTTAATTGGTAGCATTCACTGCGTTTCTCAATTACTAATATCAGGTAACTAAATAAATGTTATTTTTGAAAGCTAATAATTGAGTTAATGATCACTCAGTACAAATATTGAAATAATTTCTTCCTCAGCATTGTTGGAAAAATATAAAACAGAAAAGCTTCCGAAAGAACAATCACAGTGTAAATCACCACCTTAATATTGATTAAGAACAATCGCATTTCAGTTGATTTCTAGAATCGTTAAGCCCTAATACTAAGCATAACTAAAACCAGGGTTGGAAACAAATAGGTCCAACAATTGACAAGCATCTTCTTCTTGCTCTACAGTTGTAAATTTGTTAGCAATTTTAAAATGAAAAACATGTTTTGAGATGAAAATATCTCTTTTTTTAAATTAGTGCTTAACAGGGTATTAATATAAAAAGTGAAACTAACTTTACAACATATACTGAAGCTTGAGCTGTGATTGAGGGAGGACGAGAGTGCTGTATGTGTATTCTGCTCCAGATTTCTTCAGAGTGAGAAACCAAACGTAGCGTGGGAAAGCAGAAGAAGAGCTATCAGTTCCGGAGTCTAACACAGAGTTCAAGCATGACTGTACAGTTATTCCATCACCTCTTTTTATAGAAAACAAATATTTAGCAAATCATTATTTTGAGTTAACTTAATTTGTCCTCTCCAGCTTTGTGAAAGTACAGAAACAAATATAGAGCCAGCCATTGGGGAAAACTGAACAGAGAATCCCTAACTAGCCTTCTCTGTGTTAGCATGATTACTATTTATCTCCCTGGAAAATTGGAAATATTGACTGATCCTGATGAGATGTTAACGTTACGGTGTGATGGGAATAAGGCTTTTTACAGTGCGTGTTTCAAACGTAATGCATTTCTGGACGAAGAATTACGGAATCAATAGCAAGCAGGCTCATTCATAAAACCAATGCTACAGAGTCCTATACAGACGGCTGTCCACTGTCTCTCTGATCCATCTGCAAATGCAATTAGTAATGCACAAAGCAAGGAGAGCTCTGCTTCAATCAATAGCACGCTTCCTTTCGTGAATTGCACCAAGCCACTGCACTCTGCAAGCATGGTCCTCCCATTGAAAAAAAGGGCTTATAAAAAATGGTAGTATAAAGTGTGCTGTGTTCAGCATTTCATGGTTGTGAAATGAATGGCTGAGTGGACCAAACCTTTAAGTATTAGAAACATTTTAGTAGCCCTAATGGAATCAACAAGAAGTATGATGTAATGTAAATAACAGGCAAGCATTGAGTGTTCTTTTCTTAAGGTTGTATCGAATATCTCACCAGCACTTCTATCAATACACCCCTCTTTCTCAACTCTCCATCTAAACCATTTCTAGACTTCTTTTTCATCCATACAGTCAGCTACCTTACTTTCTCCATCCCCTATGTTCTCTTCTTACTCTCTCATATACAAACATCTATAACCAAAATATGTTCATTTTTATGGCCAAATAAGCTCTAAATGGTTTCTGTCCACAATTAGGTTAGATTTTGTTCAACTTTTACGTTATATAGACTCCCTAGTAGTCTGTTTAAATCACTCATACATTATACTTGAGAGTTATGTGATTGATCTGAATCAGTAGTGTAAGAGACAGCAACAACGACACAACAAAAATGGCATGCAGTATGATGACAGTCTTTTAAAAATGATTGAATCTTAACATAATCCCTTAAATTACCATTCATGTATACATCCAAATTTATCTAATATTTCAAACTTGTAGAATTCAGTTTTAAAACTTGCTGTTACCCTGTTCACACTAGAATGCCCTCAAACATGCATAATTATTATAATTAAAAAGAGAATGCTTTATAAATAAATGTATATTATTTTTAACATGGAATTACAATTGCTTTCAAGCTCTTAGAATTCAGACAAGTCATGTGTGAAGGGCCAGATGTTAACTAAAATAACACATTTCTTAACTGACTTCTGCTACATATGATTATTTTTTTAATGATATAAACCTCACAGAATAGTTTACTGTGAATGTCAAGTTGTCTAGTGTGTGAAAAATCAGATGGTTTGCTGTTTTACATTGGTTCTAATTATTGTTGTTTTCTGGCGTCTCTGTTTATGGTTGTCAGCTGTTTAGGGATTTGTCTCAGCTTGCCTTAAACTCCAATGCAGCATCTACTCTCCATGAAAGAATGATTTAAAGCACAAAGGAAATGCATGAGACAAAAGAAACCCAGCAAGTTTTTTATTTTAAAAATCAGAGAAAATCTCTGCAAGAGTTTCACAGATAATACTGTTCCATGGCAAACTAGGTATATGCCTTGTTTAGCCTGTGATATAGCTTTAAATAGCTAAAAATCACTTCTAAATTAATCTCTCAGCTGAAATAACTTAAGCTAGAGGCATACTGTCCAGATGAGTCCAAATGTTGTATAAGTTGACATTTTTAACAAGATTTTCTCCATGTACTTTAAGAAAAATTCCTCCACGTGCCTTAAGAAACCTTTGAAGAAAAAAAAACTAGAAAACAGGATGAGAGAAAATAATCTTTACATTAAAAAAAATAAATAAAATATAAATAATTACCAATATTATTTTAGGTAATATATTGAACTGTCATTCTATGCGAAAGAATGAGTCCTGGAAACACGATTTGGTGGAACTAATAAAATGGCATCCATTATGAAAAAATTTAAATCAACAGTTGGAAGGTGTTTGGTCTAAATTGTGTAGATGAAAAGTGTGATCACATCATGTAAAAAGCGTATATTAGGAACCCTTGGCTCTAAAACCTTTTGGAAAATGTATAATTGTAATTGCAGGGTCATTAATTAAAAAAACAGATTGAGAGCAAGATCTGAAAATTGAAAAAACTTCTAGCCAATCAGTTGTAAGTTATAATTGTTGGCATAGTTATGAATTCATTTTCATTTTGAAATGTTGTCACCCAGAAATCACCATGCTTTAAGATAACATAATATTTTGCATAATATGTTTTAAGATAACGTAATATTTTGCTTTTGAAATTCACTTCATGCACTTGCTCTCCTTTTGTTTCCTTCTCTTTATTTTAACTCATAGTGCGTTCCTGTTTTGCTCTGTCTATTCCTTTTATTTTCCTTCATTAAAACATCAATCCATTCACTTTCACTCACTCACTTGTTGGAGTAATACAAAGAAAACTTACAAAGTCTAAAGTCCAAGAAAGTTCAGCAAAACTAAAAAAGCGAGAAAGAGCGAAAATGAAGCTTATGCAGCAGGGCAAAAATAGCTGCATATAAAGTATGAAAACATAAAAAGCACATTCTGGAGCATGGATAGAAATGTGGTTGTGAAGCAGGAGTGTGTGCGAAGGCTAGATGAATATTTCAAGTGCAAATGCTTTAGTTCTGCTGCTGTTGAGCGAAAAGTAGCGAGTTCAAACACGCAGAAGGTCTGGTCCAGCGGGGACTGGCCTGGGAGCTGTGACCGTCTCTCAGCACTTGGGTTGTGGTTTGGTGCTGCAGTACCGGGTGATCAAGAGGAAAGCAATGGCTCGGGTCCAGCTGAGATAATGGAATTGGTGTGTTCTCCCAGGGCGGTGCTCCCAGCTGGAGTTAATTCTGTTAATAGCAGTCGACTCTAGCATCTCCCTTTGGTCCCTTCTCTCTCTCTCTCTCTCTCTCTCTGGCTGCATGTGGCGGAGAGTGGAGAGCGCTGTGTAAATGGCTAGCTGAGGATGTATAATAAATGAAGTGGGGCTGAAGGCTACAGCTTATAATTGCTCTCTGTGCCGCTAATGTGTCATCACAAAAGAATCGCACCCGTACACTTCACTCTGAATGGTCCGCCGTTGAAAGCAAATCATAGAAGCACTGTGACCAACGTCACCTCGCACAGCAACCTGTCTCTTTGGAATCAGTCACCATACAAACATTTATTCACTCTGCTAAAACTGGATTTTTGTTGGCAACTGTGATTACAAACACACACAATAGATTTTGTTAGTTTGGCCAGCACACCATTAATTGGTTTCATATCGTTGCTAAGCAAGACAACTATTTTTTAAGTAGAGAGTAAGAAAATTGCTGCAGTAGTTAAGCTGGGTATTTAAAAGTACTTGCTAAGCACTTAAACTATGTGTGATCATAATCTGAATGTACTGTCATGCTCACAATGTAGTCATGATTTTGTACAAACAGCTTTTTATATTAGAACTGACTTCACAATAGTAGTTCACTTTCAACACCAGAAATGTAATGGTTTGAACCTTATCCAAAATAGATGTAGTTTCAGTTTAAAGAAACACTATAATTCAGGAAAAAGGCAAATTTTTCCCTAATCTGGTGATAGCACTGTTAGAGGAACTTAGCATAGATCATTAAACCATTATCATCTTCAAACCAATAGCAGTTTATGAGTTTGATTTATGTTGTTTGGTTTAATTTTTTAGGGATGCTTCGACATAAAATTATTAATGAACCCTATGACAAACAATAACGAAACACTAGGTAAAAAAGCAGATTACCCAACTACAATATAAATACTATTATTAATGTAGGATTTCTTTTATTTGAGCAACATCATCAGCGGATCCACGTAGCCTTCGGAGAAGCTGTTTGAGTATATTCAAACAAAGACTTCTGGAAACACAGAATTTCAGTCTCCCTTATATACTCTCAAAAGGGAGTGGTAACTGGTCACAAAAGCATAGTCAGAGTTTAACCCCCCCAAACCCCCTAGAGCAAATGGTGTGCAGGAGAATTCCAGGGGAAGATGGACTGTGACAGCTGCGGTAATAAAAACACAGGATGTTCTAGTCACACACAAGCACAAAGAGAGTCTCACAAGAATACAGAGTAATTCGTATAATATGAGAATTCCTTATTATTCTTACAATTAATAATTACTAATACCAATTAATAACAGTATTTGACACAAAAAGTTTTTAACATTCCAGCAGACATAATAGGCAAGGCAAGGAAATTGTATTTGTATAGCACATTTTTATACATTGGCAAATCAGTGTTTTTAGAAAAGAATATAAAAGAAAACAGAAAATAATGACAGATAATAGCAATAAACAAAATAATTTAAAATTTGTAATATTTAGATTTTAAACATTTTTGAGCCCCAGCTTCTGTGTTTAGTCCTACAACTACTGAAAGAATGTAAACTAACACACAATGAACTCCAAATAACAAAAATGTGCATATAAAGGGAAGCAAGCCATAAAAGAATGAAAAATAATTCTAGATATACAGTGGGTGACCCTGTCACTGCTGTTTAAAAGAAGTGTGGTACAATGCCCATGATTGTGGTCCTTTTAATTAATCTCTACTACCATAGTCATCATCAAATGGTGCAAATTTGTCTGATAAACATATAAAGCTTAAGTATACAAGATCTATGTAATAGCAACAGTCTAACAACAGAAGTCTGTTTTAAGCTTTAAACGATTAGTGACTAAAACCACCTTTAAGGGAACAGGTAGGTTTTTTTTATCTCAGTACTTGTAGATGGAGCAGACAAGAACCTATAGTAGTAATATAGTATAATAGTAATAGTCTGTCTTGTGTGTAGCGTATTCTCTTTTTTGTGCATTTTATCATTCATGCTCATCTGTTAAAAAAACAGCTCAGCTCACCCTGAGTGTCTATGACCAAACTGCTTTCTCATGATAGTGATTTATAAATTGTGTTCTTTTCACTTTACACCGGCTTCTAAATGACTGTGCCATCATATGACTGTATGACGGTGTTTGGTAAATAATATTCAGTTTTGTTCACTTGTTAGGTCAAAATTGAGTCGAGCAGTTGAGCAATTGCGGAAGGTTGGCTGCATCCATAAGAATATTTGATAATTATACTGTAATATCAGTTGTTGATATTGTTTAAACCTGCATATGCTCATATATGAGTAAAGTTGGTCTGAAGCTGGCACATCTTGAATGTTGTAGACAAATGCTACTAGAAAATGTGTCCCTATGGCTAAAGTCAACAAAAGATGCTTTCGTACTGCAAGGCAAGGCATGTTTATTTGTTTAGAACATTTTGTACACAGGGTAATTCAAATAGTGAAGTGCAGAGATAAAATCGTTGTTCGGACATTGGTGCTCAGTCGAACGAAAGCGCAGCTAAGCAGGTGAGTCTTTAGCTCGGATTTAAACGTGACTAAAGTGTTGATTAAAGTGTCTTGATATCCTCTGGAAGCTGGTTCCATCTGTGGGTCGCATGGTAACAAATGGAGTAGTTTCCCTTTTTTGAATTGCGTGTGTATTCACTGATCATGTCTGATAGGTATTTGGGTGCTAACTTATGTTTGGTCTTATATACGAGCAGCAGAACTTTAAAATCTATTCTGAAGGAGACCGACAGCCAATGACTTGTGTGACTAAAGTGTCTTGATCTTCTCTGGAAGCTGGTTCCATCTGTGGGTCGCATGGTAACTAATGGAGTAGTTTCCCTTTTTTGAATTAACCCAGGGTAGCTCAAATTTATTTGATCTGATGGATCTCAGCTCCCTGTTTGGTGTGTATTCACTGATCATGTCTGATAGGTATTTGGGTGCTAACTTATGTTTGGTCTTATATACGAGCAGCAGAACTTTAAAATCTATTCTGAAGGAGACCGACAGCCAATGACTTAAGAACTGGTGAAATGTGTTCTGAATTTCTATTTTTCGTTAGAATTGGAACCGCTACATTCTGAACGAGCTGTAGCTATTTAATGTGTTTTTTAGAAAGAACGGTGAGAAGAGCGTTACAGTAGTCCAGCCTGCTGAAGATGACAGCATGAATCATTTTCTCTAAGTCTGGAAAGAATGCATCTGATTCTTGCAATGTTTCTAAGATGGTAATAAACAGATTTAGACATTGCTTTGTTGGCTATTGAAACTAAAATCAGATTCCAGAATCACCTCAAGATTCCTGACCTGATTTGTAGTTGTTAGGCCCTTGGCAGTGAGATACGTGTTAACCTCAACAACCTCGCTGAAAAGTTCTCTTTTGGTCACAAATGACAGATGTTTTGAGTGGCCTTTACGTCTGAGTTTCATAGTTTAAGTGTTTTCTTTTTTATTTCTACCTCATTACAAATATTTTTTTACATATTGGAGTGCTGAGATACTAAGTTTTCTGGTGTAGTTCTAGCATTTATTTTTGTAAATAGTTATCACTATATCAACGTTTTTGTTTTTTTTTGCCAATGGTTAGTTTGAGATAGGAGTTCTCTTTCAAAGTTTTAAATGAGTACCTTAACTTGAATGGCACTTTAACAGATTAGACAGGTTAAGAAAAGGCTCAGGAGGAAAAGGCAGAAAGAACAGATCTGGGATAATTTACACTCTGTCAGCTCAGTGAATTGAGTTGGCAATCCACAGACCAGAGACGAATGGAAAAAAAAGAGAAAAGTTATAAAGAACGATGAAATTAGGTATCATTATACACTATATCCAGCTAACAGGGATTGAAGCATGAAAGAGTGTTGAGTGGAAAATAAAATTACATTTGTCACCAGAGATAACAAGATCATCTCCCTTTTTTCAGCCATCCAAGTTCATATTTCTTTGCAATAGAGGAAATGAATACAATCATGTATATTTATTATGAAAAATGATAGAAGTGGAGTCCCACTGTGCTCTCGGAACAGGAGGGAAGATGCTCTTTGAAACAATGAGATGACTGATTTTTTGTGACAAGTCAGCTCTGGGGTGAATCTTCCAGCAGATGCAGTGAACAAAAGAGGATTTTCATGTTTTTTCCCAAAACAATTTAAATAAAATGTGTTTGTGGCATTATTCACCAAGCAACCATGGGATCTCCTTTGCTCTGAACAACTGTAAGTCTCAAGGGAAAGCAGCACACTCATTCTTTGACCGCATTTTGGTACAGTGTGCATTCTCATTTGGTGATATGGGGATAATTTGTGCCTGGATAATTTCCTTTTGCACATCTCTGCTTTACTATTCAGATTGAGTGACACGCGCCAGGACTGCTATTCCTGATCTTCATGCAGCAAATGGGGGAGCTGTTGAGCTATCTTTATAAACCTACTCTCATCATACTCATCTCCACCACCTCCAACCTGTTGTTGGTAATTAAATGATAAATGTCTGCCATAGAAATAGAAGTCATAGATTGTTCCTCCCTCCACTATGTGCAAATGGGCATGCCAAGATGATGACTGCTGTGCTGCAAATATTGACAGAAAATGCCAGCTGGATAGATTACCATTTGCTCCTGTCTCTGGTCAGTCTTATTCTTTTTAGGAGTTGGGGGATGATATAACCACATCTCATTGTTACAGCAGCTCAGCATCATTGTTTAATTCCAGATGATTCACTCGTCAGAGGAATCAGACATACTCTTTACCCTCGGTTAATTAAAAAGCAACAGAATGTTCCAGAAAGCAGACTGAGGTTTAAACCAGCTGTGTACTGTTCAGCCCGAGTCCCTTCTCACTCAAATTGATTTCAAATGTAAACAATATTTTCCACACAACAGGCATTTTGCTCCATAATCAGATTTGTCCTGTCTTTCATGCGATCCCTACAAGAAGCGCATGCATTTGCAAATGACATCCATTACTTCCGAGGAAGATCTAATAAGCTCCCTCTCACTTTTCGGCTCAAATGCATTACAAGTTTCTAAGGCGTATTTGGGAGTATTGCCAAAGTGGCCTTAATGTTTTCATTGCATATTTCATCAAAGCTGCAAATCAATGATGATACAATCCTATGAGTTTTAACCCACGCTATTCCCATTCATTTTTTTGTTTGTGTACTAGCCCACAGATGGTCTAACACATGAGTAAAAGCAACATACTGTACTTTCGCATGAAAACCTAGATTTGATCCAACTTGTTGTTTTGAATATGCGCTGTCTATTCAACACAGCTCTAAACTTGAATAGTGTCATAAAATGAAGATCTAAAGATATACCTTTCCATTAAACAATTAAAGATAGCCTTTTACTTTCCTGAACATTTCTTGTGATTGAAAAAATTATAGTAGAT
Organism: Danionella dracula; assembly: GCA_900490495.1. Classification (NCBI taxonomy): domain Eukaryota; kingdom Metazoa; phylum Chordata; class Actinopteri; order Cypriniformes; family Danionidae; genus Danionella; species Danionella dracula. The sequence continues at coordinate 2,892,624 of UELW01000006.1, forward strand.
GTTATAGTTTTCATTATTTTAGACCATCTTGTAGTTGCATAGTTTAAAAGGAAAGACTTCTTCCCACTTTTGCTTGTCTAAACAGTATTTTCAGAAACTCATGGGGAACTTCAAAATAAATTGTATACAATGTGCTGCCAAAGTACTGCAAATATATAGACCCGTCACAGTAATACAAGACTTGGGGAAGGGTATCAATAGCATTCTTGAAATAATATGCATGAACAATGTGTTAATAATATTGAAATTTGTATGAATATAGTTAGATTTAGTAGGCAGTGTATTGAAAAGTATTCAAAGTGATTTACTCTGTCAAAAGTTTAGTAATTTCCTGATTAAGCACAGCCCAAGTGTAAAGCAAAGAGTATTTGGACTTATGAATTAATATATATATTTATCAAAAATCTTACTTCCTTTTTGGAACAAAGTTTTCGGAATTTTTTTTCTTTCTTGTGTATATTACACAAGAAAGTGTAGATCTCCTTCTATGGGCATTGCAGCTGTGGTTCATTTTACAATTCAGATTCAGGGTCGGAATTCTGGATTATAACTGTATTTATAACATTTTCAGTCATAGTTTTATTAGGCTAGTTTTTTATGTCAGTTTATATGGTATTAGTTCAGCTACCTCTGGAACTTAAAAAAAGGGTATGTTTCTCTCCGAAAATATCTTGAATTTAAGACTATTTTGAAGTAACAAGAATGCCACAGTACTCTAAAGCTACTTAAGTGTAACATGATATTGGCCAAAACATGATTCAAGTCTAATAGTTTTACTTACTGTACATTAGAAGGGTTAATGAATCTTTTGTGTGAGTCTGTTGTTGCAGGATTTCAATACCACTCATATTTGATGTCTCAAATATTAATTGTTGTTTTTTACTGGCGTGCAGAATATTTAGAAAGCATTGTGCAGAATAAAGCATGGTACGTTTTGGTCAAGAGTTTGTTACTTTCAGTTAAGTGTCACAACACAAAAATCTTTTTTAAAAGGTCTTACTAGAGTTTTGCAAAGAAATGATAGCTTGTCATTGCAAAAACAAACACAAAAGCAAAGACTCTGACTTGCGTTGTTTAGAGCCATAAACATAAGCATGTCCGGGAGGCTAAATGCAACTCTCAGGTCTGTGTCGGCATTATCCGCAAAGGTCCAGGCCTGCAGGAACTCATTGAATTGGCAGACTGTAATAGAGAAAACAGGATACATTAAAAGCCACTGCCGGTGACACCCCACAGCAAGAGTCTGGCGACCACTGCAGTCATTACTCTTTTAAAACTGCTGACCAAAGCCATCGCAGCACCCTGGATGTCTGACAACACACAACTCCTACCTGCCAGGAACAGACAGACAGCAGGAGACAGAAAGATAAAAAGAAAGAGAAATCAAATGAGCTGTGTAAGAGAAACCAAGGCACAAGGGAGCTTGATTCCAGTTCAAGGAGAGAAGATGAAGGGGAATGAATGAGATTAACAGGGCCGATGCATGAAATTGCAATTTTATGGGTCCAGGTTCTCTGTTTTTGTGAACACAGCCATGACGGATCCAGGTTAATTTCACAGAAATTAGTTAACAGAGGCCCACTTGCCCTTGAGGGGCACATAGTCTATCATTTAGGATAGTCTGGGAAATCAGAGGTTTTCAATAAATAATACATTAAAAACTCAAAGGAGTCAATCTATTAAGATTCGATACAAATTGTTCCCGAATGCATGTTAATACTTTCAGAATAGTATAATTACACAAACTGCTTTTTATTTTGATTATGTTGCAGATCAATTATGCCTTAGAAAGCTCCTCGTTGTAATAGAAAAATCACCAAAAAACACCCTATGTTGCAAAGGTCTGACTGTGAGAGTAACTCTAAAACTGTGAGAGGAACTATTAAATCTCAATCTATCCATCACACTCTACTCTTATGTCATCCAGGGGACAGATTCAGTAATGCATGCATAATTAATGAATATTCATAAAAGGAATTAAATATGAATGCAGACAATTGCTTTCAAAAGAGCCTCCAACAACCCAAATTTCAACCTCAGCATTATTTTCCATAAACCATCTGATGAATGTTGAGTTGTGTGGTGAAAAAACATGTGCCCACATGATAAACAGAGTACAAGTTGTAGTAAGGCAAGATTATTCTGCTTTTCTTTCTAAATATGTGTAAGATATATGTATATGTGCAACCCATGTTATCAGTCTCTACAGCATTATTACAGCTTACATTCATTAATTCATTATACCAAATAATAAACACTACTTGACACAAACAGCTCATTAATTTGACTCTGTCAAATATAAGTTTAGCATAAAGTCAAAAGGAGAGCATTTTGCTATGCTTGTTTGCACCGCATATATTATAAGATCCCGTACAACACATTGCAAAAGCATATCTGGCACACGCGTCCTTAGCATCCGGTTTCTAGAGGAAGAGGTTTATTGCTGTCGAAACATCTTTGTTTAACAAGTTGTTTTTGTCTACGTGTGTAGGTTGATGTTTATTTTAGTGATGTGGTGGATCAGCAGTTGACTGATTTCCAAGCAAAGGAAATTGTCCATCATTTCCAGCACTATCAAAATGTTGAGCAACATCCAGTGTGCTGAGGGACAATCTGTTTTTGGGTTCACCTCACGGTTGAAAAAGCTCTGGATTTGTAAAGAAATGTTACTTACCTCCCACTGAGCACAAAGTGTCAACTTTTCCAAGACATCAATTCTGTAGCAAAAGACTGCATACAAACATGATTTGAACTTTTATGTTTAATGTCCCATGTTTGCTGGTATTTTAAACTTATATCCATTATAAAACACATTTAAATTTGTGAGGATGATGATCAATAATTTAGAAATGCTGCCCTAGCATCTAAACAGATGGCAGTGGTGGAGTTGGTTGTCCTGTAACTAGAAGATTGGTAATTCCCATCCCCAGCAGGTCCATTCTGCCATTGTGGCCCTGGGCAAGCCACTTCACCCGCATGGCCCTGTATGGATGTGTGTGACTGGTGGGGTGTGCTTGGTCAGTAGGCCTTTGGCTTGTATTGGCAGCCATGTCCTGTCAGACTAACCTATGGCAACTAAGGGCTACCAAGGTAGCTTATCATCACCAGTGTGTGAATGTGGAGTGTATAAATAATTCTTAATTCTCTAAACACTGTAAACCATCTAAGCTCTGGAAAACCATTTTATATATTGAACACATTGTTATTATTAACATTATTATAATTATCATGTCATTATTATTAGAACAAACCTCCCTCATTCGACAACTAAAACAGCTCTCCTGCCTTCTCCCCTTCACTGCTTCCTAACCTCATGCAAGGGGGGGGTAATCTCTGGCTCCAGTCGCTTCTCAGACCCGAGACCCTTCTTCAACAGCTCACCTAAGTTTACTCCTCCTTACTCGCCAAAACGGCTTGCACCACTAGGCAATTATATGTCAAGTGAACTTGTGAAATAGAAGTTAATGAGTTTGCTCTCAAAAAAATTAAAGTACAAGTTTATGAATCTTTTTTTTTCTCGTGACTGCTTCTGACAGCTCCCTGTGTGTTTACAGGGGTACTTTTAAAATTCTTTTGACAAGTAGCTTTGCAATTACATTATGGGTTTTTCCCTGTAGGGCTAAAATAAGTTGACACATACTAGCAAAGTTACTTAAGGCAACAACCTTATGTAAGTCCACCATAAGAGTGCTGTGCTGAAGCACGAGTGCTGGAGGTTACAGGCAGTGGTGTTTAAGATCCTTGTTAGTGTGCCCACCACCTACGCTATTTCAAATCTTAAACCTTAGGGGTCACATTTGCGGCATTAGCTGTGCAGGTAAACTTTACTCTCGGGATCTCTGCTTAGCAATCTTGCTAGTTACAGGGGCTGCTTTCCATGCCAGTTTGGGGTGGGTCAAGAAGAACCAGAGGGGTACTGTGGTGCCTATAACTGAGTGCAATTCAAAGTTTAGAATTTCTAAGTAACAGTCAAAAACTGAGTGGAAACATCACCACATTCTCCCAGAAGCTCTGTTTGTTATAGAAACCCTTTTGAGGGAACGTTAACGGCTAGAAAGTCATTGTAATCATAAATTAATAACTCTGAATCCATGGGTTAGATTTTTAAGGCTGTCAGTTGCCAGGTCGAAAAGAGCAGTTTGTTGTTACAATATAAACTTGATGTTTGAATGCTTTCTGAGGAGATTGCTTGGAGTTTATATTTTTAACAAACTTGCATGGCAGGTAAGATCTAAACGGTGTTTTATTAAGATGATGAGGTATGAATAATAATGAGGGTTTGTAGTAAATACTGAACACATTAGAATTCCAGCTACGAATTAGAACTCTTTATATGTAAACTTCGTGCCATCATTGAAATAAACACATTATTACATATTGCAACCTAAACAATAATTTACTAAGAGTTATTCAACAGTTAAATTCAGAGTATGTTTCTGATTTGTAAATTATAAAAATTTCAGATTGCCTTGACTTGCTCTACTAATAGCAAAAGTACAGACTTTGTTTTTATTTTTTTTTTAGTAATAAGCAAACAAGCTGATTATGGAACACTAAATAAAGTGTCTGCTTTTATTTCTTGTATTTTCTTTCTATAAATACAAACTTTTTTATATCAAACACAAATTTTGAAGAAAACCATGCTAATGAGTTTGCATTACTTAGATTGTATTTTTCTGTTCTTAAACAATTCATTGAAACTGAATCATTTTGCTGCAAGCTTCAGTTCGACGCCTGTCTGGGAGCACAGACATGCTTAATGAAAATTATAATGGAGTCTAGGCTTTTTGCCATCATTCTAAATTCCTGCCATCTAAGAATAGTGGAAAGATACTATTTGATGACTTTGAGAGCTAATTTAGATGTAAAAAGCTTTTGAATGAGCTTTATCACCAAATCGCCTGGAACAAGCATGTTTATAATGAGGATCAAAATGGCTAGGAGCCTTTAACTTAAAAGTCTGGGGATTGATTATTGTGTGGGCCACTCTCCTTCTCTAACTTTTATCTGTCAGCTTACTTCAGGTCGAGACACTTCACATCTACTATAATTTTGTATCCAGAGACAGAGTCTGTCACAACAGTTTGCAAAGTTGCAGCAGAATTAATTCCCAACAGTTTGAAACGGAATAAGTTTGAAAGTTGTTCAGTTCAACATTAAGCACTTTCATAAACAATGTTTTTTGTATGTCTGTGTGATTCACAGGAAAACAAGCATCCTTAAACACTGAAACAGGTGGAAAAAACTCACTGATTTCAAGTGTGAAACAGTCTGTTAATACAAACTAAATAACATAAGAATCAAACAATAACAATAATTTTCTTTAAAAATGTGAAGCAACACACAAGGCTAACGGTCTCCAAAAATATGTCTAAAACAAACAGCTGTTTAACCCGCGTTCACGCTCAGATTTGGAAATGTGTGGAATGTTTCTGAATGCACAAAATAAATTGTCTATTTGCTTTTCCTGTAGGTGAAATTTGTCCTCTGCCTTTGCTGGGTATCGGGTGACTTCCCTAAGAAGCTCCTTGAGGATTCTTTTAAAAATATCAACTTACGATACATCTACACTGCTACACTGCACTGTTTGTATAGTATTCCCTGTAATACTTTCTCTGCTTTTACACACTAATTCAAAATCACACCTACCTTTGACTTGACATTAAAAAAAACTACAATTTTAGTCTCAATGTGAGGATACAGTGATAAAAGTTATATTTTAATGTGTCTTTGCAATGACAGGATTGAATGATTTATAGTCTGCTGCAATGAATCATAATATATTTGGGTCCCTGCGATTAAGAAGAATGTTTTACCCCCAACTTGATCAGAAAACTGGTCTAAATGGATGGTCTTATTCTTTTTTTTTTTTTTTTTTTTTTTTTTTTTTTTACCTGTCCTGTCCTACTTCAAAGCAGCCCCATGAGAAGTGAGGTGCTTCGTATGAGTTGGTCAGTTTTGCTCTTTCCAGAGAATTGAAGATATTATATATTGATTATTCCTCTGGATAGAAGCTTTTAATTTATTTCATTCGCATTCATCACAATAATTACATTAAGCAATCATATAAACATACATCAGGACAGGACGGTGTTAAAAAAAAAAAAGGGGAAAGAGGAGAGAAGTAATTGAGGGGAAAACAGAGGTAGAGAAGTTTTGGAGGGGGAAAGAGAAGGTGAGAGGTAATTGTGGGGGAAGGAGTCAAGATTCAGTTGAAAATGAGAATAAGTAAAATAAATAATATTAGATACCTACCTTATTACATCCAAGTAGTTCGCATCTTTCTACAGATATGCATACAAATATAAATATACATACATACATACATACAAGCAGATAAACACGCAGAATAATAATAATAATAATAATAAATAGAATTAGTAATCATATATATATATATATATATATATATATATATATATATATATATATATATACACACACACACACATACACATATACATATATATATATATATATATACATACATACATACACATATATACATATACATATACATACATACATACATACATACATACATACATACACATACATACATACACACATATATATACACATACATACATACATACATACATACATACACACATACATACATACACACATATATATACACATACACATAAGTAATTGAGTGTTACAGGACAGGTGACCTAAACCTCAAGCATCTAGAAGCGACCAAACATCCCAGGTGTCGTGACTAACCTTCTATGTCCCAAATGAAATGTGGGATCTGCCTCAAGCCAAGTCCCATATATGGTCAGGAACTACCCAGATATCCAGCCCACCCCCCACAGAACGACAAGTTTTGGGGCCTGGGACCCGGAGCCGGACCCGCCCCACCTCCCCTGGCAAAGTCGGCAACCCCAGAGAGCAATGCCCGGGGCCCCAGTGGGCCCGCTGCAGCAGGAGGTCGACCAGCCCAAAGCTAGGCGGGAATGCAGCCCCTAACAGTGCGGGCAGAGACTGGGAGGCCCCACCCACAAGCACCGCCATGCCCATATCCCCCCGCGGTAGGCCCCCAGTCCCGGGCACCTCCGTGGACCCGCAAGAAAAAAGGGAGGACGGCCAAGGGACCAGATGGGCGCGGGTAGGGACACCACTCCAGACACGGCAGGACCCCCCCCCGGGCCACACCCCGACCCCATGCACACATCAACCAGCAGTCCCCCAACACACACTCACCCCTACCAGCAGCCCCCCAAACCTAACCCCACGCACACCCCTACCAGCAACCCCCCCCCCACTAAATCAACCCCTTCCAGTCATCCAGTCATCCATCTACCCACTCATTCAGTCTTCCTGTCCCGGGAAGTAGCCAGTTACTCACCTGCAGCCCGCACCCGCCCCCGCAGCTACCCACACCCCCGTGATGGTGGGCCCTTACCCCCCAAGAGGGAAGACGGGGGCAGTCGTCCACCCATTCCCCAACATCTGCTCCCAGTTGTCATGTAATGCAGGTATATGTGGTTGTGTTGGAGAGATAAAATGCAATAAAAGAGGGAATGGTGTCCTGGAGTGTCACCGTCGTTTGGCGGATGATGTCCAGGCACCACCCCCCGCCCTACATATCTAATGTGTATTTAAAATGAGGGTAGCCTTCTCCGTCGTATATTGTGGGAGGTGTCACAGATCTGCAGCCTCCTCCCACCAAGATTTAGACAGAGAGACTAGCCCTCCAGGCCTAAATGTAGTGTGTCCTTGCAAGTGTTGTAAGGGGCCCAGGGGTTGCCCAACCCCGGAAGCGAGGCAGTGGCAGGTGAGATTGGCTTACTGTCCGCTCCGGGAGGAAGGCCCACCTGGTGCCCTGGAGATGTTCTGTGTCCTATGTGATTAAAACTGAGAGTGATTTCAAGTGTGAAACAGTCTGTTAATACAAACTAAATAACATAAGAATCAAACAATAACAATAATTTTCTTTAAAAATGTGAAGCAACACACAAGGCTAACGGTCTCCAAAAATATGTCTAAAACAAACAGCTGTTTAACCCGCGTTCACGCTCAGATTTGGAAATGTGTGGAATGTTTCTGAATGCACAAAATAAATTGTCTATTTGCTTTTCCTGTAGGTGAAATTTGTCCTCTGCCTTTGCTGGGTATCGGGTGACTTCCCTAAGAAGCTCCTTGAGGATTCTTTTAAAAATATCAACTTACAATACATCTACACTGCTACACTGCACTGTTTGTATAGTATTCCCTGTAATACTTTCTCTGCTTTTACACACTAATTCAAAATCACACCTACCTTTGACTTGACATTAAAAAAAACTACAATTTTAGTCTCAATGTGAGGATACAGTGATAAAAGTTATATTTTAATGTGTCTTTGCAATGACAGGATTGAATGATTTATAGTCTGCTGCAATGAATCATAATATATTTGGGTCCCTGCGATTAAGAAGAATGTTTTACCCCCAACTTGATCAGAAAACTGGTCTAAATGGATGGTCTTATTCTGAATTGATTATATGCATTTTTTTGGTGAAGAACTGCCACTGAGATATTGACATTGCAGTGGTTTTAGAATCATTAAGGAAAAGGATACTCGGTTGATTGACTAGCTGAATTCATGAGATTATATTTGTTTCACGTAGTCTTGACTGTCATGAAAATGTTCTATGTAAAATGGTAGGTGTAAATCTGGCTAAGATAATTTCCATTCTATTACCACCAACTCCGATTGATTTTCAGTTGCAATTCTAGAAATATCTACACTGTGATACATTGTCAGGCCGCAGAAACACTTTTTTTGTGAGAGTGCTTTTAAAAGTAGCAATTCTTATCTGGAGAGTGTCACACAAATCAAGCTATTAAAACAAGATTTACAAGATCAATCAGTTAAGTTATCTCACAGCCAACATTCCAGTTTAATCAACCCTTCTTTTGGTAGAAAAAATAAAGTGTTTATACTGATTTGCTTTAGTGCAGTAAATAAATGCAGAGTTTTAAATAGTTATGTAATCTTTTACTCAATGACTAATGTTAAATGAGTCACTGACTCACAGAAATGAAACCTTGAGGCATCAATTTGTTAAATTACCTGATTTCCTCTAAGGGGTGTACTTACTTTTGCAGTCCTCCGTATTTAGTTTTCTTTGGAGACCAGCTGTACAATCACTACTTTACAATGTAGCAGTTGGATTTCTGTTTCACGTCATAAGATATAACAAATATTTAGAAGAACTGAGAGGGGTTTACTCACTATAAATATAAATAATATAAATATAAATGAAGTATGCTAATATAAATGAAGTCACATGCCATGCCAACAATTTTTTCACACAAACAGGTTAAACATCCCCCGATCGTGAGTTAATCTGCACAAAAGCTTGTGATGATATCTGTTATAGTAGTTATGATATTCACTTTGCTTCATATAATGTTTCTTTTTCATGTCACTAATATATATAAAATACTATGCTGATAGTATACCTTGAGCCGCAAAACCAAAAAATTGCAGCTCCTTGCAACAATCTTACTCCCTGGTAGGTTCTTGTTTCTTGCTCACTCCCCCTTTTACAGCTCCCTAATCACAACAATTCTGTCTTACTTCTACATATTCATTGAAGCTAATGTTCCTATCTGACTAAAATTGAGAAAGCAGAACATATTTTTATTGTTGAACTAATAGGTGGAGGCATATTATTCATTAATTCCTAAAATAACCACTGGCTATAAAACTTTTTCTGTCTTATTATTTACAGTGCTCAACTTATATTACTATACCCTTTTTAAAAAGTATAAACTGAACCAGTAGCTGAATGAACAAAAGAGCAATTTTCAAACTTTTCAAAGGGCTTACTTAGTTTTAGAGCCTGGGTGCTGGAGAGTGATGCTCAGCTTCATAATTCAGAATTGTTCTTCTTCTGAAGTGTTTTTTGGATCACTGTAGTGTGGAAAAAGTACACGACAACCAAGTGGACGGAGTGATGGCAGAATATTCTTCTTGAGTATAGAGCAGTACATTGTTGAGTTCACCATACTATCAATGAAATACAGCTCCTCAACACCAGCAGCACTCAAGCAGCCATGCATCTCCATCTTTCTTACATTTTTGGATCACTTCTGCTAAAGTTATTTTACTGATATGTAAAGCTTTGCTTATCTTCCTGTAGCCCCATCTTTTCTGTGTTAAACAATGATTTCCTTTTTCAGATTTTGTGACATTTCTCTGACATGAGGAACCATTACTTATAGCATTAAATGGGAAGGACTTTTCTTTATGTAATGCCCTTTTGCAGTCACCTGTCTGCTGGATATTTCTTAAATTAATCGTTAGACTCGCCTGTGGTTGAATCCCTAAGAATCAGAATTGTGTAGACTATTATTTAGGTTCATTCATTTTTGTAACATGGGCTAGGAAAATCCCTTTTTTTGTGAGTACAAATGAACAAATATTGTTTGCAATCAATGGCCCAAATTTTGAGAATATTTTTGGTATACTATGTCATAAAACACTTAATGATCAAGCAATTCTAACAAGCCTCAAATGCCATGGAGGGTTTTAAGTATGCATTTAAAAAAAATATTTTTCATATCAATAAAGTTTTCTTTTGTGTGTGATATCATAGTTTCCCCGGACAAATTCAATTGATTTGTTCCTTTGTGAGAAGCTCTAGTCCAGAACTGACAGTCCTTGAGCAGCAGTCCAGTTAAGTCAAGTGTTAACCGAAAGCTATATTTTATAAAACATTTTGTTTCCTAGCACCTGTACTTTAATTCAGATTTCAAATTCTCCAGTGAAAAACCGAAGGACAATATTGACAAGAAAACAAGGATTTTTTTTAAATAAATGTACTGCTACAATTTTTTTTGACAGGGACAGGCAGCTTTTCTTATTTCCTAAAATAATAGTGAATTTGTCCTTCCATCTTTTAGTCAAGAGCATTTTTGTGTGCTGCAATGTGCACTGTGACAAACTGTCTTGTGTGTGCCCAGAAGTTCAGCATCACTCTGGTTTCTTCTGCGCGTCGGTGAACACTGGGAATTTTTCATGAGCTCTAAGTGGCGAAAAGTGTGTGTAAGCATTTTTATCCGCTGGCCCTTTTAATTAAATAAGCTTGGACGAGTTTGAAGTTTTAGCACTGAGCTTAGACATTTAAAACATACATCTTCATGTCAATTTAGGTCTTATCAGCACTGACCCATTATAGCCCTGTCACTGTTGCTCATAAATAAGGGATCGTTAAATATGTTATCAGTGCTGACCCAGACCTATCGAGGCTAGGGGGATTTGCAAACGCTCGATGTACAAACACAAGCATACATTTAAAGGCACACAAACTCAGCTTTGTGACTGGTCTCTCACCGTCCATTTTGTGATCAATCTTGAGTCAGCTGAGCTGTCCCAGTTTCCACAAGAGACTTGTGTTAGCAAGACTCATCGATTTCCTTACCCAAAAGAGACACCTTGTCTGCTATTCTAGCAGATATTAACAGAATAACTCCTTGCTCTGTGCTCGCAGTGGCTGCCTGCAGAGACGTTATTCAGCAGAAAATATGGTGTATTTGTACTGGAATATCTGAACACATCAGCTCCACACTTGCTGTTATCAGGGAGAGTCGAGGAAAGGATCAGGAAATGGATTTTTCATGGAACTTATTTGTCTGCTCTTCTGTGCTTCCTAAATGATAGACTGAACCAGCATTGGGTAGCATCAGTCTTTACCCCCCAAAAATGCAGACGTAATGCAAATGGGCTATATAAAAACATTCAATTGGCTATATAATACAAGATATTATTTGAAAATATAATTTGACAAACTTTATAGAGACCTTTCATAAAATAAAACTCTAAAACTTGCAGTAAATTACTTTTTTTGCTCCTCACTGGAACTTTTGCTGCTATCCCCAATCAAGAAATATGTTAATGTATAATTTGACACGCATATTTTTCTCATAGTCCTTCCAACTGATAAATGTATATATTGTTGTTGTGTTGATGGTTTATTGTTAAAACATTTATGATTTTAGACGATAGATAAAAGCTGTTAAAGGATTGATGCTTTCTGTAACTTGTTGTGTAATCTCATTACTCATGGAATCGCATGATGATGTGCTGTTGACACTGGTTCCTCTCTGTTAGAAAGCTCCTTTTTATGACCATTTTCTGACTAGTGCATGCCCTTTCTCCTCATGTTTCTATGGGATTCCTTCAGCATTCCAAGGGCTCCAATCACATTCTAAAAACACAGCTCTCAGCTGAGTTGGTGTCTTTAAAGTGAAAATTTGTGTGAGTATTCTGTGCAGAGCAAATTGCTGTCTTTTCCTCCTTGTGAGTTGAAAAAAAAAACATATACGAATGGATAATGTGTCAGCTGCAGCAGTTAATTCTTTAAAGAGATAGTGAAACCATTGATTGCTCAATTTTTGCTACCTTGAATTGTGCAAGGACACCTACAAGGGTCCAAATGTTCCGGAACTTTCTTGTATGATGGCCTGCATGTTATTCTGATTTTGGAACTAGCAAATCACTCCTTAAAAGAGTTCTCAGCATGACTTTGTGGTTTGCTGCTTTTATAAAATAATTCAGAAAACTAGCATCCGAAGCATCTTGTATAACTTCGCTAACTCTCTGGCATATGTTTTAAGCGGCGGATGCCCTTCCAGCTGCAACCCATCGCTGGGAAACATTTACACAAACACTCATACTCTACGGACAATTGTTTTTTCTCAATTCACTTATACTGCATGTCTTTGGACTTGTGGGGAAAACTGGAGCACCCGGAGAAAACTCACGTGATCGCAGGGAGAACATGCAAACTCCACACAGATACGCCAACCGACCCAGCCGAGGCTCGAACCATCGACCTTCTTGCTGTGAGACGACCGTGCTAACCACTGCGCTACTGTGACGCTCCTGTCAGCATTATATAATACAGAAAAATCAAATAAAGTAATACATGCACTGTAAAATCACAGAAAATCCTGTATTGAAACGTGAGGAAGTACTCCTTTTAAAACCAAACATTCACTTTACTTTGGTGTAAAAATAGATTTTTCAAATGTTTATTACATTGTAAATATTTATCACTTCTTGCTTTTAACCTTTGACTGGCTTTACAACAGTACAATACTCTTGCAATACTCAGTTTCTAAAGAAAGGAAAGTTATCTATGCAAATATAATCAACACCAATGGATTTAGGCATTGAAGAATAACATGGAATAACTTAAGAAAAATTTATTAGTTTACTTTACCAAAACAATCAATCAAATTTTTTTTAATACTGTTAAAACACATCTCACTCTACTTTGAAACGTGTGTTTTGGAGGTATGTTGTTGATAATGTAGAAGTGCTATGTGTCTTCGTGAGGTGTTGAGATTAACCTTGCTTAAGTAATGGAGTTTGGATTTTCTTTATGTTCTCCTCTTCTTCGGCAATATTGTTTTTTTCCCTTGTCCTGTGCTCACTAATTGTTTTCCTTGTGTCTCCTATTCTGCTCATCTGAGTTTCAATCACGACATCCACCTGCCGCCTGTCAGCCTTGACTGGTTCGCTATTTAAGCTTGCCGTCGGCACAGTCTGGTTGTGAGTTGATTACTTGTCTATGCGGACTCTAACCTGTACACGTACCCCCGTGTGGTGAAGTCTCGTCTGTGCCCCCACCTGCTTGAACCCAGACGGAAGCTAGCCTCACCTGCTCCTCTGCTCTCATCCTTCAGGTGGCTGCTCCTTCCCGGAGACGTGAGATCCTGCCTCTCCGCTTTTGGACAGTGCTCCTCGAGAGCCTTTTCCGTTGCTACTTTTTCCCTCGTGGGAAAAATTGTGGACATTGAAATAAAGAGTAAGCCAGACTCAACTCTCGCATCTGGGTCCTCATCAGTGTTCCCTCGTCACAGTCTAGTTGCTGTGCTCAATCTTGCCATGTGAAAAAGCTGTCGTTCTCAACTTGGTTGCAGAGTTTGACTGGTCTTTACCTAGTGTTAGACCTTCTACACTGCTACTTCTGCCTATGGCTGGGTTTCAACCAAGTTTTATTGGTAGCTTATTAATCACACAACTAATCCTATATAAATCTTGACTTGCAAGTGTATCTAATGCTGATACTGGTTTGAAGAGAAAAGGTTCAGCAGTAGCACTAAGTACTATTTTATGTTTTATTTAGATTTTTCTTTTGCTTTTGTATTTTGTAAAATTACAAAAATAACTGATGATTTATATTACTTAAACCAGTTTTAGTTTACAAAATAATTTTACATCTGACTAAAACTTTCACATAGAACTGTACATTCACCTTCAGAGTTAAGACCCAACTTTGTTTGTTAATAATTCAATTTCATGTCATTACAGTTGGTTTGGTCCGCTACTTAATTACATGTGTGATTGAATTACAATAGATTCCAGAATAAATGGAATTAGCCAGCGAAGGTTGATAATACATGTAATATCTGTCATTAAAATTTCATTAGTATGAACACTGCATTAAGTTTTTTCATTAACTTTCGGGTCATGTAGCATTATTATGTTAGTAATGAAAAAGTGTGGCTAAACAGTTGGCTAAACAAACCGCTGAGTGGTTCACACAACTTGGGAATAGATATGCTACGTTATTGTGGAATATGACAAAATAATGTTTTTCATGAACATTAATGCATGTCTTATGGAGCCTGTAAGGAAATAATGAGCTTTAAAATGGCACAATACTGCCTATTTTCTTAAATCACAGTCTGTAGGTTTGACAGCCACACTAAGTCATATTGCAATATTGATTTTTTTTAGTCTGCAATATACAATGCAGCTCTAGTCAGCATGAAGAAGAGCCAAATGAGGTTTTTCAAGGGCCCCAGAGAGTCTTCTCTTGTACGGTGGGAACTGTCACCTCTTTTTGGCACTTCAATTACCAGAAGCTCATGACCCACAACCACATCATGTACAGGAACTAGCGCTCTGAATGTTAGCACAAAGATAAGATGTTATCTGAGTGATAGTTTTACTTGCAGAGTCTTGTTCTTCATTAATTGGGGGAATGGCGGAAGCTCCTTTATTTCTAGATTCATTAGAGCCCTCCTGTTTTATTAAACTGCGGAGGATTCTCAGCAAAGTAAACTTGCTGAAGACACATGCATTATTCAGAAGTACAAAAGCTGGATGCGCCCGCTATTAAAGTGTTCCATATGATAGTGGAATTGCATTATGTAACCAATTATAAAACCTAAAATTTTAACCAGACAGGACAAATAAATAAAAAACAAGTGATGTAAATCTCAAAAGGTAAAACAAAGGCCTACAATTAAATTGCATAAAGATGTTCTGTGGAAATGTTAGAATTAATTTCAGATGTGAAAAACAGTGTGTACACCAATCCTAAATTAGAAAAAAAATGTGAAGAAAATTCAAAAGACTTTTGCAAAGATTCTCATTTTGGGGTCAGAATGTTCTTGGTCAAACAGTCACCAAAAATGGGATTTTCTGGCCAGAATATTATAAATACAACAGTCCGAAAACTGTACAGTGTCAATGACAACGAGCTGCATTTGTGTTTTAGGATTATCAGCAGATTATATTATTATTATTATAGATCTTATTAAGGGAAACACTTCCACATAAAATGTCATGTAACAAGAGTGAATCTTTTAGGAATTGAAGGAGTGGTATATGACTTATAAAAAAACCTTTGGATAGACAAAGGCTTGCCAGATTCCAAGTAAACGTATAGCCAAACAGGGCCTATCAAAATTGGAATACAAAGCTGGTGTAAAATTAGTCTAGGTGGTCTTTGTGATTTCAAAAGCCATAAAGCACCACTTTTTTAATGAACAGAGACATAGGAGAGTTCTGATACGATCGGTGATTAAGTGTCATTGTAATTATGAAACAGCAAAACAGGGTAGAGCACACACATACTGATTACATTATTCTGTTACGGAAATACTGAATATTTTTTTATCATAAGACTCAACAAACACTTGCTAATGAGGGTAATGTGGCCAATTGTTAATGGATTATGTACCACTAGATTCACCAGCTTCTTCCATACTGTAATCTCAAGATATTCCAACAACAGTTGGCTACCTTGGTAAAAATATACTATCTGTGGTGATTTAAGGGGTAATCAACCAGAGATGTGTGCTTCAATTGAGTTCTTTTAATTCTGGTTAATTGTGTGTAAAAATGGTTATATACAAATCACTCCAGATCAACTAAAACAGACAGAAATATTATTCCTTCCGTTTAAAAATCAAACACAGGTGAATAAATAATTATAAATCAAACTTATAATCATGTATTGAAAGACAAGGGTGTCTTACTTTGTTTTATAAGGGTAATCTCATGCAGCATTACGGTCCTTTTAACAGTGATAGAGTTTTATGTGAGATAAAAAGACACATCTGCTGGAAATGAAGTAGCAATTTCTTTAATTCTGCTGAAACCAATTTAGATTATGTTTCTGGTTGTCAAACATGCCATTTAAAGTGAATGTGGGACCAGCTGGATGAAGAAATTGCAAAAATAGCCTAGAAAAGCTAGTATTAGAAGATGTTTAACTTTCCAAGGGCTGTTTGATTTGAGATGTCTTTGAAATGTTAATGCCATGGAATAATTGCATGTTACACAAAAAGTCTGAAAGTTTTTCCATTTTATGAAATTGATGTTTTCAAACTATTTTTTCTTGTTACAGTTTTCATTTAAAAAACTTAAGCAGACGAAAACAAATGATCAGTACATGTAGTTCATGTAAACTAGATGAGTGGTCCTCATGGAGGAGCCCCAACACTGCACATGTTTGATGTGCTTCTTATCTCAGTACATATTCTTCTCATTAGCTGATTGCAGAAGGTTCGAGCATATAAGCGAGCATATAAAACCACTGACCTATTAAACTGGTATATTTGGAAAAGACACCATTACACCATGTTAAGAAAATGTTTGATATAAAAGGTTTAAAATCCTTAAAATCATGCACATCTGTTACCATGGCGACTGGCCTGCTGGGTTCATCAATGCATACAACATGTGTTTGACACATTCTGCCATGAGCAGGATAAACACAACTAGCATGCTGAGATTTGGTGATGTAGAGCTTTTGAATGTCTTTATCTACCTTCACAAACATTTGGGTTTAAGTGTCCAGTGAGAGTTTACCAAAGGAAGTATATTCTTTCAAAATATAGAGCGATTCTAATACATGTCATGCATACATAATTAAAAGGCTCTCAATAATAACATATGCAATTTGTTTTATATTCTCTACAAGTATTTTCATGCATTTCATTACAAATCAATTATTAACCAGGCCTCGTAGAATATGAAAATTTTATCAATTGTATCATCAGTGGTTGTTGAGAGAGATCGGGTGCTGTAGAATAAGATAAGAACACATTTTGACAACACTTATGCTTAAGATCACAACCCAAAAACAAACAACACGAAAAACCTTGGAACATGCCAGAAATTATGCAAATATTTAAGAAATACAGGGCATGACAGAAGGTATGAGAAAACACAGATTCCATGCAATCTGTTTGTTAGGTAAAAGTAATGATTTAATGCTTAACGCTAAACTATGTTAAAACTGTAGACATTTTGAACCTGTTTTGGCATAAAGTTGCTGGAAGATGCTCTAAGAAAAAACTGCTTAGGATTATTAAAACACAAAACATATTAAATTTGGTTGGTGCTTTTTCTTTTTGCATGTGTTTTCCTACAGTACTGTGCAGAGGGCATTCAGACTGCCAAAATATTATAAGTCATGATTATAAGAATTAATTTACATAATTTTTCCATTGTTTCATAGAAGCAGAGCCATGTTTTTACTTCATTTGAAATGTGTTCAAGTTTGCCATATCATGTAAGCTCATCTTTTCTGAAGCATACTTTAGTTTTGTTCCCTCATCAAAACATGCCTCAAGTTGTATTTAGATTTGTTCATTCATGTTTGAGTAATCCTATTTTATTTTTCTGGGAGCTCGAAATGGCTTGGTGATCATAGAACCTCCCATTGTTGAAGCTCCCACTGACTAATCAGATAAACTGCTAATAGTGATTTATAATGTAACGTTACCCCTGATTTATACGTTTTTTAAGCTAAATATTATTTTAGTGTATCATTAGCTGGTTATTTCTAAGCAATGAGGCTATAGAATAGTCTGAAGTATCATAAATACTCTGATACTTACCTCAACCAGCAAACATTCCCTATAAATAGGCATTTTCTACATGTAGACCTATTACTTATAAAAATAAACTATTTCAGAAAATAGCAGCATTATACATATATATATATATATATATATATATATATATATATATATATATATATATATATATATATATATATATATGTGGGTCTATTACATCATGCAAAGCCATTTTCTATTGATTTTATAAATCCCAATTTTGAAAGTTTTGAAAAAGGAAAAACAGGGGTAAGCAGCAAAACATTTAGGGGAGCTTATCGATCTGAGGTAATTAAAGACATGTTTTATGTTAAATAGAAGGGTATGTTAAATAGAAGGGTTTTAAGGGTAACAGTAGTGCATTGATAGCATATAGCAATTTTAATATATGTTAAATGCTTTATATAATATAATTTGGCACCTTTAAATCCATTGAGTAATTAAATAATGAAATTCCAGCTAGCATTGCTCTACTTCTTTATCAGGAGTCATTTAGTGTTTACAGGTTTTGTAATTTTTGAGGGGACTGCATTTCTGTCATATAAACAATGCTTCCTGTTTGCTGTAGAAATGTTAGCAATACAATTCTACTTAGTTTACACTTAACAGATCTGTTTTTATCTGAGTTTTATTGCAGAATTACAAAGAAATTTCCAAATAATGAGCAAAAATAGTCAAAGAACATGTTAGAAAATCATTTTGAACCATCTCATAACAGCATTTTCTGTTAATCTTTTAGATTTTTTGTTGCAAATATTCAGACAGGAATGTATGGTTTTGTCTGAGTGTCTATGTGTGTTGCGGCAGGAGTAGGTTTGACATGCACATCAATCAGCGTGGCGGGCTGAGGTCTCCGTTAGGGCGGGAGGAATACAGTGGGCCGCAGGGAGGGGAGGTGTCACTCTTAAACAGGATATATAGCCTCTCACTGAGACACAAATTACAGAGTAAATACATTATGGTGCTGCAGGACTTCCCCACTGCAACATCTCTTCACTAGCTGTGGCCCTGCGAATGCACAGAGAGCAACATTACATGGCTTCACACAGCAGACACAATCACATTAGAACTCCATGCCAACACCCCTACTGTCACATTACACTGCGCCAGCCACGGTCATGAAATCACTGCCGGTTTAAAATGAACTTGCTAGATCTAAATGACCATTGAGTGAACAAACAGTGAGCAAATACAAGTGCCACATTCAGCCTCAAAAGCACTGAAGATTTTAGACCAAATACTAATAAGAACATGTCAGCGTGATGAGGTTTCAGGAATGTATTGTGATAAATCATAAACCATAGAGCACACCACTCTACGTCTTTGTCTTTTGAAATGCACTGTATTGTTCACTTAATTAATGTCTACATTTTAATAAAACAAGACAGGAAAGAAGATGATTGTCTTTTAAGTGAAAATACATTCAGTCTGATATTTGACCATTCATTTAAAGGTACCATATTATGTCAAAATTTACATTAACTTACTGGCTTTCAAAAGTTGGATTTATATGTTTTTTTGGGCAAAATATTTATTCTGCAGTTTTTATTTTGACACTGTACTTGTATTTTCATGCTGCCAGAACTATAACATGCTAATGTTTGTGCCAGCATGTCACAACAGAGAGTTAACATTACATTTATGCTGTTAGAGCAGCACAAACTTGTATTATCCGAAGAGATGGATGTAATAATAATGGATAATAGAATTTAAAACCCCAGGTTTGTTAGCTTTGCTAACTAAACAAATGAAAAAAAGAGTATGAGATACTTTAGTGCACATGAGCATTTATTCCTGATCATATAGTTTTATGATTGTTAAACTCCAACATTTATATTGTAATCAAAATTCGATTTATTGCACAGATCTTAAGGTCACTTTCTCAACTTAAGATATTAGTTTGTGATTGGTTATTTTTTTCCACAAACTGGTAAAGGCTTCTTCAAGAAAGCTTTTTGAGCAATGTGTGCATCCAGAAGTTCCCAGGATGATGCATTACTTAGTACTGTTGGTGCTTATTCAGAGGGTTCTAAATTTAAGCCATTTCCCCTGCTTTAAGGGGAATTTTTTACATTTTAGGTAGATGTATGTTAAACCTTTGATTGTGATCCTTTGATGGATTGCTGATCTCTCCATGGCATTTATCTTCCTTGTGAACAATTTGAGAAGGTAGTAGAAACCAGAAGCGCTATTTATGGGGTTAAAACATGGGTAAAAAAAGATGAAAGTATGATTCACTTGTGATGTTTATTTTTAGAACTCATTAAACTTGGCTATTAGTCACACATAAGAACATTAGGCTAGCTGCCGCCAGCAACCTCAGTTGTCCTTTTTTTGTGTGTTTATATATAATTTTAAAGCTCTTATAATTAAATGTGGACATTAATTAAAAAATCTGATAATTTCGATTAATTTTGTTTGTGGTTGCAGGCAACTCGGTAAACCATTTTTTTGAAGAAACTCTAAAACTTCTAGATGTGTCACTAGCAATTTATTTCAGTTTTTCACCAGGTGTTGATAACAACCATCAGCGCATCCATATTATATTTTGTATCTAAGCCCACGAGAGCTTCATGCTTTCACAAACCAAGTTTGAAACAGAACATACACTCAAGATTTGTCAGCCACTATTAAAGCTAAAAAAAAAGTGCTCTCTGGTGCATCATCTCAAGATTGTCAAAACAAATCAACTTCCTTTAAAATCAGTAAAGAATTCTATAAGATATGCTTTTTTTCACTTGGGGAGCCATTTGACATAAATTACGCCCTGTTTGTTTGAAGCACAGCTATAATTTTCATAACTACACCCACTGATAATAAAGTGCCACGGGTGGCTGTCTGTCACCTTTGCGGCATACAGTGACAGATGACATCCTGTTTGGTTTATTCCCAGTGCATTGCTTTTGTCTCATGCCCTCAGCGAATCACAGCAGTGCTCAGCAAAAGCACAAACACGCTCAATGTGAAATTATGCTTTTTTTCTGCTTGGTGTTGTCAGATAATGCAGCAAGGATGACGGTGACTTGTTTTACGACCTCATTTCTTGTGCTTCATTCTCATTTTCCATCAGTTGTTTGTGACTTCTCCTCTGTGAGCAGACAAGCTAGAGAGCTAAGAACACAGACAAATTGCCTCTCATCTATGTGTTTGAAGCCAAAGGAAAAACAAAGATGACCAATAAGAAATAGGAGATATAGGGCAAAGTAAATCTTATTTGAGCACCAAAGGATTCATTTCAAATTTTGACTTACAGCGTAGGTACTGTTTGTGTGTAGGTTCCAAGGAGCACTGTCCAGGCTGAGTGGACAATTAAACCCAGATTCAGGCGGATCTGTGCAGAGTTTTCCTCCAATTATCTCTGGTATAAACCACAAGGAGGAGGATGCATGAACTTAGCCCTTAGCCAATAATGATGTACAAATGAGTAAAGGAAGGGGGTAATGGGAGGATGGTTTAAACTGGTTTCACTTGAGGCCTGTGAGCAGAAAGCTTCTATCTTATTGGCTTTTAACATTCAGCTTACATTCAATAGAATATGAATAGAGTCTTCAATTGAATAAAACGGAAAAGAAACTAAACGGGAATGTTTCAAAAGGCACCCAAAACCTCTTTTTTATAATTATTTAATGAACATAACTTTATTTAAAAAATTTGATTTTGGGTAACAGACCAAGCTGCTTTGTTAACAAAATATTTTTATGTGATAACTTATAGTGTCAGTAAGTTATCTGAAAACATTCAATAACAAAATAAAAAAGTACACTTAATGTAATTTGAAGTAAAATTATATTACCCACATATTTACAGGAATAAAAGTTACTACATTTTTAGCTTGAACACATATGTGATAGTCCGATGGGTAGCAGGATGGTGAGGTGATTGGCACTAGATCGTGTCAGCCTCGCTCCCTTTGTGAGGTCACATGGCTCATGTTCCCCCATGTGTGTGGGGTTTTTTTTTACCCCGAGTGCTCTGTTATTTGTCTCTTTCCCATAACTTAAAAGCACGCAAACAAGCGCATGGGTAACGGGCCACAAATTAAACTATGAGAATAGTACTTGTCTGTAATGTAGGAGTGTGTATGTAAGTTTCCCAATGATGAGTTATGCAGCGTAAAACATATGCTGGATAAGTTGGTGGTTCCTTCCACTGTGGTTACCCCAGATAAAAGGCCCAAAAGGATATGGATAGGATGGATAAGTTCTTAATCTTGTAAAGTGCCCTTAAAAGACTACACTCTTTTAGTTGGAACTAGGGTGGTTGATATTGATTAATATTAATATTATGGTATTTTCCCCTGTCCAGACGGTATCATTATTTGAGGGAGAGGGAGAGGGAGGGAGAGAGAGGGAGTGAAAGAGAGCAAGAGAGTGCCCGCCCACTGAGGGGACGTCCCGCGCAGCCGTCCTCACTGCGCATCAAGTGTTGCCAACTTACCGACTTTATTGCTGGATTTAGCGACTCTTTTTTTATAACCCAACGAATAGTGACAAATCACTTTTTCACATTTTCTGTTTTTCCTGATGAGTTTTAGAAACTTTGTTCGTTCTGACCGATGGGCTTTTCAGAGCTGTGCTGATGCAATCTGTACCTAACTAGCTTCCCCCTCTGTTCTCGGCGCAAGCCCTTGCATCACGTCACATCAGCTCCAGCGGAGAGCAGGAGACGATACATCTCCTTGTCTAAACAATAAATAAATTGAGCGTGTGCAAGCGAAACATCAAGCTGAATTCATGAAATTTGTGAATGTGACGGTCTCCACGATATTGCAAAATCCATATCAATCACACAACACAATGCCGGTATTCACTTTCATACCTGTATAGCACCCACCTCTAGTTGAAACTATTGAGTTAATGATCTAATGAAATTCTAGTATTCCCATCAAACAAGACTTTTGATATTGACTTGAGCTACTTTAAACCTTGTGACTGTGAAGCGGCTGTGAAGCACTATATAAATACATTTTGATTGATGTGGAGGAAAAGAGGAATTACTGAAAAAGCATTATTGTCAACTCCTAACCTTGTGCTAACACAACCAGAGTGAGTATGACAGGGATGCAAGGTAAACCAAAAGTGTGTTCCTTAGTAGTATATTTTAGTAGCCTTGGTTATTCAAAATGTCAGATAAAAAAACCTCTACTGAGTAAAGTGCACTTAGTTCAGAGTACATTTGGTCCCTCACTGAATGAAGTAACAATTAAAAGCTGACTAAAAAAAAAAATAAGTGGAAGCTTTCAAATATATAATGCTTTTTTAAAAACACAATGTACTTTACTGTGAAATTTCATGAACCAACTTTTTTGATGTATTTGATGTATGTTTTTGTCCCACTGTCCCACTCATTTATTTTAGCTGTAAACAGAAGAATTCCGAAACGTGCCAAACAACAAACATTGCTGTGCACAATACAAGTTTGTTACACTGTCTTCATTGAGAACTCAAGTCAAACCAACGTATGGGAAAACCTTATGATGATCCCTCTTTATTCATTCATTTTCATGTTGGCTTTCTTCCCTTTTGGGGTCACGTCACCACAGCAGAATGTACCGCCAACTCTCTGGCATATGTTTTATGCGGTGTATTGCTGGGAAACATTCACTCTTTAACACTATGGGCAATCTTTCTTAATCCATTCACCCGGAGTAAACCCACGCGATCACGGGGAGAACACGCAAACAGAAATGCCACCTGCCCCAGCCAAGCCTAGAACCAGCGACCTTCTTGCTGTGAGACGACTGTGCTACCCACTGCGCCACCGTGACGCTTATATGATCTTATATGATGATGAAGTAATGTGATTCTGTTTGAATATTGCCTGTAGTTATGCAGTAACTAATAATAAAATAAGAGAAACTAAAGATAAACTCATTCAGGCTTGTTCAAAGGGGATTTTTTGCTAGTAAAAATGATGGTATTTCTAAGTTACAACTGCATAAAAACATTTTCAATTAAAAGTAAATTAAAATTGAAAATCACTCCTACATCTTTAGTATTAATGATCTGTTGGTTTTATGAATTTCTCTGAAGTGATGGTTGTTTACACAAAAATCATGTTTACGTGGGTTTTGCGGTTCGGTGACTGTCAGCATGATACTATATTATATCCATGATGGCAACAGTGAAGTAGAAGCTGCTAATAGTTATTCATTTTATACTTTGTATGTTTACAAATTATTTGAATTTTATGGCATAATGTATGGGAAGCAAGCTGAATGAGCAGTACATATAGTGTTGAAGTAAAACATATTAAACAGAATTTTTTCCACTTTTATTATGGAAAAGATTGACTATTTAGGGAGTTATGTTTGCTTTAAACTAAATTTCCATTACTCATTCCAAACTCATGGGAAGCATAACACAGTTAAAGGTAATATATTCTAATATTCAAAATTACACTACAGTTTTATTGATACTGCTCCTAGAATTTAAAAAAATATTTTTGTAATAGCAACACACATTTTAAAATCAAACTGTGCAATGTACATGAATTATGACCTTATATAAAAATTACATATCTGAACATTTGATCAGTTCATGGGATGACCCAGGCTCTGTGTTTCCAACATGGTGAGTAATAGACACCATTCATAATTCATCTTTAGGTTTGAATTTATGTGAGGAAAAAAAGACGAAGCAGCTTATCTCACCGAAAGCCTTTCATTTATGCAGGCCTATAAAGTGATGAATTCATCTCTTCCTCAATCCTGAAGCTTAAGTGGATTTTTCCCCCTCAAGATCACCTCTTTATAAAGCTCCTGGCAGAGGGTTAAAACTGGACCATTTTCTGGCTGTAAGGTAAGAGAGTAGTCGTATGATATGAATCTCATTTGAAGCAGCCGGAAACATTGCTTTGCATGAGTGGCCCCATTGCACGACTGACGCGAGGAGCGCAACGATTTGTCACCTGCTTTCCCCGTTTCTGCAAAGAGCTTGTGAGTAAATGCTCTGTAACCACCACAAAACAGCCTAAACCACAACAGGCCATTAAAGTTAGCTCACCATGAAGAGAGATTACAGCACCCTCGAAGGAAAAAGGTGAGAGAGACTTCAAGCTTACATAACGGAAACCTTTCAGTAATGTAGTCTTTTTAGAGTAGAAGCCACACCTAATCTTGTTCTCTGCTCTAGTGTATTGTGTTGTTTCTGATTAAATGATCAGTGTCAGGGTTGGCCTTGAAATAGATATAACTCCATCTTTGACTTTGAGCCATCATCGGTTTGAATTACAAAATCTGTCAGCTACTCGCTGCATTGCTCTGTGAGGCTTCACTATTAGAAACACCCGAAGACACTTTTACTCTCCCACAATTAGACACTTCGCCACCCACTTTTATTGAGCATTTATGACAGTCAATCATTCCATGATTTTGTGAATTCACTCCATTTCCCAGCATTCCACTGTGTAAGCATTTCATATCCACTTCCTGTTGTCTGGTCAACAGTTAACACGACTTACATATTGACTGAATCACCTGTCTGGTCTGACTCTATTGTTATTATCTCCTCATCTCTCTACTTTTTTACCGGTTTATGCAAGTTGTTCAGCACTCAAGTAACATGTTCTTTCTTTATCAGTGGTTTATCCAAAAATATATTCCTGTTCATTATTCAGACAAAGTGTCAGAGTCACCTTACAGTGTCAATAACAGTAGCACAGTACTAATATAGGAGATTATTTGAACAGGTGTGATTGGGAAAGGAATGTATATTTAAAGTAATTTATGTATTGCTTGAACCCATGTGATTTTTCTTTAAAAAATATTTAGTTGTTTTGATTATTTTTTAATAAACACCTCATATTTGACAATTCCATCATAATCTATTATATCCATCCAACAATTCATCTTTACCCACCAAATCCTGGTTAAAGTCATATGGTTCTGTTGTTATTGGGAGGAGTCCGATCAGTACAGTTTACCATTTTCACACCTTTAATAACTTTGGTCAGTTTGGAGTCTGCAATTCACCTGAAGCATGCTTTTGGGGAATGTGAGAATGAGTATGTACATGTAAACTCCACTCAGGACTCAGGAGCGTCAGCAAATGAGAGCAAAACTGCTTCATGTTTTTCACATTGTCACCGGTGTGAGAAATCAACATGTGAT
The DNA here is from genome assembly GCA_900490495.1 of Danionella dracula. Taxonomy (NCBI): domain Eukaryota; kingdom Metazoa; phylum Chordata; class Actinopteri; order Cypriniformes; family Danionidae; genus Danionella; species Danionella dracula. Next base: position 2,918,878 of record UELW01000006.1, read on the forward strand.
TAAAAGGTAACATAAATCCCTAAAGGATGGCTTTATTAAACAAAACAAAACGGTATTGAAGGTGCATGGGGCTTTTGGGATTATATTCGTTAAGAAGGGTAGTGATTAACAAAAATAAAAGTCTTCCTTAAGTGCCTCCAGTTGGTACTCCTCGCTCCGTTGAATGTATGTGCTGCACTCGATGGAAACAATCCAGTGCCTGGCTCCTCCACTGCCAGATCATTTCGTGGTCCTCCTTCTCCACCGCAGCTCAGATAAAGTGACCTAGAGACATTTCCTATTCTCCTACTGATGATTGTGTAGGCCACTTCTAATGAGCTGTAAGGTGCAATCCATTCCACTTCTGGTTGCACAGATTGCGTTCTAAGGTGACACTAATTAATACCACTCTCATCCGCTACAACACTTCAGTCTGATCTATACTTCTGCGTCAAGACCACGAATTGCCCTCTGCAAAGGTTGCTTGCTTACGTAACCTCGCACTGGCCCCTCTGTGAAGCTCGACACACACCTTTGAAATTTTCTAACCATGCGTCAGGGCTTCGCAGAGCGCAAGCTTCATGATTGCTTGAAGTGGAGCAGAGCAAGCTCTTCCACTCTCTTTCTTGGCTTGTGCTCCATATTAAACACTGGATAATGAAGCAAACCTTGTTATCCGTACTGAGTTTTAGCTAGCTAGAAGTTAGTTTTGTCATTACGCCATGTTGTGATATTGCTCAGTTTAGAGACAGTTCTTCTAAAGCAGCAGCGAATGTATGTAAGAAGCTACATTTATACGATTTGTGATAAGGTAAATAAAACCTGTCTTTTGTTAGCATCTACATTGTGTTTTTGTTTGCTAGCACATTAATTGTTTACATTAATATTGATCTGTGCATAGACAGCGCAGTCGGAGCATACAACTATGAATGCTTTGTTGACAAATGGGTGCACACAGAGCCTTCCACAATGGGCAATTCGTAGGCTTGACCCACAACTATAAATCCGGCTTGACATTGGTAGAAGGCTTCCGACTTTATACATTTGCATTTACATTTATGCATTTGGCAGACGCTTTTGTCCAAAGCGACTTACATTAGGGAGAGACAATATGCAATTTGTTACACCGTCAAAGTCTATCTCAACTTCTCACAATATAAATTGTATCAACTCATCAAAAAACCAAAGCAGTAGGGGAAGAAGATAAAGACAGAGGAGGGAAAAAGAAGGTAGTAGTTTTTTTTATTTATTTTTTTTATAGTGTTCTCTGAAGAGAAGAGTTTTCAGTTGCTTTTTGAAAGCTGTTAGTGTTGCTGCTTTCCTGACTGGATCAGGGAGTTTGTTCCACCAACCAGGGACAGTGAGAGAGAAGGTTCTGCTGAGAGATCTTCTGCCCTTGTGGGATGGAACCACAAGTCGCTGTTCCTTCTCTGAGCGCAGGCTTCTGGAGGGCATGTAGGAGCGTATGAGCTCATGGAGGTAGCCAGGGGCTGATCTGGAGATAGTTTTGTATGCCAGCGTTAGCGATTTGAATTTAACCCGAGCTGCAATGGGGAGCCAATGAAGAGTGATGAAGAGGGGAGTAACATGAGCTCGTTTCGGTTCCTTGAAGATAAGACGAGCTGCAGAATTCTGGATCATCTGCAGAGGTTTGATCGAATTCAATGGAAGTCCTACTAGGAGAGCGTTGCAGTAGTCCAGACGTGAGAGGACCAGAGCCTGAACCAGGAGTTGAGTTGCATGCTCAGTTAAGGGCCTGATCTTTCGAATGTTGTGCAGTGCAAATCTACACGCTCGAGTTGTCTTTGTGATGTGGTCTTTGAAGGACAGACTTTATGGCATAGTCACTCATGCATTGTGAGACATGACTTGAGTTGAGACACATGAAAATTCCCCAGTATTGCCCTAAAGACTACACACTTTTATTTTTCTGTCTGGTTTGGTAGTGGCGGATCTATTTCAATTAATTTAAGTGAATTAAGTTAATTTCATAGTGCAGCTTTTTTTTTACTTAAACTTCTCTTTCTAGCTTTATTCACTTAAACTCCTGTTCCCAATCCTTATATGCACCATTATATATGTCTATGGTTGGCGACTTTTGTCTCTTTGTCCTTGTATCCACAACATCGTATAGTCTTTTTTATTTACAATATCTACTTTGCCACTTAAAGAATCAATTCTCTCTGACATGTTTTTCAAACGTTTAAAGCGATAACAAGGACAAAACACACACAAAAAAATAGCTAAGGACAAGGTTGATGCACAGGACCTGCCTGCCTTCACAGGCTTATTTGAATCACCACATTATCTTCTTGAACCATTTCATAAAAGTAGAATTAAGTCAAACAATCTCCCTAGCAGTAACTTTTAATAAACAATGTCAACTCATATTTTCTTGAGCACCTTCATTCATTTAAAAACCATACCTTCATGGGTCATCTTTTTTGGGAAGCACTACATGGGATTGGTGCACAATAGGGGTGTTATTTTTTCTTCTTTTTTTGTCACTGTGACTTAAAAAGCATATACTAAATCTACAAATGTACAGTCGAGCCTCGGCTGGGTTGGTTGGCATTTCTGTGTGGAGCTTGAATGCTCTCCCCGTGATTGCGTGGGTTTACTCCGGGTATTCGGGTTTCCCCCACAAGTCCAAAGACATGTGGTACAAGTCAATTGCATAAACAATATTGTGAATGGATGTTTCCTAGTAGTGGGTTGTGGCTAGAAGGGCATCCCCTGTGTAAAACATATGCTAGATGGGTTGGCGGTTTATTCTGCTGTGGCCACCCCTAAGAATGAAAATGAATAAGCCGCTGATGGCAAATATTTGGTTAGCAGTTTATCTGGATGAAAAATGACATGTTCATTTTTTTTACGTCTTGGCATTGTCAAATAAGTAACCAAAGTCAAATATGAAACCTTTTATCAACTCTTAAAAACACGTATGAAGTATTGAGTTTGTAACCTGTAAGCCTCTGTTTTTGTATCCAAACTTGGCCTGATAAAACTGTTAGTGATCCCATGTACTCAAGGCAATTGCCTGAGTTAAATAGCAATGACCATAATTCAGCTGTGCCAAACATGCAATACAGTTAGACATGGATGTTATACTTTTTTGGATATTCTTAATGCCTTTTTTTTGTGGAAAACTTCACAATAATAAACACTTGCTACACAATGCATCTGTTGTTTAGTGAAACAGCATCGTTTCATCTACACAGTGTGTCTCCTGAGTCCAATACTCCCCATGTATTGTCTTGTTCTGTCATTATCTCAGTTTTCTATTCTTACAGAATTACACCAGTGCAAACAAGCCCAGACATAATTGAGTTTGGATGAACAGATTTATTCATTTTAATTTTATGACTTTGTCTAAGAAACCTGACCGGCACTCATCTGTTCCACTTCACAGTAGGGAGAGTGAGAGAACGAGAGCTAGGGAGAGAGAGTGAGAGTGAGAGAGAAAAACACAAGTTTAGCCAAGTGTGGCAGAAGTGCCCATTATATAAAAAGTGAAACATGTCAGTTTTAGTGTGAGAAATAAATTTAAAATGCGTTTGACTTCCTGCCTTTCCAACAATAGAGCCCTTTTATACTACACGATTAGTGCTGCTTGGAAAAAAAGGCTCATTTTCAGACAAAATCTCTTTATGAAGTCAACACATCCTCAAGAATATTCTCCGCTCCATCATCAAATCTTTGTGCAGTTTTGCCAAGAGGTTATCAAGTCTCACTTTCCCCCATTGTCCTCCCCAGAACAAAAGAGTCTGTCTCCTGGCAACAAAAGAACAAATTTATGGGGAGAGGAAGAAAAATGTGACAGCATGTGGCACCCAAAACATATGCTTTTATTTTTTAGCAGAGACTATTCAAAGGCTCTTAACCATTTCTTCAAAAACACATCATACGCTGAATAATGGCTTTGAGACTCACCATTATCTTGAATTCAATGTGGTGTTGTTTTAAGGCACAATCTGTAATTGGACAGCCAGGCCTGGTGTGTACATTATGTGTGTAGTTTTGTCTGAAAACACTGGAAGCTAGTGTGTTGGTGAACTCTGAGCTGTGCTTCTCCTGGGAGATTGGGGTTCAGCTCAGAGGACAGTTGAAGAAAACTATCCAAAAAAGGTGACTTTGCTCTCAGAGTTGGAGATGGAAGCTTCAATTCCTCATGGTTTTCAGAGATCCTGGGATGCAACAGAAAGGGGGGGCTGAAATTGGCTTGATGCCTAGAAGAGAGATGCGTTGTAAGGGGTACAGTGGAGCCTCGAGGAGGGAGACAATGATCTTCAATTACCAACAACTCTCAGTCCAATTTACTGCGGACATGAGAGGAGGAAGGACAAAAGAATTGTCTTCAGAGGAGAGCTTGGGTTGCAGAGGCTGAAACTTCTCAGCTTGATCTGCGAATAGAGAAAAAGGTGAGATTTTTAATGCGGATCGACGCAAAATGGAAGCTTTTAATTAGATGACAGACACAAAGAAAGGGTGGTTTTAATTAGAGAGGAATTGATTTGGAAAGGAAGGAAGTTTTACTCAGAAGGGAGATGGAAGGAAGCATGGGAACTTTAATGAGACTCTGAGATCAGAGCTTGTGTGAGAGGGAGGCCTCCAATTTTTTTATATCAAGATTGGAAGCGACACTAGGAAGTGCTCGTCATTAATGACCATGGCTGTCATTATAAGCATGGCGTGTTTCCGTGTGCCCTGCAGTGCACATGCTGGAATTTCAGAGTAGAACATTTCAAACAGAGGAACCATTCAAAATAACACTTTGCAGGGTGCAGTGCTGCTTTAAATCAAAAACATTTTGTTCCTTTCCTCCTCTAATCACGTGCATCCAACTGCACCAGTCAGCTAACTGGTGCAACCGTTCCCTCACCTCTTGGATAGATCTGCTGACTTCCTTCTACAGCACACCAATTATACTTTGATATAGAGGGATTGAAAGAGCAGAAAATGAGCGTGTGGGCTTGATCAGAGTCTCCCACGGCTGAGATCAGCTGATGCCACTCAGACGCCCAGGTGTGTGCTTAATCAGGAGAGCTTCTCCTTTCGCTTTCACGGCGGACAGAAGGAGCAGGTCCACGGGGAGGCCGCCTGTCAGTATTCATCTTCTAAATGAGAGCCCCCTTCCTCACTCCATCATGTAGCCTGTCTCTTCTTCTCTGGGATCTGCCAGTTTTGCTCTCCCCAGCAGCTATAACATTTCTCAACAAAACGCTGTGTTTTTCGACTGTACCCTGACTGCCTTTACAAAGCCATCAAGTAAGCGCAGGAGTGCCACCCTTGGAGGCAGAAGAAGAACCATAGCTCACTGTTCCTGTTGGGTCGCTCAGTACACGATACTTTTACAATCCTGCAGATTTAACGCAAACAGTATAGCTAGAGGAAGCTGCTTGAAATAATACAGCCACAATCGCACAAGATAAATATGTAAAAGCAACCCTTATTAGGGCTCTCAACTGATCTTCCTCCAAAATAAAGCATTTCTTTACCCCATTAGCAGAGTGTTTTGTACTTACTCTGTATGGCCTTCAATAAAATCGTTCGGAGCTGCTGTACACATGATGTTTAATTGCACCCCCTGTGTTTACAACAAAAGAGCCATCTTTCTGAGCTCTCCATTTTCTTGCTTTTACTACCTACCTCCTGAGCATCTGCTTCTATCCACTTTGTCTAGGGTTGCTAAGTGACTTCCTCAAGGGAAGACCTTCTTCCTTTATCGAATCTTGTCTTGATTCAAAAAGTTTTATTTTCTCAAACTTTTCCTTTTAGGTTTGAATAAAGAAACTTTATTGCCTGGTTGCATCCCTTTCCCAGGGGAGAAAATAGGTCTTGATGAAATCGGGAAGTACCTGAGATATCACACTGTTTTAAAGCAACTTCAAATTATCAAGCTGTTGCCTAAATTTAAATAAAAAGGTCCATCTGCTGAGATGGGAGTTTGTTACATCCTCTAAAATGTTGATCAGTCAATCAAAATGTATTTCTGAAGAGCTTTTACAGTTGCTTTAAAGTAGCTTGGCAAACAAGAAGTCTAATATAGATTAAAATCATGTAAAAATGTGTTTGATTGTTCCATATGAGAGAGTATATTTTCAACATTAAGTTAATTTAAGAACAATAGAGCTTCTTTTGAAATCAAGAAATATAGTTGTCATTGTTTAAACTTATTACTGGGGTCAGGCACATTAACATATTAGTTAATCTCACGTGACAATTCTTCCCAGAGCAGGTCACCAGCCGGCACTTGGACAATTAGACAAGCAAGAGAGCAGTTAGTACAAAGAGATTTTTCCATCATTATATTATTATATTATAGTATTGGATCATCATAATATAGACATATCTTGAACATAAAACAAATTCCAATCAAGTACACATAGTGTCATGCAGGGCAACCTTGTACCTACAGCTATCGAGCTATCCATCAGTGCAATTAATCCACCGCATCCACAGACTGGACGGTCAACATATTTGGAAACGCGCTACAAATAGTTGATCAGCAACAAGTGCTTTACTAACAAAGAGGAATCTTACTTGGTTTGATGACAGGCAGTGAAAGACGAGAGTCTGGGACTGTTAGCGACTTAGGCCTACTGTGAACGGCCAGAGAATCGTGCTGGATGCCGTAAACACCAGATCTCTTGATCCAAAAAAGGGGAATATAATCCAACACCAATGTTAAATCTTTAACCAGTCGTTTGTGTCTGAGAGTACTGTCTCCAATGAGCAGACAGAAAGAGTGTCACGCTTGAAACCGCATTATTGCGGGGTGGGGTCATGTGACCATCAGCGCGGCCACTGATTGGCATTTTAAAAGAGTGTGTAGAGAGTAGAACACTCCTAGCAGAGTCCCCATAGTCAGCACTGACATAAGTTGTAGTGACCGACTGATGGGGAACCCCTATGTTGCCCAATGTGAGGTAGAGCGCACAAGGACCCTAATTAGGGTGAGAGGTTGTACTGTAGAAGATGAATAAGCAATCCATTGAGGAGGTTAAAGTTAAAATGTAATTCTAACTGTAATTACTGCACTGTTAGGGTGAAAAGAACAAGCTTGATTCATTTTGCTTTAACAGCTATATTTTATTTAGTTAATCTAAATGGAAAACTCCTGCTGTTACATTAGCAGCATCAAGTTACAACTCTAGATTATCAAGTATAGTTTCATTAAATCTCAAGTTTACCCATTTTGTAAATACCTCTAACATGTACAATAAAAAAAGAAATATAATAATTTTATCTGTTAAAAAAAGAGATCGCCTGTTATTTCTTTGTGAAAGTAGGTTTTCGTAAGCAGCCATGGTCCAATCGGATATAAACTGTGGTAATTTAATTGTGTTGTTGTTGTCACTCCAAGACTCCATCTAAGTTGACGTTGCAACTGCCTCAGATCACATCCATTTAAGTTTGTAAGAAATAAAGATCTAGGCAAAACAGATCGTTCTGTGCTTTTTAAATGGATAACATTTATCAACAAGATTGTTCATAGCCTAGGAGTTTTAAATCTGATCTTTTAAAAAAAGATATATTTATAATAGGTGTATTATAATGCTTACAACAAAATTAAAAGCTTTCAATTGCATTTTACAAAACTTTAAAGCTTTAAAAGAAGACAAGCATTTTGGTTTCTATCCTAGGGAAATCTTTGTTGGTACAGGAAACTTTTTAATTGGAGTAGTATAAAATGGCCTGCAACCACAAGTGTTTAATAATGATAAAAATCCATTTCTGTTACCTGATAAAACATGTTTACATGACATCAAGACATTTTAAAGTGCTAACAAGCTCAATGACATTTAAAAAGTGACTAAACAACAAGCTATACTTAGTTACATTGTAAATATTATAGTCTGAATCAGTTTTTAGCTGTGATAGTAGGGGCAGAGCCCATAGCAACAGCTTGGCATCAAGGGTCATGCTTTGTAGCAAATACTTTGACGTTTTGTTTGAAATGCCATGCTTACAAACAATTAGTGGAGATTTCTATATATCAGGGGAAGCTAAGAAATTTGGCACAGCGTATAGAAGTTTTCAGTGCCAGACACTTGTATAATTGTTTCCAATGCCTCCAGCTGGTATGAATACATTTGAATCTATTTTAGCCATTGAGCAATGTTTGAACTGCCATAGAGAAAATCTATGAGCAGGATCCAAATGGATCATCACTTCAGCACAAACATTTTTTGGGGGGGATAATTAATTTTGCCATTCACTACATAAAACATTTACTTTACATTTTACATGTTTTTGAGTCAAATTTGAATGTTGTGCTGCATTTTACAAATATAAATCGATGCTATACAATGTTTGTAATTCAGTACATGACACAGTCTCCATTAACAAACCACACCCATTTATTGACCACATATCACAGGACCATTTTCATAGACGTCGCTGCACCTTAATTCCACTGACCCAGTGATTTTTGTGTTTTCATCAAATTCCACCCATCAATTTCCGGATGACCAGAATCCAAACTTTTGACTCTATGGTAATGACCCACTGCCAAAAAGAAAACAGCTGGCTACTTCAACCAAGAGCATTATTTGCTTGCTTGTTAAACCCAGTAATCTTAGTACACACTTAGTAATCCCCTGTGATTAATTTGGTGACATTACTCTGAGTCTTGTCCAGCATTGTTTCAGCGTGGGGGAAGTGTTCATGGGGCAGAATGAATGCCATATAGAAATTTGAATTATTATAGTGAAGACTTGACATTATTTTGTGGTAACAGATATGACAAGAAGTGGTCTCAAACAGGTTTACAGTTTACATGTGAATCAGAGCACTTGGAGGTATCAGAAGCCCCATTATTTTCCTATATCATGCTGACATTATCAAGACACTTCACGCTCGGACCTCATTTACGCACAATTAAAAGATAATTAAAATCCTTGTGGAGCCTCTGAAATAAACACGTTATTTTCTCTTGTAAAGATGGTCAGTTTTGATAAGTTTTTGGTTACATAAATGTAAACGTTTTAACATTGATGTCAATGGTAATCTGGTGAGTTTTGGAATCAGTCTCAAGCCGTCAGCTTTCAGTTGTGAATTCAAGTTTGTTCACTTCTGATCATGCATCTGGAAGGAAAGTGGGAGGTTGTCACTTACTTACTTTTTTGGCATATATTCCTGGAATTTTAGTGATTACAGAGAGTCAGGGCATGGGTTTACATTATACAGTATGCATTTTGTAGAAAAACAACTTTCTTTACATAAAAGAATACAATTCTAATATATGGTTAACTTGGGAACTGAAGAGTTCCTTTAGATATCAGTTAATCGGTTAATGTTAGAAGGAAAGAGTGTTGTAATCATTAACATGCTGCATGAGCCTAGTTTAGCCTAAATAGGCATAATTTGTGGGCAATTTGCGGTATTCAATTAACTTATTTTCATGTTTTTATTTTGTGGAAGAATTTTTGTTTTAATTTGATAGTAGATTAAATTGTGAAAATGTGCTTAGTTTAGTGTAAATGTCTGAGCAACTCACAAACAACTATTGCTGGGGAGATGAGTTTCAGTTAAATTTATTAAATTGTATTTTTTATCAGCTTTCCAAATGGTGGTTCCTACTGTTCCTGGAGCCCCTGTTTCATTTAGTACAAGTGTATTCCATCTATTTTGCTTGTTTCTAGGGTTTGGGCTGATTGTTCACTTTTGAAATGTAACATCATTACTCTTTACATCTTTTACCTATTTCGGTAAAGTTGATGCTTCACTTTATTTAAGCAAATCTATTTATATTCACCTGCCATTACCTCAGCCATTTAATTACACATGATAAACTATACCATTTTAGAGTGAGACCTGTTTATTTGTTGTGTACAGTTTTATCTATTTCTGAGCAAACATCTATGACTCACCCATACATAGGCCTCAAACAGACACAATACGTGATATGTTGGGGTTCAGAATATTAATATTAACACATACATATAAACTGATAAAGAGCCTTCAATAGTTTTTAATAGATGTAAGCCAATGCTTTGAAAAGCTGTTTTAATTCCATTTAGCCAGAGACCTGCTGTAAATTAGATGAACGTTAAAGTGTCATATTTCTAGGATTAGACGATGAATTCAAATGAGTCTCCAGGTTAGTTTCGGTGTTCAGAAGAGGCTATGAATCAGAAAGCGCTCTTTCTTGGCAGTACTGATGTTTCCATTGCATTTCAAAAACCCAGTCATACACAAACATGGTCAATAAAAACATAATTTAATGGTAATCCATGTTGGACTCCTTCGTGTATAAAACTCTCTTCGGTTGTGAACTATTTGCCATTTCTTAACCAGAATGCCACAGACAAGTGTGAGATGGACAAGTAGTTATTCAGAATGTGATTTTCCACTTGAACATACAGGAGAAGCCTCCAGAGGTCTAAGCGACTGTGGAGGAGTGCGTTTAGGCCCAGTGAACGGGTTCGGTGGCACTACTGAGGGCTGTGTGTTATGACTGCAGTGTTTGTCAGAGCTGATGGATGGCTCAAGGCTCTTTCAGGATCATAGATGATTGGAAGATTAAGCTCAGGTGGGACCTAATCGCCTGTTAAATGAGACAAAGGGACGTTTTATTGACACTCTGGGCCAGCGGAGACGTGCATACAGCACCTTGCTTAAATAAATATTGATGGATTATACATTTTTGACGTGCCTTGTTGAATGTGCCTGCAGTACTGAAGCGTTTCCTGTGTGGTTATTGACTTTGCACATAAACCCTTTTAATGATGATGCAGTTTAAATTGCACCATTGATTTTAATGCACCGGTTACATCTATAGCGCTTGAGCGTCGATATGTAGGAGTACAAATAGCCGAATAGGAGAGGTGTTTAATCCAGCAATGTTCTAAGAGCCATAAGTGCCTGTTATCAGCAAAACTCCTCAGTTTCCTGAAAAATTAGCAATCAATACAGTGGAGAAATCTTATGTATGTGTTGATGCTTCATGGGTGTTGGGCTGAAAGATAGAAGAATTGGATTTACAGGGAAAACACTGCAATTTAATGGACGCTGCTAGAAAAAGTATAGGACACTAACACATTGATCTTCGCTGCTGTTTATTTTGGCATGACTCAAACTACCATCCTTTCTGAAGCACAAATATGTGTGGTGTGATAGGAGGGGACGGCAGGAGGCGTTGGTTTTTCAGATAGCCCCTTATTTGACAGTGTTTAATTGGAGAGTACATATGAGAGGCAGCCGTCCCTGCCGCTGGCTTTGCTTCTAATTGCCAGCAGCGCTGCGCTTAACGAAGCGAGCAATAAGTAGCGTGGGTGAGGAAGAGTGTGAGGAACAAGAAAGAGAGAGGGGCCAGGTTTCTATGGCAACAGCAGATCAACATTAAGCAATAGCCGAGGGGGGAGTTTCATCTTGAAGAAAGACCCTCTCTGCTGAAGCTCCCTTTGCAACAAGAAACAAATGCCCTATCCACACGTAAACAAAACAGCAGCAAAATGGCTCCTTTCAAGATCAGGCAGCAGAGTGAGAGGCGAAGAGAGAACCGATGCATTAGAAGAGATTAATGAGAGAAAAAACTCAGTGGGTCCTCCCATCAGAGCCCTCATTAAACAAGCCACTGCCAGGGTCCCCAGTGAAATGTGCTTCAACATATACGTGGTCTAGAACTGCTATCGTCATGATCTCAATTAATATTCATGTGGCTTTGCTCATCTCATCCGGCGTCCTCGGGAACGTGACTGCTTTAGGGGATGTCAACACAAAGTAAAAGAACACCAGCAGAAAGGAAGACTATCTCATTCATTAATCCTGATGTTTGAGTATCAGGTATTACATGCTAATCCTTCTTCTCGGTTTTGGCTTTTGTGGAGGGCTTTTTTTTTTAGTAAATTTGAGCACCATTAGGTGGCAGTTTGGCCTTCTGAACTATCCTGTACTACATGAAACAAACACTGTAAATATTCAGATGTAGAATGTAGGTATTTAATTGAGTAAACTCTTTCCATCAATTGCATTCAATAATGAGGTTTGCAGTAACGTATTAATTCAAGATCATCAAAATTGATAGTCACTTAATCTTCCAAGTGAAAATTATGAAGTTACATCTCTATAGGACTGAGAAATTAATCCTTGTATGGTGTTCGGGTCTGTGGGACCCATTTTCAGTTTTCATCAAAAGAAAAATTAAACAATCATTTATTATTTGAAGCTGAGATTCACTGGGCTTGGCTCATTTCATGTGAAAAACATTTATCAGAACAGATTTTTTATGACCCCACACATACGCCCCCTACACATTTATATTACACACAAGGTGTTCGGGTCTACTGGACCTCGGGCATGTAAAACTGTGAAAATGGTAGATTCTTTACCTTAATTCTCTCTTCCCACACAAACATAAATCACACATAAACATAACATTTTAGAATAAAATTGTGTGATTGTGTGAACTAAAAGCGACAAAATGCAATGGGTCTAGCAGACCCACCAACCTTGCCAAAGTAACAATAATGAGAACACCACACTTGGTTCAAATTCTAAACGTGAAGAAATCAGGTTAAAGAACAATAAATAAAGTATATTTGCTGTTTATATCACTTGTTTCTACATAAAGTTTTTACATAAAATCTCTTGATTGGGTGAATTAAAATCTGCAAAAGGCAATGGGTCCACAAGACCTGCAAACACCGCCTGAGTAACAATAATATAGTAACACCAGTAACACCACACACAGGTTAAGCACACTAAACATGTCCCCCCCAACACCCCCCCCCCCCCCCGACTCCCCCAGCTGCGTCAGTTTCGGTTACATTTTAAGTTCGTTTTGAATTTTTAGATAATTTCCCCTAAATTGTAATCTCAGGATTCTACAGCTGGAAACAAATCAATATTTGTAAACGTAAAGATGGAAACAACTTAACAACTAATGAAAATAATTACATGGGATAACACATTGTTATTAGATACTTAGAAGTGTTGATCAGAAACCGTTTTTAAGGTGTCCCATTTTTAAGGTATGCACTTTTTGTATCTTTATAAAACTGACAAAATCAAGTTATTGGTTTGAATCATTTTCATTGTTCCATAATATAAATAGACAATCTTTTGAATTTTTTTCCACGATGCTCAGTAGCCTGGGGGTTAGTGAGCATGCCTACTACAGCTGCAAGTTTGAATCTTGAATAATATTACATACAAGTAACTCAAGTTATTTTGACTGAGACCATTATTAATTCAGGTGATTCAAATAATGTAACAAAAGATAATGTAAAGATCTTTATACTTGTCAGCTTGTGTTGTCTTAAATGAGTTCACCTTCAGCCATCCACTTTCCAGCAACCATAAAGAACAGAATCCAAGACAAAATATATACGAAATAACAATAACAAAATATTTTTTCTTTAGAAATACAGGTCTTTGTTAAATAACTAAATCAACATTTCAGTGTAACTCACCAAAATGTAGTTTTTACAAATATTTGTTTTGAGTTAATAAATTCTGACTATATGACTAATAAACTAATAAAAATATGACTAATAAAAAATGACTATCTTCTAAACAATAATGCATTAGTGTAGTAGTTTTTCTCTAAGTATGTATATACCTTACTCTTTGATTCAGTTAGATTTTCTTTTAAACTTGTGTAAGAGTCCTTTCATTTCTTTGTGCTTGTTCAATGGTTCATATCTCTTTGTTTTTATCTATGAATGCTATCATTTCAGAGGTGGACGAATTACATTCTGGCATATCTATGTAGACGGCAAACCAAATGAAAGCCGGATTGATTTATTGTCTTTCATCTCACCGTTATCATCTTTATGGCTTTGTCTTTATTGTGCTGTCGAGTACAAGGAGGTATTGGCTGCAACGTTTTGACTTCTTATAGAAGAGAGAGTTAGCTGTTCGCAGAGTATGAAAATTCGGGGTCTTGGGTTTTTGATCATTAATATTGATGGATGGATTTGTGAAGAGAGCTTCACATTACTAGATCTCACACACGGTATTCTGTTCTATTAAGATCCTGCCAGTCAGGGGAAAGGGTAACCTTTTTTCTCTTCCCCTGTTTACACAAATGAAGAGGCTCTGATGATGAGAGAGGGAAAGATGACTCTTATACCTTTGTCGGATCAATTTACTTTATTAATGAAAAAGCTTCATGGAGAGATCACAATCCCTAGATTCATCCTTAAACAATGACTCACCAAGCAAATGTGGTTTTAAGGTTTTTTTTTCTTCACTCGTTTTATTACAAATTTTGCAAGGGCTTATTACAAGGGTTTGTTTTCAACATGCGGAAACAGAACAAAACAAAACACATGGGAATCAAACAAACAAGTCGGATTGGACAACCCACTGTTCACGATAAACATAAATTCTGATAAAGCCCTCTGTGACGGGAGCCAGTGAATGACTACGGTGCAGGCATATGACGGCCACATTCACACTGACTCTGCAAAAAAGATTGATCCATCCAAGGCAAGATGTGCACATTTCAATAAACACTTTACGATTTTTATATGCCATCGGCTTTTGTTGTAAGATTTAAAAAGCTTCACTTGCATGTACATAAAACTGTACAAAAACAGATAATCACAAGCATTTTAGTCCTATATAAATATAACCAACAATTAAGGATAACAAGTTTTGAACTCTCCTGTAAAAGACATACTTTCAAGGCAGCTGTCTTCAGTTTGGGGTGAACGGTGAAGATGACTGTGCAGTGATCGTCGCTTTTGTTCTCAAGCAAAGGTTTCTGAACTGGCACTAACATTTCAGTAAGAACAGTAAACGGTTTCTACCAATTATCTTTGGAATTCATGCTTAACTCGTCGCCTGCTTGACATCACGCACGGGGGATGTGGAGAGCTATGTACAGAACACCTTTAAAAAGATGTTTACCACAAACACCACTCTTTTGTTATTCTAAGAAGAAAAGTCTCGGTCTAAGGACAAATAAAACACTTCCTCGTTCTTTATGGTCGCGTGGTCACATCCAGACATCTAACAGCGAAAGAGCACAAATCTAAACACCAGTTTTAAAAACAACCACGAGAAGGGGACATCTCCTGTCCGCCCTCCAGTTTCACACGGTAGGACTTAAGGAATCTCACCTTAGAATTGCTAGTGCTAAAACACCCCAGAAGAAGCCAGAGAAGTCAAACCCAGCAATTCAGACTATCCGAATCAAGCTGGCATCAGCGTGTGAGAAGGTCAAAGCCTGCTCCACTCTGAGTTTGACTAGATGAAAGCCTGTAAGTGCTGGTAGTTTTGTGGTCATCTCTATCTTTTAGCCATGTTAAATCCAGGTCAGCGATCTCACGCGTTTGCCTGGCAAGAGAAGAGCGCGGTTGTGGTAGAGACGGGGGAAAGCAAGCTAAGCTAATTAGATTGGATCCCCCCTCTCCTATCAGAGTCACTAAATGGCTTTGAAAACAGCATAATGTGCTTTCTTTCCTTAGGGTGGGATAATCATTCGCCTTATTTAATCGGAGCTACATCCAGTAATTTCCATACATTTCAGCCTTAATTATTCGGCAAGAGCAGCTGAAGGCAGTCAGCATGAGGTAAGTGCAGTGAAAAATGCAACTCGCTAAACAATTGAAGCGTTTTGACTGTGACCCTTCTCATGAGGTCTACTTCCTTTTGGGGTTGGTATATTTGCACATGCCAACTGCACCGCACTCGTTACTCACCCTAATTAAAGAATTGCCCATTCTCAACCCCCCTGCACACACAAACACACTCTTGCCCAACCGTAGGGAGGTTCTGTGCTTTAGTAGGTGAGGGAAAAAAAGTCGGTTGAGGCGATACACCCTGACGTAATAGTAATGATAATGTCCATCAGATAAATGGTCCTTGAGCAAACTAGATAGTCATAACCGTCCCCGAGAGATTCTCTCAAACACACAGGGAGACACAGCTTTAGAGCAAGTTCGATAGTAAGCACAGTGTCAGCAAAGAAAGCTAAAATAACAAACTTGAAGACCCGATTGAAAATAGAGTGATGTCATCGTTTGAAACATTTGTTCCTTTTTTGATTGTGGAAAAAAACCATGCACGATTGACATGCGAAAGACAAGACAGGATTATCAGTCTAATTTGTCCATTGTGATTGTTATATACAACTGTTTTAAGGCATTAATACATTTCTTCTTCAAATAAAAGTTGAATAGAATAAACAAAAAACTACGTAAATAAAACAGGATGATTCAACATGATGAAGGGTGATCATCGGGATGTCTGTGAACATAACACACCTTCGATTTAACAGGAGGCAGGTGGTCTCCTCATCACTGAGGCTGCTCTGTGTGAGCCGTAGGGGTCTTTGCCAAAGCCTGAACGCTTCTGCACCACACCAGGGGAGTTCAGATGAGATTCACAGTGCCAAAAACACAAGTTCTGCTGCGTGAGACAAAAGTATGCAGGCACATTCTCATCTGTTGAATAGTGCGCAAATGTGCCAGAAGCCACATGTGTTACTTTTCCTGACAGTGGGTCCCCTGACGCATGAAAGCACTCACCGGCATATGTTAAGGTCTGTCACGGAGAGTTAATCACTGTTAAACTCACCGCCTGCCCGCACCAAATGCACACCGATATGCTGATATGCTGCTGTGCGCATACGGATCTAGATTATGGGCCTAGGATGTAGACCAGCTTCAGGAGGTTTTCTCATCCACATCATCTCATCAATGCACATTTCCATCTGGTCATCAGAAGCAGTGGCATCAACTCACACTTCAGGCTGAGTTAGATGTGACATTTTCAACACAAGCCAGATACTAATATAGATATATACACCATAAAAATGTATTTACAGAATTGTACATGTAAAAAGACCAGACGCCTCTGAGGACAAGGTCAGGTTGAGAGTGTTAGACACTCCATATGTGGCTCATGACCCTTTACAGCAGTTTTTCTTTTAACTACAGTACTTTGTACTCTAGTTTTAGTACCATGAACATTCCGTAGGCTAGCAAATCTAAAAATCGGTTTGTTATGTAAACATATTCGGTATGACGTATGAAAAAACAGTATAAAGTGTTTTAAAGAAAAACATCTAAAAAGTGACAATAAATACATGGAAGAATGAATGAATAAATAAAATAAATAAGTCTGCAGTGATGACAATAGCGTGTTTTCCCACTATTTTACTGATATTTCATCGTCTACGATGTTCTCTTTTCGTAGTGAGTTTCTGATGTGCGTCAATCGAAGAGGACAGGTGTGGTTATCTCACAGATAGATCTCTCTTTTCGTGGTGTGATTTGAAGGAGGGCTTGTTGGCTGATACTCTGATGTCACACTCAGAGGCACCTCATCCAGCGGGGCGTGCTCACTGGGGGGGTGATCACTACTGGAGTAGGCACTACGGGAGGGTGGAAGGCGTGGCCTGTTCTCCTCTCCTCCCAACCTAACACTCCCATTGGCCAGGCGTCCCAGGCTCCCCCGCTCTTGATAAGGCACGAACGTAGAAAGTTTAGGGGGATTGCGGGTCTTGCGAACAGGCGAGGGCTGACCGGGCATCCAACAGGCGTCTGAGTGACCGAGCTCACTGCACTCCTGGCTACAGTTTCCTGTCATGGCGACATCAGGCAGTGAGCGGATATCTGTGAGAGGAAGACACAAAAGAAGCTATTTTCAATGAAGAGAAAAAAATAGACATTGCAGATTTCATGAGAAATTTTCACTCGAAATCACTTAAAACTCAAACTCACATGTTTTACTATCGCGACAAATGAAATTAAAGCAGCAATATGAATTATGCAACATTTGTATTTACTTCAAACAAACTCAGACAAAAATAAAAATGAAATAAAATCATTAAATAAATAAATAATTTATTGTCTACAAGTAAAGAAACTTCTCAATTAATTAAAAAACTAATTAGTGACATTGATTTCATTGAGATCTTTGGTATTCAAATTTCTCTTCTGGATTAATGCAAATGAACGGTTCAGCAACAGCGATCTTAAACTAACATGACAATGTCCACAAACTTTAAAAAAACTACAAATTAACTTTGTCAATTACAAACCAAGTTATGGCCAATCTTTAACAATACAAAAATTACATCTAGCCATACTGTACTGTCATACTGTATATGATCCAGAATTTATTCCTGATCTGTCATTTTGTGAATGGCAAAATTAACCACAGCTGTCATTACAGCAGGACATGTTTGTATGGACACACACTGTTCTTGTTTGTTCAGTGTTTATTCTTAAAATGTCTTGACATCTTTAGACCCTTAAGATGCTGCAACATATTAAATTATAATAAACCTGCTGCTGATTTGGACAGTTTTCCAAAAAAAACTAAGAAGTGATCAGTTGTTAAATGAAATTGGTATTCATTTCAACAAGAAGCAAAAACCATAACTAAACAACAAACCAAAGACATCCGTAAGAAAAAGTAAGAAAATGCCTAGCTTAGTAAACATGTGTACTCATTAATATTAAAATCAACTATCAATCAGATTTTTGGCTCTGAGGTGCCTTTTATAACCTGTTCTGGTTGTTTTATGGTCACAAACAAACTTCTTATTTACAGTGATGTAAAGATGAATTTGACTTTTGCTGATTTTGACTTTTTGGCCACAAAGAACTGGTTGTCCATACATTTAAAGGTAGATTTTATATAAAAACAAACACAAGGAAATTCCAGAGTCGGTAGAAGTTATTATCTAATTTAACATTAGCAAAAGGTATCTGACCCTATATCAACTAGCAAGATTTCTGTCTCTGAGGTGTCCTTTCAAGCGGCCACCCAGGGAAGATCAGGTGCCTCTCTTGAAAGGGTGCTAAATCTCTGTATTTAGGTAGCTTTGGGTACTCTTGCAGAGTTTTATACACTTTCTACAATGATGACAGTTTCAGATTTTAAACAAAGCTTGTTTTGGGGTGCTCAAGTTCATCTCCACAAGGTGAGAGGCAGAGGCATTGCTGTTCACCTAGCATCAAATGCGAGAAACTAACAGCGAATACACAAAGAGCTGCCAGCGGTTGCTATGCATTGCGGTGCGGTTGCCATGAGTGAGGGAGTTGTTGCTATGTGCTGCAAACTGGGTATTCTTCAGTTGCTACCGTGGGTCAGAAACTTCTGCTTTGATTTCCTTCAAGTGATTGAAATGGATTCTTCTTAGAGTTAACTGACAGCTGCTGGGTGCATTTGAGGTTTTAAAAAAGTTACTGGCTAAATATTGGAAGTTTTTATTTCATTCATTATTGTCCTTAAGCGACAAATCTTCAATGTACATATTTTGAATATTGAACACATTCATCCTACATTCAAAACAAAATGAGTCCTACAACAGGCCCTGAAGAAGAATCCAGCAGTACGGTTTATTGATTGGCAGGTCTGAAATTAGTGAGCCTCTGATTGCTATCCATTTTCCATTCCACTGTTCCCTAATTAATTAAATAGGGCTGAGACCCAGTGACCTCATTTTAGCAGAGCCATACAGAGAGCCACATTAGGATACACTGCGTGTTTTCCACCAAATGCTCTTGTACTGTTTCTCCAGAGCCGTTCCACTCCGTCTACCACAGTCCTTACCTTTATACATTCACAGCAGAGGTTCTCAAACTCACTGCCAAGAGCTCAAAGGGGTTTCAGGAGGCGCCATGGGGTCATGCTCTTTCTATTCATGATATATTTTCAGCAGAACTTCATTGGTTGACAAAGTTTTAAGAAACAGCAAAATGGTTGCATGGTGTAGGGCATGGGTTTCGTGTAGAGATTGTTTCCTGTGCTTTGGTTCTTTTTTGTTTGTTTTTTTCAGTATCCATTTGAACAGTGCAAATGTGGTTGCGGATGCAACCATGGTGCATCAGAATGAATTGAATTTCCTTTCTATGAATCTTTTCTTTAATTCCGAGGACTGTAAAACACTGACTATATTTTGTAATACCTTTGCAAATCCCTTTTTTACATTTAAAATGTCAATACAAATAAATCAGAAAAATGCAGTGTCTTATGTCAAAATTAAATAAAATGTATATAGAAATATTTAAATGTTACGTTAATCAACTTGTCCTAGCACAAATGCAATGTGGAGCAGTTGATTGTATTTTCACAGTTCTGAACATTTTAATATACGCAGTTCTGTTCATTATCCAAAAGTAACCAAATGATCAGATTATTATATTAATTAAAAAACACAATAGGTGAATAACCAATTTTTGGATAAGTTGTTGGCTGCACTTTAGTCAACCTTTAGTAAACTGATTTTTTGATATGTGTGATGTGGTGTTGGAGAGCTGTCTGAGCAGGCAGAGCAAAAGAATGCAAGATAGATCTGGTTATTGATTGAATTTGAAACAGTAAGCTTAACATGCAATCCCAGTACTAATGTTAAACGCATAAGACAATGGACTGGCAATGTGGCTCTAACCACACAATCTTGACCAGCCTTAAGTGTTTACTTAACACCGGATGCACAAGGCGCAACTTGGCATGACTAATAACAATAACACCAACAATCAGCAGTGATAGCAGAACAAGCCGAGTGAGTAATCTCTGACACTAAAATAATGACTCCTTCTACACCACTACTCTCTCACAGAGAGGAAAAGCATATGCCGTAAATGTTTGTTTGTTTTTTGTGAAGTATTTAGTTTATTGTGTTTGAAATCATGGTACTCTATATTCATATTTCGCTGTACAAACTAGATTATTTGACTATTTTCTTTTGTAGGTAATTCTTTAGAATAAATAGTTCGTCAATCACAATTGTTTTGGATTTGGAGCTCTCAAGACACTCTAATTATCACATTTTCCCTCGCCGTGCCTTTCTATATTTGAGTCTCGTAGCAAAGCACTCCATCTTCCAAGACAGAGAAGATGAAGAGCAAGATAGTGAAGACCCTTAAATGTGCAAGAGATCTACAGATGGCAGTCCCCCAAGGCAGCCTCCAGGCTCTGGGGACCCACCTCCACTAGCCTTGAACATCCATGCAGCTTTAATGCACTCATTAAAACAAGCTCTGTACTTCTCCACAGACACAACACTGACGAATCCCTCAGCAGGAAAACCCCACGCCGACCCACCAACACCACTGTGAAAGTGGCGCACTAATGTGGACTTCAGAAAACTCCCAATAAGCACAAGCCGACATGGTCAATGCATCAAAGAGATCTGGAATGGTGTAAAAGAGGGTGTTTACTGGAGGAAGAAGGACGCTTTATATCTCGCCAAGCGGAATAGATCAACTTGCCCCTGTGGAACAAACACATTAGAGTCCTGCAGTCTTGCTCATGTGCTTCTGAGGGGGCTAGCATGTGTACTTGGGAGAAAAAGCGAGCGGTTTGTGTGTCAGTCTGAGTGAGGTTAGTGTGTGAGTGTTGGATGAGGTGGTTGCTGTCTAAATGTGTTTGATGATGGCACCTTCGAGGTGAGGCGTTGGAAGGGTAGTGTGAAAGTAGGCAGGTGTGAATCTGTGTTTTATCAGTATAAATCATTACTGAAATCCAATATTCTTCCAATTATTATTTTTAATGAAGGAATAATAGACAAACGCTAGGTTTAATTGCAATGTCATTTCAAAATATGTGTAGCCAGAAAAGAAAGCAGAAATTTAGTTGTGTGAGCACGTTCCCCTGACAAGATTGATCAGCAGAGGTTATTAAAGAACATTCTTAGACTGTTTCATCAAAAATAATTGCTTTTTTTCTATTATAAATGGCTGATGAAGCCAATGTCATATTGTTAGAGATGAGTACAATCATGACTCATGAAAAACTAGGGCCTGGGGCAACAGTTTTTGAGGAAAATGTTGACTTTTTAACTAGGAGCTTCAAAGCAACTACATGGTAAGGTGACACCAATGCTCTTGAAGTGTAATTGAAATACATTAAAAAAACTACCTCCTTTTTTGACATATTGAGGAAAGAACTTTTTTTTTATCCATTAAGACATTTTTTTCTGGTATCAAAACTTTACTGTAGGGAACCGAGATGTGGAGTAGGGTTATGTCTGGAGTTAACGTCTTAAAATTAAATAAATATGATTTATTGAAAGCAGACTGTCAAAATGTTACAATATGAACACTTAGATGGAGATAATAATATGTGTATTTTTTATAAGAATGTATCAATTCGATTTTTTCTTTGTTACAGCTACTTTTCTTTATTACAGCTTTATTACAAATGAATCTTCCCAAATAACAATAAAATAAAACACAATCTGGTTATAATCACCAGCCTTTAAGATTAATAATTTAAGTGAAAGCAACAGCCACAATATTTTTTATTACATCACATTAGATAATGTTACTATTATATCCATATAATTTAGAAATTATAAATAAGCACTTTTTTTGCTAATCTATCTTCAGATCAGTTATATCACTGTTCATTTGGTTGTATGAACAACCATGAATGGGCCAGACATCAGATGAAAAATCTGAAGGAAGAAACGAACCTGTTCTTACAATAACAACAATGAAGTATTTTGTGTAAAACAATCATGTCTGTTCCTGTCACATTCATGCATGTTTTGTCAAACTCAATATTTTAGACAGAGCATCCTTTTCAAGTTTAGTCCCTGACAAAACCCAGCAATAAGTTGTGCCCAGTTTGTAAAGACTGTAAAATAAAGATGTCTGTGTTCTTCTTGACTAACTATAACATCAATAAACTGAATCTTTTTTTACAGCTTCAAAATTTTAACAAGCAACAGAGAACAATTCATTATTTTTTTTAGTTTGTCTATGTATAATAAATTTTTTATGTGTACCACTTGACAAATAAGAAAGAAGATTAGATATGTATTACATATGTCATTTATAACTGAATAGTACTTGTCAAAATGCTTGGTTGAGAGACTGGCTACACATTCAGACCAAGAAAAGAAGAAGTTACAAGTAGTTTGTGAGTGATTCACATGATATGATGTTTTGGAGTATTTACATGAGGTAAAAAAGAAAAACAGTAATGGCTGATGGTAGCAAGTTGAAATAGTTTTTACATACATTTATGGACGTTCCTTCCATTTACCAAATACAAAAAAATTTCACATATTTAATTTCACACAAGGCCTGTGTACTCTAATACTAGATTCATACATTCAAACAATATGGTCTACAAATTCCTATTTAGCACTTTGTTAAAGACGTTTTGTAGGCAAAGACAATATGTTGAAGGAATTGCTCGCCACATTTTAAAAGTTATTTTTCCGGCATTCATAAATGCTTTTTCATATCTTTAAAGCAATTTTGTGTTTTGCTGTGTGGATGGGGTTTAGACTGCACTTTGTTGTTTTCTCTATGCAACAGCACTAAAAACCATCCTGCTTTACAGCCTTAATCATCGCGCACAACCTGGCCTAGACCAAAGCAAAATGGAAAAAGAAAAGATGAAAGAGTACAAAAAAGTAAACTGAATGCCACAGGCGCTTTACCGTGACCGCGTTAGCATGCAAAAATTGGCCGTCCTTCATTTTAAGACACATGTAAGGGTGAGTTTGCAGTGTTCTTGCATCAGTGAACCAGTGGGATGGATGGTCTCATGGATCTTTGGCAGGTTTCCTCTCTGTCTGATCTCCAGCCGAGGGCTAGTGAGGAGGGGAAACGGGCTTGTTCCTCTTCCTGAGATTTCACAGAACACCTCCTGTTTGATCCCGCATGCACACTTTCTAACATACCCTCAGCCTTTTGCCCTCTCCCTTTTCTCTGATCCTCTTTTTTGAATGCTTTTTCTGAATGACTCTCTCTACACCTAGCTTTTCTCTTTTTAATCCCCTGCCCTCCCTTCCTCTTTCGGGTTCTCTCCAATCTCCAATCCACTCTACTCTCCTTCTTCCCCTTCTTCCGTCACTTTCCTTCTACCTGCGACTCCGAAGTGCTCCACTGTGCTCTAATCATCTGGAAATTACAGTCCAGTTCACAAAACAGCACAGGAGATGAAAAGAACCTGACTCCTCAATTGTCCTCAGTTTTAATCAAATGTGCAAAATGCTCACATAATTACAAGAATCCATTATTAAAATCCTTTGGCCCGTGGTTAACTGTGAAAAAAACTGTGATGACTGTATTTCAGTACTAATTCGTGGCATCCGTCTTATAGCGGAGGAAAAATGACACTGCTTGGTTTTGCTTGACATGCTGAGGTTATTATCAGACACAGAAGCTCCACTAACAAGCTGGCACTGCTGAGCACATCATGTTACTCTCTGGAGCAACCAGGAAAGACAAAGAAAATAAACGAGATCAGGCGAGAAAATGAGACAGATCTTGGCTTCTGTTATTTGCACTCTAAACAAATTGTGCATTGCTCACTCAAAAAAAATTAAGCTGAAAAATGTACTTGAAGTACTGTATTACAGGTTATGTGTTAACCAACTTAAGTTCATTTTTGTTAATTAAATAAAAACTAATAATTTAATTTCTTCCCTGTGTCTTAGGGTTTACTTCCTTAAATTCGCTGAAAAAAATATATGAAGAAAATGTAATTTAGATTAACTAATCTATGTGCTTTGAATGTCTTTTGAAATTACAAGACATGTTGTTATCACATCATCCAAATGAGATGGTGGGTATCTGCTACACCTACTGGGAGCTCAAATCTGGACAGTTGGTTTACTTTATTCAAGGTGAAATTTTTAAAACGAGCAAAATATTCCTCATGAAATAGGCATTATGTTAGTTGTATGATACTTAAAATGTCTAAAAATATACTTAACATGAAATCATAAAAATATACTTTACAATAAATTGTTAATAAACACATAATTCTTCGTCCAAAAAAGCAAAGCAACGATCAAGCATGTCAACTGTCCAACCAGATGAGGTCAATGTTATTTTTTTGCTAAAGTATATGATGGCCTAATGAGGGGTGCCAGTATGTGGAACAGGTACCTACTGAACCATATAAAGGCAGTTGATCATGACTAATTAAGACTTGAATGATACAATATCATTCAAAAATAGCAAATTAAGCTTCATATTTCTAAAACTAGTAAAAACTAGAATGCGTCTGTAAACCTCGCAAATTTTCATTTGTTATTGTCTCACCTTTGATTTTTAAGAATCTAAAGGCAACTCAAAAACAACTCCAAAAGTTTTTAAACCCGCATTTTAAAAATGAAATAAAAGGACACTTCTGTTGCTTTATGGAGGTACAGTAGTTCGTGGTTATAAAACCATTTGAATTTGGGAGTGAGAGCACTTTTTTTGGAACATATAACTTTTTATCCAATTGATCATCCTTATCCATCCTCCACCTCCTCAGCATGGGGCTTTTGTTAAGATAAGCCTGACATCTAAATTTTTTACTTCAAAAAGTAAAAAAAAAAAAAAAAATGAAAATCACAGACAATTTGATTTATTATTGAAGAGAGTGTCTCTATTTTGGAACTATGAGTGTGTTGATTGCAGCTTGGAGCGCTTAGGATGCTGCAGTTTTACAGCGTTCAGCTTGTTATAATAAGTCTTTCTGTTTGAGCTTAAGTGCGTTAGAAGAAAAGATTGGTCTGGAAGATCTAAAGATCCCCCTGAAAAGGAGAGGAGGGTTGAGAGGCATTTGGCCATTCGATGCACTGATTAGCTCCTCACTTCTGCCAGGTTTTCCTGATGGGAAGCAATTTCTGCACTAGGGATCATTTTCCTCTTGGCTCCAAAGTGACGCTGCTTGGCTGTAGCAGGTCCTGGTTATTATGGTGATTGCTGGCATTTGTAGGTTCGTATCTGGCTTTGATGCTACACATTCTGGCACTATCAGTTCGCTGTTGCATTATGGGGTAACAATTAAAGCCTGACTTTTTGGTGTATGACAATGTAATCACAAACCATTAGAGCACAGAGCGTCTGGCTCATATCAATAGGTGTGGCGTGCATTTTCTCTGTGCTTCTCTGACAGTGTTGCCTTTGGCTTACTGTTGAAGATGGAGAGCAACCGCAGTGGACTTGCACCTCTCAGCACTACTGAATAGAAGGGAGTACATGTCAGAGCCACACAGCTCTGCTCCGTCTATTGCTATCCATCATAGCAGGCCAGTTCAGTAGTTAGAGAGTGCTTCGCAGCCTCCCTATATATAAATGTGTGTGAGAGGGAGAGAAGGAGGTATGAGCTATGAGCCCCAGGGCCTTTCTTTGCCTGTACGAGCAGCCCAACTGGGGTGGAAGTGGATTTGGCCTCAAGCCAGCAGTCTCTCAAACATGCCCTTTGCTCTACCTGCACTCAAGAGCTTCTGCAAGAAAGACATTACTGTACAGGGGTGCTTCATGGGGATCAGTTGCATCTAACCTCTCTTAGATCATTTAGAGGAGTCCTTTCACATTATAAGAGAAATCGACAATGAAAGTGACATTTAATTTAAAAGACAAAAACGGATAAATATTTTCAAAAGGTTTGATGTTGTTTAGTTATGGGGTTACGATTCCTTCCTCACCCTGAATCCCTGAGAAACATGAAATCCATAAATCATTTATATGTCATGTTCGGTTCAGACAATAGTTGCAGACTTAACGTTCTTTTATAGTGGTATTGTTTAGATCCTGAGATCCATAGTTTAGGTTCTTATTTACACAACTGTAAGATGATTGCTTTGGTATGGCATTACAAGGGTGTCAGTGTATAGATGTATAAATTATATAGAGATTTGTATAGAATTGGTTTTTTCCCGTTTGTTTGCAAAGAAGATTTTTTATGAAGGGGTGAAAATATCAGTCTCGTTTTCAAAGGCAATTTCTTGATGCTTGTGTGGTTGTTTCATTCCTTGTAAACAAATTTGACATGTAATGGTAATTTTTTATGACCACCTCAAAATCAGCAGGGTATGAAATACTTATTTCCAAAACCAAACAACAGTTTTATTTTGAGTATAAATGAAAATACAATTGAATAAGATAAATAAATACAAATAACCAAATTCTTAAAAGGGGGAAAGGCTATAGAGTTAATACTCTTCCCTCCCTGTGTCTGAACTGCTATGGTTACAAAAACATATAATACCAATGCAGTAGGCAGGAAATACCCGGAGGGATACTTCAAGCAAGAACAATCTTGGATCAGTTTTGAATCTCATGACTCAACATACGAGCATTTCTGAATGGGAGAGATGAAACGATCGATGCAGGATATCAATGGTAGAAGCATATTGGTAGACTTTGTTACTTTATGTTTTTTGGTCACTATGTACTGGTTCTGAGCATTAAACTCCTCAGCCAGCTGTTAAGAAGCAGTTTTCCTCTGCTGCACAGCCTAGAGTCAGCAAACAGCAAGAAATGTGTTTTTAGCAAAAATAGCAGATAATTATTCATTAGTGATTTATATTTTTATCTTATTTTGAAGAATACTGACATCTATCAGTATTTAAACCAGTCCAAACTCCTCAGAAAACATCCAATTAACCTTTGGCTCTGAAAGCTGAGTTATAAACAGTGTGGCTGCTAATGTAGGGTCGCCAAAATCTTTAGGCGGCTTTTTATAAAAAAAACCTAGATATACACCCTCTATGGGAAGCTATAACTATGTTATTTTAGCACTTTTTTTTCTATGCCTTTTTACAGTTTTTGCAAAGTTTTTTCAAGTAATATTTCTAAAAACTCCAGAGATGGTTAAATTTCCACAAAAACATTGAAAATAAAATCGGAATATCTACACCATTAAACACTATGCTAAAGTTAAGTACGACTTGATCCCTTTCCAAATAAATTTGGAAGTAAGGCTCTGTGTAATTCCTCATCTGCGGGGTGCTGAAAGAATTGAATGGTACTGAATGGTATCAAACTACATAAATCATATCTGACTTTACAACAGTATTGGAAGCATAATGTTAGCATAAGTTAGTGTTAACATACAGTTACGGATACGACAATATTTTAGTTTAAACTTTTAACAAATCTACCTAAATCTGTTGCTTGATAGCAACGTTTTAGCAGCGCTAGTTTCATTTTTCGGACAAAAAGAGCTATAGTAAGTCGAAGAACCGACTTTTGTTGAAGTGAAATTTAAATTTTCCCGTCTGAGACTGAGTATTTAGTCATTACAGACTGAAAAGACCTTTTTTTTAATGTATGCCTTTTGATCTTGACTGATCTAAGCTGAACAACTCTAGTTTGATCGTTTGCCATACCTCATACAAATATCAATGGGTCTTTTACTTTCATGATGCTCATTGAACTTGCATTCACTTATAACAGTAAAAGTTCTTGAGTTCTTTTAAAAATCGCATACTTAAGGCTTTTGCTCAAGTATGATTAAATAAAATACCCTCAGACATAATCTAGCAGCTGTGTTATGTACAAATTGATGGGTACAAAAAGCAACCCACAACTTAGTTTAGATCTCTTCCTGGTAGGTCCTGCAAGTAGGTTGAATCAGGGGGCTCATCAAGAGAACAATTCACAATTGTTCTCCTTTTTTTGAAGACTTGGGCCTTCTGAATTGGTAATTGTTTGCAGAAAAAAAACTTCAGAAAAACTGAAAAAAACTTGGCTTTAAATGTAGCAATTAAATCAAATGTCAACCACTAGATGTATTGTACACAAATATCAAACGATATTGAAATAAATGAAAGAGGTCCATTGTTCTGCCGTGAGTCAGCATGGCTGCATAAAAAGACTCTTTGTTTTGTTTCAGTAGCCTATTTCTTTGTCTGGCTTGGCCTCTTCACTCCCCATCAGACAATGTTCTTCCACCTCTGAACCCTAAAAATCATCGTTTAGCTTTCAAACAATGTTCAGCGGGACCAAACACTTTAAAATTACTCCTGAATATTTATTACATCTAACAGTTCCCTTCGCACCTATCTCCACTATGACAAGTTTTTCTGGCTATATATTGAGTTATGTTTCGAATTGTGTAGTGCAATGTTCTCCATCTGTCAGAGCATCAAAGGTTTTTTATCCTGGGAGCAATCCACATTGCGGTATAAAGGCTTTTGCTTCAGATTAGCATACTGTTTTACATGCTCTGAAAATTGCACCGTAATGGTCCCAAAAGACAGGAAATGAATCGACAGCTCTCAAAAATATTGAATGTATTGAAATTCTGAGAAAAAAAATCTATTGAAGCTCGGGTTTTAATAATATCTCAGCCATTGAATAAATGATATTGGAAGGATATATTATTGAGCGTTCATCTGGATTAAAAAACGTCAGAATAGGTCACAAGAGCAGATTGAGACGAAGCTCGGATCAGAGATGAATTTCAGAAATCTGTATGTGGTGTGAAGATTAAAATTTTGTCTCAGAGAAAGAATACATTAAATAACTATTTGCTGGAAAATGAGCAAAAAGCAGGACAGAGGTGTGAAAGGCTTTTTTTTACACTTTATTGTAATGTGACATGATGAGAGTACAATCACTTTCATTGAAGCGCAAAGTGAAGCTCGATGTTGACGTTCCGTTAAGCCGATAATCATCTAATTTTATCTATGATCAGCTCACATTGGCGAGACCCAATTCACCCTGAATCAGCCGCTGTGCACTTTTGAGTGATCCACTTTGTCCTAATGACAGATGTTATCTGTGGCACTTGGGCCAGATCGCTTCGCTGTCATTACAGACAATCCTGGGTAAACACCACAGTGAGCTTGAGCCAAAATAAATGTTAAGACAGGTCATGGGGTACAATATTGTGGCAATGAAACCAAAGATGTTTAACTTTTTTATTTGAAAAAGAAAAAAGGGATGTACAAGTTAAATAAAACACTGGGTTAAAGCTGTTTGTATCCGCTTTGAAGTAGTCGTTCACTGTCACCCAGACTTTATTCAGTTATAGCCTATATGTCAAACCCTTTATAGTGTGACAAATCAAAGTGCTGAATGGTTGAGGTGGAAGCTGCCCTTTGTTTTTTTTTTCTTCTCTTTTTGTGTGCATGTTGAGCTTTGAGAATAAAACCTTTAAAAGAGGACAAATGGATTTTGATGTAGCAGTTTTTAAAAGCCAAATGTCAACAGGTCACTTTTTTACTCTTCAAATAACACAACGATTTGCAGGAAAGACGGAAAGAAGCTAAAAGACATTCAGTGAAAAGAGGGCCTATTCAGATAATTCTATAATCCAATTTTTGAATGACTGTCGATGTTTTATTAAATGATTACACATCTCTATTTTGCGTTTGTGATTCAGATCTCTCAGAATCACTTATCTCTCATCACTCAAAGAGTCTCATTTTGAATAGCACTGCAATTTCTGATAAAATATTTTAATCAACTGCTCTTGTTATTATTTTAAGCCATCTATTTGTTAGAAAGACACAAATACAGTACTTTTAGTTTGTATGTGATTTCTTCCAATGAGACGTACAATGTCCATTTCACCCATTTTCTTACACAATAATTTAGAAAGGTAAGAAAAATATAATTACCAAAAAACCCCCACAAAACTCCAATAACTTGTTAAAAAAACAGCTATATTACAACGACTAATTTTTAGTCTGGACCTTTAAACCTGGAACCTCTTGTTTTCCTTTGTATTCTCACTGACTTGTTGGGAGTAAATAACTTAAACTCAGATTAGCTTTAACAAAACTTAGATATTCTTTACTCCTCTCAAGCTCAAGAAGTTTTGTAAGGTTGGAATGCATTCACCCATTCTGATGTGTTGCAATAGAACTTTTAGCATTGCTTATCATAGATCAATGAGTCATATTAAATCAGTAGCATGTTGATACAAGTTGCAGATTGACTAAAGTTTCAATGTGTTTTAGCTATTTTTCCTGTTTAACACTTTTATAACTAATTCATGTAATAGGATGAATAGATAAGTTAAAGGTCATTTTTCCTGAAAAATGTTGTAAGGCCCTAGCTCTCAATCCACCATAATAGTCTATATATTTACAAAATAAAAATCTAAACTCTTTAGAGACTAACCTACTGTTACTGATACAAAAATGGTAGTGGTCTAATATGATTTAATTATATATGTTAAACTATGCCAACAGATCTGTCCCTACACCAAAATAATTGCAAAATGATTAAAGACTACACAGAGAAAAAAATATATTGTTAACTATTTTAAACCAGGTTTATGCAAGAGTTTGTTAAAGAATATGCTCACTAAGAGTTTACTCTCAAAGGAGGCTTTAGTTTTTTTACAGTACAAATTAAATTGTGCATAAAAAACTTGCTAATGCACTCAATTATTTTAATTGACCTGTTATTAACAGCCAAAATATCAGTAATAGTTTAATAGTCAATTTATGTTGGCTTATATTTATGTGTATATATATACAGAATCTGTATTTTATCTACTTTCAGTATTTATGCTAGAATGTTCCACGTATTTACGTATGTAGTAGCATAGCTAACCATGTATGGTTCTTGGGGGGCAGATCTTTCTGATAAAATCATCTTTTTCAAGACACAAATACCGGAATGATGTTATACTTATCATTAAAAAGCATATGCCAATGAAGATCTCTGTGATATCAGTAAACACTTCATTTCCAATTGTTTAAGTATTTCTTAAAATCGATAAACATAATGATTATCTGCCTCTTTTCCTTCATCTGAGCCATAGTTTGCTATTTTATCCCAAAAGAGTGCTACAGATCTAATTGGCTCACCACAAAACAAAATACAAAAAGGTTGAAAAACGAAGCAAAGTACAGCAGCAGTGGTGGAATACTAACGTTAAAGCATAGAGGCACTGACAGCTCACCTCTTGAGGGTAAACAGAACCAGGACACATTGTTTCGCTTCTCCCCCTCCACCTGAAACATCCACAGGGGAAGCAAAAAACAGAAAAACAGTCCGAAAGATCTGAATCACATGAGCCTCTCTCTTGCTGGGAAGGTTGAGCAGAGAGCAGGAGCCTGGCTCGTTCGTCTGCAATCAATTCTACTAACAGGCAGGGACTCTGACAAGGCCCAACGCCATCTGTCTGAACAGAGCCGTGCCCCGCATCGTCACGCCACGCTGACACCCGGGCAGCAGCCCAAGCTGGCACCCACAAGACAAACAAGCCCCCTCAGACTAGCACTCTGTTCTTCAGTCTGTCCCTCACACTTCCTCTCTTTCAACACTTGCATTGTCACTTGCGGAACAAACAAAGACACATCATCTTTGGTGCACCAAACAAGCTATATCACTCACAAACAAAGACAACGCCAAAGAGAGGAGAGATTTGAATCTGAGCGTGCAATCAGTTAAAAAAAAGTGATTCCGAATTTTTTTTTAACTTTGCTTTCACAGCAAACATTAGCAGGTGTTCCTCTAGAGCTCAGATGCTGCTGTATAAGCAGTTTCTTCCTAATTATATGCTTTTTTTTTGTCTCTTGATACTGTGTTCCCCTAATGAGCAACAACTTTCGGTATTGCATTAAAAAAACTCTTTCACTCTTACTGGTATGCAGTGCAGAGGAATATTCAGCAGGCTTTCCTTGTATGAGTTAGCGACCTGGGCCCTGAACTTCTCTCCAGAAGCATGTCAAAAGGGTGGAAGGCTAGGTAGCTTGCACAAAGATTGAAAATGCATGTTTGGTCTTGTATCCTGGATTAGTATTGAGCTAGAGTTAAGTCACCTGATGAGTGACCATGTATAACACAAGCTCCTTCTGAACTTATGTTAACTTATTAATGACTCTAAGCTATTGACTTGAATGAATAAAACAAATTAAAAAATGCACATTTTTTTTCTCAAAAGACATTTGTGATGGTTAATCTAGTCCCTGTCTTCCTTTAGCTTTAAGTAAAAAATAATGCCGCCATCTGCAAACAACCTATTGATCACAGTGTGGGTAGACAATGCTAGGTTTCCGCAGGGTTTAAAATTACATGTCTTTGACATTTGCCTTTTGCTGTTGCTTGGGGTTGCTAGTGATTGAGAAAATACTCAGCTATCATAAAATTACCAGCATTATAAAAGTAATGTTCTTAAAATATGGTTTGTGTAAACAAGCCTTCATTATAAGTTATCCAGTATAGTTTAACTTAAGAGATGGCTCATCTTGTCTGGTTCTGTCTGTATTGCTTTATTAGTTTGACTGTGACACTGTGACAACCCTGCCACTGTGTTAGTCCTGTTGTCACTAGTTGTTATGTTTTCTGTTTTAGCTGTGAATGGGTTTCATCTTCCTCTTCTTGGTATTTAATTAACCTGTTTTTTTAATGTATTTTTAACTATGTAATTTATGCATATAAAAATTACTTTCACTTTGCTCCTTCATTTATTTAAGGACTCTATACAGTACTTAAAAGTTTAGCACTGCTGTGTAATAAAACATTGCCTATATTTTTATTGAGGATTTTGAGACCTTTGATGGATAGGAAACTGGAGATTAGAGATTTTTTTTTTTGGATAAAGATCAGCAAACAATCAGGTTGTGTTCGTACCAGCTATGCATGTATCACTTAGTGTAGCATTTAGTGACCTTTATTTGAACCTGTGACTTATTTTGACAAAGATATTAACATAGGTAATTTTCCTGAATTTCAGAGTGTTTGTTTATGGTTTGCAGAAAAAGATCCAGACTTTTGTTCTACGATACATTGTTCAACAGCAAATGCTGACAACTTTTTGAAATAGTTCTTCTTTTGGCAATGCAAGCACTTTTAGGAGTGCATATGCCAAGTGGGTGCTTTCATAATCAGGAATTTTGTGTTTATTTAAAGTACATATACTTATTTCCTCAGAGGCATCAGTAATGTGACTGTATAAGTAAATCATTTCATAACTACATTCGTCAAGTAAGCAAGTCAAGTTGCTTACATAAGGAGAAGTTTGAAAAAGTATGTATACTTTTAATTGAGTGAAAGTTTAACAAACTTCTCACCTCAGATAAGAAGTTAAATCTTTTCACTTCCGAGACCTTTTGTTAACTCCTGAGTATGCTCTCTTTATATTACTCCAGTTCACTCAGATTCTCTACCATGGCATTATAATTGTGACACGCTTTTTTTCTCTCTTTGTCTTGTCACTATGTTCCAGCTTAGTTTCATCTGTGATATGTTACTTTGGTAAGAATCTGCTTTTTTTAACAAGTATACTATTTAAGTGAGGTGTTTACATTCTAAGGAATCTAACTGTGTTTCTCTGTAAGTGCTTTCATGTTCTTGTTTATTTAGAATGTTTTATTAAAGAAATCACTTTTGGCCTTTAGGCTGTTGAGCATTTATCTTCTGCCAACTAATGCCCTAAGTGAACTCCTAAACATCTGAACATTAGGGCTATATGTGGCATTGGGATAACAACGAAAATTTACCAACGTGTGATGCATTAACAATCACTGAGTCTTTTCCACTGCGTAGATTAAATAAGAAGACTTAAAATATTATTGGACTTTTGGTGAAAATTGTTTTATTACTTTTACCAAGTAATGCAATTTGCTTCTTTATGAGCAATTTCTAACTTGAGTGTAGTTTCCCACAGAATAATTTTCTCTGTGCTATTTTTGTATTTTCTCCAAAACCTTGTGATTATAGTCTAATATCAGTTTTTTAAACAAAGAAAAGTAAAAACTACTTTTTGTAAATGGTATTGTAAATTCATTTCTCTCTTTCAACATCTTCATGGTCACATTCAGAACAAAGCCACATCATCTTTACACCCAACAAACTATGAAACAAATCCCTCACAAACAAACCCGACCACCAAAGCTGCATCAGATCCGAATGCGCTGGGAGACCGAAAGTATAGAAATGATTTCCGGAACACAATGAGAAATGATTTCATTAAAAACCCAGTGCTAGAAACTAAGGGAGAAGCTGTCAGTGCAGTTCAAAAGACTCTCTACATTATTAGGACTTCATACAGCTTCGAAACATCACAGGGGCAGAGAAGAAAGACAGAAAAATCACACAGCATTGCTAAAGTTTCTCATCATTATGCAAATGCCATTTTATTCCATTTTATCTCGCTCTCTTTTTCCACTCTGGCCATATGTGCTGTGGCTCATGTTGGGGCTTCAAAAGCAGTCCCAGCCAGGCCACATGCAAATACTCCCATCTGGGGATCAAACAACCCAACCTGACAGCAGAGCGTGAGCAGGGGGACTTGGACACGTTGAGAAATCCAAGATGTGGTCAAACGTCAACGCTGACCTGTGTTAAACTCCCGAGAGGAAACTCGTGCCCTTTCCTCTCCCTGTGGGATGAGCGAGTGCTTGTCTTAAAGATTACAAAAGCAATCCAACATGAGTAGGGCCCAATATCAGTGCCTTGGAGACTAACTCTTTCGACAGTCGTGTCTAATGAGCCTTTAAAAGCATCTCTGGGAGTCAAATTATTCTGGACGCACGCAAGAATATATTGTCGCAAGAAAAGCGCAATGTTCGATACAAAACAACATGCCTGATAGTTCCCTCATAAATCAAAATTAGCAACCCTAATCAGAGTCAAACAACCACTTATCAGGAAGGAACGATTCATCAGCATCATTCCCACCTCTTATTCCTTCTCTCTGGAATGGAGGAAGTGAATCGACAGCCGTGGTAAAGAGAAAATCAGCATTTGCGAGCGTGTCATTGTTCGCTGGCTGTCACTCAGCTTGCCTACATAAATGAGTTCTGTACACCTGGCTCATCCAATCAAACGAGTCCAATTAAGAGAGAAGATTAAAACTCTCAGGCTGTTATGGCAGAGAGTTTCACCGCCAGCGCTGCCTGTCTCAGAAAATCATAATCAATCCTTTTAGGACTTAGTCTGTCTTGGGTGTCCTAGGGCCTCATAATATTTAAATTGCATCGAGAATGAAGCACAAGGTGTTTTAATACTCTCAAATTGTGCTGTCGCCAATGTCACTGTGTTTTATATACTAGCAAGCTGATTTGTAATGCGTTTACTGTAACCGAGGCAGATGGGGCCACATATGAACACACAGGCTCTTGAAAGCAACCACTGATGAGATCCACAAGGAGAAAAACGTGATGCTGCAGACTTGTGATACCATGTCCATTTGTCATCATAATGCTAATATGATACTAATAAGCATTAGCAAGCACTTTCACTAATGATGGTCATCAATTCTAATAATGTCCACTGTGATGACAGATTTATTGAAAGACTGCATGTAATATAACTTAAAAAAGCTGACAATCATTTAGTCCAAGGAAGCTATTTTTTCTCATCTTTATTAACTCTCGAGTCATAACTGGTTTGTAATTAAAATTAATCTAATTATTATACAGAACTCTATCATTTATCTGCCTACATATGGTGATGGGGGATGCAGATTATAAATAGCTACATAAACATGGGTGGCTGCTTGGGCAAGTGTTCAGTTAACAGAATCAATGCTTTTCTGCAGATTTGGTAAGTCTTTAGCCAAGCTTTGAACCAGAAATGGAAATTGAGGATTATTGGACGGTCCAATTAGGCAGGGATATTATGCAAATGAATATCTCTGAATATTTCTCGCTGAATTCCTCTGCTCATGGGGTTGGTGTTTTACGTTACAGATTTAGCTTCAGACTGGTAAATATGATTCAACCATTTTAATCTTCAAATAATGATATTTTGATGTTTTCAACTGGTGGAATTGTACATGAAGGTGCGATACTTCCCAATTCTTCATACACTATAGCTGGATTCCATTTTAGATATTTTTGTTGTGGTATTATTTTTTATTTTGAATCATAGCTATTTATATTAAACTTACTTTTAAGGTTTAGATTTTTCCAAAGGCAAGCTCTCACAAACATTCACACATAAATAATAAACAAAAGTTAGCAAAAGATAAATCTATAAAATAAAATAAGAATTGCGCAAAAAATAATACTTTTCATTCATTCATCTTCATGTCGGCTTTCTTCCTTTTCGGGGTCGCCAGAGCGGAATGAACCGCCAACTCTCTGGCATATGTTTTACGCAGCGGTTGCCCTTCCAGCCGCAACCCATCGCTGGGAAACATTCACACACACATTCACTCTTTAACACTATGGGCAATTGTTCTTACTCAATTCACTTCGCATGTCTTTGAACTTGTGGGGAAACCAAAGCACCCGGAGTAAACCCACACGATCACGGGGAGAACATGCAAACTCCACACAAAAAGCGACCTTCTTGCTGTGAGACGACCGTGCTACCCACTGCGCCACGTGACGCCTTAATAATACTTAAAAGTGTTTATTAATTATTTAGTTGTCTAAATTGTCTTTTTTGCAAGGCTCATATTAATCTTGTAGAAACAATGTTTTATTCAAAACACGTTTCTAAAACCTCTACAAAATCATACTGCAGCTTAATTGAATATAAATAACATTTTAAAGAGACAGCTTACAGTCTTTTAATAACTGGAAAATGCCTGAAAATTCACCTCAAATCATGTACTTTTTCTGCATTGATTTGAAACAGGGGAGGGTCTGGACTGTAATAAAATTACGATAATAAGCACCAATCTGTCATATAAACAAATCAGATTATTACCTTTAGGGCACAGAGCGGTTCACTGGGGGAATCGAACCGAGGAGTCGGCTCCTGGGAGTCGAATCAGATGAGATTGAACCAGATCACACATTCACAGCTTATAGTTAAATTGTCCACCAAATAAACCATACTGCCATTAATATTGACCTTTACTCAACATGACTCATATCCCGAAACATTAAACTCCAATTTGTAACTTGTATTTCAAGATCTGACCTCAGGGAACGCTATAACTGCTTATGAATCACAGACAAAGTAAATGCATTTATGATGTTTATTAAACTATTCTACAGCGCACACAAGGAAAACGAATTTAACTAAAATAACTAAACACATACGCTCACGCACACACACACCCAAGAGAGAGAGAGAGAGAGAGAGAGGGGAGAGAGAGAAAAGAGGGAGTCAATTAGAGAGTGGCAGTTTCCTGAGTCATAAATCAAAACTTAAAAGGTTACCCTTAATTATGAATCTCGGCACATAATTACGTTAAACAGTTTCCAAAAGTTTGTTCTGAAATCATTACCCTCGCCAAAAGTAATAATTATCACTTTCTACCATATTTAAAATCCACTGAATCGATGAGGGTTCAGGCGTGGTCCATGGAGCAGACGAGAAGATTCACTTGAGCTCTGGGCGTCGCTGAGAGTTCAATAAAGATTCACTGGAGTTCCAGATGTCTTCAAGTCAGACTCGGCTTTTGGTGTTGATGTTCGTGTGGGTCTTTTGTCTCCAAACAGTGCCAACGAAAGATTAAAGCGAGATAAGAGACGGAGAAAAGATGATTCTAGTGAAGATGAGGAAGAAAACTTGAACAGAAGATGAACAGAAGACTAGGAGGAAGCTAGTAAAGAAAGTCAAGATAAAGTCGCACGCAGCCCTGTTTGAGCCGCGAGGCGGGCTCTTTCTTGTAGCTCAGCCAATGAGAGCACTCCTGAAATCGGAGTCATGGTGACGTCACAATCCAGCAAGCAGGGCCCTGGCTGAAGAGAAACTCACTCCTAATTTGTATTCATTAATAGACGAAGTCATATCTAATCAAGAGAATATCAAGTAACCTTCTACCGAATGCCAATACCTCAGAAATAACATTTAGAACCGAAAGACATCAGACATGGCTGACTTGCGGCTGGAAACACATTCATACCACTCAATCGTTCGTTTTAACTATCTATAAGCTATTAGCTATACCGTACAAATTATTCCGTACATGAGAGTACATTCAAAAATATGTATGTGCACATATGTCTCTGTGTCCTCTGTAATGTTTTGAAAAGCAGTTTGTGTTATGGTGTTGGATTAAACTCTCCTTGTATTCTTTCCCGCTCGCTGACGAGCTCGAGGTGAACGGGGGTGTCTTTTGATCGTGCGGGTTAGTCAGGGGTCGGTACCTTCACACAGTTCTGGGAATTATCCTGGTGACCCTTCTCCTGTGGAACTCGGGATAAGGTTATCTCTCCTGACCCCCCTGGTCCGAGAGGGTCTTTTGTTTGACTTTTGTAGAAAGTTGTTATAGCACAGCTCAGCTCCTTCTTACAAAAGAGCAACTGTTATGAAGATCTTCAATCTGGATTCAGACCGCATCACAGCACAGAGACTGCGCTGGTTAAAATCTCAAACGATCTATTACTTGATTGGGATCAAGGGAATATCTCTCTTCTAGTTCTGCTAGATCTCAGTGCCGCCTTCGACACGATAGATCACAGGATTCTCCTCGAGAGACTAGAAAATGATGCAGGCATCCAGGGCCAGGCTCTAAGATGGTTTAACTCTTACCTCTCTGACCGGAGTCAGTTTGTTCATGTAAATGGAGACTCATTGGACACAATAGCAGTAGAGTATGGAGTTCCTCAAGGATCTGTTTTGGGACCCATCCTATTCTCAATATACATGCTGCCCCTTGGCAAAATTATTAGAAGACATGGGGTTAGTTTCCATTGCTATTCAGACGACACCCAGCTCTATATATCAGCAAAACCTAACGACCCTTTAAAGCTAAATAAGATCTCAGAATGTATCGCTGATATCAATGATTGGATGAATGAAAATTTCCTTATGCTAAATCCAGATAAAACAGAAATATTACTTATTGGCTCTAAAAAGCAATTACAGAATCTCTCTGCTTTACATATGGAACTGGGGGGACACACTGTTAATTTTTCCACTACAGTTAAAAAATCTTGGCGTTATTATAGATAGTGAACTGACGTTTAAGAACCATATCTCTTATGTTACTAAGACTGCTTTCTTTCACCTCAGGAATATTGCTAAAGTGCGGAACATGCTGTCTATCGTAGATGCAGAAAAATTAGTGCATGCTTTCATGTGGAGGTGGAGAATGGATTATTGTAATGCTCTGTTAGCCGGCTGTCCAGCCACCACGCTACAAAAATTACAGTTAGTCCAGAATGCAGCAGCTAGAGTTCTCACAAGAACAAAGAAATATGACCACATTACACCAGTTTTGTGCTCTCTTCATTGGCTTCCTGTACAATATCGCATTGACTATAAGATACTGCTCCTTGCTTTTAAGGCACTGAATGGCTTGGCTCCGGTCTACCTGAGCAGTCTCCTATCACGATATATTCCAGCTCGTTCTCTCCGATCAAAAGAAGCAGGACTATTGATTGTACCAAAGGTTAGTAAATCCACAAGAGGTGGAAGAGCGTTCTCATATAGAGCCCTGAAGCTCTGGAATAAACTCCCGGATGTTGTCCGCAGCTCAGCTACGCTCACAGATTTAAAAACTAAATTAAAAACATATCTGTTTAAACTGGCATTCCAATAATTAGCTCTTGGTATTTGTCTAAACAGATCTGGTGTCTGAGCACCATATACATACAAACTGTTTGAAAAAACAATGTGGTTCAATGTTCCACTCTAACCTATCCTCATCATTTATCTCTCCTCCTGCAGCTGATGCTGATCACTTGTTTGTTGTCTGTGTTACAGTTTACTAACCGTTTTCTCCATTTGTTAGTTCCTGTTTTGTCTTTGTTTGTTTTGTTTTGTTTTGTTTTGTTTTGTTTTTTTATCAGGTCCTGTCCGGCAAACCGTTCATCGATGGATTTTAAGTTTGTATATTCTTTATGCTGGGGAGGTGATTAGCGCCTGCCTCAGTCAGCGAGAGTCCCCGCACAGAGGGAACTCCTATCTACTCTACCTAATCCTCACGAGGACTTTGTGAAGCTGCTTTGAAAGCAATTGCTAAAGAAGCGCTATATAAAAACTGATTGATTGATTGACTTGTTTAGAATGAGACCTGAGCGATGGTTGACATTTGTTTTTGCTGAGGGGAGGTTCGCAGAGATCAAAGCATTCCATGTTTCCGAGAAACGTGTCCAGAGTAAAATGTAGAAGAAGCACATCTCTTACAGGACACAACAGCAGATCAAACAGAACAAATTCAAACAAAAGTGATTTGTCTGGGTCATATGACTGACACGTACCATGCATGTTCACAATTGAGGCATTGACTTGATAATTTAGGTTCAGACTGCATAAATCACAACTGAACATACCATTTACGGTCCTTCTGGCTTGTTTGAAGCTAGATTGGTGTATGTAACAAAGCCGCATCTTCATCCTGCAAGATTACAACCCATTTAGAACCACTATGTAAACCCCTAGACAAATAACCTATTGACAGAATTTCCAGCAATGTAAAATTAAACACTATCATTACTGAAATAGAATGCAGATGAACTTAGCTAATAATTGTAAATACTTTTTTCCCAAAACACTATAGATACCACTTGGATGACTTTGAGTACCAATGTGTTTTCACATCAAAGAGTTTTCACATCAAGAGTTTTTTTTTAATCAAAACTGGTTTGATGACTACTATTTTCTGTTAGAAAGTTGAGTAATACAGAGTTACCAACATAAACAATTGCAATCCAGACTAAATATTTATTTTAAAATAATATACTATTTTCACCAAATGCAATAACTTTATGCCATATTTTTCTGTCCTTTCATACAATAAACTATACATTAAAAGCATTAATATAAATACTTTAAACAAATGAACTTGAACAATATCCTGCAAGGTTCATCTTCGGAGGTTATCTAGGTTGCAGTGCTGACTTTTTTTTACTTTAACACCATGCAAAAGATATTTCGTGCTTTCATCCCTAACATCTGTTAACACACACGGGGAGATCTGGGAAATATCAGACAGAACAAATAGCAAGAATAAACCAAAAACCAGAGCTAATGTTAACAGTCAAACGAGAATAGCGGAAATCAATAGGAACAGATCACGTTACATGAAAATCTAATTGTCTGAGCCATTTCTCTAAGGAGAGAGAGAGAGAAAGAGAGAGAGAGAGAGAGACAGCAAATAGTGACAGACAGATAGAAAAACATAGTCAAGGAGGAAACAAAATATTATCCATCCCCTAAATCATCGAATATCTGAATTTAAGACCACTATTTTTTTCCCATCCTCATCACTATACCCCAAATTACATCATATACTTCAATCTGATCCAGGATCAAAGGGGAATTGCACGGGTGCCATGGAAACACACTTCAAAGACTTTCTGTTCCCTCATCCAGTGAAAACCACTGCAACTGACTGGTGTTGACGCAGAAAACTGATGCACGCTTTTTGTATTTCTGACAGCTACTGGAGTGCAAATCTCATATTTACTGATGGAAAGATATAAAGCTTTTCCAAACAGCAAAACGAGATGTGTCAAGGTTCAAATTTATACAGTAAATTGATGTGCCATAATATGTGTATCATGAGCTCACAGGATTCCAAGATTGTTTGATTGTAATGACATGGCCTTCCCATGTTTTTCAATGAGGTTACGTAAAAACACTTGACTAATCATTTACAGTTTTAGTGCTCCTTTCACTTTACAACGTTGCAACTGATCTGTTAGGGTTGGGACTTTTGAAAGAAGATAAATCACATTGTCTAAATCAAGCACAATTATTCACTGTGTATTAATGTTTAAATCAGAGCTCAAACATTACTTCCAAGTCAAGCAGATGTTTAGTGAGATTGGATTTCATCACCATGCAATGCCTTAGCAAAGTTAAGTGAACTGCACATTTATAGTAGGCAGAAATAGTAGGTCCATATCAGTACCAACGATACATTTTTTTTTATCTGATCTTTGAGATATGGCTAACATAAGGTTTTATAGCTGCAGGAGGGACAGATCCCAAAATGCATACAATATATACATTATCCACAATTCTCTTTAGAATAATCATCTATAGATCATTATTTTTCTATCCTTAATCCTTTTTACTTTGTGTGTTTACATGTCACAAACACATGTTTTTTAGTGTACCGTCATTATTTATTTTCTATTTGGTTTATGGTATAGACACCTTGGCTTTTGTAAGATCATTCATGATTATGCGGCAATCAGGACTCATGTTTGAAAGATAAAAAATAAAAAAAATCACATGCTTCCCTATTCGAGTTAAATTTTTGTATTGTGACCATGATATCAGCCTTGTGTATTTCTAGTAGGTTCCGTTAATTAGCTTCATTATCATTTAAGTCAGGTATTTAAGTCTCACAGTGCTCAGTGTCAACTAGGCTCCAGTTATCTCAGGTTTTGTCTGTTATCTCAAAAGCATTGTCTTTACACAATATGAAATAATTTGAATCATTACTTCCTCTTGACAAAAAAAGAAAACACAGGTAGCTCTGACAACAACAAAATTATTTGTTTTGTTCCCTTTTTATATGTGAGCTCTACAATAGACTC
This sequence comes from Danionella dracula, assembly GCA_900490495.1. Taxonomy (NCBI): domain Eukaryota; kingdom Metazoa; phylum Chordata; class Actinopteri; order Cypriniformes; family Danionidae; genus Danionella; species Danionella dracula. The sequence goes on from UELW01000006.1 coordinate 2,961,869, forward strand.
TATGCAAAATTGTTTCCGCATTCCATCTCAGTTGTTCTTCAACTACCGTAAGTTGTTTATTCATTTGCTTCAATACACGCGATCGCCATGGAATTTAACACTTGTATCTTTTTTTGAAGAAAAGTATGGATCTAATGACAAAATAATTATCACACAATAGGACACAGCAGTATAACCAGGTCACAACTTCAGGACAGACAGATTATTAAAAAAAATAGCTTGTAATAGTTGGTTGATTAAAAATAACTAGCTGCTCTTTAAAAATCAATCACGATTAATTGCAATTTATTTAAAACGTCATATTTAGGTTTTCGGAATTGGATATTTATACACGAAGTGCAAATACATGAATAAAAACAAAATAATAAATAAAATAAATACATATTTATTACTCATAAATTGTTTTATAAAAAAGGTACATCTTTCAAGGTAGTCTTCTGAATAACCGTTTTTTTTTTCAGAGATTTGTCCTTGAATCTCAGAATAAGATGAAAACATATCATTTGATTCAGCCAATTGGCTGCAAGACAGGAAGAGTAACAGATTTAAGAAGTGAGGAAATGCAATCATCTGTACTGTTCTATTATGAAATTTAACACAACACGCTCAGTTTCAGTCAGTATTATCTACCTCAGAAAGTCAAACTCGAATTTAGATGTTCAGACTATGATGCACTTCACACAGTGACACCACACCCATTTATAACTGCAGTATCTAGGGACCAAACTAGGAAGTCTATTGCAGATGTACAGCTTTTTGATGACATCAAGCTATACGGAGATTCATCAACGCCTATCCACAGTGCCTAAACATATTAACATATAAACATAGCTATTATTATCCTCACCTCTATCTACTAAATGTGTGGAACACTACAAGGTGACAATTGAGCAGTGTATCAAATTACATCCGAATCTTATGGGAACAGTCACAGTGGATTTTAAAACTGAAAGTGTTCAGGTTTGATGACTGTTTGTTTTGCATGACTTCAGCCTAATATTCACTGATTGCTGACTCCACCATTAAGCACAATGTGATGGCTGACTTACTAGAAAAAAGCTCAGCTGGATAGCAAAGATTGCAATGCTTACAACATAGCGGGAGACATTTCAGAGTTCTCAAGACTGGTCACTGAGTAGTTTAATGAAGATGAATGTGAAATTTCCTGCAGCCCACAGTCAGCAGTCATGAATATATTTGCGCTACTTCAGAGCTGTTACAGAGAATAGTCTTTCCTCAAGTAGGTTTCCTAAAGTCTTTTTTAAAAGAGGAGCAGGTCGCAATCCTTGTGGATATTAGTGGAATTGTATCAGTAATTCAAACAAGCATAACAATGATGACATTTGTTGCTTTTAGTTTTGTTATTCCTCTCAACGACAAGCGAGCTGGTGGAAAGCAAGCGGTTAGAAGTGTGAGCTGGAGTGAAAATGCCACTCTGGTTTCCACAGGTGATAACAACCACAACAAATGAACAGCAGTTAAAAATAACAAATCCAACCACCGCACGGCTGCTCATTACAACATACTAACCAAAGAAATCCATGTTGGAGATCTTTTCGATACATCTCTAGCTCTGACATTTGTTAGCTTGTGGGAAGACAGTGAAACTCGTAAACAATGCACAAACTGCATAAATAACAGCTATTTTTGGATATGGTTTCACACTCTTTCTGCAGGATAAAAACAACAGATAGGTAGTAACTGAACTATGAGCTGATTCTAACAATGAACAATAGTAATAGCATATTCTACAATAAAACAACTGTTTTACTTATTTAACTTATTTAAGTGTAAGACAAAAGCATTGATATACAATATCAACGTCTGTTGTCTACAATATTCAAATTTGCATGTCGCTTTCACCTTCTAATAAACCCTCAGCTCTCCAGACCTTAGGGAAATACTTAAGTGAGGTCCAGATATGGTTGGAGGATAACTCCCTTCATCTAAATAAGGATAAAACTGAATGCTGCCAGATTATTTTAATTGTGTCTACAGCTCACAGTTCATTTGCTCACCTCAACATTAACAACCTGGGTGTGATTTTGGATGCAACAATGGAATTTGACAAACAAATAGGTGCAGGCTAGCTTCTTCTCCTGACTTAAGTGGAAGCGTACCTTCCATTGTGTGACTGAGGAAGCAATCTATGCTTTTATCACGACACGCTTGGATTACTGTAACTCTCTCTATGTGTTGGTCTGGACCAGGATGCCTTCCATTGCTTGCAGGTGGTTCTAAATGCTTGCAGACTCCCTACTCACAGAGACTAAGAGTAGAGAGCACATTTCTCCAGTTTTGTCCACACACCACTGGCATCGTTTTAGGAATTATATAAAAATTACTTTTAACTTTTATTAATTTTAAAATGGCCAGGCCCTTTCTTACTTGTCGTTCCAAGCTCCAAACAAAAGGAGAGCTTTTTGGGGCTCCTCGACTATGTAATACTCTTATTCACAAGTATGAGAGACACAGTCAATGGATGAGTTTAAATTACTACTCATAACTCACCTAATTGAGTAGCCATTTAATTCGCAATAATAGTATGATGGCTTTTTAAATTATTTTACTCTTTTATGATTTTATATCTTAACATATTATTGGTTTATTGTCTCATTGTGAAAGATGTATTGCTCTTTTATCTCAGGGCAGCTGTGGTCTGGTGGATAAGGAGATCGACTTGTAATCAGAAGATCGATGTTTCGATTCCCAGATCTACAGAGTTGAAGGTGGTGTGAATGATGAATCTCTTGCTCTCCATCTTCAGAAACCACAGCTTTGGCACCCTTGAGCAAGGCACCAGTTTTCCAACTGCTCCCCGGGCGCCACAACCATGGCTGCCTACTGCTCCAGATGTGTGTTCATGGTGTGTTTGTTCACTGCTGTGTGTGAACGTTGGGATGGGTTACATGCAGAGCTCAAATTCCAGGTATGGGGAACTTCATATCTGTTCACTATCTTATACATCAACTTTACTGTACAGCGCTTTGATCAACAACAGTTGTTTTAAACATGCTCTGTGAATAACTTTTCATTGAAATGTTGATTGATTGATACATTTCAATCATCTTCTAAATGATAAGTGTTACTAGTAGCATCTGCTTTTCTATCCCACCTTACACTGATTGAAATGAAGCTACACCTACTCTTGATGACTAGTGTTTACTCCTTTGGATCATGCTCGTTTCTCTAAAAATACATTTTAAGAGCCCCTACAAACTCAATGCAGCAAAAGTACATGCAGGCTGCATTAAATTCACAAACCTGCTATTCAGGATATTACTGTCAGCCTCTGGGTTTGATTTCTGTTTGGTTTTAGTTTCTAGAAAGTTCCACATTCTAAGTATTTGCGTTTAACTTACCCTGCCTATTCCCTGGTGTTGCTGAGAATCTCTCTCAGTCTGACAAATTTGTTTAACAATATTGTCTCTCCACCTACTACAAGTCGCTTTGGGCAAAAGTGTCTGCTAAATGCATAAATGTAAATAAATGTATTGTAAGTGCAATTAAAAAAGTAAAATCTTGCAAAATTGTTTTAAACTGACTTGTGGTGTATTTAAAAAACAAAACATGTTATTTGTAATCGGTAAAAATAAAGTTTATAATTAGTCAAACTAATAAGTTACAAAAACAAGATAAAATGAAACTGTATATATATATATATAATAATTAAATAAATATATATATAATTGTTATTAACATCTTAATTATGTCACGGATTTTTGACCACACTGCCCAAACTTGAAAAAAGGCCTTGAGAAAGAAAAGGGTAACTCAAAGATCTGATTTCCACAAAATTTGGTTTATTTGTGGGCCTGTTCCCAGGACATGCCAGGTTCCAGGTTATAAACCTATACAGACAAACAAGCATGCCAATAAATGTACACACTAACCAACAATAACAAACAAAGAGCATCCACATAGTTAAAAAGTCTCCTTCCTACCAGTGGTCCTCTCAAGCTGTGAACTTTAGTCTCTCCTGGAGTTGCTCCTTGACTTTTAGATTGTTTGGTTCATCTTCACAGACCAAAAACTCATGCTCTTTAATGAGACACCTGGTCACAGCAGAGGTGTCACATGAGCTCCAATGGCCAATCAGCTTCCTCTATTTTTTCTATTTTTATCCAGATTAGTTCAAAACGGTCTTATTTTTTTGTCCCAGTTTTATTTGTAAGTTGCCGATTCCTTAAAGAGCTGTACCATTAACAAGAAGGTGAACAAATACAAAGTAACTGTTTGCTCTACTAAACATGCTAATGCATTATGTGTTTACTATAAACCATACAAATGATATAATTGATTAAATGACACAAAAGAAATGCATTGCAATGATAAATGTTACATTTGCCAAATTGCCTATAAATACAAATGTATTAATTACATAAAAATGTGTGATTCTTTCCAAGCTCGCAAAGCTGTAAAACCTCAATTTTTACTTTGTACATTACATGATTTAACCAGTTTATTCCATTTTTTTTAACAAACATGGTGATATATTCTGTATTAAAACTTTTCACCTTCACATGATTCAACAAGTTCATAACAGTCTCAGGCAGCTGTTGAATAAAACAAAAATTCTCAAAAACAATTCTTAAAATAAATTTACTTTGCGAATTTGTATTTTGCACTTGCTCCAGATAACTAATAATATGAAAACAAGAAGCATTGCGGTGACCATCAATCCTATCATTTCATTTATTTTTGTTTTTTGGCTAGATTTCATTTATCTATTGAATTTTTTTTTCTACGACAGTTTAGTGGCTGTTGTGGTGAATGCCATGCACTCTATGAATTTTATAAATCATAGGCTCTCCGAAGTGCTGTGTAACTCTGCCAAGATGACATCAATACATTGTTAGTTGATTGACAAATGAGCAGTGTAGTGACAGGCTGAAACATTAGCGCAGCTCCTGGTATGTCAGTATGCACTCTTATGGATGGATTATAGGTATCATATATACTGCACTCAGCATTGATAGCAGCTAACAATGGTTGTTGTGTCAAATATCCCATGAAGGGCATATGAAATATTACATCTGCCATTTGCTCAGCCTGAGATGGACGACATTCGACACGTCGTCTCTGGCTGGAGAGAAGATTGGTTTAGAGTTGCAGTCGTCTGGGGAATCAGTCACAGGCTCCAGGTGTTCCCAGTATTTCTAAAATAGCTCCGAAAACAATGCATCGTGTCTTAGAGAATTGAGAATCTGCAAAGGTCACAGCATATCATAAAATACCATCGTTTCCTGCTCCAAGAGGCTAACACCAGCGCTAGAAAAAAGGGAGACTTTTCATAACCAAAGGCCAAACCGCTTCAGAGATGGCCGGTGTCATTTTTGCTGCGGGCGACCAACGCACAGGAACGGTGTGTGTGAAGTTCACATATTGCTTTTCATCCCGCTTAAACGGAGTGACACACCGAACACTACACATCCACCCCCAGCTGTCAATCATCCCAAAGGCAGTGACCAAAACCCTCCACTGGTCCTGCTTGTCACCCTGTCACTCAATTTCCAGAAGAAAATATAAAATAAATAGGGGGCAAAAAGCAATGGCGTAGGGTAGATGGCTTGAGGGTTGGGAACAAAAGGCTTTTTAAAATAATTTTCTCCTCCGTTTCTCAATAAGGGATTTCTTTAGCAATCTCCCCGAGGTGAGAATCATATTTTAATTAGGTCTAGCTCTGGTTAGCAGTTTCTCTCGCTCCCTGATCAGTGTACGTGCCCACCCCGAGGTGCTGGCAGGGCTGTCAGACTCACTCACTTCCACATCAAACTGGATCAAATCAAAGATAGCATCAACCCTCACTCTTCTCACGCTTGTGAAAATCACCAAAACGGAAAAAGCTAGTTTGTACTACACCAGACTTAATGTGAGTAGTTTACCAAACACAAATTGTTTATACTTATTCCCGTAACCTCTTGCTTGTTGTTTTGGTGGTCCTTCATGCAGAGTGTAAACTTAGCATTTAGTAACTTGTCATATTATTTCAAAATTAAACTACAACCAGAAACAAATGACAAATTCCCATATCCAAAATAACAACTGTTCTAGAACAATTTATGCATTTTAAATGTTATAGAAAATGTATTGCGTCGGTTCATTACCTTTAATTTTCATACTTGTTTTATTTCCATTAGATAGTAGTGCATGGAATTTATTTTCTGCCACTAAAATGAATGCAATTTCAGCTGATCAACTAAGTATCAGAAAAATTGACATGTAAACTTTAAAACTGACTTTAAAAAAAACTAACATTTTTAGTTTGTTTCACTTTCAGTTTCGCTACTCAACGTTTTGATTGAGCTTTCGACATTTTAATTTTTGCTTAGTTTTTGTTTGTGAATCTGAAATTTACACAAGTCATTCTGGCACAAATCTCCCATGGGGCGGAAACCCTTAAGTTTAGCACTTTTTTGAACTTTGCTATTCTTGTTTTTTTGTAAAGCCTTACTTTTTGTAATTTTTTTAATGAAATTATAACACCTTTTGTTATATTTTTTTTATAATTACATTTATTATTGTAAAATTTTGATTTGATTGTTAAGTATTAATTACATGCAGGTGATTTTATTTTAGTAAATAGACATTAAAATGTTTTGTTAAAACAATTTGTGAAAACAGACCATTTTCAATTTTAGTTTAAATTGTTTTATAGCATAAAAGCAACATGTATTGCATACCAAAAAAAAGTTGAAAGAGAGAAAAAGTTTAAAAACTTGGCATAAAAATGTTGAGTGACAATTAATATTGTGAGCCCTACACTGCAAAAAAATGAATTTTAAGCAAAGCTGAAAATGCTTAAAATCAGATTGAAAATCTTGATTTTCTTATTTTAGGAATAATTTTCTCATTTAAACCTTTTGGGTATAGATTACTTAGCTTATTTTGAGAAAATAACACTTATATTTTCTTGAGGAGAAAAAAAATCTTATTCTGGTCATTTATTTTCTTGGATAAAGAAACTATGTGAAACAAGTTGTCGATTTTGCCACTGATCTTAAAGAATTTTTGACTCAACATATTCTTATATTAAGAATGTTACTGATATTTTATTTTAAGAAATCAATATTAAATGCCGGTTACAAGCATGCATCTTGGGACAAGAAAACAAATCTTAAATCTAGTTCTAGTCTAGATCAAGTAAAGGTAAGAACATTTGATTTCTTGAAATAAGACTCAAATGTATGTGAAAAAAAAAATAAGAAAAAGGATCTACACCGTAAATAAATCATCAATACCCCAGACCTTAACACCCCATCCAGTTGTGATCTAACTTTGATGGAAGAGATTTGTACTTAAAAAATCAATCTTGAAAAAAAAAAACTCAAATATAGATAAACTCTTCCTAGATCAAGCAAAAGATTCTCCTAATGGGGCGAGCAAATTTCAGCTGGTGAGAATTTTTTAAATTAGCAAAAACTTCTAGCTGGTAACATAAGCTGTTGGATCTTAAGAAAATACAAAAACTCTTTCCAAGCTGTAAAAACGCATTGAAACTAGAATATTCCAACTTGTATCTAGTCAATAGTGGTCTTAAAACTAGACAATCTGTCTTAAAACTAGAATGTTTTCTCTTTTGTTATGTTATATATAATCAGAAATGAAATGACTTGTCAGCACTGATAGCGTAGCGGTCAAAGCGCTGGCATGTGGACCTGAGACCTTGAATCCAGCTCAGGTCCTTTACCGATCTTCTCCCCTGAGCTGTACTAAGTGTTCTACCTCTCTCCTACCTGAACTGTACTACCTTAAAATGCATCAATAGGCCTAAATAATATATAATATAATTAATTAAAATTGTAAGCTAGAATTTCTAGTTTTAAGAACCCATATTCTACTTTAAGAACTAAAATTAAGCACAAACTTTCTTAATTTAAGGTCGTATATACTTGTTTTAATACTACATTTTCTAAGTTAGTCTTAAATAAAAGAGAAAACATTCTAGTTCTAAGACAGATTGTCTAGTTTTAAGATCACTAGAGACTAGATACAAGGTGAAATATTCTAGTTGCTGTGCTGCTTTTCAACTTGTAAAGACTTGTTTTGAGAGTTTTTGTGCATTTATCAGCTAGACTTTTTTTTCTAATTTTAAGAAATCTTGCCAAGTCAAATTTGCTTACCCCATTGGCAGATTTTTTTGCTTGATATAGGAAGAGTTTAACTTTATTTGAGATTTTTTTTTCTTGTTCCAAGAGTGCATTTTTGCAGTGTATTTAATTAAAACAAATCTGGGTTGATTTTTAAAATTCCAAATCTAATTTTTCAGCCAGTTGCATTATCCAGATACATTTTATATTTCAGCTGAAAAAAAAACTGCATGCGTATTTTCACCAATGCATATTTTAGCCATTCTTTTGCATGTGAAACTCATTATTTGATATATTTCTAAAGATAATCCCCAAAACGCATAATTCAAAATCATGAATAAGTCATTAAACATAGGTGAGACCCAGAAGGCAACACAAAAAGAAAAGTCGTGTGTTCATTTAGCTGTAGGATATTCTCTGCTGAGAACAGAGACAATCGCATGCAGCTTTGACATTTCACTTCCATAACACTCCCATCCAATCCCTAGCAGGTCTGTTGGGCTGGAAGCCTCACGTTATACATGATGAAAGTTCCTAATGTGAAACTAATGGATACACTGTTTCCTGATGCATATTAAAACACTGATGTGAGAAGATTAAGATGTATTTTACAGCGAAGGTGATATCATAAGCTCATTGAGCCATTCAGATAGATGTTAGGATGGTAATTAAGCACACCAGCAATAACATAAATATATGAACAGGATATGCACAGAAAGCATGGTATTATGGAGTAGCGTCGTGATAATGAGAACTAGATTGAAGAGCGTCAAATTTGGCCGGCTGACATTTAAAATGGCAGCTGCTGTGAGGATATTTCTGCTCATGAGAATGACGACACAAAATAAATCACATGAAGAGTGTCTTCCAGGAATTTAGTAATAGCTGAACAAAATTGACTTTAGACTATCCTGCTTAGTCTTAGCAATTTCTTTTTTGGTTTCCATTTCCGTCTGATTGTTTTATGGCCAGGCAGCTGCTGCGAGAGCAGTTTGGCTCAGGCATGGAAGCTGTTTACGAGCAGCATACTGTTGTCTGGGTGGACGTCAAAGTGCAGATTTATTCAGAGACCAAAAGCTCCATTAGTCTGAGTTTTTAATTAGCACACTTGTGTGAGAGGGTCATTAAGAATGATTTGCTGTTGTGATTGAGGGCTTGCTGATGGGTAAGACACAGACCCTGCTGAGTCTGCTTTTGACCCCAAGTGCATAGTCCTTGCTTCAGCCAAAACAAAGCCGTGTAGTTGTGAAAAACTTGGCACCAGATCAATCGATATTTCGAGCTCACTTACCATTCTCAGGATGCTCCATCTCTCCGATGCTTCCGTCAGGGGTGGTCCGTTCATAGTGGTCCTCGGGTAGAGCGAGAGGACCGATTCGTGGTCCAGAAGAGCTCTTGCTGCTGGGGGTCTCGGACTCCTCTAAGCCACTGTCGTAGTAACTCTGCTGAGAAGAGTCCTGCTGATCTTGCACTGGATTGGCTGTTGAGAAAGTCACTCGGCGATGTGGGAGCTGCAATTGAGAGAAAAGAGGGGCCTTCAGTCGCACTTCAGTCTAATTACAACTCTATGCCCCAAAACTAGGGTAATTGACCACTGAATTTGTAATATCACACTTCAACAGATGAGCTTTTTCAGTATGGGATGTATAGAGGTCCAGTTAATGAGGAAACATTTTGCAGGGAAACTGTATTAAGGGAGCCTGTTATTAAAATTCCCTCAATAATGAAATAAAGCAATATTGTTCTTGTTTGGTGCCAGCACTAAGGCATATATTATTTTTCACAAGGCCAATGAGAGCAAACACTAATGCTCAAATACACAGGCACAGAGCTCATAAAACAGTGGAAATCATAAGATCCTAAAGAAAATCCCCCCTCCAAATTCTGTGGGCTCACAGCTTGCTGTCTGCAGACAGGAATCGATAGAGCCAAGCACTACACCTGAACAAGCACACACAGAGACCCGCAAACGGAACCATTTTAGAGTAAGAATTAGGGCCATTAGGAGAGCAATTTCAGTTCCTATAAAAAGCCCATTAACACTGCCACTTAAAACATACATAGAGGCCATTAATACCACGTTCTTCACCATCCCAAAGTCGTAAAGCGTTCATGCCTTCCAATTCAGAATGTTTATTTATAAGGCCATTCATCAACTTGTTAGTACATTATTGTTGTGACCCAAAATCTAATGACAAACTGCTCAGAATTCTGCTGCATGCAGTATTCTTTATATTTGTGAGTCAGTTTGTGCACCAAACAGTACTCATTATTTAGACACTGCACATTGATACATAGAGGTGGTGCTTTCACACAAGGTGCAGATGACAAAACGCATTTTACAAGTTATTCAATGGAAGGTTATGGTCTTGAATTCTGTGGTAGAAACCATGCAATTTACTAGTTCACGCTTACTTATAATAATAGTATTTCAAGCGAGCAATGGAAAAGCACAGTGTACAAGGCGAACTGTCTGAGTAAGGGCCTATTCCATGATCACACTATGAAAAATAAATTATTATCTTTAATGGGATCAATACAAAAGTGCAAAACAGGAATTTCCAGCTTATAGAATAAAATTTCAGATGAAAGTTGAGCGGAATTGTGACGCAAGTACAACCATCGGCTTAAGGAGATGAGAGAACGTGGTTGCTGAAATCATTTTAAGGCAAGATTTTATTTTTTAGGAATTTAGTGTTGATGTGAAGTACATTAGAGTGAATCTTATTGTCATTCTGATTATTTAAATGTAGAGCTTGGTATTTTTTAAACCACACTGTTTGGTGGACAATAGCCATCAGACCTCTCAAAAACTAGTGTGACCAGCCCTTCAATTACCCAAAATTATGTTAATGAGTTAATTATCCTGAAACAAATCACAGCAGATATTGCACTTCAAACGTTTGACGCTCTTGATGTGTAGTCCGCAACCCACTTTTTTGGAAGAATCTTTACAGAGAAACATTAATACGATTGAGCCACCTACTAGCAACTAATTTTGGAGTTATGTTTTAGAGTTGTGATTATCTGTAATTGTATACAATGATTTGTCTGTAGTCAGGCATTAGATGTGAGGCTTCAGCATTCTGGAGAGTATCCATGACTATGCATAAACTATTCCAGTCTAAACAAACTCAAAGTAAGGAAATGTCTTCAGAGAATCAAAGAATAATATCACAGATACATATCTGCAATGAATTAGTGTCTTTTAAGCTGGCTTTGAGAGACTCAGGGGACTGACAGACAAGCTACTTGCAAGTGTTAAGAAAATACATTAAACAAATAGCCATGCATTGATGCTTTGAGTTGACAAAAACTGCAAGGGTTGATATGATTTGCCAATTTTTTTGATTATGTCTTTTTAAAGCAGTATCACCAAACTGCTAATATTAATTATAATAATTAAATAATAATTGAGACATAGCTAAAAGGTTGTAAGAAAATGCGTAAATATTTGTATTTATCTTTACAAAACATGTTCATTCTTTGAGCCTGAAAAAGACCAGTTCTTAAATTGTAAACATTCTTAGAAATCCTGTTAATACAAGATAGACTCTATGTAACAGCTCAATCAAATTGTCTTGTTGATGTTATTTTTTCAAAAAGACTTCCATTAGTGGTAAAACAAAAAAGTATATATTGTGCCTCTTACATGCAATATAAAAAGCTTGTTAGCATATTTTTAGGGTGTAAGATCGGAGGAGATTTATAGTAATAAATAACATTTAATCCTGTTTATGAAAAGGTACATCACACCTCAGATATTGCTATTTTCAGATTAATTTTAAAAACAAATGTCTTGTCTTTTCTATAATTAAACATAAAATAGTTTTTCTGATGTGTTCAATTTAGTACTTTTTATTTTATTTCATCATGTCATGAATTACACTTTTACTGTAAAATACAATGTCGGTTAATGCTCTCACATCAAATCTCTTGTGTGACACATCCTGCCATTGCTAATACACACACTTTCTCTTAAACATTTGTACTTTGCACTCACTCATCTCTCTCTCCTGCTCTTATGAGTTGTAGTCTTGTTCTGAGTGTGCTCCCTTGTGCCCTGGTATTTACGGTTAGTGAGACACTGAAGTGCGTGAAGGAACATTCTCAATGCTCTGTAATTACATTGACTTCCTTAGCAAACTCTGACATGGACTCACAGCAAGAGTGCCTCTGTTGTCAAAGCTTTCATAAAATAGGAGTGGATGTATGCGAGTGTGGAAGATGGAAGAGGGAACCACGAGACTTTTTGTCTTGGGACAGAACATCTCTAATGTCGTTCCATTTTAATTTTCCTATTCATTTGCAGTGTTTGATGTGCACTATTCTTTGGGTTGCACACTTCTTAGTTATTGTTTAATCTTTTATAAAATGTGCTTATCGTCCATTGTGGAAAATGCAAATGGCTCTGCTTGATCACTGTAAAGGGATGTAGCGATTACAAGGCCACATGTAGTATGCAAATTCTTTTGTTTGATCTACTGTAAGGAACTGTAAAAAGAAAAAATCCTCAAGAGCAGTTTAATTAGGGACGGGACATTATTATGGTTATGATGTTTTACTCGCTGATATCATTGCATTCCAGGTACCATCCTGGAATATTGGCATTCTTGCTGATTGGAATTGTACTACAAACACATTGCTATTAAGCCTAAGAGAGGCGTTTAGTAATTTAAATATGGATTCTAGCTTAAACTGCTCCTAGAGGCATTGCTTGCTAGTCAGCACTTTTATCCTCTCACCCCTTGAAGCAGCTTCTCTGCCGTCTCAGCACTTGGTTCAGTCTCTATCTCACTCTAAAGGGGGAGCAAAGCAGAGCCAGCATGGAAAGCTTTGTGGAGGGGCTGGCAATTGGAAAGGCCTGAGGTAAACAGCACCTTGGCTCTGTATTTAAGAGGACACGTTTTTGTTCAAGCCAAGCGTACTTTTACTTGGGCCTGAATTAAAGCAATGCCTGATTAGAATCAACCTGCATGGATTTGATGTCTAAGGACTGGATAATTGCAGTTTGGGATGTGGAGAGATGGTGACATGTAATGAAGTCTTGGACTGAGAGAAGAGCTTGAGAGAGAGAGTCTTCAGATTGTGAGGGAAACAGAAGTTGACAGTCTTGGAGAGCGTCTTGAATTGGACAGGGTTTTGGAATGAGCAGCGGCTCTTGGACTGCTTTGAGAATCTTGGATTTGAAAGTGTTTGGGATGAGACAGAGAGAGAGGGAGAAATGGAACAGGCAGAGAGGTTTGCTTTGGAGATAAGTCCTCAAGCTAGGCAGAGTATCTTGGATTGGAGAGTACATTGAACTGGAAAGAGAGTTATTGACTAGGAAGAGAGTCTTAGTTTAGAGAGAGATGTCAACATGCTAAACTCCTGTCGTGGGAGAGACATTTTCAAATAACAATCTCAGACCATTTGGAGGTGATGACACACTGATTTAAAATCCTATGATAACATAAATAATCATTCTGTGCAATCTCATAATGAATTTCTTCACATAGTTTGAATAAGTAAAGTAACACTTTTCTGTTTTACCTGCATAGGACACTTTTGTAGTGCAGGGTAGTTTTGTTTTGTTTGGACGAAAATGGTCCCAGTGTAACCTCAAGACTTGTTGCATAGAGAAATAGCTTATTTTTTTAATCTCCAAAGTGAACTGGACAAGAGTTATGGAGATAAGTGTATATGCAGGAAACCTCTGTTTTGGTTGGACACATTGCTTAGAGAATTGGTCCTTTAATTGGAACAGTGGTTTTGTACACATCACATGAGACATGTACACATACATCCAGCTGGGCACTCTTAGCAATGAAAAGACTAAGGCATGTTGGTAGTGTACCTGGTTTTTAATGACATTTAACATGAATTTATACCTTGTGAATAGTGTTAACAAGACCATAAAACAGTCTCTACTTTCTTTGTGGAAATCAGCAAGAGTATTTCAGTGTCCTGGGGCAGTTTTATTTTTTAGTTCCTTCAAAAATACAGAACTGAAGTTCACCCTTCTGTTTGGATGCCAAGAATTTCTTAAAAAAATGTTTGAGCTTAGTGCAAGTGAACATAGTCAGTAATATTGCACACACTTTGGGCAAACTGAGTTCAAAACCCGACTTATGGTTCTTTTCCAGCAATGCATCCTCCCACCTCTCTCCCTCCCTCTCTCCTATCTCTTTCTTCTCTCTCTCTTTTTCTCCTATCTCCCTCCCTTTCTCTATCTCATCTTCCTCTCATCCCATCTCTCTCTTTTCCGGCACTCTTCTATCTCCCTGCATCCTTCTCTATCCTATCTCTCTCTTCTTTCCCTCCCTTCTCCCTCCCCATTTCTCTAACATATTTCTCTCCCATCTCTCTCTCTCTCTCTCTCTCTCTCTCTCTCTCTCTCTCTCTCTCTCTCCAATTTTTCTTGTAAACTCAATTGTTGAAGAAATAACTTGTTGCATATCAAATATTCAGAAATAGAAAGCTGTTGATGGGTGAAACTGAAATTAAAGACACAATTCCACTAACCCAATTCCTTATCCCTGTTTTGGATAATTTATTGACAATTTTATGAAATTACAATTACGCTTACCCTGCAAGTATGCAAAAAGATGTTTGGCCTTTTTGAAATGCATTGTTTTGGACATTTTAAAACGATGTTTTAGACCATTTAACTTGACAGAGAAATTCCAGCATTCTGCTTCTGACCAGGTAATGATTCGCAATCTACTCATCACTCCAAAATTCTACACAAAATAATACCCTGCGCAGAGAACGGTTCAAGCTGCAGGCAGAGCTTTTCCTGCCAGTGATTCATTCAGGCCATTATTCCTGCATGCTGTCATAGCAAATGGCGTGAACTATGAGATTTGTCATTAGAAGTGGCAGCTCGATCCCCTATACCCAGCAAACGACCAATGCAGGCTTTTACTGTGTCAGAGCTGCGGCAGCCCCATATCTTGTACCAGTTTAAACATTCTGCTTCAGGAGTGTGCTTTTCTAGAACGGGAGGGGGATACTGCGAGGGACAGGCTCTCATGTCTCTCAGACACAGAGGGGTTTGTATCTACTAAGGTTTGCTGGTGCAATTAGCCACGAGTGAATGCTAAACAGGTCTGACAATGGCTTTCCCCTGCCTTCTCTCATTTCAATCACCAGCTCGTCTTCTTCTTGTTTCATGTCTTAACTCTCTCCTATTTTTCGTGACTAACCCCTCATTCGTAAAACCATTCCCAGAGTGCCCGCCCCTCCCCAACTCACCATTTCTTCCTCCCTGTGTCTCTTTGATAAGTCTGGACTCTTTGAAGACCCCTAGTGTCACACCCCTTGGCTCCAACCTATTCCACCAAGCAAAAAACGAAAAGTGCTACTGTGGAATATGGAAGAGGAATAGCAGGGGAGGTAAGAGTCGAATGGGAAATAAGAACGGATCCGTATGTGTCTGAACCACCCTTGCTCCCCTTCTCAGCACTCTGTGATTTTATGCTGGCTGCATCTCTTCCGAGGTGCACTCCTTCATTGTCATGTTTGTTTGCGCAGCTCATTTTTCCTCCGCTCTACATGGCTTCTGAAGCAGCGGCTCATTGATCCTTGCACACGCCGGCAGCCTGAACGCTTGCTCGGATCCCCTTTCACTAAGCCAGGATGCCAAGAGTTCACCCAGCGGCTTTAACCAAGCGAGAGCACAAAAGTTCACACTACATCTCCTACTCAGCGTGGGTGTGCAAGGGCAGGAAAGATCTCTACATTAACCAATGGACATCAAGATAGAAAACAATTCTCAGTGTATAACCAGTCTTACCCCACAGTAGATACTGTCTATGTGCACTTAGTTTAAATAGTTTTGAATATATGCTTACATGTATGTATATATAATTTTGATAAATATATAAATAAATATCTCAAAAATAAAAAATCAGGCATTATCTGTTTCAGTGCTTCAAGATCACAGATGCAAACCATGGATCACTAAAGATCGGTATCCATGGTCATACTGTGTGAGAAATAAAAATAAAAATAACTCTTTGTAGGACTGGTCCAGAAATAACGTTCAAGACTGGTTTCACTCTAAAGCCAAGCAAGGCTGAGTCTGGTTAGAACTTAGATGGGAGACCATATAACTTAAAAGATTTGCTCTTGGTGGAATTGCTATTGAAGAGGCCATTCGGAGGCTAGTCTCGGTTAGCCAGGCCTTCAGAGAAGGTCTGGTGTATTTGGTAGCTTTTGTTGTCTAAGACCCGCCCAGGAAGCTGTTTGACTGTCATGTTAAACAACTGATCACTTCTTTAATTTCTCAATTTAAATTCTTGAAATGCTTCCTCAATATCAACAAATAAGGCACACAAATGGTTTGTGTGAGCACAACCATTTGAAGTGATTCAAAGACATTGTTATGATAAATACAGCCTTTTGAAGCTTAGTAATTGTGCAGTGATAGCCCTGAGGGGTCAGATATTTATTATAAATGATTTAAAAGAGGCATGATATGGCATGTTTAAATTACCAAAGATTGTATTTCCAAATCAAACAGGAAAATAGATATTATCAGCAAGAAAAGGAACATCTACGTCTTTGTCAATATGGGGATGTTTATGTTTATATTTATATGACTTAGTGCTCCCCTCACTCAATCATAGATTACATTTACATTTTTATTATTTACTTAAATTTAAGCTGTTGAAATATTCTGTTCATATTACCACTCGTGTGCAATAAATAAAGTTCTGTTTATTTTTGGTATGAATTAGCAGCTCTGTAACACAAGCTAAAGCGTGAAGCGTGGCGCTACATAATAACTTCACATGTCTCATGAGGATGATGACTTGAAGCAAGTCATGTAATACTTGATTTGCTTTAATAAATTTAAAACCCTAAAAACTCTGTAAAAGAATAAAGTGAGAATCCAATGGCTTTAGATCAATCAATCGCAAGTGGATTTTAGATGGCTAGAAATGCACTTCTAACCATAGAAAAAAAACCCTATCAAGAAACCAGTAAAGTTTTACCTGCTTTTTAAATGACCTAGAAATAATTATTATTTAATGTGCTTCACGGACATTCTTAATTAAAATTATGATAGTGACTAGATATATGGAGCACTTGAGTTCTATAACTCTAATTCATCTGTTAGAGTTGAAATGGTCTGGCTTTGAGGAGATAATTAAATTAATGATTATGTTGAGTGCAAGACTAATAACATCATTTCCTCTGTCTGCCACATCAGACAACACAGCTGTCTCATCTAACCGAATCTCAGCTCAGACAAGGAAAAGCCACACAGCAGCGCATGGAACAATCCAGATTTGGCATTCTCAACGGCCTTTAATGATGACCTCCCATTGAACCCTCAACCTTTCAAACTCTTTGGCCTTCTCTCCATCACCAGGATCAGAAGTGAATCAAACACTCTAATCTACACTCCTTACTTTATAACACCTCTCCCTCTCACCTTTACTGACTTCACACCATCACAAAACTTAACCTTTCTCTCCTCCCAATTTCTTTTCACTCTCTATATTTAGCTCTCTCTCTCCTCCCTGTTTCTCACCTGGAATTATCAGTCACTCCCTCAAAATCTCTCCATCTCACCTAACACCTCCCCCCATCACCATATCACCCCACCTCTCTCTCTGAAACTGTAGGCCGCCATGGGGATTTGAAGGAAATTGAATTGAATTATGGAGGAATTTCTCTGCAGTTCGATTGGCATCATTTCCCCCTTCACAATAGAACATCATTCTCATATCTCTTCGTGTGAGAGAATGAAAATAGGCCCAGGCGCCATTCTCTCTCTCATCCTTTTAAATTGAATTTTTCATATCAGAGGGCACCCGAGACATCTGCCGATTCTTTTAAGGCCAGAAGAGAAACCCATTTGATAACATATGAGAAGTATATACCGATGTGAAAATGCAACATCCTCAGAGAAGAGTTTATTCTTCACCATATTCCGCAAAATAATAACACGGTTCTCTTTTACTATATTAGATGCATGAGGTTGTGTCAGAAATTCATAACTGTCAGGTTTTCCAAGCTTTACCATTTAAATCCAGCAGATAAAGAAGTCATATATCCCCAATAAGACCTTTACTCTGAAGGATGCCCCAAAGCAAGTGTTTGCATTCATAGGTGAGCAAACACTCTCTGTGTCTTAAATTGCATTTTATTTGCGCTGCAGTCTAAAAGTCCTTGTTTTGAAAATATTGAGTGACAGCGCGATAGGCAGTCAGAATATTAAGCCCAGTCGTGGAGGTGGAAGGGAAAGAGGAGACGAGACAAGCACTTGAGAAATTAATCCTCGGTATCCCCTCCCAGGTGGACACCTTCTTCCTTCTTAAACCTCCATTTCACTGTTAATATCTGGCTCCCTAAAGCTCCAGTCTGGAAGGCATGCATGGGGCTCAGACTCAAATTGCTTTAAGAACCTGATATATAATGGGATTGTGTAGAGAGATGACAATGCACTCAAGCATGAACTAGACTTTAGGAACTCTCTGAAGAATTGTTCAGTTTGTGTCTATTAATAGAAGAATATGGACTAGCTTGAAAGAAGTTTCTCTTATAGAGTTGCAAACAAAGTATGGCACTGATGATGTTTAATTACTGAAAAGTAGAATTTCGAGGAATTCGAGGTACTCTATGCTCACCAAAAACACTTGCAACAGGGGTATTGTGAAACAATATATTTAAGAAGTTATATTAAGTATGAATCAAGTTTGAGCTTTGAATCTGCAGTATTGTCTGATTAGTACAAGGAGACTCATTGCTACTCATCTTTCTTGTTCAATTATTAATCATATCTACTCGTCATATTATTGCATGAAGTGTTAGATTATTTGGTAACGCTGCATTTTTTTAGCCACAATTTTGTCTTGCCAACAGGTTTTGAGAAAATGCAGACAAATGCCAGAAATCACAGGCTAATTGCTGTTTGTACACACGAGTCACACTTGTGCAGTGTGAACTGTCAAAGACGTGATTTGAGTGAATCGTCGACATACGCGTGATATTTGGCGTGCTAATTAGTCATGCCTTGTGAAATCAATTCTGAAATCAATCAATTTCCTTATCCATAATCTTTTTTTTTTTTTTGCTGCAAATGAGCACACATGAAATTTGTACAACAAACTTCTTGCACGCTACCATTATTGTTGATAATACCAGTTTCACATGACTCCGATGTTGCACTCGTGACTGGGATGGGACAAGGTTGTTCTGCCATGTGAAAACTCCAGATGCTGATCTATTATGCAGTGTGAAAAAAGTAATACTTGGTGTATGTGAAGACCAAATATGCCAATACAGATCCAAGACGTAATGAAAAAAAAAAGCATAGCACATATCTGAGCAAAATTTCTCTACAAGATACAAGTGTATGTTCTGCTCACTAGTATTGTACAGGGATCTGGTAGCCTGAGACTGTTTGACAAAGTAAACTAATAAAATGGCTCCGAATCGCTCAACAACAAGCTGATTGCATACGTCTTTTTGATGCTAAAATGTACATGCATACACTCCTGGCTGGTGGGAACAAACTCCATGGTCTAGTCAGGAAAGCAGCAACATTAACAGTTTTCAAAAGCAATTGAAAACTATTCTCTTCAGAGAACACCTACTATATATATATATATATATATATATATATATATATATATATATATATATATATATATATATATATATATATATATATATATATATATATATATATATATATATATATATATATATAAATTATAATAATTAATACAAAAAACTTTTTCCCTCCTCTGTCTTTATTCTCTTCCTGCTATGGTTTATTGATCAGCTGAAACAACTGATATTATGAGCAAGCTGCTCCCCTTCTTTAAATCGCTTTGGACAAAAGCATCTGCCAAATGCATGAATGTAAATGTAAATTTACACTGCAATGTCATCATTGTGTACAAACAAATGGTTTATATAAAATTATTCATATTTATATAAAAGTATTCCTCATGTACTTGTCATAGAATAGTGTTACAGTATGTCAGATGTTTGTAATTTACTTTCTGTGTGCATAGTATTAATTGTGATGAGCAAGTCTCCCATCTTATAGTGTTTTGGCTAAAGTAACTCTGTAAACTGCTAAACTTCTATCTCTCTTACTGTTATGCTCAATATGCTCTCTATCTCCTGGATTAAAAAGAGGTACCAAAAATAATTCTCTGAAATAGGGATAAAATTATTCTTGATTGGCATCGAGTGACAGCAAGTTTTTCCAATAACTTGCATGCTCGTCCAGTTCACAACGACACCAGTAGATGTTAAACTGTTATTTTAAATTGCCATTAGATGTTAGAATATCCAGAGTTTATATAAGCAAACCCCAAGTATTGCTTAGTGAGCCACACACACTAAACTCTGTTTATATAATTTAGTAGTGTTGCACAGAAAGAGGCATGCACACCATTTATAAATTTGCCCCCTGGTATTTCTTTACCATTGCTTGTCATGTACTATGAATTCAGACATTGTCTTTGGCTCTTTGAGTTTCTTACTTAAAAATATAAGATGAGTGGCCAAATGCATTCATGTATGAACAGAGCTACTGTAGGGATGGGACCCTTCAGGAACTGCTTTGCCAACCCCTGGTAAAGAAGTAAGCTATGTTAGACCAATAATGTCCTGTAAGCATCAGTGGTAATGCAGTTCTGTACTATAACTCCTTTAAATTCTGTTCCATTTGCCACTAATTTGGGAATATGCTCAGACATTTATATTTAATTATACAAAATCAAGTAAATGCATGGCTCCACTACTGCTAAGAATCTTTATATAACTTTATCAGCCCCATTCTAACCTAATGATAAAGCACATATTGGATTTCCTTAAGATCACATTAAATTGGATGTTAAATTAGAAATGTTCTTGTTTCTGAGCTGATGGCGATTGAACTGAGACATTATTGATGGATTTGAACAAACCTTTAGGTTTAACAGCTGCTAAACGGTGTTCGTCCAGACATAAAATAGCCTTTTTTTTATCTGCACGCAAGTCCAGCTCATTCGTGTGATTCCTCATTGCCGGCTTGTTGGGGCAATGTCTACTTTCACTACTGAAATCAGAGGGACCTCTTTTCTTTTTGCAAATATCAAAGGAATTGAAAGCCTTTTATAGACGTCCAAATGATGGAGTTCACGTCTCATCCTCCTCCCACTTTAGCCAGTGGCTATGACACATGGCAAAGAGCTGATGAATTCAAAGCTCTGTCCTCTTAATGAATTAAAAGATGATTACAGATGAGTGAGTAGAGCTTTAGCTGCAGCCGGGGATCCAAGAGAGTTGAGTGAGGGAGAGAGAAAGACTGAGAGAGGTTTGTCTAAAGAAGAAAACCAAGCAGAATGAAAAGCACTGCCGTAAGCCAGAAACAAACTATCTTGTGAAGCCCAGTAATCAGAAAGCATTGATCCGACATTTCCAATTAAGTGAGGACGCATGTAGAGTTGAGGAGTTTGTGATTACGCATTCATGCATGTGCGTGCAAGGCAAAGTGTTTGTCTGTGCTTAGTGTGCTGTGATAATGGCTTGAAAGTCAGGCATTCTCTCTCTCTTTTCTCTGTCTCTGTGTGTTTCGGTGGATTAGTTTAAGTCAAAGTAAAACTTGTTAAGCAAAGTTGTACTGTACACTGCACTGTTTGTCACATCAGTTAATGTGTGTAAGAGAAGCAATGAGCAAATTCAAATAATAAACATGAAATATGTATTATTGTATCATTTCAGATACAGTAAGCATGGTATTCTAGTTGCAGGAATTGTTCATGTCTAGACAAATTAACTAAAGCCATATTTGCAAAAAAATTAAATAAATAAACAGATCAAAAGACTTTTGGGGAATACTATGCAACTGAATCTTTTATTAAAGGAGATTAAACACTTTTCAGCAACAAAAAATGTGATTTTACAGAAATCTAATTATAATACTAAATTATGTTTTTCTCTTTAAAGCTAGATACCTGGTTTAGATGTTGAATTGTTAGCTGTGAACAATAAGTGTAACAAAAAATCAATGAAAACAACTTGAATTTATTGACTTTGCATACAACTGTCATGTAAATGTATCTTTTGTCAAAATTCTACCAATGTTTGTTACCTTATTAAACCCACAATGTGCAATCTAATGAACTGAAAATAACTGAAATCAGCACAGAATTCTGTTAGAAGCTTTTTTTATCTTGCCAAATCAAACAGGGATAATCTAATTTCACTGTTTTCAATTTTCCCTCCAATTGTTGATTGTTATCATGGCTACGACGTATGCCTGCTCCATTCTATGTAGATTGCACTCATTTTGACATCATCATCAGATATCATATATTTTGTAGCACATAATGGTATACATTAATATATACAAGAGTCTTAAAGTGTGTCTGCATATTCCTGTCTGCAATAATCACCCAAACGTTATAGTTAAAAGTGTTGTTGTGTGCGATTTCCCTACTTTGAGATTTAAAAGCAAGCCTAAAAAAAGAATACTATTGTCATTGATAATGATAATTGTCATTAATATTATTATCAATGAATTGATTTTATGACCTGATGTCATACAAATAAAATGTCATCAGGAATTCAATTTAGCATTAAATAATTATTATATAAAGCATTATTTTCTTTAGTTTCCTACAGAATCAAATCAGTGTAATGCATAAAACAGCCTAAAGCGATATTTGACAACCCTTCTACACATATCACACATAAGAATCCGAAACGCAGAGCCTTGTTTCTTTTTGCCCCTTGGGTGTTTTTTAATTTAATAGTTGTGCTAATTTGAAACTGCCACATCTTCTGCAACCGTTTAGCATTTAAATGAAATTGTAATTCAATTTGGATGATAACTTGTAAATAATGAAAAGAAAACTCACAGATTTCCCCCCATAATTAGCAGGAAAAGTGTGATTAAAGTCAGCAGGTGTTGGTCTGCATGAGCTTTTTAAGAGGGTGAAATTTAGCTGGTTTATCAACATTTCAGCACTTACTTTCCTGATTAATTTGAATGAGTTTGAGACTTTTCACCTGCCCTCTAAACTGTCGAAAAAAAAAATGGGATTTGATAACTCCATATCACACTTCTTTGGGGTAATATTTTCTCTTTTTCTTTTTCTAGTCTTCTAGTATGCTCATAGAACTCAAGAAATGAGTCAGCAAGTTGGGGATTATGTGGATAGCAGATGGATGAGTATGTGGATTCCACATGCGGCAAACTTAATTCTACATTCATTTAATTGAAATGTTTTCAACCAATCAGGATGTTGGGATTTGAAGGACTGGCTTTATCGAGGCTTTTGTAGGTCAGTGGACTAATCGGGAGCCAGGGGTGTTACTCTGCAGCAAACACTGACCTCCATTACAGATCTGCAGGACATTAGGAGAAACTGATATATAGAGAAAGAGACAGAGACAGCGATTAGTTTCATGTTTGAGCCGCTCATTTTAAACCACAACTCACAGCGGCAGACTGTGAGCCGAATCTGCCTTTGCTTATATGTAACACAGCACTTCCACGGGAATCTCCAGGGAGCTTATCAGTACAGCGATCGTGTCAAATACACAGAGCACTTTCAACTCTTCTAAAACATGACTGACTCTCATAGTCCAACTGTAACTGGGATGGACGTTCACAATTGGCTTGGAGAAATAACAGAACGAAAACATAAAAAAGACCTGACACATGGTCTCGATCCCCGCGGACACAAACAGGCCATGGCAGATTTTCCACTCTGAAAACCTGAGCATTGGTATGTGTTATAACCATTCCAGCAAAGACAGGCAAATGGTTGAAGACCTTTGTTATTCAAACTGTCTGGTTTTGTCGAAGCCAGTGCGTCTTCTTTTTACAGGAATGTTCTTGTTAATGTTTTGTAAATCTTTAATTCATAGAAAGTGAGATTAAAGACTGGATCAACACTTATTTTCCTGACCTTTTAGCCTTAAACCAGCTTCAGATTCAAAGGTGTTCTTTGAGTTTTTGTTAAAGTATGGTCACATTTCACATTTTTGCATCATCTTGCATTGTTTTCTTGTATATTTTTGCATCATCTCAGACGTTTTGTGGCATTTCCAAACTAACCACAAAACGTTTTTGACTGGGGTCTGCAGATATTTATATAAACTTTTGGCCAATCAGACGACAAATCAACTTATTACAAAGAACAAGCCACAGACCTACTGAAACCTATCCTTCTGGGATTTATATTATATTGTATTTAGATGTAAAAGTTGCAGAACTCTTAGATGTAAAAGTTGCAGGACTTGTATGGGCACCATACTGTTTATGACTGTACATTTTTTTTAACTTTATACTGTTTACTATAAATTCTATTTATGACAACATTAAAGAGCCAACCAACAAGCTCCTAACCCTCCTAATTTAACTCTCCATAAAAAAAGTGTAAATAGATTATGGTATGTTGCTGAAAACTTTCCCAGCGATGGGTTGTGGCTGGAAGGGCATCCGCTGCGTAAAACATATGCCAGTGAGTTGGCGGTTCATTCCGCTGTGGCGACCCCGAAAGGGAATAAAGCCGACATGAAGATGAATGAATGAATGAATGAATGTTGCTGAAAACACACATATCAGAAAGTTCCATGTTTAAATCTGAAAATTAAATGTTAAGGAATATTGGCAAATGTTGGGGATAGTCAAACAGCAGATTCCATTTTGCATCAAAAACTATGAAATGTATCTATCCAAACTGCAGAGTTTCAACATAATGAAATAAATAATCATAAAACATAAAAGAGAATCTTAATTGATTTGAATTTGCACCAAGCTGCAAAAATGTGTCCTCGGCACACTACTGCCTTTTAAATGGACCACTACCACCCTCAAGGGCAAGTTTAAAAGAAATAACATTTTTGCTTCATAGTTTTCAGCATTAACGGATCCACAGCTATTGGACTTCAGTGACACTGTCTCTCTACTGAACAGGTTTATGTTTTGTTCTTTTATTAAACAAACTAATGCTATTTGATTTATTTACATGACATGTAATCTGTATACATGTAAAAGTCTCCCCAACCTGATAATTATTTTGGTTTCGTATTTGTCATTAGTGATTTTCTAAATTACTCATTTGTTTTCTCACTTGCTGGAGTGTTTTGTGAAATGTTATTTTGTTTTTCAATTTGGAATAGTGTTTTATGTTTTTTATTTTTCTCTTATAATTGTGATTTGGCTTGCACCTCTCGGCTAGAGTAGTATGTCCCAATTGCAGTGTTCTTTACCAGTTCAAGCTTAAGAATGAATGTTACAAAACATGTATTTTGACATGATTTTAGAATCACAGTTCTGTCTCTCTTCACATTCTCAGATTTTTCGACCACACTTGCAGGATGTATTCTATTGTGCTGAATCCCTGCAGTAGGCATCTCTTTTATGATCTCGAAACAGCGACTAAAGTAATTATCAGCTCTGGGATCCATCCGAAGGGCTGTTGCTACTCAAATCTTTTTCATTTATTGAAATTCAGTCAGACTGATGGAGGCACACAAAGAATTAAAGATATAAGAAGCTTTGATTAAAGATGCATCTCTGCCAGCTGGAAGATAAATCGCTTTTATTGCTGGCAAAAATCCACTGTGTTGATTCTGACCCGATGATCAGAAACATTAGCATACACTATAGTTGGATCCTTACCAACACTCGGGCTTCATTACAATACCAAGATCTGTTTCCTCAATACTGATACTAAATCAATACGTTCTGTAGCAAACAGACAGCCTCTGGCAAAAGATGAAATGCAACTAAAGATGTGAACATATTCAGTATAACATAAATAATTCACAATTTTTCTCTTTTCAATTGTTGAGAATATTACTTTCCTTTACAGAGTTTTTAAACTGTTCATTAAAATGACAACGCTGCTGAACAATTCTGTAGAATCAAGTGAAACTTAATGTGCAAACACTTTGTGTTGAGTTGCTCTAATTAAACGATATAGCTATTTATCAAAGTCTTTCTGCACATATTTTGCAGATGTTTTTTTTTAGCGTGACTGCATATTAGTGTCTTATAAAAGCACTGTTAAACTCAGAATGCTGGTCCTAATGAATGCTCACCAAAGTGCAAATGACCCCTCTAAACATCCTATCTCGACAAGGTACATATTTTAATTACTGAATGAGACAGCGATAATGTCATATGCACTAAGTGCTTAAAAACACATTTAATGAATCTCATGGGTAAATGCATTAACATACGCTTCACGTCACACTTTCTGCACCGGCAAACTGAAATGAACCACAACACATCACCATCCGCTGCAGGCGACTAAATATAACAAAAATATCATATGAAAGATAAGACTAGATCTTTACGTTTGTCTCATTTTGTTACTAATGATATGACAAAGAAATACTAGACTACAAGAATATAATATAGAGATTTAACAACTCACTTCAAACTCCAGAGCTTCCAGAGAAGCTTACTACAGAGCTTACTTTACTTTACATCAAGTAAAAAATAAATCATACAAATGATATAATGACACAAAGAACCATAATATGACATATAGGTATATATTTAAATTCATTCATTCATTCATCTTCATGTCGGCTTTATTCCCTTTCGGGTTTGCCACAGCGGAATGAACCACCAACTCACTGGCATATGTTTTACGCAGCGGATGCCCTTCCCTGCCACAACCCATCGCTGGGAAACATTCACACACACATTCACACTTTAACACTATGGGCAATTGTTCTTAATCAATTCACTTATTCCGCATGTCTTTGGACTTGTGGGGAAACCGGAGCACCCGGAGAAAACCCACGCGATCACGGGGAGAACATGCAAACTCCACACAGAAATGCCACCTGCCCCAGCCGAGCCTAGAACCAGCGACCTTCTTGCTGTGAGACGACCGTGCTACCCACTGCGCCACCGTGACGCCCTATATTTAAATTATTTATAGTAAAAAATGTGTGTCCATGAAGTCATTTAACAATGTTCAAGCCAACTGGAAAATTTTCAGTGCTGTCTATTTTAAATTCAGAGAGCCTGTTCAAACAAACCAGGTTAATGTTAAACTGGTGTGAGAAGGAGTAAACATGATGTTCATCCACTCTTACTGGATCACGGAAAGCCAACAGTTTGAAAACTCTTGCCAAGATGAGAATTCTAAGCAATACTGGTTTCAGATTTGTAATGAAGGAAAAGCCAAAACCAGTATATTGAATAAGTAAATGAACAAGTAAAAAAAGTACAACCAAACCTTTTAAATTTGCATTAAAACCTTTCACTCATGGTTAAAACAGCACAAATTCAAGCACAATCAGCCACTCTTAAAATGCCTGCACATAAAGTATTGTCTTTAATCTATTTTCAAAACTGTCAATCGAAGAGGCAAGGCTACCTTGGGAGACCATTTCATAAACGAGGAGCAACAACTGAAAAGGCCCTCTCTTGCTTAGTTCTCAAACTTGTTCATAGAATCACCAAGAGCTCAGAATCACCATTTAGTATCTAGTTCAATTAACGAGGGGCAAGTCCATTTAACGTTTAAAAACTAATAAAAGATTCTTGAACAAGATCTTGTAGCAGACAGGAGGCCAGTGCAGTCTGGCTAGGACAGGAGTAATGTGTTCTGACTTTTTCCTATCAGTCAGCAATCTGGCTAAGGTATTCTGAAACAGCTGAAGCTTCGAGCTCCTTTTGAAAAGCCAAAATAAAGTGCATTACAACAATCCAGTCTGAATCTATAGCTTTTCTATGTAAATGCAATGTTGAATATCACAAAAACAAATACATTTATATCTCTACTAAAAATAAGACCATTTTATAGTTGGCCAACAATTGAAACTGATCTAACATGATTGATTTAAAATAGTATTGCATACTTAGATTAAACAGGAAGATTTGTGCAAATTTTACACTTTTTTTAATAGATAATTTTCATGTTTACATATTTGGGGTTGAACTCCAATTTTAATGTTAGAACTGATACTTGCCACGCAACTCTGCATGCAAACCCACTCTCACACAGACAAGAATTGAATCTGAATGGCTTTTGTTCATATTTCAGCAAAAGGATTTAATCAATGTCCAAAATGAGGGATTGATTGAAACTTAAAACCACCCAACAAAGAGACCCTCAATCAGCCAGAAACATTATTAAAACATTAAACACGTTCAGTACTCCTCCCTCAAATGCAGTACCACACAAAGGTAAAATACTCTTCGTTTTCTCTGCTTCTCTCCCACACATGCTAACACCCGAGCATTGCCCAATTCATAGTTAATACATCAAACAGCGTTAGCTCACAGTATTGGAAATCCTCCGACAGAGCTGTTTCTGACAGACCGGGATCTCTTTCGCTCTATCTTTTTAAAAAACACAAATACACAATGCACTGACAGTGTCTAGATGGTATCTATGTTGCTTGTGTAACATCAAGTTGAAAGTGATGTGCTGTCTAACCTGCCAGTGTAAGCTTCGTTGGGAAGACACCATGAAAAAAAGTGACACTTAAGCTTCAACTTTTGAAAGCTCATCAAATCTATAACGCTTCGTTATATGAGCTTTTTATCACTGTCCATCAAAGCTGGAGAGAAATGAGTCAGTGTTTACAAAAGACCTCATTATTGAGCTCTACATATATGGGAAGCCTCATCCATATTCATGAGTGCATCTTTTATCCGTTTGTAAAGAAGGCTTAGTCCAGAATGATCCCAACAAGCTTCATTGGCTCTTCAACCCATGAAGGCCTTTGGCGTCTAATGAAATGACCAGGTGGTCCATTAGATTTTTCCTCAAAAAAGACATTAATTAGTTCATGAGCTGAATAAAACTCGCTGTAATTAACGCTGATGGACGGAGCCCTCATCCATTCTCCCTTTTCATGGAAAACAGTGCGTGGTGTCTGTCGTCCTTTATTTCATCAGCGAGGTAATTATGCTATTGATATTCATTATTAGTTTTCAAACAAGCCTTTGTGAACCTGGCAGGGTTGTTAAATCTAGGCAGCCAAAAATAAACAAGCCCCTTTGTGGGGCCCCCTTCAACGCTCCACCCAAGTCTGGCTCGGCTTTCTTATTTTTTCAGAGTTGATTTGTTATATTCCTCTGGAAATGAAGGAATAAAGGAGACGTTCGCTGTGTTCTGCCTCCACTGCAGCTCTCAGTAGGCATTAAATGAATACCTTTGCTCAATGAAATCCTAAATGCGCACTGACAATCCCAGAACCACTTGTTATGCCAACTTGGTATTAGCACTGACACAGTACTATTTGGAAGCTGAAGTGGTGTTATCTTCAATTACCTGATCATTCTCTGAGTGAGCAGGTAATCCATGGAAAAATGTGTTTGGATTCAAGCGTAGACTGCATCTCTCAGACGCTTTCTCCTGTCGTCTTCAGAGGACATGTTTCATTAGCTTAAAACAGCTACAGAAGAAAACTCATTGCGATGACACTTAGCAGATGGATTTCTCATGTTCACGCTCCATCCTGAGAGAGTGTCTTCGGCCTTGGTTGTGGGTGGGATTGTTGTGGAGTGCAAATGCATAAATGTTCGGGTCATTTCAGAAGAGCAGAGAGCATACAATCACATCACATGACTGCACTCTGCTGTCTCTGGAGCATCTCGAAAAGAAATGAGTTCGAGCCATTATCTTTAACCCTCCAACAGTGCAGACACAACATCTTCTCGGATAGAAGCCTTTCCCCCAAGACTGTGTTCAATAACGCTGCTTCTCACATCAGATTAATGAGGCCTGCCAACTATGTGCACCAAACTCTCTGTTAATAACAGCACTTTTTGTGGTCTGCCGAACCACCCAGACTAATTTAGCAGAACTGACGCTGCTTGAATTCACTATAAATCTCCTCCGTCATTCGGCCTGCTGCCGAGGAATCTGTGTAGGGATTGCGAGGTAGCCCTGCAAGTCTCTTGGGACCTATTTGTGATCTGCTCGCCTGACTGAAGGTCTTTCAGAGAGCGTGTGTGCCTGTCGAGGCACTTCCTGTCTCTCCTTATTGCCACCCATGAGAAAATAAGAGGCTTGATTTAATTTCCACTTTGTTTCTGGTGATCTGTGTCATTCCAGTTAAAGATGTCACATGTCTGAGAACCCATCTCACCTCCGGCGGCTTGGTGACATTTTCATAGCTGCTTTCATCAGTTTCTATCTGAAAGGCTTTTTCTGGGCTGTGCGTCCCATAAACATTTAAGGCAAAAAGCATGAACATCCCCTTGCACTTTACCAGAGTTCCTATCAAAGAAACCCACATTATGTTGTCAAGCTAAAAATGAATAATGTATTGTATTGGAATAAAAAAGGCAGAGATGGCTGTTGTGGCTGTTAGCAAGGCAGTGCTTGATCCACTTCATCAAATATAGAGTGTGCCATTCCCTTTTTTCCATTCTCCCTTCCTTTCTGTCTCTCTATATTGAGCCTGTGCTTTCAGCATTGTTTAAATGACAAGGTTTTGGAAATGCTAAAAAAGAAATGCTTCCTTTCTGAGCAAATCTAGCTCCCTTTTTTGAATTTGCATAGACGTCTGATATGGGGATAAGTCACATGAAAGGCAGTGGCATTTTCAGGTGAGGAAGATAATGAAGAGGATGTGAAGGAGGGCTG
Source organism: Danionella dracula (assembly GCA_900490495.1). Classification (NCBI taxonomy): domain Eukaryota; kingdom Metazoa; phylum Chordata; class Actinopteri; order Cypriniformes; family Danionidae; genus Danionella; species Danionella dracula. The sequence goes on from UELW01000006.1 coordinate 2,992,530, forward strand.
CAGCTGCCAGCATCTTTCCGCTGTGAATGGCAGTCTGGTGAATAATGCTTCCATTTCCCTGCTGGCATTTTAGTGGCATTTTGATGTGAGTGTGTGAAGGGTCCCAGGAGAGAGTGGAGTAGAAATCCAATAGAGATAAAACTCCCTCTTCTCCGTCTGCATTTATAGTTATGCCAAACATCAAAGATCAATATCAACGCTTGGTTTTCAGTTTGGCGAGATGAAATGTGACGAGAAAAGACTTCTGAGATGATCTGATCGATTGTGATGCGCAAAGTTCCATTAGCACCCCCGGTAGAGAACTGAATGCTTACTGATCATGTGTGAAAATAAAGTGGTTGGTCCTCATTTGGTAAGATTCCTCGGATTGCTCTTAGTGTCTGCAAATGGTTTAGCTCTGCTCGGCGTCAATGGTTATGCAATAGGGATAGAGCGATGCCTTTGGACTTGAAAATGGAGCGAGTGAATGAGGGAGTGAGTGGGTGACTGAGTGAAAGAGAGAGAGGTTTCCTTCTTCCCCTCTTGCTTTATTTATGAGGGCTGCTGGTGCTCTCATAGCTTGGATTCATGAATGGAAGCAAGAGAGGAGAGAAGTGGGCTGCGTGAACCTCTCTGGAAAGCACATCCATGCTCTAACTCAACTTCCTTTTTTTCACATGGCAAACTGAATGTGTGAAAGTTCTCTCACTAGGTGATGCTTTTTAGGCTTTAGCTGAAGAGGACTGCAGTACTGGAATGAAAGTGTCTTTTAGAGCAAGGTGCTTTGGATACCAATGCAACTCCCATTTACAAAAAAAAAGGGAATGAGGGCAAGATAGCTTAAAGCATATATTTCAGGAATAAAACCTTAAAAAACTATTCAAGTGTTTTAAGCTTTAAGCATTCAGAAAAACTGATTGTCACAATTGGTTTCTTTACATTTGTGAGTTTACATTTAAAATAGGTCAATGAAGCAATTCTGCAACTGTTGGGTTGTGTAAGCAAAAATTTAAACTTTGTGTTTTGTATTTTTGCACAAGTCTTTGTCAACATCTGGAAAATAGCTGTTTTATTAAAAGGATATAGTAACTGTTTGAAGGCTACATCACCGAACGTGAAGATAATGCTATTTTAATGGTCAGATCATAATTACTTACAATGAACAACATACCCCATTTGTTATTGTTCTTCTTCCTTTTCTTCAAACTATTTCCATGTTTGTTCCCACCAAAGTCCTCGTCCTCATTCGAAAAGAAACCTCTGTGGTAAATTGGGTTATAGTGGATAAGTATATTTATATAATATATATAGTGGCTATACTATATACTATATATACATGTTTTTGTTTATAAAATATATAATAGTTTACTTTTAGTTTAACACCTTTACTTATGTTTTTAAAATGTGCGCAACTATTTAATGATGTGACCTGTAAAAGGGTCTACTGAAATAGGTAATTAGTTATTCAACTGTCATTCAAGTTGGGCCAAAAGAATTAAAAGCATTAAAAGAATTCACCAAATATATGCAATTAAAATCCAGTATATTAATTAAAAGACTGGCTGATCTTCTGTTTTTTCATTGTTTGATTAACTGGGTAATTTTACGATACTTGCTGAAGCGCGTGGCTCCTCTTTCTCAACTTCTTACACTCACAAAACCTGCTGTGTTTGAGGATACCAACTAAAACTGGCATTTTGCCAAACGTTTGTATGTGTTTGTCCATCTAGCCCTTAGGAGACAAGAAGGAGAAATTGATTATTTTTGTTCACAGAACTGAGAGTCAGCTCTCTGAGCGTGCTTTGGGTCTTTCTATTCACAAAGTGGTGTGAAAAGGTTTAACCTACATGTTTGAACAAGATTTTTCAGGAGGAAAATATTTTTGCTCAGGGTAAATCATGATAAAAGTATTCACAAGCCCGCACTGTGTTTTAATGCTTTACCTGCGGATGAAGTGAACTGCAAACGAGAACAACTGTTTAGGAGTGAATAAAGTAAGCACTTTGTAATGATCCAAATCTCAAGAGCAAACCAGACTTGTGTCTGAAACAATGGTTTATGAGGGTTGGGACTGAGGGACTGATGAGCTGATTGGCAACTTCTGACACTATCAGATCACTGATAAATGGGATAGAGAGGGAGTTGTTGGCCTGCTTGCTTTGCAGGGGAACAGGGAAAAGAAGTGGGATCTGTTCTGGAAATGGGCATGTATTGTAACCATAAGTAGTGATCAGTGGGGCTGCCCAATTATTATAATCACAATAAAATTGTATGATACCTGGCCCATGTGATTGTGTGTTGCAATTAGGTAAACAAAACTCTGGACAGTTTAGCAAAAAAGGATTTCAGAAAAAAGATCTGCAGACTGGACAAGAATTGCCAACTGCCCTCGGGATACCCAATAGTTTTTCTTAAGTAGCACCCTTAAATCACGCAGTGATGAAGTCCTTAAAATACATTTAGAAACAAGAATGTTTTGACAATAACCTGACCAGCTGAGGAATAAGATTTGCAATTTGAAGTAGTATTTGAATTTTCAATTGAGTTTACTATAATTTACTTGTCCATGTTTGTTTAGACAAGACATTTAGAATTAATAGATTTTGAGAAATTTTATGCTTTTACTTGTTCTATTTAATGTTGGCAAATGTATAAAAAATTTTATATAAAAACATATTTATATTAATGTAAACTTTAATTTATTTAGTATTATTTGTTTAGTGTTGTTTAATAATTTTTAAAACTTTTTTAGTTTTACAAATTATTTGAAAAATCAATCAGTGTGTAGTGTACAATGGTTCTTCAATCTGTCAAGTTGACTATTTATTAGAATATTAGAACATTGACCTCAATCACAATTTGAAAAATGTCCCATATTGTACAATCCTATTGATCAGTACAACCAAATTCATGCGTTTGCTAACATATTTTGCACAGTCACAAGCTTTTTTGGCTTTTTTTTAAGAAACCGACTGAACGAGCTGTGAGAGAAAGAGCCCTGAGGACTGGGAGCGTCCCGGGCCCAAGAACCAATTCCATTATGATATATAAATTTTTTTTAATTTTTTTAATTTTTATTTGTTTTCTTGAGGTTTTTCTTTCCTTTGATCATTAACACAAAGTGATTAAATGACCATATTTAAAAAAAATTGTAATAGAATTTCTCACTTTGCAAAATAAACCGCTTCCCTGGTGTTCATTTAATTTAACTTGTTGAAAACTGTAAATACACTTTAGAATTTCATAACATAAAAACTGAAAAGGTCCATTTCAAAGCATGTGTTACGGCCCTGGCCGTTTTGAAGCGTTTCATTGTTTTCATTCTGTCGCCTGCTTGTGCGCGCGCCCGTGCGCGCTTTTGCTTATTCCTGCAGGTGACTCCAGCTGTCCCCTGATTCGCCAGTTGGGACGCCGATCACCAGCGAGGAGGCGGACAACTTCAGCTCGTTTGCGAATCAGCGGCGGCAGCTGGAGTTGAAAAGGAACGCGCCGACACCTGTTCAGCAGCGAGGGCTCTGCGGAGTCCTTAGCTCACGCGGCGTGGAGAGAGTGGCTCCACTCGGTTGCCGCCCGTTTTGTTTGTCCTTGCTCCCTGTGTTTGCTTCCGTTTGTTGCCATTTGAGTTCACTTCTGTTACCTACCCGGTGTGTCACGTTCGTTGTCTACTGACTTCCAGGGTCTCAGAGACAGCTTAGAATGTCACGTGACATACATTCTGCACGTAGGATTATTTCTGTTATACACACTAGTTTAGCGGTGTGCGCCAGGTTTGTAACTTTCTAGTTAGGGTAGATTAGTTCTAGCTTTGTGTATGTTATTTAGTTAGCTTAGAATTGTCTGCACTTTCTAGTTAGTTTATGTTTTGTTTTACCTGGCGTCCCTTAGTCTCTGCCCCTGGAGTGTGTGTTTTTGTATTTGATTTATTTTACCATTGGCAACACCAGTTCTGTTAATTAAAGCACATTTGATTTGTCAAGTTATTGTTTGTGTCCTGTTGTTCCCGTTTTCATTTCTGTTCCTCCACCTTTTTGTTACACCCCGACCCTAGACACCACCACCATTTTGGGGTCGTAACACATGTTTCCCCCCTTAAATTTAGGAACTTTATTTTGGTGAATCTTTATTGTTGCAAAAAAAAAGAATCAAATAAATAATCCCAATAAATAAAGCTACAGACTAGTCTTCTATGCATATATGGCATTGCAGTATGAAACCGGGGGCTGCCTTCCCTCTCATTTCTCTTCATAAAGGAAAATGTAGCTGTAACAGTCAATTTAGTTTTTGTAATTCAAGTGTCTCAAGTGCTTACTTCAGAAATGGACATCTTTGTCATGCAGTAAGTGGAATCATTCCCAAAGTGGGAGCCGCCGGGGAAGCCGAAGGGCCTCTAAGGTTTTTTTTTCTCATCCTGCTTAGTGAAATGACAACCTGCACCAAAGCTTCCATTAAGGTAGCAGAATCTGTCCAGGCAGCCTTGTGGCAGCAACCAAGCCAAACACTCTCTTCCCTCATCATGACATCTTCATCTCAACAGCCTTTCAAAGACGAGAAGGACTTGTCTTTCACTCTCTCTGACTCCCTTTCTCCAAGACCGTCTCTCTCTTTTTCTCTGGTTCTGCAGCATGCCTGTCACTCACTGTCGGCTGGGTGGAAGTTCATGTCTGACATGCTTCCATTAGTAGGGAGACTGTTCAATTACCTCAGCTCACGATGTTTAAACCCTGCCAATTACTGATACATCTCCCATCTAAATTATGCATACACAGGGCTGGGCAGCTTGTGTAATGATTTTCCCCTTTTGACACTGTGATGTGTCGAGTGCAGCATGCCTGGAGTGGGGAGAAGGTTTACACAGATGCCCAAGCTCTATAGATCCCGGTTAAGCATCTCACTCTTGTGCTCATTTGTTCTGATGCCTTCACAATGGAAGCTTTCTGAAATCACTGGCACAAAGCTTGGCGTCTTTGAACTGGCACACTATCTCTCTGTGTGTGCTCGGCACATCTCCTCTCATCCCGCTGTCTCCTAGCAACCTCTGCTGTCTCCGGCCCATGAGGCTCTCTCGTATCTTCCCTCGCTGTGACTTATCCCCCTTTATTTTACCCTCCACCCCCTCCACTAGTTGACCCCTGTTCCGCATTTGGGATGTGACCCCATCTCTTGCATGAGTACTCGCTCTGCCATCTCAATCCATGACTTCACTTACCTCTCTTTTCAGTTTGCTTCAGTACACTTTCTCACTCCATCTCCATCTATTACTCTTTCTAAGGCACTCAATGTTTAACCTCTGACCTCTGGGACACCAAGTGCTTCCAAAATACCCAGTATTTTTGGAAAGACAACATACAATCACATTGTAGATGCATTTTACTTGTGAAGTCCATGGTTGGAGAGGAATTTACAGAAAAGTCTAAAAGGGTTCACATGAAAGTACTGGTAAAAATAAATTTGAGACGTAAATAAGAAACTACACTAAACACTGACAACTACATCAACTATGCAGAGTTTATAAGTAAAATTCTTCATTACAGTAAAATAAACAGCAAAAAAAAATGTGGACAGATAAAAAAAATTAATAGAATCTTATTTTATCCACTTTGACATTACAGAAATGTTAATGAGTAGACTAAGAAACAGTTAACTTATAACTGCTTTCAGTGACACGTTTCTACAAATAAAATAATAATAATAATTCAGTATACTGATTCAGTTACATTTAGCTGGATGTAATGAAACTTACCTTCATCACAGAAAAAAACAAGAATCTGTTCTTTTTTATATGACTTAGATTAAAAAAGTGTATCAAAATAAACCTGAAATAGCAACTAACCAAACACACAAGGTTGAATTGAAAAATTCTTTCAGACTATAATAAAAGCAAATATTTTTTTCATTGTGTTATTATTCCATGTCTCGACTCAGAAATGTTAATTAAGAAATCAATAAGGCTGCATAAACAGTGAAGTACACCATACAGTAGAAGGAAAAATGAAAAGCATGCTTTTGATTTGACTCTTACACCTTGGATATGATATTGGTTATATTATCTCACCTGGGTAGGGATACAGGCATTTGATGAAAGTATTTTTTTTTTCAGAATAGCATGAACTGATAAGTCACGCATCAATTGAATAATGTTTTTCTCACAGAGTAAATAAGGTCCATTTGAATTTATATTCTCTTTAAAGCACCCCCGTAGCGTTCTAATAAATTCCACCAATTTCCTTCAATGTTTTCTAATCTTGGCTGTGAGGAAAGCTTTATTAGCAGTGAACTCAAGGAGAATAAACTGAATTACTTTCAAATCATCAAAGTTCCTTGTAAGTAATTGTTTCTGAGTCAGTGACCAGAGGCAGCGGGGAGCAAGGGATGGCATGGCTGCCTGAAATCATACACGCCTGCAGCAGAGCTTGTGAGTGCCTTCTGTTCTAATACGGACAACTGCACAAAGAGCCTGCATTAAATTAGATTACATTTTAGACAGAGTTTATCACACTGCGTGCCTTTAATCAGCTAACACGAGGCATCTGAAATAAGCTCTGAATTCCTAATAAATAAGCACTACAGTGTTTAGCTCAAAGATGAGAAATTATAAGAGAGTTTCTTCTAAATGAAAATTAAACTTATAAAAGAGGAGTATGAAATTAAGTTTTCAGGCTTTAACTTAATAAAATAACTTAAATTAGTCCTTAACTTTTGATAGCAATGTTTTCTACCATTTTTACTTTGGACAAAACTATTTTTTTAAATAAGAAAATACATAATAATAAATCTTGAATAATACGTTAAAGATGTTTCGCTGATAATTATGTATTTAAATTAGCAGTTTTCTTTTCAAACCGTCCTGTCTTTCCCAAATAGTGTAAGCAACTATGTATAAATTAGGTATGATATTAGCGGTAGGGGTAGGGGAGGTCAACCAGCCATTGATATCGTAAAACTTGTATTACTCCTGCATAGCAAATATTTTCAAAAATTCAAGGTAAGCAAAATCCAAGAACACCTTGCTCAACACGTGTCATAAGATGTCCCTCGTCCCTTGAGTTGCCTTACTCTAAATTATGAATAAAGTGTAATAACTTAAAATCAGTAAAATAGGATACAGTAGATAACATTAGGCACTAGGCTGTAAAGACATGTTGTTTTGCTGTAAAGTTGGACTCTCAATTTGGGCTTGGCTCAAGTGATCTTCCTTTCAGGCTTCTCAAGGAACCAAAAGTTGGTTTACTTGGAATACATTTTAACTTAACAATGCATTGTATTTTGACTGGTCAAAAAAAATTATTCCATAAAGTAAAATGAAAAATAATTGAAAGAGAGCTGACTACACTAAATCATTGGTTCAAACTTCATTTATAATGACCTTTATTTTTTTGTACATCAACCAGGTCTGTATGGTGGACCTTCTGTTCATTTGAAAATATTTCATGACTAAAAAATCCAAAAGAAACATTTTAATCCATTAATGATGAATTCTGAAGACTGATAAATGCCTTGCCTAATTCAATGATTTAAACATTGTTTCTGTGCTATTTATATTTGTTACACTTCGATGGAGAATTCTGAAAACGAATAATGAGAATGTAAATAGTGTGTAAAAAGACCTGAACTTACACTTTAAAGATTGAAATAGCAGAATGTTTTAGCAGATTCCAGCTCATTGCTATGTGCATCAAGTCAGCCCTAATTCTAACCATGGATTATCAAAACACACCACTAACTTTGAAGAAGGGTATTTTTGTGGAGGTTTAGGTAAACAAAAGTTGCAAGTAATGATTTTTCCATGAGCAGCGCTTTAAAGATTAAGAAGAGAAGCTCATTTCATATGCTGTGTTTGAGAGTCTCAGTCACAGTCAATTCAGGCGGATTGCCCTAAGACTTGTTGAGGCTCAAGCTGTGAAGTTCTGGCAGAGATGCTGCAGAGGAGCCGCTTTCCTTCCCAGCTGGGCTTCCATGAAGATGGAGAATGTAGAACACAGCCAGGGCAGGCTGGTTTGAATCCCAGCTGGGCTACAATGGCAGCAACAATCGAAAGCAGGACAAAAGCACTTCATACTTCATTTAGACCCCAGCTGAGCAGCCAGGGCCATGCCGGAAAGCAGGACTGGCCAAGCACACACCCTTGTGGGACCCCAGCTGTGATAGAGAAATAAAGCCGAGGGGTGATAACAGAAGCGCCTGCCGAGCCTTGTCCTGCCAAGCTGAAATCGAGGGCAGAGGGTTCCCCTACACTGGAGCAGATCCGTGCTTCTATAATGATGCCGCCTTTAACAACAAAGCACAACAGAGAACGTGGGACAGAGCAGTGTTCTGTCAATGTGACACCACTACTACTTTTGTCTTTTCGCTCAAACCCCAGAACTTGTAGAATCAGCGTTTTTATTTTTTGAAAAATGGCCAAAATGACTGAGAAGTTGAAGCTAATGATTAGCTGTGTAACATAATGGCATGGGTTGTCCAGGAGGGGTTGTCACTGTCTTTGCCGAACAATAGCAGACAATATGTTTCAGCTCAGGAAAAACTCCCAGTGGGGATTGCCTGCTTCATATAATGCTTGTCAAATCCCAGTTGACAATTCATATGGACTGCTAATCAGAGACAATCCATCCCTCGGCGAAACCATGCAGTTTTCACAAATCTTTTTTTTTTGTTGCAAAGACAAAAACCCCTCAGAGCTGCAGCTCGGACATCCTGCTTCTGGTCTTTTGTTTACTCTGACATTAATCCAACAGGGAAATGGGCGAGAAGGAGTATGAATGTCTAAACAGATTATTCAGCAAGGCGACTGTTGCTGAAAAGACTTTGTGATAGAAAACAAGGATAACGGAAGTATAAAAACATCATAAATAATACTAATGGAAATAGACTGCCTATTTTCAGGACCTGTGCTCTGGAGACTCAAACCTTCACGCTGCGTTCTCTAGACTGATATTTTTAGATGGAAATTGGAGTGTGAATATGACATCGTTTCTCATACCCAACAGTTACGCCTTGGGAAGTTTTCCACCCATTTAAATTGTGACTAGCTCCTCGTCATTGAGCATTAGAAAATCTGATTTGGAGATGAAACTGGATGTGCTCCTCAGTAAAGTGAGCGTAATTCCTTGGTTTGCTGCTGGAGCACATTTTGCCACGTGTTTTGAAAACGAGAACGGAGAATTCCTGAAGACTAAAGTGAGCCTAAGATTGATTATGGTCTTATTTCCTTCATGTGTCAAAGGAAACAAAAATATAAGCATCTGCTTTTAGGACTAGTTAAGAGAACTGCAGAGCTATTTTACTGGAAGAGTTCATGAATTAGCTAAGTAATGAAAACATCTGCTTCTCCAAGGTCTTTAAATGCTTTAATAAAAGCTGGAGAGCCATGGTAGGCTTACGATCTAACACATAATTGTATGCCACAATGAACACTAGATAATTGTTAAAGCTTTTCGAAACTTCTCTCAAAGGGCCCGAATGCAATCTCCAAAAGTCTCTCATTTCATGCAATACTGCATGATGTTATTGCTAATTACCTCATATCATGCTGCTGAAAAAAGACAATATTTACTCATTTTTCCCAACAATGTTGCCAATACCACAGGCTTCTTTACTGATTAGAGAGTAAAGAATTGTCCCATGCTGTTTCTGAAAACATTGCTTTCACATGCAGCAATAAATTGTTACCGGAGCCAAGTGTTTTGGGAAACAGAGTACAGATGCCGATCTGAAGGAACACTTAATTGTCTGAGTTCTTATGTGTTTCTAGTTATGAAATCTTAATTCTTTATGTACAGGGAATGCCAAAAGACTGCTTGCAGCCAGTTGTTGTTGAGTTGGTTTTAGGGGGTGTTGCCAATTCAGGTTATGATAACATTTACATCAGATTGATGAGCTGACCAATCACATGATAGGGACTGCTGCTATTCTATGTGAAGTTGCTTGTGAAAATCACTTCTCATTTGAAGGAAAATTTAAATCTTGTTCAACTTTTGGCATTAGTCTTCAGACATGCCTACACACCATTATTGCACACGTTGGCTTCTGCTTGCTATAATCAGACCTCTCTCTACATACAATATTAATGAAATTATGTCTCTGTGTCACTACTTGTTATTCGTGTGTGCGTCCAGCTTTAGCAGTCTTGATTATTACCTTAGCATAGAGGGTGAAGCTAGGGGTGTGTGAGGGTGAGGGCTCTTTATCTCTGCCAACAGTATCTTTTAGTGTTGAAGGGTGCAATAGAGAGAGAGAGAGAGAGAGAGAGAGAGAGAGAGAAATAAAAAAATATGATATATTCAACCAATTAATATTCTTCATCTATGTCATTTAATTTTATAACCCAAACAAAACATTTAATGTGATTATATGTATGGTAATTATAGATTGAAAGATCTTCATCATACACCCTCTAAACAAGAACTTTAAACCCACACTGAATTGACTTGAGTATGTAAAACGGTTCTCTTCCTTTAACTGTCAGTTATCAAATGAGCCTTGATGGTTGTTTGCTCTGTTTTTAAGGTTAAGGTTAAAATTTTAAACATTTAGCTTGCTGGGATTATGTATTAGTATTTTGTGAATTTACAGATTATATTATATAATTTGTCCTTCAAAACATACTAAAATATCACATCAATTATTTAAGAAAGCAAAATACTGTGAAAGTTCCATTTGTTGCACAGCCCCGATGTAGATCAATCCTTGAATTAAGTTGTTGGTGTTATGCCTTCCACACATTGAGACCTTGCCTCGAGCCATTTCTTCAGAGACAAGCTGAACACAAAGACATTTCAAAAGAAGCGGCGAAGACAATATAAGCAGGAGACAGAGGGGAAAGAATGAAAAAGCAAGAGGAGGGGGTAAAGGGGAGAAAGTGCTTTGAAGAGAAAAAAGGTCACGGTTCATTTGTCACTGTCCGATTGGTTTGGTTCTTCCTAGTAACATCAAGAATGAATCCTTTTGCTGAACCCCCTTCAAAGCATCCGGTATATCTTTAGTTATTCTCATTGCTTGAGGAGGGGCTTTATATGAATTTCTCAATGCTACTCAGTGGAGCTTCTCAAGTAATGATTTATCTAGGTCAAAAACTTGCTGGTAAATGAGAGAATATTGTTATTTTAGATGAAGAGCAAATCTCTTGGACCAACTGACCTATCGCTGAGGAGAATTTATTGAAGAATCAAAGTTGATATTGTTAGAGTCCTCTCATCTTGTTTAGGTTCACTTTCATCGAGATAGCACCGTGTATTACGTTTATTATCAAACTGGTTATATATAGTGGAAGGAGCATCTTAAACTGGATATCTTGTGATGATGTTTCCAAAGCTAAATCGAGTTGGAGCAATATCTATGATTTGGATTTGATTTAAACTTAATGTTGAAAATATCAAGAATGCATGCATACATTTATTCTTAGCAAATTCCTTTTCGCTTTCCTCTTATTTGGTACTATAGCTTAGCACTTTTGGTACAATCTGCTACCTTTTATAATACTATAATACTTTTACAACTCTCACAGCTTGTTTTATTAGGCAACACTTACATATCGGCTTGGCTTAATGATAGGTCAACTGAGCACATAACACCAAGAGAGTGTACAGCTAGGCATGAGGTGAGATATTTAGTGGGTTTAACAAGACTTTTTTTATACCAAAGAGAAGGTGAGATGATACAGGTGAAGATTGTTGTCTGTGGGTTTAGATTCTTGTGTGAAGAGCAAGCAATCTCTAGTAGTTGTGTGCTTTGGCCGCATATTTTGTAGTGCTTGTTAACAGTAAGTATTTCAGTTCAGCTTCTTTGATTTTTTTGTCTGTTTCATAGTTTATATAAATAATTTGGGCTGTGTGAGGTGTTTATGCATGTGTTATTATTAAAAAGATTAAATAACAACAAATGCTTTTTAGTTATGTTTGTATAAGTGTGATTTTCCTTCACTGTTTCCTGCCAAAGAAAAACGTGTGAGACAAATTGTGTACTTGCAGTTGGAGAGTTTCCAGGTGCCATTAAAATGAATGGAAGTGTTTGAGAATATCATATTTAGCTAAAATATAAACAGTTTTAAAAACTGAAACATTTTCTCTCAAAAGAAAAACGAAACATTTTTTTTTGCTCTGACCTTCTTCTTTATGTTTTCCTCTCTCCTGCTGGTTCAGATATTTTAGGAGAATGTGAGGAAGGCCACGGCTGAGGTTGCAATCCAGAATGCACTGCCGGCACAATTGGATAAACTCATTTATTGGTATTGTGTGTCCACTCAGAACGCATCAGAGTGTAATGAATGCAGAGCACAGTGACTGTAATACAATCTCCCTGAGTCTCAAACAAATTCTCATGCATTGAAGCTACAATGATGTTACAATCCGAGCTTTATTATTTCCAGCACAATGTGGATACATTTCAGAATATATCCTGTCTTCCTCTCTTTTATGGCAAAAAAGTCAAGCAGGTGACCCGCAGGCTCCTGGTTCGAACCCCCAACTGGGAGCCACTAGAGTGTTTTTCAGCAGCTAGATAATTAACCTGAATTCTTTTGTGTATCCATGCGCATAAAGGACAACTGAGAGCCATGTCAGCGACTGCACATAAGGACATCTGCTCTGCATCCTGATTACAGACATAGAAATAATGCTGGTAATAATGTGTTATTATCATCAATTATCTTCTCATTTTATGAAAACAGAAACATGAGTAAAGGCGATTTGATGGTTTTCTAATCTGTTTTGACAGTGCTGCAATTGTTTTGTGTCAGTTTTGTATCGCCTCCAGAAAGCAGGGCAAGAAAGACTCATGCAAATCACGTTGAGGTCTGAGTTCACAGAGCTAATGACAACAATCCTCCCTTCCCTAAAGCACTGATCGCTAACCATCGACTGTGTGGTTTCATCCTGTTGTATTTTTTTTAAAGAGCTTTAATTGGATTTCATCATCCTGACAAGCGCTTTTGGTCAGATAATTATCATTACTGAATTGTCCGGTGCTATCTCTGCCTCTCTTTTTGGTGGCTTTTGTGTTTAAACATGCCTACTATCCAGATAAGAGCATGAGACTGCCATGCAAATAATCGTGCTTTGGAGCACTCACCCGAAGAATCACTTACCACAGGAAATAAAGGATTAAACTGCAGTGGACGCTCTCTCTGAGCATCTCTTCACACGCTTTTTCTCTCGCTCTCTTTCACACTAGTGCATAGTTATTAGTCAGACAAGGGATTCCAGTATTGTGGAAAATATCGGATCTGGATCAAGTGCAGCCATGTTATTCAACACCAGTGACCAATTCTACAGGGGGGGAGGAGGGCGAGCTTGGAGGATGGCTTCCAAAATCAATGTCAGAAATTCCATCCATTTAAACAGTAATCAACACATACACAGAACAATACAAAGTAACAAATCTACCATTTTTCAATTTCAGAGGGATTTACTCCTGTTTTGGCTCATGCTTGAGTTTAGTTAGAAAATATAAAACGCATATAAAAAACGCAATCAGCCAGATATTGCTGCCATCAAACAATCCCTGCTTTGTTTTTACTGCTTCTGTTCACACTTTATATACAAATGGTAGTCAATAGTTACAAGACCTGCACTTGGCCCAAGAGCTCAATTAGAGTTAATTAAGTAAACCAAAAACAGCTCTGAGATCATTAGGTTCAAATCAATTAAAATTGCCACAGGTTCCCTCCAAATAGAGAGTTTGCTTTCAGTTAATATGCTGCCCGCGGCTGGAACCAGCTTCCAGAAGAGTTTAGAGGAGCTAAAACTTTAGTCACAATTAAATTCAGACTAAAACACACTATTTAAATGTGTTTACTGACCTAGCACTGCTGTCTGAACAGCGCTGCACTTATGAATTTCTGGGGGTTTTTTTTCATTCTATTTAATGCGTTTTCCCTTGCTTTTTATCTCTGACCTATTTTATTGTCTGTTTCATCTCAGATCTGTTTTTACTCTTCTGTAAAGCACTTTGCATTATCAATGTGTTTGAAAATGTGCCATGTCTATATGCTAGCGGAGACGCTTGATAATATTTTTAGCAGGTTAATGTCTGTATTTGTGGACATTTTTTCTCAGCTCACTTCTCTCCTTTACCAATAACACAATGCTTCTTCTTGGCTTTGTCTTTTTTAACTTGACCAAGCCAAAACCTTTCCAGTCTGTAGCACATTCAGTATAGTGCTGTGAGAATCCTGAAAAAAAATGTTCAAAAGGTTCTCTAACCCCTAGGCTACAGAGGCTGACACAATAACAAAGATATTTCATAAAACATCCAGTAAAACAATTCGATACAACTAATTAATACTACCGTAAGGATTATTATATTTAAATATTTTAACCTAATTAAAACAAATACACAATTTTTCAGATAATGAAATCGTATTAAAGTTAACTTATTTGTTTACCCAGCTTTTGACCTCTTCATATCATTCATTCTTCTTCATGTCGGCTTTCTTCCCTTTCGGGGTCGCCACAGCAGAATGAACCACCAACTCTCTGGCATATGTTTTACGTGGCGGATGCAACCAGCCGCAACCCATCGCTGGGAAACATTCACATACACATTCACACTTTAACACTATGGACAATCGTTTTTACTCAATTCACTTATAACGCATGTCTTTGGACTTGTGGGGAAACCGGAGCACCCAGAGAAAACCCACGCGATCACGGGGAGAACATGCAAACTCCACACAGAAATGCCACCTGCCCCAGCCGAGCCTAGAACCAGCGACCTTCTTGCTGTGAGACGACTGTGCTACCCGCCTCTTCATATCATGTAATGCTTTTCATATAACCCCATTTTAGATATACACAATCTGTACAATTTTTTCAGCTGCAACAAAACTCAACTAAAAGAAGAAAATACTAAGATAATTCAATATTTATGAAATATTATAATATCTTGGCTGTGTGGAGTAGGCTGGGAGAGACGTAATGAATACTGGTCATGTAAACTAGGGAAGCAGTTACGCAGCAGCTTATTTCTTCTATGTGGATTATTTCTCTCTTTTTTTACCAGTAATTGTATTATTCCCCTCAGCAGACAAAAGAAATATGTGTTTTTCATAACGTGTATGCATAGCTTTAAACATTTAATCTTGTTCTTAAAGGTGTTTGTCACTCCATAAAAGATTTACGGTGTTTAAACTGCATTGTTTGCTCTTTTTTCAACAGTAACTCCGTATCAATGTTCTGTCAAGACATTTTAATAAAGAGTGAATGATCTTTTTAGCGCTTGAATTTGTATCAGTTTACATCTTCGTTAGAGCCGGGGTATCAAGGGAGCGTCAAGGGGCTGGACTGACATGTCTCTGTCGATGAGAGCCGGATTTGATGAATTGATTTTGTTGTATCATCTTGTTTGTTCGTGCCTGCATGATTGAGTCACTGACAGCTGAGAACCAGTGAGCAAACGCAGCATGCCATGGCTGCAGGACTGCTCCATTATTTCCACCCATCCTTTCTGTACAACAGCCAAACATGCCCTGATCATTTCCAATGCAAATTGCAATGAAGATATCGTTGTAGTAAGAGATATTAACAGCAGGTCTTGAAAGTAAAGCTTTCTAAGTCTGCCCTCAGGCATCTTTACTGCAGCGACATGTATCATGGTCAAATATGAAACCGCCATTTCTCTAGGTATTTTGTAACTTGCATTATATATGAATCATCTGAATAATGAAAGCTGATTGTAAGTGTAACGACACACCACTGTGAGGCTGTTAATGTGTGAATGTGTGTGTCAACGTATGCCATTAATGGAGCTTAATGGATTGTGTTCGGCTCTTTTTAGATTTATAGTTGGGTGAGATGTTTGAGAGCCCTTTGTCCTTGTTTCACTCTGCACCAGAAACTTTCCTTCTGACCCACAAGCTAGACAGAGGCCAGTGTTCAGTAAAGTGATCCAGTTAGAAGAGATAGTTGCTTGTGAAAACTCTAGAAAAAAATTGTAACCAATTTTTGCCTTTCCTTCTGTCAAAAAGGTGTTTTTGCTAGTCTTCTTGGCTAGGTTAGGTCAATCTAGTGCCCCAGTGGGCTTTCAACAATAAAACGCTAAACTCTTTCTAGTTGAATAGTACTGTTGGTGTGATGGATAACATGATGCAGTCATATCAAAAGATTCTATGAAAAAAAGAAAGATATGACATTAAATTGCCTTTCATCTGTAGTCTTCAATTTTATTATTATCAGTTTTTCCAGAGCTTGATTCTCTGTGGCAACCCATTGGACAGAGAAATGCACCTCATGGTTATCATCAGTAAAGTAGACTTTTATCACACTGAGAGGATGTGCCACTACATTACTGACACCCCAGAAATTGTATTGTTCCTCTTGGCATTTGGATGAGCAGAATAAGCATGTTTATTTGCATAGAATGCTAGACATCCAAAGGAAGACAATACCAGCAAATGGAAAGGTTGCAAATACACGCTTGTTTAATCTGACATCTCACATTTTTTTAGGACACCTAGACGCTAAGTCAAGCCAAGAAGCGACTTCTACCATTTAATGTCAATGGGCGAATGAAGCGGCCCCAGAAGTGTCTCGTGGCCTCACAACTAAACAGAAAGTTAATGCTATTCCAGAAATAATGCTGGTTCTCTCAAATATACATCCATAGGTTTAATCATATCACAGCTCCTCCCATTTGCTTTTTTTTATTTTAGCTTAAAAATCCTGTCTCTGAACTTATGGCTGATGTTACATACCTAAGATGTAAAGATTTGTAAAGATCAGGTTTACATTTCTTTTGTAAATAAGTATTTAAATATACATATTTTTTTTCAAATGACTATCTACAGCTACTCTGAACTTATTTTTTACACATGTTCAATTTAGATAACTGTATAGCTCAGTGAAGAACCTTTGTCTGCTTTTTATTGTACATCTTCTGTTATAGAGGAAAACAAATCAAAGTCAGGCCGAATGAAAGGGAAGCATCTTGGAGTTAAAGCAGCAGGAGAGAAATGGCATAGCACATTACTGAGAAAGCATCGGTGCTAAGCTGCTTATTGATAAAAGCACTAATCTGCCTGGCGGAAGGTAAAGGAGGCTGGAATGAGTAGTGATAAAATATTTGAGCTAAAGGCAATGCCATCAGAAAGCTGAGCCTTTACATCGTTTTACTTCAGGAAGCTTCTCATTTTTTGTTAAAGGTGATTCTGACCATTGTGGCTCACGGAATTGTGAATGTTGAAATGAGACAGGACACTGAAAACAACTTCCACTGGCTTTCATCTTCTCGTGCTTGTATCTATAGGTTTGAGGGAAAATATCACTCGCTATAAGACCGTCCCAGAGTTGCACAGGATAGAGATAACAGCAAAGCATTGAATAACCTCACAGTTGAAACAGGCACCATTTTTTATTTTATAAGCATAACACTGTGTACCTGAAGAAAAAAAAGAAGTTTTATAAGAGTAACACTGCATGAGCTGATGCTCTTGCCTGTGAAGATTTACAAAGATTCAGACTCAGTTCAAAGAGAATGTACAGAATTAGTGTATTAGTGTCCTGAAAGCTTAGATTAAACTGGTACGAGAACATGTTAATCAGGATTCAAAATATCTTAATAAAAGTAAGAAAAACAACATGAGCCAATGGTCAACAAGGCTTAAATAAATGTAAAACTCATATGTAAAATAAAAAGAATATCACTTTTTTTTTATTTGACCAATTTTGTTCAACATTTGACCTCTTCATTCTGAATCAATTCTAACTCTCAGAGAAAACTTCACCATTTCATAATGTATTTATTAAATTTTTAATGTATTGTATTTATAAAGTTTTAATAAATCTATGATTTATTTATAAAAAAAATGTATATCACATTTACATTCCATATACATCCTCAAAGAACTATTCTAAGACTGCTTTTGTGTTCAGTAATTTGGTAGGTTTTCTTCTGGCTTTTTATCTATTCGACTGTTATAATAAACATGAGAATAATTTAGTAAATAAGATTATTCTGTGTATCATGTTGTTTAGGTCATGTATGTAGATTTATCTTTATAACTGAACGCAAGTGGCACAAGATAACTGATATTTTTAATGTAATATAAAAGGTAAATATTAATATTTCAGTGATCTGATTTTGAGTTTTGATATTTCTGCATCAAATATTTTTTAATTAAACAGAAAAGAGTTTAAAATGACAACTTTTTAAATCTGGTTAAATAATTTTAATTGAACCCTTGTATGGTGTTCGGGTCTGTGGGACCCATTTTCAGTTTTCATCAAAAGAAAAATTAAACAAGCATTTATTATTTGAAGCTGAGATTCACTGGGCTTGGCTCATTTCCTGTGAAAAACATTTATCAGAACAGATTTTTTATGACCCCACACATACGCCCCCTACACATTTATATTACACACAAGGTGTTCGGGTCTACTGGACCTCGGGCATGTAAAACTGTGAAAATTTTAGATTCTTTACCTTAATTCTCTCTTCCCACACAAACATAAATCACACATAAACATAACTTTTAAATTTTAGAATCAAATTGTGTGACTGTGTGAATTAAAAGGCCCAAAATGCAATGGGTCTAGCAGACCCACCAACCCTGCCAAAGTAACAAAATGAGAACACCACACTTGGTTCAAATTCTAAACGTGAAGAAATCAGGTTAAAGAACAATAAATAAAGTATATTTTCTGTTTATATCACTTGTTTCTTGGCTAAAGGAAATATTGTTTAAGTTTTTAACATAAAATGTTTTGATTGGGTGAGTTAAAATCTGCAAAAGGCAATGGGTCCACGAGACCCGCAAACACCGGCTGAGTAACAATAATATGAACACCACACAAGGGTTAAATCATTTACATTTTTTTTATACAAATAAATTTAATTTAAGCTATTACCAAAATAACTATTTATATTAATGTGATTTTTTTTTCTTTCAGAAAACTAACCACCATCCAAATTTGTCTACTTTTATGGCTGTTTTGTCAATGTAGCATCTAATTAGATTTTTTTTAAGATACATTAAGAAATCAACTCTATTTTTACACTGAGCTAATGCAAAGATCATCTTATTAAAATCCACAAAAATATCACAATTATCCAGAATTTTAACCAAAGACCTATCAATCGCTTTGATTTATTATTCTGTTTTTCCAGATTCCAAGTGAAGCTCTTATTAGATCAAATATGACCAATGATCTGCATATGCTATCTTTTTAATCCTTATCATAGAATTCTCTCCTCATATTATGAGCAAGAAAGTAATATGATGGTCTCTGGCACGGTAAAAAAAAATGGCATTGCTTCATAAACACCAATACAGCAACTCCTTCAAACATGAAATTTGCATCAATCTTGCAGTTATATGCAGAAATATATTTGGTGGGAAATGAATCTGACAGTGAACACTTGCATATTACCATAATCATTATCATTATTGTCATCCTTGTCTTCGACACACTATCATTAGTCGCGCATCTGTGTGCTGCTGCGGTGCACTGCACTTCACTGTCAACTGCTCAGCAACATCAGCCAACTCCTGCCGACAGAGGATCTCCAAGGTAGGGGGCGTAATCTCTCTTAACAGGTAATCATTTGGATGTTAGATCGAAATCACCACCAATGCATGCATGAATAAGACTAGAGTCTCGAAAATGTAAGATATATTTTTTTCCTTTTATGAGAAGGGACATGGAGGAATGCTCCAATGCTTCAAGTCTCGTCCCCTAGTGCTTGTCAAGATCATGAGAATCGATTAGCCTAGACTCAAAATGTCATGTCAGTCTCATTTATTTGAAGTAGAGATCCAACAGACTGCTGCTATCTTGAGAATCATTTTTGGCTGGAAGAACACACCAAAACTGACATGAAATGCAGTTTGCCTGCAAAATCCATCCATGTACTTTCTTATCATTATCGGACAAGATTAGTCGTTTGGAATATGTCTGACCAGTACAACAAATCCTTGAGAAGTTGTCCAGGTCAATCGATCCTACAGTCTCAGCCAAGACCAGTCAGATTGTAAGTGACTGAAGAGACTTGTTAGTCCCCGAGAGACAGGACTGTACAAACAAGGCAGCATACTTGACCCTCCCCGTTGTCTTTTTGTCATCCACCTTGTTGACACAAGCATACCATCTGCAATGGAATTAAATTTTTGGTGCTAATTTCCCCAAGTACTAGCGATCTCTGTAGAGTATTATTTCAAAGCATTTCTTGATAATTGCATAGTTGTTCGCTCCAGCAGGTTTGGGAAAGGGAGGGTGTGTCACATTCCCAGAATTCTGTAAATGCATCACTTGTCTTCACACTGAGCATGAGCCTGTGAGGCCTTCACACCTGACAGTGGATTGGTCCGTCGAGAGGAAGCTGAGTGCCGGCAGTATTGTGCTCTAATGAGGAGCAGTCTGAGAGTATTATGTGCTGCATTCACTGAGGGGAATCTGAGAGGTGGGCGCCAGGTTTTAGGTTTACGGCTGAATTCTGCTATGGATATTAGCCAGAGCTGAGTTGAGCAGATGCGGATTCTGTAGAAGGGCCTTGAGGCAGCCTGTGTAAATGCTAGGCTCCCACTCATGGTGATATGTGAAAAGGATTTGAAGTAAAAGTAGAGGGCACTGAAAGAACTGAATACCTTAGTGCTGAAGCTGATTTATGGCCATGTTGAATTTGTTATGAATGGTGCCTAATTTTCTCAAGAGAAAAATAGATGAGAGAAAAGAAATGGAAGGATGCTTGAAAGAGAGGAAACATTTTGATGATGGATCCTCTTATCTTAAAGCTTTCTTTGACAGAAGATATGATGCGTGTGTTTGGTAGATATGGAGATATAGAGATGAAGAGGAGATAGCAAGGAAAGGCTTGGCTTGGAGCTATTTTTCAGCTACAATGTCTTCATAGCCTTCTCTTCACTGCTTTGACTCAGTTTCACCAGTCCCTGGATGGTTAATGGATCTGGCAGAGAGGGTGTAAGCTGAGTGGTATGAATCTAACAGCATATCTATGTTGCTTGAGAAATCAGAAGCATACCGAATAAAGTGAAAGCTAAAGGCATCCCTCTATTTCATTTTAATATTTTTCAGCTATATTAAAATCTAATCTAAGAAGCGTGCATTTGATTTATAACATTATTTTGTCTCATCGCATCTGTTTTGCAATGTGTTGTATGCAATTTTCAAAGCCAGTGTTGGTATTTGAAGTGTCCCTTGTACAAAATATTAATATGTATTTGTTATTTCAGGACCCTGTCGTTTCTTAAAAACAAACAATACTACATCATGTTTATTTTTGCAGTTAAAACTTATGCAATGACTAGAATGCTTAAGGACATAACTATTCTTTAAGTAACAAACATAGGGGTCCAGGTGAAGTTAGTCAAACACATTTGAGTGCATCTGTTGGAACTCTGAAATTGTGCGCTTTTTGCCAAGTTCTTAAAATTAATGTTAGACATCTCTTGACTAGCTCTGCATTTTTTGCAAATCACAGAATGCGCTATTTTTTACCAAAAACAGCTTGTTTGAATCACCTATTGTTTTTTTTTTGTTTGGATGCTTTTGTGGATCCAGTGCAGGTTGGTAGAAATACCATCATTATCTGTTCATCTAATAGCTATAGGTATAGATATGTCCATCAGTTTTTTAACTCCTAGAAAATAAATATTGGATTACACACATACAAGAATGAATGTGCTTTAGGTTTGTATTGGATGTTGGCAGCAGTATACCTTTCAATTATATTTAAATAAATATTGCTAAACAAGCTAAAACTTTTGGAAAATATATGGGCCAAATATATAAATAAAAATCTATCATGACAGGGTTTGTGAATATTCTTCAAACACTGGCTCTTGTAAGGTTACAGGATGTGTTTCACTAATTAACGCCCTCGCCTAAATCCAACCTGAATCCCAGTCACTCAGCTCTTTTCCTCCCTTTAGCTGGAATTGAAGGGCAGACTATGTTAAGGAGTGGAGAAAACCAGTTTTATCTCCAAATAATAAGCCTTTTTAATTGTGTGGCTTCTATTAAAGCATAGATTTACAGCTTCCCAAGCTCTTTTCACACCCATTTAAAAATAACTAGAAAGGTCTCTCTGTTGATCCCTGTCTGTACACCAGTGTCTCTCACTCAGGGCTCATGCAGAGAGAGACAAGCACACCAGAAGATAGGTGTCAGATCTTTGCCATGATCAGGCTAATTATCAGCGCTGTACATGAGTCCATGCCATCCCCTCGGTAATTCACACATTTGAAGGTTATAGCGAGAGAGTTTGGGGAATATCCATGAACACTCCACAAGGCAGAGACCTTGCCTCTGTGAATTGAGCTCTGTTTTTTTCACACCACAAGGAAAATCTTACAAACAAACTCAGCTTAATGAGGTTTTATGAAGCAGGAAAGAAAGCTGCGAAGCCAGTCCTGCTCAATCCTCACTGGCGTAAAATGGCAAACAAGGTCACTGTATTTACACTCATCAGAGCTTAAACTAGGAGAACTTGAGCCAAGGTTGTCACACGCATCTGAGCAGAGTGTCTCTTGCACTGTCATCAATGAGGGTTTTTAACATTCACTCTGTCACGCTTCACTCTCCACAACTGTCACTCAGCTTGGATGAGATTTATTTATTTATTTACTTTTTTCCATTTTGGTCCACCTGATAACCTGACGTGGGATTGTTAGAATGGAAAGGATTTCTTCCTTCCTTCATATCTGCTTTTCAAAATGTTTTTTCTATTAGTTAATTTGAGCAAATATCAGGTTTTAACAACATTTTCATTCAGAATTTGTATCAGATGAACACGACTAGTGGACACCAGTCAACTCCCAGGAATCTCAGCCCAAATTTACCCAAATGGATTACTAGATTGGATGCATGAGCCTGGAAGTACACACACAATACACACTAATGGAGCTTGCTTTCCATAGCTGGAGTCTATTGTCACTTCCATGCCATATGCTGTCCATCACATTGTGGAAACTGCCATGGGTAACTACTCTCCCCAGTTGCATAGTCTGCAAGGCTTGCACTCACCCTGACTGTCACCGAACATCTGCTGGTTTATCAAACACCAGACTGGTACTGACAGAGTCAAGAACTATGTGCCCTTGCTTTTTGGCTAATTCTTTAGCCTGCTAAACTTTACTCTTATGCTTGGTATAGATTACACTAAATTGATTATTCACATACCTCATCTCCATCCTCAAGTAGTAGTATATTTTGTAATTCACTGCTGTTTAGAATCTAACTTGTTCAGAATAGAAAATACATTGGTTTCTCCATTACCAATCATGTTCTAATATACAAGAGCAATAAATGAATCATTTGGTCACACTGAACTGTCATCTGAGTATTAGAAAATGACTTTGGAGTTGTTCGATTTAAGTAGGTCAGACAGGCCCTCTCAGAGAAGATCAGATTATATTACAAATCAGAAGCATTAGCTCTGACAAAAAAAATCCCATTTATACTTAAATAATGAAACAACTCACCCTGCTGAACCTTCTTTCTCAAAAACACAATGAAATCAGTTCAAACTGATTCTACACTAAATGATTCAAAAAAAAAAAATGAAAACAGAGCAGTTTTAGACAAGGAACTGATGACCAGTGAATATCATTAGGGAAGATGATGCAACACAAGACCAATCTTTCTGAGGATGTATTTTCATCTAATTAATCAAACCAAGCTCACTTGTAAGTTATTAGTACTACCTCTGCCATACATTTATTGTTTGTTCATAACTACCATAATACATGGGTCATTGCTCAAACCTTATATATCAAGCAAACACAATTTCAACCACAGTGCACAGATATACAATAAAAAATGAAGATCGGTACCGTTTTTGTGCTGTATTTGGGTGGATTGGTCTTGTAGCTGTAATCCGAGTACTGGTCTGAGCCGGTGGAGTTGTCATCGCCGCCTGTTCCCACAAAGGTATTGGCAGCAGGCAGCTCCTGGACAGCCTGATGCTTTTGTGAAGCAGATGGGGACTGGGCCTGGAGCTGGATGGAAGGCAGAGGGGAGTTGGAACGGTAATGCCTGCCCAAGTCAGGGCTTCCAGGAGGATATGTCAGGGGCAAATGGATCCTGGGGCTGTCATTAACCCCATCAAGATTAAATTTCAGACTCTTTTGAAGACTGACTTCTTCATCCTCTCCAAGAGGTTTAGGTGACTTTGGTGGTTTACCTTTTTTACCCTTTCTCCCCTTGCCAGTTTTCGGCCCTTGTTTGGGGGCGTACAAATCTTTTGTTTCCTTCTTTCCAGCCTGATAGCCACTCTTAGCTTCTCTTTGAAGCCGATGCCTGATGAAGACCACCACCACAATCAAAGTCACCACTCCTGCAACCCCAGCTAAACTTCCATACACTATGTTGCTTCTTTGTGCAGCCAATCCATAATCTGGATCTCCTGCAATGTCCATGTCAAGTGGGGTGTACAAACTATGCCCAACAAGTGCCTCCACGTGACTGACGTTAGCAATTGTTTCATTCACATATATGTGGACCAAAGCAATGGCATGGCGAGATGGTTTTCCCCGATCGCTCACTTTTATTACCAGTCGATGAAGACCAGTATGTTTCCGAGTTAGTTCCTTGGTAAGTGTGATCTCACCATTCGATGGAGAGATAAAAAAAAGGTCATGTGGATTTCCGCCTGCAATGTTATACACTATCTCCGCATTCAATCCAGAGTCAATGTCCTCCGCTTCAACAACTTCAACAACACTGTCTGGGGCAGCCATGGGAGACAGGCGTATGAAAGAGGAATTTGAAGGTTTGGTGACAACTGGTGCATTGTCATTCTCATCCAAAACATTAATGGTCACTCCAACATAGGATGATCTGGGTGGATTGCCTCCATCTACGGCTTTTAAACGGAATGTGTAACTGCTTTCCTTTTCTCTGTCAAATGAGATGCTGGAAAGAATAGTACCAGTGCCATTCCGAATAACAAATTTCCCCACATCTGGTTCCACTGACAACTGCACTTGAGCATTTTCCCCCTCATCCATGTCTTGTACTGTAACCATCCCGACAGGGCTGAGAGGAGGCATGTTCTCCAAAACCGAGAAGCTATACCCACTCAGCATGAACTTGGGATCATTGTCGTTCCGATCATAAACTTTGATTACAACTGTGGCAGTACCCCGGTGACTGGGAACCCCTTTGTCAGCAGCAGTAACACGGAACTCATAACGTTCCTTGTGCTCACGATCTAGTGGGCTCCGAGCACGTATTTCTCCTGAGCTGGGGTCAATTTCAAACAGTCCTCTTGTTGAAGAGTCTGCAATGATGTTGTAGACCAACTCTGCATTAGTTCCACTGTCTGCATCCGATGCGATAACATCTAGCACTTTTTCTCCTGGTTGGTTTTCCTCTGCAAACTCTACTTCAAACAGGGGGGGGGAGAATATGGGAGAATTGTCATTTGTGTCCGTTACTTGTACTTTCAGAGAATTGGTGCTAGACAGTGCAGGATTGCCTGAATCTACTGCAACTATTTCAACTCGATATTCCTTCACTCTTTCATAGTCCAGAGGTGTTGTGGTCTGGAGAAAATATTTTCTCTTGTTGTCTACTGATGAATCACTGGCTGGCCGAAGCTGGAAAGGAACATCACCTGCAACCACACAGGTCACTACGGCATTCTCTCCTTCATCCTTGTCTGAAACCTGGACCAATGCAACAGCTGTGCCAACGGGCATATCCTCTGAAATATTTGCAACCCCATCACTGTGAGTCACAAGCCCAATTCCTCGGATCTCCACTGCTGGGGCGTTGTCATTCTGGTCTGTCACGTCTATAGACACATATGTTTTAGAGCTTTTAGGTGAGGGACCTTTGTCTCGGGCAACAACATAAAACTTCAAGTTGTTTATCTCCTCACGATCCAAAGGGCCTTTGACATATATAATACCAGATGATCTGTCTATTCGGAGCAGTTTTGGCACAGGATCAATGGCCTGATGTAACGTGTATTCAATTTCACCATTAAGGCCCAAGTCTGAATCATTTGCCTTAACCTGCAATAAAACACAATAAATACTGTCACTGGAATAAATACCACCTAAAAAATATCAACAGATTGTGCATATTTTAGACAATGATAAAAAAAACATAAGAAATGATTCAAAACAATATTAATTAGACATTGGGTGTTAAATATCAAGCATTGAACACAGAAATCTATTTATAGCCTAAAACTGGGAAGATAGTCAAAGAATTGCATAAGAGGATTTCTAGGGCATAAGCTATCTGTAGAGTGGTTTCTACATTTGACAGACAATCTTGCACTTGGAAATGATTTTACAATATTTTAATAATTGAAAAAATAAGTAAAGAATATCAATTTGAACAGTTAGGGCTTGCTCTTCTGACATAAGCCTTCAAAGTGCAGAATAGACAGCTGGGAGGTTGGGACCGCAGCACTCATTAAAATTTCACACTTCCAGCATGATGCAACAGACAATTTATCTTGCCTTGTTCACTTGTAAAGATTGACGTAGCATGTTTCTATTTTACCTGTAAAACGGAATGTCCAACTGGGCTGTTCTCTGCAACCTCTGCATCGTAGGAGGATTTTTCAAATTTTGGTGCATTATCATTGGCATCTGCAATGATAACCCTCAGCAAAGCACTACTGTAGCGAGGGGGGTTTCCTCCATCCACAGCTTTTATGGTGAGGTCATAGGAGTCTTTCAGCTCTCGATCAAGACTTCCCAACACAATGAGCTGAGGCAGTTTTTCACCTCGATCCTCTGCAACTTGCAGGCCAAAGAGCGCCACAGCCTCTGGTCCTGCTGTCAAGGTGTAGTCAGCTACTCCGTTCCTCTCTGTGTCTTTATCAGTGGCTAGTGGAATTGAGAATAGAGCCCCCATGTGGGTATTCTCTGGAACTGAGAGCGTAAGGACAGCTGAGGGGAACTGAGGTGTGTTATCATTGATATCCTGAACTTCGATCCTTCCCTCGATTAGTCGTGGACTCTGATTCTGTATAAGGTCTGTGACAGACACCTCAAACTCCAGAAAGCAGGGTTTCCCTTTATTACGACAATCCTTAAGGGTCTCTCGGTCGATGGGGATCTCAGTGGTGAAGATATCTCCAGTTTTGCCATCCACCCGCAGATAAGGAGCGCCCACCTCCAGTTTATAAAGATGTCCACTGTCTGGTAGACCTTGGTCAGCTGCCAGGCTGCCAATCA
Source organism: Danionella dracula (assembly GCA_900490495.1). Lineage (NCBI taxonomy): Eukaryota > Metazoa > Chordata > Actinopteri > Cypriniformes > Danionidae > Danionella > Danionella dracula. Next base: position 3,019,654 of record UELW01000006.1, read on the forward strand.
GTGTGCTTGGAGGCTGCTCCTCATGCACACGATACATAATGCCACCCACCACACCGCTCAGCAGGTTCAGTAGCAGTCCCCAAAGCAGAATTATCACAACGGGGAGATCCATGAGCCCTCGGTGAGGCAACACCTCAATCTGTAAAACAGTGCAGAAAAACATAAACAAAGGTGTTGTGGAGTCCAGATTTTGTACAAACACAGGCTTCTCATGAGGGACCAGCATAGTTTGACACAATGAATTCTGTTTACATTTTCAGCTCTAAATCCAAGACTTTGAGTAATAGAAGCTCTGGAAATCTCTCATCCCCAGACACCATTAAAATCCCTCTATCTCTCATTACTGTATGCTACATTATTTAGCATTTTCAGCTTATTAGCAGACTACTCCTTGTATTTAAAGAAAATTTAACATTTGCTTCAAGTTTGAAAACTAGCTGCAATAAAATGTTTTTTTCCTCTAAAATCACATGAATAATTCAAGAAACATGCCAGCAATCTTTCCCTGGGAGTTTGAGCTGAACTGCTTAAAACATTTAATTATTTAGAACATATGAGATGTGATCATATTGTTAACAGGTAGGGCCAGTTTAAATTCTAACATAATTCTCATACAACTGTCATGCAATACATGCTGGAATTTTTACAGCTGTAAGGATAGCATGAATGAACTTCTTTTGACAAAGTGATTTTCTTTTCTTTTTTAAGATGAAACTGGTGATTAAAGCCACAAAAGGCATAAATGAGATGTGTTGTCATCTACAATTCAGTTAGTGATTTTGAAATCCTTATAAATTAACGTATTGTTTACGTTTAAGAGGGTCCACTTGCATTGGAAGCCTTGTTAATGTAAACAGTGAACGCAATTTGTGCCTGAAATTGATTAAATGATAATCCTCCACTCGTATGGGGGTAAGGACCTAGACTTCTTTTCTAGACAAAGGGGTGTTCAGCCCTTTTTCTTACCCTTTTCATTCAAAGACAAACTGGGACACCCCATTGTCTCAGATGGACCCACAAAATGCTAGGCCAAAGTGTAGAAATGGAAAAACACCTTGATAGGTGATTACAACCTAAATTAAACTGTTACATCATGTTTATAATACTTTCCTGAACATAGGGTTAATCCTAGTGATGGGGCTATTATTTTTGAATGACTTATCTTGGCTCAAAATGTAAAGCAGGCAGATTCTTAATGATAATTGCTGATGAGACTAAAGGCATGATGAAGACTGCAAACACAGCACAGGAACCATTCAGCAATTTGGAGTGAAGGATTTCCACTCCGCGAATATTAAGAATACTGCACTCTTTGGTCACAGAGCACCTGAAGGCCAATCCTTATCTCAAAGTACAGATATGCTCAAGACAGATGAGAAATATCTATCTATCAATGCTCAGAACTTTAGGCTAATCTACACCCTGTAATGTTCATGTTTGATTTTCAACTGGCTAGGCCTCCTCATTAATCACTATCCTCTGTTTTAGCATCAGCTTTGATCTACATCCCTCTGGTCCCAGGATTCTCTCCCTTTAAGCACCAAATGACTCTAAATGGTTTAGAGTTTAATTATTTTCTGAGTGATGTTCCGCTATAAGAGGGCAGTAGACAGGTTAGTGGAGTGTGATGCTTAATGCTGCGGTCTTTTTAGACCCTGTGAGTGTGAATGCAAATCATCCGTGTCAGATCTATGTAGATTGAAGCATGACTCAAACCAGAATCGATGCAGGCTTTGAAAGTGGCCATGATCCAAAGGAAAGTAAGTAAGTGTTATACAAAATAGCTAAACACAAGAATGCATAGAAATCCAATCAGAAATCCAATTTCTCTGTATCTGTTAAGATTTGGAGTGCTGCGTATTGATGCACTAATTGCTCAGGTATTGATGTGTCCTCTTTTTGCATTTCAGGGCAGCCTCCTGTCGATTTAGTGGTGGTGATAGTGTGTTGGGTAAAAACATGATTAGGGACTGGGGCATAAAGCACACACTCAGATGGCGCAAGCAATAACTTGCATTCACAGCAGTGGGAAGTTAAAGTCTAATAAAGCAGTGAAGCCTGAAACATTGGTTCTACTGCTGCTGATGTGAGGAAACTCGTACTGTAACTGGAATGATTTGTTAGCCACATGCAATGTGTTAATGGAGAAAAGGGTATGTTGTGACTTTTAATCACATTGAGTGACCTTTTGAACCCTATGGACTATATACCCATTGCTTGTCTCAACAATTTATTGCTTAGCTCAATAATAATAACAGATTAAAAATGAATACTAAAAGTCTTCAGTCTAGGAATTGTCAATCAATATTATAATTCATAATCATATATTATATTTTAAAATAGTCTCACCATGAATGCTGTCAGTCACGCAAGACTCAACCTATACTGTGTCACTAATAACACTGCATGTAAAGTGAATTGGTTCCTATAGATTGCAAACAGATGTGCGTGTGTCTGCAATTGTCATCGTGTGACAGACATGAGGTTAACCCAGGGTGAACTCTTGCCTTGTTCTTGATATTAACCAAACTAAAAGTTTAAATTTGGTACAGGGAATAAAATATTCAGCTTACCATTTGTAAAAGTACCTTCCTGCCAAAAACTTGTGTCCAAACAAGTGATCCTATGAGAGACAATGTTGAGGACAATTGGTTAGGTAGATCATTATTTTGTCCCTTTTTCTGTTCATTTTATATCATTATATCTTCTATTGTCCCTTATAAGTGATGGGAATAATGGCGCTAAAAATAAATTACTGATTTCCCCGTTACAACGCTGTTACCGCTACTGTCCATAACATACACGTTACAACATCAGCCAGCGTGTGTGTGTGTGTGTGTGTGCGCGTGCACGTGCGTGTGTGTGTGTTAAGGGCTGGGAGGGGACAAATCATGATGGTTTGTGTGTCTGTGAACGTGGTGTCATTGGAAGAACGTGATGATTGGCTGACCGTCAATCATTTGCCAATCAGAGGCAGGGTAGGGTTAGCCTTTACACACAAACACGCAACAGGAACAGTCATTCGTGTTCAAGACCTCAAGACAAAACCATAACAAACCATTTTAAAGTTAGTTTTTGCTAATTGTAAATATAAACACTACTTTTCCCTCGATCGGGTGAAAGGCAAGAATGTTCATGATGTGCAACTTGTGCCCTGGAAAAAAGTCCTTATGCATTGATGACTAGTAACTCATAATGAAGCTCCGAACATTATTACACAGCGCCACCAAATCAGTGGCTAAGAACACAGGTGATAATGTTAGCTCTGTTAACAGGAGGAGATGAAACCACGGAACCCATGCAAGTAAAACTTAAATTTTCTCCTTCACAAACACTTACAAGTAGTTTACTATTTATTGATGATATTTGTTATGTTATGTTCTGTGCAATAAATCTACATTTCTAATCAATGTGTTGTATATGATAATATATAATGTTATGTTCAATTTGACAGTTGGTTTTTTTATCACGTTAGATTAGTGTGGAATGATGTAGATTTATTGTATTTGACAAATTTAAGCAAAAAAATTACTTTCCCTGATAATTAGTTATTTTTATAAAAATGTAACTCAGTTGCAAACTCAGTTACTATTTGTGAATATAACTATAACTAATTACTTTTTTTAAAGGCACTTGCCCAACACAGTCTCTTATAAAACTTAATGACTTAATGATTATAACATTGGGTGTGGGGGTTTAATCCAGCCAAGTATGAGGTGATGGCTGTCAATCAGAGCCAGAACTCTCATCACAGTAGAAGACAGGAGTGGATAGTTGTAGACGGTAGGAACAGTAACAGGGTCTGATGACGTCATATCAGGAAACAGGCAATGGAACACTATGCAAAATGGCAGTTCAATATAGGGCACCCTTCATCCTTCATCATTGTATGTGTTAAGGTTAATAAATATGAGTTTTCTCTGGGTGATGCCAATACCGATATTTTGAAACCTACACTGATTTGTTTTGCTATTATATTTATTTTGGGGGGAATGATGATACTCTATTTTACATTAAACGAATTAAACCACAAAAAATGACATTCATTTGTTTATATTTTTGACATTCTGTTTATATTTTTAAAAGTCAATTTTAAATTATTTATGTTACATTATTTCATTAAGAATTAAATATTTGAGATTCGGGGAGTGATTTCAAAGAACAAAGTTCCATATGTTCAGCTTTTCATTCTCCCTAAATTATTGTTGCTACCTAAATAAAAATGATTCTCTTTATAGTAATATAATATGAGGTATTATCCAAATCTTTCTTAATTGCTACTTTAATGTTTGTTAATTGAGGGCATGTAAATAACAAAAAGGGTTTACTCTTAAAACATATGCAGCTGCTAAGATTTGTTTGGCATCACATTTACAGTGCTCTCAGGGTCACAAATTTGGGTGCATAATTAATGGCTAAAGTCAACTGATGCAGATTATCCTTCCATTTAGATCAATCAGGTAAGCTCTCATTCAGAGTAACAATCTGAGATTGTTCAACTCAAAGAGTTCCTGTTTTTTTAAGCCTATGTTGTTCTAAAAATGTTCCTAAATGTTCAACTCCACTCAGAGAGGCGTCCAAGCGAGAAGTGGCTTCCTTCCAGTATTGCATTTGAATTTCAAATATGTAATTAAAATTTTTTTTTTTAAAGAAATCTCTTCAGCCATCTTTGATAATAATGTAGCCATTGTTATTTTTCTCACTTGCTTGGCAGCCACAACAATTGAAACCGAATCATTTATGGTTGCAGCCAATCAGAAAAAGCATTAAAAATGTAAAACACAGCAACTCTCTCAACATAAGAGCCCCTTCAAATACTCCAAGATTATAAGCACTTCATCTTACCCTGAGAAGAGGTTCAAAACACTCCAAAAACTATTAAAGTGCTGTTGATTTTCCACTATATAGAGAATCTCACTCCTTCACTAACAAAGGTTATTAAATTAGCTCTGGAGAAATGGGCATGAAATGTTGAATAGCAACTCTTTTAAAGACATCTGTTTCTTCTATAGGAGAGGCTATGCACAGAAGCTTGTTCAGTGAGGACTGACTCCCTTGCGAGCACTGGTAAACTCCCAGACAATCCAAATGAAAAATATTCAGGTAGTGTATTACACATAAAATGTATGAGAAGATTCAAAGTGCTTTTGGAAGTGCTCTGCGATAGCTTTATTGCTGAGTTGTTCATTTCAAGCCCTGCTTCCCCTGCACTGGATGCCTACAATTTTAGAAATTAACATGTGTGTATGAAAGCTTCACTAAACAAGTTCCGAAGTCATTTCCGCCCTGCTTTTGAGACCGATAGTTCATGCAGACATTTTATTTTCCCTGAAGTATTGTGACCTTTTATTTTTCTGCAGTGCTGTAAATCATCAGTTATCACATTTATTCAGGTTCAACAGGTTTAGCATTTCAGCTCAGTCCAATTAAATCAGTTACCCATATTATTAGCTACCTAACCCTATGGACAAATGTGTAATTTTACAGCCAAATGAATTTAGTAATAACTGACTAATATGCACGGGCATGCACTTGTTTTCTCTTTGGAGGGAAAGAAAAGTGATGACTTTAAGTAATGCAGGCATGTTCAGAAATGGCATTTGCATTAGCTCATTAGAAAAGCCCCAATACCTATCGCATAATACCGTGTGCATAAACTATTTTTTTACATTTATACACACCACTAGTCAGAATTTTGGAAGCATTTTGGCATTAAAGTATATATTGAGCTTACTTGAGCCTGAATAGCAAATGTGGTTAAAGATAGAAGTGTTTTTGCTCTTTATTTCTCATGTTACTCTATTGAAATTTCACTCTGTGCTCCTGGAGTGGTTCTCAAAAGATGGACTAGCTTGGTGGAATCACCTTACCTTGTTCTCAAGCTGTTCCAACAATATCTCAATTGGGTTCAGTCCCAAAAACTGGTCATTCAACTTCGAACCCCTTCTGATGACCTGGCTCAAATATGTTGGAACTGTGTTTTGTTAATCCCAAAGAAAAAGTAAACAAATTGAAAAGGTGGTAATAACCTAATATAATATAATAACCTAATGATTTTAATACAGGTTGTGTTTAAATGCTTGCATTCAAATCCACAAAAACTCATCACACAAGTATAGGGGAAATTTGGAGTACTCAACCTAAATGCATGTTACTGCAAAACGTATCCCCAAAGAAGCACAAAGAATGGTGGGCAGCATTAACCTACAGGTATATGCTAAATATGTTTTTTTTTCCCCAAATCAAGTCCAATCTCAAGAATCTCATAATTCCAGGAGCTCTGATGAGGTTGCGGGTGGGGATGAATAACAATGGGGGAATCCTGCACACAGACTTTCGAGGATTTTACAAAAAAAAAAAAAGATCCTGCTATTAACCCAGCCAGCCCAGGCAGGCGCTCCACACCGATGTTCGTTGCATCTGCAGCCCGTGTATCCAAAACCAGCTTTGTGGAGCTCTATAAGACCTGCGGTTGCGCAGTGCAAACATAGCCTACATTCAACTGGTCTTTGGTCAACTGTTATCGCACCATTAATCAGGGGATATATTATCAGCAGTTTAAAACCCCTTCAGTGAGAATGCTTGAGCATAATACATTTTTAATTGCGCTTCCTGTAATTTTGTCCTTATATACACCAAATGCTGCAGTAATCTAGAAATAATAAGGGTGTCGCCTATCTCTTCTGTTGTCCCGCATTCCTAAAGCCACAGCTAATTGTGATCTGGCATTTGCCTTGAGACCTATAATCACAAGACCCCTCAATTTTATTCATTCCAGCGGCGTCAATAAACTTCCGTTCTTACCTTCGTCCACTTTTCGTTTCGAGACCGAGGCGTCTGGTCTGAGCTGAGGATACTCTGCCGCTGTTTCCTTCCACACGGAGTCCTAAACACCTGTTTTAGAGAATCCAGACTTGAAGAAAACATAAAATCCTTTCACTGGCAAACAATCCATAAGTGACCGCGCTATTCTTCCACGCCATTCCCTCAACTCCGCATCAGTTTGAGAGCGTCGGCACTCGTTCAAGTGTTAATGAAGCTCAAAATGGAGCTTCAAACGTCTTCACTGTGTTTTCCCAATAAAGACACGGGTCTGGAATCAGCAGCTTCCAACGGTTCAGTCCTAGTTTCCTCACAGACTCGTTTTAGAAGCGTGCGGGGTCTTTTAAATGTGGATTGAGAGTCGCGTTATTCGTTACGGAGTGATGGCACATTTACCGGAAATAGACTAAAATGGAACAGTTCATGGCAGGATGTGTGCATTTGGGTTCTCCGTTTGCTCTCCCTCAGAAGTAGAGTATGAACGCAGTTTGGCACTGAGATCTTCTCCGCACAGGGTTAATCCTGCATTTCTATGCATGTGATGCGAGCGAGAGAGTGGAGAGATTTCTCAGCACCGCGCGCTGTTCCTGTGAGGAGGAGGCGGGGCTCGGGCGCGCGCCACAGGCTGTTTGAGCCAAAATCTCTATTGGGTTAGGAAAACTAGCTAGCAGGTAATAGTTTAATAGATGTGCCCAAAATCTGTTTTCATTGGCTTTCATTAGTAACTATTTGCAGGGGCAAATGTGTGAGTACGTCATTTTGTGTGGAGTGGAATTGATGTGTGGTATGTTTATTATTAAAGCTGGTTTTATGTGACTGATCTGAAAGGTATAAAGCCTATTTCTAAATAAATAAATAATGTCTTTAAAAGTTAAATTTGTTACTCAGAGTTTTGAGAGATAAATGTTTCAATTCTGACTTAGAAAGTCACATTTTTTAGATACATTTTTATTTTATTTTAAATGTCCGTATAGTCAAACCACATTTTGACAATAAAAATTTACTTGCTGACCTGCAGACACCAATCTAAGGAAACTACACGAACACACTTTATTCACAAAATTGTGACTTTTATCTCAAAATGTCTACTTTTTGTTTTATAATTTCGACTGAGAACGTTTTTAAAGTCATTACATTTTTTAACCTACATGTTTTAACCTGCCTTTCGGGGTAATGAGCTTTCATGGAATGGATCTACTAAAACAACAACAACAAAATCCTACTGCAACTAAAACACAGGTCTCAGAAAACACTTCATTATTAGTAGGTGTCTTGTTAGCATTCTGTTTTAGAATGCTAGGAGCACCCAGAATAATTTAAGAGCACTGGATAAGATATTAAAAATTTATCAAACATGCTATTCTGATATTTCAAATGCTAGTTATTCCTTTTCCAGAACAACAATAATAAAATTATCTACAATGAGTGTCATACCCTACTTATGACTGGAGCTGCAACATCAAAAAACATGAGTCTGGGAGTAAGTGGAATTTTAATATAGTTAAAGTGAATATGTTTTGTTTATGTGTATTAATAAAATAAAAATAAATATCTATATTTATTTTAAGATTCTGTTTAAGTTTTAAAGTGTGTGTGTTATTTGGTCATAAAGTTATTAAGAGGTACATTAGAATACAAACTGTGCTTTTTATTTTGTATGTGAGTGTTAAAACTATTATCTGTGACTCCTATGTTTTGTTTGTTTGTTTTCACATCTATCACCAATAATGCAGTTTGCTGCCAATGGAATTCCATCGGTTTTTGGAAATTGCACACCTTCATTTTTAGGTTGCACAAGCTTAAGTTTGGTAGCATTTGGAAGAAAAGCACATTTTTTTAAACTCTGACAAGAATCATTACCTAAACTATGTCCAACTATTAAAATGGAACTTTATAAGAAAAAAACAAACCACACACCCACCTCTCCTGATCACAGCAGATTCGATTTGGTGGAGTGCTTTGAATTAATTGTCAGTTATGATAAACTCCATTCATATTACAGTACAGATGCCAACTAAATTGTGAATATTACCCATATTGCTGCAAATAGGTGAAGTGGTGCCAACAAGCATATAACACCATTGTGGATGAATAAGATCCGGAATGAATGTTTTCACACGATTATGCACAATAGGCATTTTTTTACAAATATGGTTTTAATTAAAAAAAGGACATTGCATGACACACCATTCATTCACTTCATGGTGTTTTCAGTTTCACAGTTCTAACTGAATGCTTCTATAATTTCACTTTTTGTGTCACTTTTGTGACCCAATTTATATAGACGTTAATACCTACAATTAATTAAATTAACATTCATGAATTAAAATAAATAACAAATTAAAGAAAAGTTTCAAAATCATTTTCTCCTATATTGTAAACATTTTCCTAAAAAGAACCAATGTGTCAGGATAGGCTTATAACACCACACATCGATTGTGACCATTTTAAAAGTTTGATAGAATTTTGTTTTACCAGACAATGTACATGTTTTTACAGTTGAGTTATTAGTTAATACAGACAGGCCTGCAAACCTTTAATCATCACTCTTTCAAGGGTCATCTACAGCTCTGCTCATTGTGGGGTTATTTCCATGAGTGTATCATAATCCTGAACCATGAGTCGTAAAATGTGATGAGTATCGATTGAATTGGAATTACTTATAAACAAATACAGCTTCAAGAGTTCACATACGGTTTGCTCTTTTGGCGCCACCCACAGGCATTTAGACGCATGTGTGTGGCTTCTGGTAAAGCTTTAATCTGCCTAAATCCACTCCTCCCTCGCCCACGCACACGCACACGCACGCACGCACACACGCAACACACGCGCACGCACACACACACACACACACACACACACACACACACACTGCACTGAGAGAGAGAGAGAGAGATGCTGAAGAAACCTGTTTTTTGTTTGAAAAGAACCACCTTGTCACTACAAGACAAAATTATTGCGTAATGTAAGAGCCCAAGCTTGATTCAGCATGAAATAATACATTTTGTTGCAGTTAATAGAAATAAATAGCTACTCTTCCAACCTCCCTCTCTCTCTCTCTCTCTCTCTCTCTCTCTCTCTCTCTCTCTCTCTCTCTCTCTCTCTCTCTCTCTCTCTCTCTCTCTCTCTCGCAGAAGAAGAAGAAGAAGAGAAGAAGAAGAAGAAGAAGAAGAAGAAGAAGAAGAAGAAGAAGAAGAAGAAGAAGAAGAAGAAGAAGAAGAAGAAGAAGAAGAAGAAGAAGAAGAAGAATCGTTGTCACTCATCTATAAAAACCCTTGGTTAGATGTACTCTGTCAGAATAAAATACATACTAGTGCTGAATATAAACAATAGCGAGGATGTCATGTATATGATTAGGATTAGGGTTTCTAAATATTATTTAGAAACTTGGATATTTGTATGCTTGATACACAAAGTTAAATTTGATTTGTGGATAAGACCTGAACTCCCAATGTTAAATCTTTCTTGATTGTCCCTTTATGGACAACCTTATTGCAAAATGTAATCAGACAAGAGTTATTCCCTACTTTTGTTCATATTTGCGATTCTCCGGAATACCAGCAGGAATAGATCTATACAAGTAGTGTAACTGCTGGTTGGTTCTTTTATATTTTGAGGTTTTGGATGTACCAGATAAATGTACACAGATTTTAAAAATGAAACGAAAACATAACTGAATACACGTTGACAGATTTTTTTCTCTCTTTTTCTTCCCTTTCAAGTAGTGTTAAAACACATATCTGAGACGTTATTCCCTGTTATGATTCAAGCCGTGAATAAAGAAAACCTGCTATGCCTAGTTGAGCGTTTACATTGCGAGATTAAGGATCCGGTTATTTTTATCCCTGCATGTTTTCAGCATTGGAGAAGTTTTCTGCACAGGGTGTAGCAGCATCCCACCTGATGCTGTCTGTTAAAATCCTGCAGCTCCCACACGCTGAGAGGAGATCTGTTTGAAAGTAGGAACAGCAGGTTGTTTGTCCTTTGCAAACGAGTGCAACAGACATTTAGCAATTTTTAGGCTGGAAACACATTTAATTATTTCTCTCACGCCGTGCAACTGTAGAGGTAACAAACAATAGACGCAGAGCTTAGACCCTTCTGAAATCACTGGCAAAGCATGTTCTCACTTGAATGGTCTGTCCACTTTTTTAAAGTTCTTTAAAGATCAATAAAAACACATTTAGCCTAATTATCCCAGAAGTAAAAAGTCTTTGTTTAGCCACTGCTCTGTGGTCTCAGTTCAAACACCACATCAGATTGGTGGCAGAGCCCAGGAGTTTGCTCAGCGCCTCTCTGCAGCAGACCCCTGAGCTGGGCCCTCGGGAGAGCTAGGACTTCTTTTTGCCAGGCGCTCAGAAGGCAGCCTCTTTCAAAGAGTTCCAGTCTGTGAGCCTTTCTCTCTCTCCTCTACCGGTCTCTCATTAAAAGCAAACAAACAGCTGGTGGGTTACCTCTCCTGGGCTCTCATTAAGCCCTGCCAATCTTATCCAGGCCTGCTGCCAGCCAATCAAAGCAGGGCTTCCACCCACTCTGATCCCGCCCACATGCAACAGAGTGAGGGCAGAGGTCAGCTGCGTTCGAGATGCCCGTCTTTTATTATATCTTACCTCATTGTAGGATTAATTGTAATGAAATGAAATCCCAGTATGGCTTATGGGTTTATCAAATCATAGAAGCTGTTGTTTAATTAAGTCAATTCAGAGTGGAGTATGGCATGAGTAAGAGTTTGACTTCCAGAAGCGGAAGAAAAAAACAGCTTTCAGAAGCAGCATGTCATATTGTAAGAAGCGCACTCAAAGAATTTGCTGAAGAAAGCGGTGCACTGAAGATCTGTTTTTAGTAAATGTCACAGATTTGAAAGAACTTTAAAAAAAACTTGCTTGTCTTTCTGCGGATGCCTCACGAGAGCCTCTCAGATGCTTCTTTCACTGTCAGTGAAAAGAAAGTTTCCAAGATTGATTTCTGCTTGACTCATGCCAATATCAGGTTGATTTGTTTGGTGTGTTAATTATTCAGCATCATCCAGTATACCCTTGTGAAGCCAAAATAGTGCCCACAAACATCTTTTTCACATTTACACCTTAGCAGCAACTCTGTGATCAGAAAATCAAGATATTATTTATATTCTGTAAAAGATTTGCTTGAAATTGGAATGAAAACCCATTTGACTTAAATCTTTTAGTTTTTCCACTGGACAAAATGAACATGCTAACATGTTTCCAGTAATTTAACCTTATTAAGCATCTTTTAGATTCTAGCCTTTTGGCCTATTTTGATAAGAAAATGACTAGAAAGGAAGATAATGAGAGTTGGGTTGCTGGCAGGATAAGATCACCAACTGGGATTCAAATTAAAGTCTTCTGAACCTCAGCTGTGCTGTACATCTTGATCACTAACTATTAGATAAATCTTATGCTAGTTATGATCTGTGGCTATAGCTAATAGAGTCCCTTGGGTGAATAATACTCAATAATACTCTTTCTTAAAACTGTGTTCAATATATGTGTAGTTATAATATTTAAGGTTTCCGAATATGAATCAATTTGTAGCAACTCTATCTATTTTAAATGATCATAGAGGCAGGATTAGACTTTGATCAAACGCTTCTGTGCTGTACACAATAAGTCATATTCACTATTCTCTAGGCTACAAAAAGTTGAGTATACAACAAAACGCTTGTTAGTTGCATCCCCACTCGATATAATTTAAAAAGCAACCCGAAACTCTTATTACAAAAGCAGACTATATTTTAATCCTTATTAGTGCCAATTTGAGTACTTCTGATATAATTTATCATTAATACAGTATCTGTTTTTATAGTGTTTATGTATGTGTACAGTATCTGTTTTTATAGTGTTTATGTATGTGAATTTGATCATCCTTTTTGGTTGTCTGGATTCAATATCAAATTGTTATCTGTTGACTTTAAGCGCTTTTCATTTTAAATTCATTTTTCTAAAACATATCTCATGTGGGACAAAATCAAAGGGACAGGTTACAGGGTATAGATAATGGGAGAAATGGAGCTAGGGCTCGATTCATAACTGTGCACTTTCATGCTGATCATTATTTGAGATGCAGAAAAACGTATGTTTGAGGGGGCACTCAAACATGTGGGACACTTCCAACTTTCGTTGAAATAATGTGCGCTATCATGCAGTAAACGTCCATTAATTGTATATACTTACTTATTCTAATGGGTATTTAAAAAAATTATTCCCAAATTATGAAAGAATTAAGATCATATGCTGCTAATATCATTAACAGGACCATACACATTTATCGATCCCTCTCAGACTTACTCCTATTGTCCACACAGAGACCCTATTAAACAGCCATAACTATTTTTAACAGTGTGAGGAAACCAGAGTTTCTTTGTAAATGCTGTAAATTATGATTAGAAAGTTCCAATAGGAGGCTTCTCACTGACAGGTGTAGTAACAGTGGTGAAACTAAGATTCCGCATAGTAAGAAAAAAATTGTGAACGTAAAATGTGAAAAACTTTTTTTTGACTCGAAAGTTTTCCTGAAGTATTGGTTAATGAAACCAGCAGTAATAAAAACCTTCTTGCTTCACGGAATTCTGTAAAGTATTCCAGACAAAGACTCCTTGTCTCATGATTCTCCACCCAGGCTTCGTATTGCCTGAAACCTCTTCTAATAAAAGGTGAGAGACTTTCAAATCACTTGTCTTTTGTTCTCTGATTGTGTAATAGCAGTGACTCATTCTTCTCTCGGTCTGCAATAATGACACCCCCTACTGTCAATCAGTATATTCAGAAATATTCAAAAGGGGCTAAAACTGCATAATAGAATAGGAAAGTGAGAGTAGTTGCTTTGGTCAGTCTCTATTTCACTAGCAAAGCAGCTTGATTATTCTCCTCTTTAAAGCATGAGATGGTTTTGACATGTCCATACAGTCACTTCACAGAATAAGCAAGCAGATGACATGTGCATTGTTCTTCTGGGGATGAAACTTTCTCTCTCTCCCTCTATTTTCCTCCACCGTGCTGACAATCACACTCATGATTTCAGTAATGAGTGTAAAAGCATTATGTGTAGGCATTTGCTTGTTTCCACATCTGACAGTTACGCATTAAAACAATTCAGCTTTCAGAGAAACCCAATGTGAATACATTTTTCATCCCCGGGGCTTATTCACGTGACAAGGCCACAGGGAACAATTAATTGGGCGTTGGAACAAAATCAGACAGGAACCTTTTCTGCACATTTCAGGGTCAACAGCTTTATGACAGCATCGAGCTGGTGCATGAAGAACAAGACATATTCAGCCTAAAATTGCACCTTTTAGACGAAGCGTTGGATTCAGCCTTGAAGACATGTCACAAGAGCAATGCGAAGAGAAAAGCAGACTAAATCCATAAATATTAGGTCAGATTGCAGTTCATGTTAATATGTGGCCTTTTTCAAAAGTTTTTTTTTTTACTGAACAGGTATGTTTGGTTTTCATAGGGTCATTCATTTTAATCCAAAAATAACATGTTTACTGTACTGTAATGGTTTTGCATACATTAAGCCCCTATTCCATCCCAGCACCTATTCTGCTCTAAATTAATTTAATTCTCAATCTTTTAAACAGGCCTTCAAATGGCGTTATATCAGGTAACTAATAAAGATCAACCAGATTGAAACAAATAAAATCTGTTGGAGGCTTTCTTGTCATTGTCTATGGTTAGACATGCTATAATTATATTTTCTTTTAACAAAATTACAATTGCATGTATGTGAATACATGTTTGTATACTTACTTTGATGATTCTTTAGTGTCCCTGACCATTTAAAAACATGACTTGGTGTAATATTTGTTTTCAGGATGTGGCAGTGGCATTTTTATTTTTGTTAGCCGCCAAATTTAACTTCCCTTTAGAAACCATCTGCAATTTATTATGCTTTCATTTGGCTCCCTTCACTGATTTAGTGCAAGATTACCATGTTGAAATCCATTTCATTAATGTTTCATTCACAAGAGAAATTGGATAAGCCTGCCCATCATGTGAACATGCAAAATCAAAGGGAAGGGTTACAGGGTAGAGCTAAGTGGGAGACATGGAGCTGTGCTGGATTCAAAACTGTGAACTTTCATACTGATCATTATGTGAGATGCAGTAAGAGAATGCCGAAATTTGTATCTTTGGGTGTATAGTATGTGAAAATTGGACAAGACTTTCCAGTACTTCTGGTGAGATTCTGAAGACTTGATAAAATCATACTTTTAACGTCATGATGCAACCAGAGAACTTACACAGGTTTGTCACATGACAAAAACAATATAGCTGACACAGTGCCAAATACAACGCACACTACCCTGATGTATAGTTTTCTATATAGTTTAAAGTCTTATATAGTCTTTGACGTTGTTTCTTCTCAAATGCATTCTAGTCTTTGATATCCGATATCACATCAGTTGACACAACTGCAATCACCGGATGGCCATCATAAAAACACATTTTAAAACAAATTTTATTTTTTAGTACAGTACTTCTGTGTTGATGTGAAGTAGATTAGATGTATATAAACCAAACAGAGCCATCAACTTAGTTAGAACTACTATGGGTTTGCTCTAAAAAGAAAAGGGAACGTCTGCTTTTGTTTACTATGCTGCTCCCAGCTGGAACCAACTTCTAGATAAGATTTGAGAGGCTGAAATATTTAAATCCACGTTTGAGTCCAGACTAAAACATATTTATTTAACTGAGCACTGCTTTCCTTGTATGGACAGTTTACTACTCTTGACGAACTTTCTTTTTCCAGCATCCAGATTTCCCCTTCATTTGCAATGAGAGTCAAAAATTAACTAAAATGTTTATTTTATAAAGTCTGGTTCTTTTACTTCCAATGTGTTGCATTCAAATGTGAATTGCATTGTTTGCTAACTTATTTGAATTTGAAAGTTCACTTCTGAGAGACGCTGAGTAGAGCTTTTGACATTTGCATTACAAATAAGATGTTTATCTAAATCTAAAAAAAGATTTCATTCTGTTTTAACAGAAATCTTTTCTAGGGGCTACACTTCAGGTCTGGTGGGGGATATGTCCATTATAAACATATATTACAGCAGTGCATAATTTATCATATCATTAACAAGATGAACAATTGCCGATGCATGAGTCAAACTTAAATCTGACAGTTCCTGACACAGTTCCTTTGCATAATTATAACATGCCATGTGAGCTGAGACAAATCATCCAGAACAGGAAACACTTGCTGTAGATAGATAGCACAAGCTCCATTTGTTTGAACTTCATTGCAGTTGTTTGCATCAAGTTCAGCTTTTATCTTCTCGGTTCCATTCTTAGACACGCCCACAAATGCTACTGTCAGATATTGCCATATATCTTTGAAATCAAATGGCTTCCTCTTGCTTTCTCCCACAAATCACTGTCACTGTGAAGGCTTCTGTACTGACTGGAGCAGTTGTACTAAAATAATAAATAAAAAAACTCTCGTCAGAAAACAGACACATTGTAATTTTGTATTACATTTCTACAGAACACACGGTGAGTTGTCATCACTGGCAGACCTCTGTTCTTCACCTCAAACACTTTGAATAAAACAGAGCATCCATTATGATTGAAAACTCAACAAGACTGCTTTTCAAGCTGGCTGATTTTATGGAAGGAAGATTCACATTCTGAAGATAACAATTGCAATGTCATCAAACACCCTATCATCTGAAGCCTTGAAAGTATAGAGATTGTATAATGTCTGAAAAATCTTTGACATTTCTGTCGGGTTTTCTTTAAAGTCTGTTTGGTCTAACTGTATGCAGGGTCAGCTTTTCCTCATTTTTGAAGAAAACCTATTGGGTTTTTTGTCATTGTAACATGAGAAATCCATTAAAAAGTAGACTTTTAAAAGTAATGCATTTTAAACCTGTTGTATTTTCAATGTATTCTGTGTGATGTTGCAATTTTATTTGGTCTAAAAAAAAATTTTTAAGTCAGTATTGTCTTTGTGTCAGTGATGCTTTACAATGTTGAAGCAACTTCCTGTTTGTTTTTGGAACAGAGCTGATGACTTGGCTAAGTCTATGAAGTGATTCACATAGAACCTCAAACTGCTAAAGCAAAGCTTGCTCAGTGTAAATTAAAAATAATTATGATGATTACAAACCGTAAGCTTAGCTGGTGAAATCCCCAGGATTAGCGTGGCTGCTGTTCCTCACAATGAACATTATAGGCATTTGAATGTCAAATTGTATACTCCTGCTTGGAACACAAGCCTAATTAATTTCATTGTAGAGTCTGCCACTATGGAAGAAATTGTATGAATAGCATTGTGTTTGTAAGAATTCTTGATAAGCCATCACCTAATGGTTTTATCTCTCTTTTTCTCTCCATACTGTAGCTTGTCACAAGAGTTGACTCCTTCTAAACATTAATGCTCCCTTTTAAACGAGTATACTGTAAACTACATACATACATTGCAGGTTTTATTTTTAAGGAAACAAATGTTGTTTATGATGTGTATTAATTAATTACAACAGACTCAAAACTGGTAAACACAAACACCATAATAAATAGGATAAGTGTAGCAATTTTGAAGATTTGTACTTTGGTGATATCCAATTCAAACTTCAATGTTATTGTAAATACTGTAACAGTTTGCAAGAAATAGCTATTGAAAAACATTTTGTTCCTTTACACTTGACGTTTTTAGGTTTTCGGACACAATAATTAATTTTTGATAGGTTTTACTGTATATGTACATTTGATTTTAAAAGTTCATTGTTAAGTGAGTGATCAAACTGTTTTGTTTGTCAGTACTTGCTCCACCTACTCTCAACACCAATAAGCTTAGAACATATTCTCTAATTTTGGAAAGATAATGTCAGTTAATATTGTAAATTTTGTATCACAGGGAATATGAGGAACATTGATATCCTCCAGCTTTCCCTCTCGATGCGCATCAGGACGTGACTGAACTGTAGTTCTTCGAGCAGCCACTTGAGGCTGACTCCAAAAGTGAGCAGGTTCTCATTCACTCCATTAAAAGTGACCAACTTTGGAGCTGAAAATAACATGTGTCCAACCCTGGAAATTAAATTTGTTGATTCAGATAGCTAGTTTTGACCTTCATTAACACTCTGAGTAGAATTAATTTAATTATATTAAAGTTTTTATTTTTCAGCCAATAAGACATTTACTCTATGACCATGTCCTGCATCTGTGGACCCATTTTTATAACCGGCTCTGACCTCTCTGAGTCTCTTTTAACTTAGCCAGAAACAGACGTCATGGACACTACATCCATGTTATATAGTCAATGAGTAATTCCTTCACTAGTAAACAAATTCTTTAGTCGAGTAAGCAGAAAAAAACGTTGATGGTTGGTGATAAGAACTTGCTGCAGCTATTGAACGTACCCAGTAGGTGGAGTAGGTAATACTGAAACAAATGAATTAGGTTGATAATATCCATTGAATATTATGATATTATCTAAAGCCTCCCCATGAAACTTCATTTTCTAAACAAACAAGTTCAAATAAGTCAGTAACTCTTTAGTTGTTACAGCACAATCTCTCTCTATATAGCTCCCTTGTTAAATGGGAGCAGTGCCATTTTTACCTGCCAGTATTTTTTTTTTTAGCAACAATAGCCTTCTAAGCACCACACAAAGGTGGCATTAACTCCCCCACTTCATTCTTTAGCACAAACAACCATTTGCGTTTTCTCCCCTGGCGAGATGCAGAAAGTCCAGAAACAACACTAAAACCATATGTGGCCATGGAAGGGGTTTGAAGACTCCATAATGCCACGCTCTCTCTAATGAGAGGTCTCTCACCGCGATCCCCCGCAGGTCTCTTTTAGCTCAGACTGACCAGCGGCTGCACAAACAGCTCTAAATGAACTCCTTCATCAATGGTCTGTCACACCCCCACACATGGTGACAGATGTGGATGGATTTTTATCACATTATAGTGTTCAATACAGTATAAAAAACCCCATGTATCACTGAGTAATTACAACTGGCTTCTATGTCCATTGTAAATCGCTGGACTTCAATCTGTAACAGGTGTGACTCAAAATTTTACAGTAACAATGACAAACAGGAGATGAGCTATTAAGAGTCTTTTCCTGTATGGCGGAGAACACCTGAAGGGAAATTGATGAAGCAGCAGGCATTATTGTCTCCACTCTCTTTGTTTTGGTCACAACGGGTTCTTGAAAACAGAGCTCATTTGCATTGCAAGTGCTGCTGATTGCAACTAAAGGGTCTTACAGTTGATGAATTCAAACAATGGAGGTTGCGTGCTGGAAAAATACCAAGAACATGTTAGGGCAAATTTGATTATGTCTTTTATTTATTGTTTTTTCGTCCTTGCAGGTGTTCTTGACAGCTACATGTGTAAGGTACATTGGTAGGGCTTTGTTGGATGGTCCTCAGCATCTTTGATTCTTCATTTGCTGGAGTATTTAAAGATAACTTATAATAGACATCTGTGTTTTCAGTTGGATGATTTTGAAGTAGTTGTTTTCAAGTGTGGTCAATGGTTTAAGTTATATAGGCTTTTCTCTGGCCGATGCTAATATTTCAAAATCTTGTTAGCTAGTGGCTGATTTTAAAACCTTTATTTATAATTCTACAATGGCTACAATACTTCTGCTGAAATCAAGAAACAACATCCTGCTTTTCTCTCGATGCGTAATGAAACAGAAGTTTCTCTAGTGGCAGCTTGAGGCTGACTCCAGAAGGCAGAAAGTTTCCATTCACTTCAATGTTAAAACTGAACAACTTTGGAGCTGAAAAGAAAGCATTTTACCACTCCTGGTTCCAATAGGTTTGTTGATTCAGGTCCCTAGTTTAATCTACATGAACACGCTACGCCCATTTTAAGCCTCATATAGCTTTGCCAGAAACCTATGGTTGAGGTCTCGAACACTCCGTCCATGTAATATACAGTCAAAGGCTGACATACACCATTTCTTGATCAGTTTTTTATTAGTGCACTTATATTTTTGAACATGAATATTGTTATATAATATATATATATATGAAACCTTGAAATACAAACAAATATTTAGTAGACCCTCAAACAACAGATCAGTGTGGTTTTTTATCAACTATAATGATAATGAAATCATTTGTTTGACAGTGACACAGTCAGCAGTTTAATTAACTTACTAAAATAAAATTTTCATCAAATAAATGTTCATTTACATTCAAAATAGACTACAATGCTCTTGATTTTTGTTGACTTAAATTGTTGCATTTCTCAAAGACTAATAATAAAACGTAGGTGGCTGCCAAAAACAACACTGGTCTGTATTTAAAAAGGGCGCTTAAAGAGTAGACAAATTAAATCTAGCAGGGATTCTGGAAAAAATAGAAAGCAAGACTGGTCTTTTGATGGATGTTATCATTGTAAAAGATCACTGTAAAATAACAATGTTGTATTGGTTTCACCCTTTACTCCAACATCCTACATAAATATGCATACACATTAGCAGCGAACATGTGAGTCTATGCGCTTCAGTTTCTTGTTAGTCTTGTGTGGTCCTTTCTTCGCTGTGAAAGAATGTTAATATTACATAAATGTTTGTCTCTCATGTGAACTAATGTATAAAAAAAGCTTCATTTTGATTATTGTGCATTCCGGGTCACAAATAAGCATGGATTATAATTGCCCAAATTTTCAGACAGCCAATGATGAGCAACGGATATGTTGAAATATACTCAGGCTTTTTAACATTTGAGCTCCCTTGAATACTTTCAGAAAATACTTGCAATAGCTTCCCTTGGGTAACCCATATAAAAAAAAATTCCCAAGGTTAAAAGACGATATGACATGAATCGAAAGTTTTTGTAAAAGTGTTCATTGCAAAGTGAACTTGATGATAAAGTCAGACCACTTTACACTAGTAAGAATGCAGAGCAAGTGAATACAGACTATGTATATAATTGTGAATCAGTATTTAAAATACTGTATTTACTGAAAAATGCAGAACAAATGGAATAAGTCTTTAACACAATTTCCTGCTGATTGATAGGACACTCACACAAGGTCAGCTCTCAGTGCTTACAGATGTATTCAATCTTGTAACAAATGATACAGAACATAAACTTGAACAAATCTCATCAGTATGTGTGTCTTTTTCAGGTGCAGGAACAGCTGGAGTGGGTACCCAGCCATGCAGACTAGAGAAGCTGGAGCAGACAGAAAGAGAAGTCAGGAGGCGATGAATCCAGTAGAAGGATGGGGACAAGAGCGGGAGTTAATAGGTGGAGGTAGGTATGCAAGCAGTCCAACGTGATTCATGGAAATAAAGTTGAAGTTGGAGGAGGACTATGTGGCATGCTGGGAATTTTAAGAGCCGATTTCATGAAATCATGAAAATTGAAGTGTGGGCTGTAATAAGATTTGCTAATGATCAGAGTGCGAGTGTTGAGGCTAAGGAGGGGGAAAAAAGAGAACCAAAACTGGTATAAAATAAATTAAATGCAATTTTAAATAACTGATCAGTGAACAAAAACAACAGAAGGGTGCAAAATCTGACAATGACAGTTTTGTGAAACTAAGCTTTGAAATGTTTAAACCTGAATTCAGCTGGAAAAAAATTCAGCTTTATTTAAAACAAATTCATTCAAAGCCTGAGATTTTGCAGAGGTATTATTAGGAATATAATGGGAGCTTTAAAAGCAGGCTATTAAATAGAGGAGTTCATCCTAATGACATTTAATTGGAGCTTTTGCACTTGGTAGTTATGGGAACAAACCACCATCACAGTCCCCTGAGGAGTACCCCCGAGGGTCATTTTCACGCCTGTATTTCTACCACCAACTGAATTTGAACTTCAGCAAATAGAGAAAGAAAAGGCGTGGACATAGCCCTTGTGCTGAAGCATCTATGTTTGGTGCACTCTTTCCATAAGCGAGAAGAAATCCAATAAAAAACATTAATGAATGAAAAATCATTTAAATACATTTGAAACTTTTTTGAATACATTTAGGATTACTAAGCTCCACTAATAAATGATATGCAAACTTATCAGCTCTTTAAATATTAAGAGAAAATCTGCATGTTAAAAGACAGCTTTTTAATACTTGATTTATTTAAAAATCACAAGTCATGATTTGTGGCAAATTGTGGCCAACCATAAGGGAAGGTAATTTTTTTTGTATAGCACATTTTCGTACAAATCGGCAATTCAAAGTGCTTTACAGAAAAGTTAAAACAGGTCCGAGATAAAAAGCAAGTTGTACAAGTTGTATTTAAAGCTTGAGAATGAAATGGTTGAATATGTTGAGCTTATTTTGACCACTCACAATTAAAGTCTAATATGGCCATCATAACTCCAGACAAATTGTGTTAAGGAATGACCTTGTTGGTTTATGTTGACACATTTTAGTCTGAAAAAAGTGGAACTAATCAATTTGCCTATCCTCTTTAGAGTAATAACAAACAGCCATTTATTTAAACAGTTTGACCACCAAAAGCTACTTTAAAAGCTGTAGAACATCTGAGAATTTTGGAGCCACACGTTGACATTGACTGTGACCTGTTATATCAGTTTGAAATGCACCCAGTCTATTTACAGTATAAAAGAACTAAACATCTGTTAAAGAAACATGAAGCAGGCTCAACAGAGATTCTTCAGCGTAAAATAGCCATTTGATACCCTTGAAACCCGAGCAAACAACAGGCTTTTCTTGGAAGGTGGAGCAGCTAAAGCCCAAGTATGACAAAAAGTGCAATTTAATCAGGCTTGAAACGGAATACAATGCAAGATAATTAAAGCTATACATCTCAGTGGAGCTGCAATAAATAAATAAGCATAGATGCAGGCCATGTTTAGAGAGAGAAACATTAACATGTGGCTCATGTTAAATTATTAAGATAAAATCCACCGAAAGTCCTCAACTCTAATTTAAAATCGACTGATCAATTTATTTAGTTGCTTGGTCTTGTCTGTATCTATCTCTCATTATAACAGATAGAATAATAATTTCGAGTTTAAACAAGTCATCAGTGGATCTCACAATCAATCTTTGTGCTTTAATTGTTTTCAGTCGGTCAGCCTTTGCTGATATCTATCAGATAGTTACTCTGTGATTCTGTCAGTTTGTATTGTATTTGTTTTCGTTTTGTTGATAATTGTGTTTGGCCTTTATGTCTCAGAGCAGCAAAACTGAAAACGGTGAGTAATTGATTTTCCTCCAGTTTGAGAGACATCAGCATCTTCTTTGCTTTGAGATGCTATTTCCTCATCGACGGGGCTATTAGCTATTCAACATGAAATCTTGGATAGGTTTGAGAAAGAAGAAAGTGTGTGTTTGTGTGTGTTTGTGTAACGGTGACTGACAGCTCAAAGAGCTTGGTGTTTTGGCTCACACACTGTGATATCAGCTGATGTCAAACTCTTATCGCAAACAGCCGTCATATCTTCACTAAGCTTCTTTTTCACATGTGCACAAACACATATTTGAATCACAAATCCATTTTTATTTCATGAAGACGTTAAATTCCATTTAGAAGTCCTTAATAAAAATTCAGGACAATCATTATGTATTCTTATGTTCAATGCATTGCATGAGCTTAACACTTCATCCGTTGTGCTGCAAGCCTGCCATGCTCTTACAAAACATGAGTATTTTCTGTATGTAAACAGTTATTTATTTCTTAAAAATGGCAATCATGTCTCAACTCTTGCACCATTTGTTTTCACAATAGCCAATTTTGTCCACAATGAAGTTTTGTCAGCTTTTATTGGTTTCCATGGAAACAAAACTGTCTGTGGATGTGCTGCTTGGGATGAAATATGAGATATGTAATGTGGCAAGAAAACAAAAACGAATCAGTGAAAGTTTCTCATTGTTTTCCAATCAAGCTAGAGCTGTCAAATTATTTTAAAATTGTGAAAATGTTTTCTAAATTTATGACTGATGGTAATAGCAAAATCAGGCTTAGGAGGAAGTCTTTTTAGGCAGGAAAGTTTATTGTTATTCCACCATTATTATAATTATAATTTTCTTAAGAGTCTGAGTGTTTTAGTATGATTATACAACACAGACGTGCTGCTAAAACAAGCCTCTTCCAACAATACAGAAGCATTTGCATTACATTTACATTCACTCGATTTGAAGCTTCTCTTATCCAGTGTGGTTTACAAATGAGATATTTAAGAAGGGATTAATCATAAATAGGCAAATAATATAGAGAAATGTTAAAGTACATGTTTATGTCCTTGAACACTAAAGCCAGTCGGTTCACAAATGAACACAAGGATTAGTTTAATTGTTCAAATTGATTTGCAAGATGTTTTCAACCATCTCTTTTAAAAAAATCACAAATTCAAGATCAAGTAACTCATATTGAGTTTCATAAACCTAACAAGATGAATGATTGTAATTATGCTTTATTGTTGTGAACAAAACTATTGAATGTTTTTTCTATCTCAATTTTATATCGCAAATTATATTCATTAACATATTTTGACATGTTGATCATTGTAATAGAGCCTTTAAATAGAGAGAGAGAGGGGAGGGGGTAATACATATAATTATTTAATCAGAGAATTATCTGCTCATAGACATTTCTATTTTACAGAGAGTAACAATTCCAAGTTATTTGAAATAATTGCAAAACCACAGTACAGTTGAAGTTTGAAATTAGTTGGGAAAGATATGTTTTCATGTTATCAAACTAACTAAAAAACACAATTCTTCTATAGAGTCCCTTCGTTAACAACATTAGATTTCTCTCAGAATCTGACAATATCAGTGGTGGATTCTAGACTTTCAAATAGGGGATGCTCATTTTGGAATATAAATAAAAAAAATGTACAGTAGTCAGAAAAAATCACTTTATGTTATGTCATTTTGTCATATGAGGTCATACAAGTGTCATTTTAAAAACTAGAGAACCCTTAACTTTTAATATTTAGGATACAGCAAGTGTTGGATCATTTCGCAAGATACAAGACACTTGCATAGAATTAACCTAGCATCACAAATTGTTTTTGTATGGTGATGTGTACAAGGTGAGCTGTCCGAGGAGGTGTTCCACATTCAGGAGGTGATATTAGCCATGAGAACTACCTCATGATCTTTACACAAAATATCTTACTTGAGTTTAAAGGGTGAAAAAAGTAAAAGTATTGCCAAAAACTGATGGACTAATGGATAAAACTGATGGATAAAAAATGGTGGACTAAGGTACAAACTGCACCTTTAAAATCACCAATCAATCTGACAGAGAGAACTGAGAAAACTGGGGAATATTGGTGAATATGCAACCATTACTCTAAAATGTTGTGGCACAATGTTTTACTGCAGTACAATATATAGAATGCTGACATGTGTTTTACTTTTTGTAGTAAAATACATGTGACATTGTTCTCAGAGACTATCAGAGATCTGATTTTGGAGGGAAAAAACTTATTCTTACAGGTTTTATTGATGTCTATTCAAACTTCAAACTATGTAGTTATCCAATCAGGAGAAAAGTTGGCTTCAAGTTACTTTAGTCGGGGTCAAAGTGCACTCAAATTGGTTTCCCCATAACAGCAGAAGTTTCTAGATTTTTAGTCAAACTTCCAGCTCTGTCCTTGCCAGTATCATGTACATTGAATTTATATACAACTCTTTCTCTATTCTTATGTCCAGGGAAAGCATCTGCCTGAGAAGTCAAGCTAGAGGCAGTTGTGTGTAGGCGATGGTGAAGGCAGCTGGGGATGAAGAGGTGATGAAAGGCTTCAAGAAGCACGCAGCATGCCAGGTTTACTAAAAGAGGAGTGGTGCTAAGGAAAGAAACATGGCCAGCCTTTAAGAAATATCTTGTGTGAGCAGAGAGGTGCAGAACTTTCTGACTGTGCTCTGTAATATATATTAAACAGGTTTCCTCTGGCTGCTGCTGAAGCTTCTACTGGTGCCATTTGTCTTGTTGAGAAACGTCATGTCAGGGCGACCAGATGAGCTTTTAAATGACTGTCACTTCAGCCTCTATTTCAAACCGCCTCATGTTATGGCACCCTATAGCAATTCCCCTTATTTACGCTTGCTGCCTCTGGGTGCGTTCCTTTATAGGCCGGAAATAAGTTTGGTCCAAACAGTGAAAAAAAGATTCCTCTGTTGATGTACAATGGTAGTTCAACTCACAAAAGGAAAAAAATAGCTTAAAAAAAAAACATTTCGTCATAAAAGCCAAACGTTTTATGTAAAGTCTATCTATTAGTGTTGTCCTTTTAGGTATTAAGATAGAACTCACTAAGTAATCATATCCTGAATAAATTTTTGGGTCACTTGCATAGAAAATTTTAAGGTAAAACATCCAATTGAGCATATTTGAGTTTGTAAAGGTGAACGATCTATAGTTTTACGATAGGTTTTATTCTTACAAAACTGCATTATTGGGATGATAATGTCATGTCATCAGTCTGTTCTGATGTCATGGAGTGAGTTAGGTCTTGGTTATTTAAACTTGGTTATTTGAAGAGAAGGCCCCCATTAATAAGAAAAACAGAAAGGGCTATTTAATATAAAGACCAAACTTTTGAAAAAATCCTAAAAATGTGTTAATCCTTAGGAGAAAACAAGAGACAAAGTTATTGAAAGCTATACATCTTCTGTGAGAATTAACTACAGCTAATATAGAGGAAACTACATCACCCTGCAAGCACTGTTAATAGAAGTAAACATTGATGTGAACGCTTCTAGGCACTCCTGCAGTCATTGTTATAGCCACATTTTAGAACGGAATAAAGTTAGAATTGCTGGAATAAAACGCTGACTATGTTCAAATCTGTCAACTTGCGCCTGGACAGCGCCTCTTCTGTAAAATGTCCTCTTCTTCACTAACTCATATTTGTGAGAAAAAGAGGCATTTCTTGGAAAAAATAAGATTAGGGACTGAGCCCAGGCCATCATAGTCATTATAGTGGATCCCAACCTTCTTGAGCTTTGTAGCATATTTTAATTGTAGCAGAGCTATAAATCACAACAAAAATAATTAATCAGTGAAATTAATACTATATTAAAGCTTGTCTACAGATTAAAATAGTCATCTTTGTATGCAAGGTATAGCCAATTGAAACCAAAATATTCATACTTTATGGTTAGATATTCATACTTAGGACTGTGTGTAACCTTCCTCCTGTGCTTACTGTTGTATCTTATTTTACATACTAATATTTTTTTTTTACATACAATAAGTTTCCTTTTTGTTACTAAGTGCTTCCTAATCATTTATAAATTGCCTCCAGATATCAATTATTCCTTATTCTCAAGGGGTTCACATGTTTTATACCAACCGTGTTAACTTTGGACACTTTTGATCTATTCTCTACAGAAACACGCTCAGGTGCACATTCACCCATATTAGTTTATCACTCATATGCTCTTAAAAAAAAGCAGAAAATCATGAGTTTTGTCCATGAAAAAATTAAAGCGGTTTGCTTCAATTAGGGGAGGAGCCCTAAAGTCAAAGAGTTTAGAGAAGATAGAGATTTAGGAGGATGAGGAGAGAGGGTTATACAATTAAATAAAATTAAAACATATTCCCCTTTCCTGTACATGATCGCCAAAAATATACAAGCATAATATGTGTCCTTTTCCTAGTTTTAAAAGCACTTTCATTGTTCTTTGTCTGATTAAACCCATGCCATTTTCAGAAAAAAACTTCCAAATTATGATATAAGCATTGGGGAACATTTACTAACAATGAAAATATTTTTTTACGTTTTATTTACACATATGTCATAATTGAAAAAAATATTTTATTTCTTTTTTATTGATTATTTTTTTTACCAATTTGTTCATTCAATCATTCCCAATTAAAGTGCTCACTGCTTCGTGAGTCTCCATCTCCCCATCACTACCAAATTCCCAAGCCAGGCGACCCCTCTGGGGAGAAACCATGTTCAATCTGGGTGGATAATAGTGACCAGTGTTCATGCTGTGATTGTTTTGCAAAAATCTGATGTTTATCAGATGCAGGACCACATATGATAAAAAATCGGAGTTGAGCTGTTCAGACTGTTATGATAATAACCAATACAGGTCACATATGGGTACATTCGTGTCCCTTTGTAGCCTAGGGTTTGTGAGTTAGATTATCTTAAATGCTCTGATTAATGGAAGGACAGATTCATTAAGAGAATGCACCTGTTAGATCATTAGACCAGGACAGCGGTAATCGGTTCAAGTGATGAGCTTTGAAGTGAAGAGAGCAGAAGGTTACCGGCAATATAGTTCAGTTGTAAGCAGCTCGACATTAAAAATGCAAAGAAAGCAAATTTCGCTGGTCATTTTTCAAAAAAAAAAAAAGAAAAAAAGAAAATAAATTCGATTCATAATAAACTAAAATTATATAAAGCAAACTATTAACCTATGCAAGCGAATATTAATTAACGACACCATATATGTTTGGCTGCTAAGTATTAAATTGCTAAACTCTGAAAATAGAATTCAAGTCACAGTGAGAAACATGCAAAAATTGTGTAATCATATTCCACAGTGTTTATCTATTGAAAAGGCCCTTCCCCCTTCATCGTCTTGGGGTGGTCACGCTACGAAGCGTTTTCTTTCACTTGAAGTTTGTTGTGATTTCGCATTCCACTCTGATAAGTTGATCTGGATTCAACTTTGACCTAAAATTAAGAAGATGAGATTTGTAATATCTCTTTTTGAAACATGTAGGACATCTGTGTAGATTAGTGTCAACCTTGTTACAGTTCAGATGTATATCTTTTGTAGATACATTTTTGGTTCATTATTTATTTATTTTGTTGGCACTGACTGTTGGGAAAATCAGACACCATCGTGATGGACCTATAAGTCTTTTGATTCTGTTTATCAAAATATAAAGCTTGGTTTATAAATCCACCAATGTGGCAGAAGAAGAAGAGCAGAAGCTGAAGTAGTTTCATTTGAGCGGTTTCCCGAAGTTGTTTTGTTACAACTGAATTTAATTTACCCTTAACCGGTTAGTTTTGTTATTTATAAAGAAGAGAAAACATTGGATTGGTAAGGTTAGGGGATTTAATGATACTACTATATCTGTTGCACAAAGAACTCCCTGTTTCTTCTCCACATGGTCCAATTCTCTGATTTAATCCTCACAAAAATCAATGAACATGTAAACAGAACCAGTGATTTCACACAGCTTCATTCAAGCTTCAAACCATTGTCTGGAGCCATTAGCGCAAGTCTTTTCAACTTCGACCTAAACAACTCTGTGTGCTTTACCTTTGGAAAGGATCTGACTCGCTGTTTCATCAGAAGGACACGTCAAAGTCTCAAGTGATTCAATGTTGTCGATAATGCCTTAAAATGAAGTGAAGAGTACATTGAGTAAGCCTTGTGTAATCATATAATATTTACAGCTTGGTGTTCATGTTGTTTACCACAGGCTTTAAATGTGTCTTGTATCAGTTTAAAAAGCTGAACTTAACTAATTGTAGATAACTGGTTCATTTGCTAAATGTATACTACTAAAATGTATACTTACTAAAAGACAATTTACTAAATGTATACTCTTGGAGCTCTTTAATTTTATCCTTAAAGAACCCAGAGATGTGCTACATATACTGGTGCTGGTCTCGTTAATAAAATCTCTTGAAAAAGTATATTTTTTTCAACAACCAAAAGGAAAAACTTCCAAAAATTAAAACTTGTATATTATATTGATTTAGTGATTAATTTGAAATGCTCAATTTCTTTGATTTTGATAATTAGAATTGAAAGACACCCCCTATTGCACATCTCAGTAAATTACAATATTGTGAAAGGATCACTATTGAAGACACCTGGAGTCACACTATAATCAGCTATTTAACTCAAAACACCTTTAAAGACTTTCAGTACACAATGCAAACATCCTACAAAATCGGTCACGCATATGTACATTTAAATAGTTTCTTGTTTTAATACAGGTTTTTTGGTTAAAATATGAAATTTACTTCTAATTTTCTTGTTTTGAATAGCCTGTGTTTTCAGTACGATTCATTCTAACCCAAAGGTGGTTAAACTCTAAACAACTATGCTGACCTAAACATGTTAACTGTGCTGCTCTCTCACTCTAGTTCTGTAGGTAGCATAATCACGTGGAAGACATCCAGGTCCCCAAAAGACAAACATTTTTACCTTGTACAAGGAGAGTAAAATACAAAATGAAATAAACACTTAAAATGTATCAGTCTATATGCAATGAATGGATATAAACTACAAGTTTAACATTTTAAATTGCCTTACTGAACTACATCAAGTAAAGTACAACAATTTTTGTTGTGATATTCCAAATATAAATATCCATCAACATGAAATGGAAAAAAATTCACATATCAGCTCAGATAACTATAAATGGTATAATTCCAACAGTATGTACACAGAAGCAACAAGCAAAAAAAAAATATTTCCTTTTATTTATAGCTATCAAAGTATGAGGTGTGAAGGATAGGGTGTCTCTTCATCCAATTAAGAAAAGTGAAAGGGCAAGTATTCAGCTATTGTATTTCTCAAGAGACCTGAAGGAGAAACACGCTTTCAAAGCCTCCTTTACTTTATGAAAACCCCTTGAGTCCAGCAGTTTTCCTCTGAGAGAAGAAATTTATCTCTACGGATCTATTCCAGAGGTGACGAGCTGATTAAAACCACATTATACTTTAATGAGCATGAGGAATGATGAGTGAAAAGGAGGGGTTCGGTTATTAGAGGGAGGGTCTTCAGCTTCAGATGGAATGAACTCATTTGCCGAGAAAGAGAGATGACTTCATTTAGAGAGAACAAAGAATGAGATTTATTTTTTTGGTGACAATTACAGTCTCTGGTGCAAGGCGAGCCGTCAGCCTCTCCAGATCGTAGCAGGTCAAACAGAACATCCCGCCAGTTAATTAAAGAAGAGCTGG
Source organism: Danionella dracula (assembly GCA_900490495.1). Classification (NCBI taxonomy): domain Eukaryota; kingdom Metazoa; phylum Chordata; class Actinopteri; order Cypriniformes; family Danionidae; genus Danionella; species Danionella dracula. The sequence goes on from UELW01000006.1 coordinate 3,050,343, forward strand.
TCGAGGTCTAAGCTGCGAGTCCTCCAATATATGCCCTGTAAAGGTTGGTAAAACATGTCAGTAGAGACAGGGGCCAATGGCAAAACAGGCAGAGGAAGGGTTTTTTTCTATCTATTCTGACATTTTCAGTCTAAACTTTAAGCTCTGTCAACTCCATATGAATTCCAGTCCCTTTATATAATTTATGCTTCACTGTGTGAAAAATGTATTAAAGTTCACACTCTCTTTCTCTCTGTCTCAGTTTATGTCGTCCACTCTCTCTCTCTCCGATTCCCAACCCTCGGGCTGGATTCAGAACAAGACCCATCTAGGTTCCCTTCTTGAGGGCTAACAGGGTAAAAATATTTGGAGGTTGTAGGGCAGTCAGGAGAGTAAGAGTCTTGAAAGAAGCGACTTGTGAATTCTGTATGCTGACACGTATTCTGTATGCTCTAGGCACCAGACAACTTGGGTATATGATGAGTAAACCTGAATACATCCTAAGCATCCAGGGAAGAAGTTTACTTTTGAGAGAAACCCTTCACTTTTATCTTGATTGCTATTTGAAATCACGTACAAAGCACTGTTGATATTAAATTTCTTCTTCATTTGTGTGTGTGTGGGGGGGTATAACTTACCAGTGACCACATTTTGAAAATGAAAATGTGTTTTATGATGCCTCGAAGCACAAAGCACCATAGCATTTTTTTTGAGTGCTGACTAATACATACATTCATTGTATACATAAGCTTGTTCGTGGCTCATTCGGCACAGGGATATTCCATGCTTTGTTTCTTTTGTGCTCCTAAACAATTCGCCTGACTTTTTTGAACGATAGAACTTACAGAAGCTATGCAAGTTTTCCTTGACTTACATAATCCTTAAATTTTTCCATTTAAGGCTAAAAGATACATTTTAAAATATTTTTCTTTGTATTAATTTCTGTTGAAGCCTACTGCTGAATCTGAATACAATGTATTTAGTGCATAATGCCTTTTTAGCTGTTTTTATGTCCTTTATATAAAATATTTCACTCAGATAAATTGGACAAATGCAAAAATATACGACTATTTAAAATGCATGTATATTATAATTTTTTTAATCATATTTAGCTTCAATTGGATTTAAACATATTATTGTATTTATTGAACTATTTTTACAAAACCTTTTTTGTAACTTTTAGCTAACTTTTAGGTTTTTAATCTATTTTAGTTAAATGAAAATGTGTTAGATTAAATTGAAACGAGATATCTTATGGATCACTGTTTTTTTTTGTCAGACAAAGGGTCATGTTAATATATGCTCTTTATATATTTTCCTTAGAGGCCAGCATTTCCCACACACCATAACAGCTGATATAAATGCACTTCCACTGGTTTACACTTAAGTATTTAATGGACTATCTCCATTGTCTCCCTTCATGTCCTGCTCTGGTTTAACTTGTTTCACCTTCTCTCGATAATACAATGAGAACCCAATGTTCATAGTGTATTGAGAATTATATAGCTGTATTTAACCATCCTCCTGTGCTTTCTGTTATCTCTTATGTTAATGGGTCAGCTTTAACCCATATATCAAATCAGACTGTAAAAGACACTAACAACAATAAGCTATTATCAATTTTTTTCCTCATTTCTTGATATTTAGATATTTTGGTGTTGGTCTATACATTTACATTACATTTACATTTTGTCCAAAGCGACTTACAGAAGGAGAGAGACAATATGCAATTTCTTACACAGTCAAAGTCTATCTCAGCTTGCTCATAATAGAAGTTGTATCAACTGATCAATAAACCATTGCAATAAGAAAATAAAGACAGAGGAGGAAAAAGTTTTTTTGTATAATTTTTTTTATAGTAGGTGTTCTCTGAAGAGAATAGTTTTCAGTTGTTTTTGTAAAGCTGTCAGTGTTGTTGCTTTCCTGACTGGATCATGGAGTTTGTTCCACCAGCCAGGCACAGTGAGAGAGAAGGTTCTGCTAAGAGAAAAGAATAAAAGAAAAATGACCTGTTCTTTGTCTGCTATTTTATCTTCTGAATGTTAAATTGCAACAGATTTTTTGTTTTCAGGATGCAAAACATCTGTCCTATTAGGGTTCTTGGTATAGAAATGAGCAAAAGCAATACAACACTGCCAAAATCACATTCTTCTGTGAGAAAACCGAACAGATTTTAGTGCCACACTCCAACTGGTGTGAAGCATGCACACACTGACATACTTTTTTGTCTTTAAGTGTTGCCCCAGGCTTTTGTGTTTCAAGATTTTGGATCGTTTTCAACATGTATCACTGTTTTGCTAAGATTCGAATACGTTGCAGTTTTCACCTCTTATTGTGTGAACAACTAACAGAAATGCTCCATCTGCTCTCGTAACTGAACCAAAGATGCTGGTTGATTTTCACTTAATTCCACCATTGGATAAAGACCCCCTTTCCCTCGGTTATCTGATGTACATCCATGACTTTTTTACTTTTACATATACATTCTGAGATTCCTCTCTTTTTGCCTTCTCTTTCTCAAATGCCCATCTAATGTCTGTGTGCATGCTTCCAGCCACGTTTCACCTGTTTCCCCGCCATGCTGTTTACTCCTCTAGCAGATGTTTTTTTACCTTCCAGGCTATCAGCCATCGGCTTGTTTAGCGGGATTACATCTGTGTGGATGTGTGCTGATGCTCTTGTCAAAGCGACATGGGGTAACGGTGATAGAGCTCTGCTTAAATGTCTGTCATCCTCAGTTTTTACCCACGCACAAATACTGAGAAGTCAGTCTGCAAGGAAAGAGCAGATTAAGCCTCTTAATGATAGAGTTGTGTGATGAATTGGGTTGTCGCGAGGGAATGGAACAGAAAAAATGCCTTGAATCAATATTAAAGATTTGAGTGGATTAACACAGTCTCCTTTTTACACAATTTCTCAGGTTTGGGATCATTTAAGCTGCTTGTTTTGCATTAGGATTAATTCTGCCCCATGGTATGCTATTCATTTATGATAGTGGTGCGGTTCTGTAATTACATATTAACAATCGGTGCTTTAGACAAATCCTCAGTTTTGTTGTTTTCTTTGCAGTGAGTTTGGGAGGTGTATCGAGTCCGGGAAGGCCTGTTCTCATTGCACCTAATACTTCTTTACTTTGCATTTGCAGCTTATCACATCTGAGAAGCTGCTGAATGTCAGTCTGCACCAGCTTTGAAGATATCATCCCATTTCCCCACAAGAACATCCTGATAAAATATGAATCCATCACCGGCAACTTTGTGGCATGTGTTTATCTTGGACTTCAGCGTATGTGACACATTCGTTTACATGCTCCCAGGTGCAACTACTTAACAGCCTTCCAGTTGTTTGTTCCGTACAGCGTTTGTGTTAACATTAAAAATTCTCCACTTGGAGTTCACTTCCATTCTGGATGGAAATAAAAAAATGTTTCCCTTACAGCCTGTGTAAAGATTTTTGGTCTGAGCAGATTATTAAAAAATGCAGCTGGCTTTATTTGCAGAATAAATGCACAAAGCATCTGTGTTTCAAAAGAGAAAGGAAAAGGAGTCAGGGGGCAGGAACATGAATTCTTGTGCTTTGATGTAATGTGATGTATGTTTACATGATCCAAACCTCTTTGATGTTGTCCTGCAATGCTTTGAGAGCATAGCGTCAGAGTATTATCTGGTTCTGAAGTCATTACCTTCACCACACCTTAAAGAAACGGATATCCTGAACAGAATTTTCAACTGAACTCTGAGCATATTTAATTAATGGTCTTGTAGGAAAAAACATTCAGAAAGGTTTGGCTTTGCGAGCAGTGGTCTATCAAATTATTTGTGATTGAGGATTGCAAGTAAGAACTATGCAAGACTACCAGGACGTTCAGGCCAAGATTGGAGATGCATGGCTAGCAAGTGATTCACATGGCAGTCAATGGCTAGATGAGAAATGGAATCCCTGCTGTGAAGACAGAGTGAGAAGGACGAGAGAGCAAATGTTGTGTTACATCGAAACATTGCTTAAAGGAAGTTCAAATGTTTTAACTCTTTTGCTAACCAATCAGGTTACTCACAAAGATGCAAACAAAAGCTGCAATGTATACTTTGTGTATCTAAAGTAACCGAGATCAGTGTATTCATAAACCCCCGCTCTAACCTTAAAAAAACCCTAGGGGTAAATGATGTTAGCTATTTTAAATCAAATCAATGTTTAATGTAAGTCCACATTGTCTGTGTTTTCGCACTCCTGAATCATGGGGTGCCATTAGTCCAGATCTAATTAAATAGAGAAATGCTATATCCCAATCTGTGCACTATTCACACTTTTATGGGTGCAAAATGAAATTTAGGGTGTCCTAAACCTTAGTGTACATAAAAAAGGTGTCCGAGTCCGATGTGTCCGGTTAGATTCTGAAGACCAGATTGATGAACGCTCAAGCGGCTGATATTACCTACAATCCACTGCACTCAGGCGGAAGGAGTCTCTGGGACCCGAACAATTGAGCCCTCTCTGTAATATGACTAGTTTTTAAAGAAGACACATATAAATAAATAATATCTACGAAGAGAGTTTTTAATTTATTTTTTTAATGGAGGAATGGAAAAGGAGTCAAGTTCTCGCACACATCTTTCAATACAATATACAGTATATGCTCTCTGATGCTCGCTTTTTTGATTCTTCGCTTTAGAAGAAGAAGGTGTTTGTAAAATATACATTGATGTATTCGTGCATCTGGAAAACAATCCATGGGTAGCAGTAGCAGCTCAGGCTCAGGATCCAGGCTTTGGATGTGTTGCCAAAATGTAAACTGTCAATGCTTTCTCGTATACCTGCTTTATGAGCACTGAGCATGCCTGTGCTGTTAGACGTAAACACTAAATTTAAAAGCTCCAAAAAGTTTAATTTAAGTACAAAATATTTTTTTTGTTAACCATGTGTATGCGTTCTTATATCATATAGTGTAATAGTTAACAACAATTAAATGACTTTGACACATGTACTTTTACTTTCACATGAGAACCTTTTTGGGATGATCAACCCACCTCTGTCTCTCACTTTTTTTTCTTACTCATATAAAAAGAGTATTTGACAAACCAACAGTCCGATAACATTTGTCACTCCATTCCAGAGATGTACAAGTATGAACTCGGTTTGTTTTTGCAGACACAAAGATGTAAAAATATGAACGAAACTCTATCCAAAAAGCCCTCTTAATAACTTGGCGCAAATGGGTTTTTTGACTTATACTATTCCCACTCTTCAGGGAACAATTAAGATGCCTTCAACCTCCATCATTAGGGTATGTGATACACTCTCTTTTACAGTAGACAGTGCTACTGGAAGGGAAACAGCTGTGTGAAGCATGTGCATCCCTTTTGGGTGAGAATAAGCACTTACTATTGGCATGCAGTGTTGTGGTCTGGCCTGGGGACTGAAATGGTTAGTGGGGTGTACATTTAAAAAAAAGGTAGGGCAATTCCTTATCGGGAGCTTAAGACAACTTTTGCTATCTGGGTAAATAAATTACAGTGAGGAGCCTATAGGCATAATCACTTGAACTGGGGTAAAAGTACTTGCATGTACCTTACATCAGGGCTCATCATTTATCACCTGGGTACATTTATTTAGGAAATACATAAAAAAGGAAACTGGAATATGAATCTCCTCCAATGAAAGTTGATGAAATCCAGTCTTGATATGATTGAAAATTTCGTCATGAAATGATTGTGTATGTTCTGAAGAAGACAGATTTTCTAAAGTTTTTTCAAATTTTTTTTAAAGTGTCCTTATGCTCACCTTGCTGTAGCAGTTTCAATGCTTCCATGCAGAACACAGCCAGATGTGCCGACCCCCTTCAGACACAGACCCAGCGGCCCTGAGGCATGATGGGAATGTTCACGAAGCGGAATAAGAGCTGGCCAGACCTCCCAGTGAACTGCGGACATGTCCTTCTGAAGACACCGGTTTGAAGAAGAAGGCAGCTACAGTAGACTGTAAATATTCCATCTGTTTACGGTTTGGAGGAAAGGCCATTAAGACTTGGCAGGGGTTGAGGGTCAAGAGAGGCCTGGAGCAGCACGATCCAAATATGGAAGTGTTCTGACATTTAAGAAGAGATTGCTGCTTACACAGAGAAGATCTAGAACAGAGAAAGCACAAAGCCTTCATAATTACTCACAGAATTACATAATTGCCAGAAAGTAGAAAACCTTGAGCTTGATTTTCTCTGCTAGCGTGTAAGAACATGTCATTGTATTAGAAGTACAGCATGACATTTTAACAATGGCCGCAGTGTATGATTGTACCTAATAAAGGAGGTCTTCCAATTAAATTGACTGTTGGAAGAATGATGTTTGGGAACACAGACAGTGCTATTGTAATGCAAATGTATGTTTTATAGATTATTTGGCATTATGACTCAACAATAGACACAATTTTGAATAACAAAATTGCATTTTTCTTTTCACTAGCTCAGGAACAAATTTCTTAATACTGAGGTCATTATTTTTCGAAAACTGTTCAAACAGTGAATAATTTTGCCTTCTTAGTGTGTTGACCTGTGCGGTTAATCATTTTACACAACAGGTGGGAATTGGACTTTAAATAGTTTGCTTTTGTTATTTTTGGAAATGGCAGGGCACATGATGGGCAATTCATATTTTTACGTGGTGTTTCTAAAATGATAACTTGAATAGGTTTTACTTCTGTTTCTTACTTGCTTTCATTAAAATGGCTCAATTCCTGAATTAACATTCAGTGCTTTGCTCTGTGCTCCAGCCGTCGATATTGATTCAACACTATAGGGTGAACTCTCAATGATTTACACTCTTAAAAACTGCTAGACAGATGCTTATACGGTGCCATTGATTATGATCCTTAAATAGCAAGACGACAGAATTTTGTGGGTCTAAAAGTGCAAATGTTTAGAAAGTGAGTGTTTTGTTAACTTGTGACCGAACAAAATGATTTTTGTTCATCTTGTCATAAAAAACATCTTTGTAGTTAACTTTTTTCTAGTAAAAGCTTTCCGCCCAAACTTTAATCAAGTTTAATAGTCACTGTAACTTTTCTGTACGTTATAAAAATAAAAAAATACTTTTTTATCCATAATATCTTTCAAAACAGGTTTTGATATTTTGTAAAAGGGAACAATTGCTTTAACTCTGAAATTTAATTCTGAAAAATCATCAAAGCTTTAGGGATGCCAACATTTTTTTAATCCATGAACTCTTAAATGCTAAATCAATACTTTAAGACTTTAAGTTAAACATAGCATCTTGCTTATGTTAATGAATTATCTGTAATTACTGTAATTAACAGCAACAGCAAAGTTTAATTACAGTCTGTTCCACAACATGTTTACACAAAAGTGTATGTTTCTCGTCGTTTGTACTGGCCATTTCATATATGTAATTATACTCTAAAGCATGAAGCTGGCCATGAGCCCTCAAAACACCTCATGGAAGCAGAGAGATTTCTCTTTGATGGAGGAGGCTGTGAGCAATAGGATGCAGTTAGAAATTTGTCCATGGTGCCAGGTTATCACCCAAGCTTTCCTGAAAGAAGTGCCCAGGGAGTATTAGTAATGAGAGAAAGGCTAGAAAGATTTCTCAAGTTATTTTTGCCTCTGTTGAGTTCGACAGGTGTTGCTTCCAGCTCACTAAATGTCTGCATTCTGCTTCATTATAATGAATGTGCTTGAAATAGGATTTTGTAGGTATTCAAAAGGTATTCTAGTATGAGGACAATACAGAAAAATCAATTCAAGTTTTATTGCTTTATGTGAAAGACGTTATTTAATAATAATATATCATTCCAGAGTGGTCAGATAGTTCTGTCATTAAGAGTGCTGTGCCTACGGCTGTTTTGATTGCTAATCTTGAATTCAGTCACAGATTTTGTTGTTTTCGAGCAGCATCCTCAAGCAGGGGTTCCTCAAGAGGGTAATTTGCCATGTTGTTTACTTTAAAAGGTTTAATTTAAGTTTGTTTAACACAACTTCAGCTGCCAAACTTTCAGAATTCAGTCAAATATGGCTGATAAAGTAATTAGTTTGTAGTGTCCGTATGACTTTAGTAAAAATTGAGTCAGCGATTAAGACATGAAGGGATTAAAAGCTAATAAATCAAAAGTGTTCAAAATTTCTTTCAACGCAAGCTATTAGTTTATTAGCATATCCTTTTTTTTCATTTTAGAAAGTTATATATAAAATAATTGCATAGTTTTTTATGTTCGATTTTATTTTTATGTTGTGAGATGTGTTTTAGCCATACTTTGTATAGCAACTACAGATTTGTAATTGGTTTAGGAGAGGTATAATTAATATTTAAGAGGTAGAACTATATATATATATATATATATATATATATATATATATATATATATATAAACAACAGTGTGTAAACAGCATAATATTTCCCTTAACACATAACAAATAGTAAGTTGGGTTCAATTTTTACTTAAGAAAGAAAAAATAAGAAGAACTATAAAAGTAAAATACATACAAATACATGAATAACAGGGATTTAGCTTGAATGTGTTCAAAACATATATTTAAGACGTTCCAAAAGGGATATTTACATTTAATTTTTTGTTTTAGTGTAGTAGTATTTCGTTGTTAATTGTAGGTCACATGACAGGAACCATGAAGTAAATTTGTCACAGGATTTATATTTCCACAACCAATTATATATTAAAAAAGCTATACAAGACGATAAATACATTAAATCCAGTAGTCCATTTTGATGTAATTTTTTTTTTGATAACTGTTCAAGTTCAGGGTAGAGCTGCAGCTATATTGCATTGGTCTGACTGACACATTTCATTCACACTCTGCTGCTTGTTTCCCAGGTGTTTTTCAATACCAGGTCATAGCATCTCCATCTGAAGTGGTGAAGTAGGCCACTTACCTGGATGCTTCAAAGCACAAGTGCATTCACCTGTTCACATCCACACGGCTGCACTTAAGACTCGGGTGTGAAAATGTCTGAAGGACGCAGAGTTTAAAATGAAAACCCAGCATCCAGAGGCGAAAAACCTCGATCACAGCTATGCTCCACTTCTGAGGATTCCTCCATCCACAGCTTTGTTTGTGGTAAGTACAGTGTGACAGGCAAAGAGGCTTAATAAAAAGGCAAGCAGATTGAGGGAATGACAGACCCGACAGGAGTTAATGGGCTGGTGATGAAACAAAATGTAGAGCAGAAACAAACTGTCGTTTTAACCTAATTTAAACGAACATCTTCCCTTCCGCTGCTATTCCCAAAGGGGTCACATGCGTGGACACAATTGGTTGCCTGGAAACATCACTGAGCAAAATTCTCACTAAAACCATTGTGTACAAAATAAGCAAATCACTCAAACTGATTTGTGATATTATTGTAATGCATGTCAGAATTGATTCCAGTAGGAAAAGGTCACATTCGTTGTTGTGTGCTCCTTTTTCCACTGAATAAAGATCTCTGAGCAAGCAAGGGTTTGTAAATGTATCGGCTAATAGTTGCGACAGCTCCCTGTCTCAGCAAAATTCGAATGTCAAACAATGACCCGTGATAAACAGAAGCTTGAGTGAGAACTTTTTATTTGTTTTCAAAGGTTAGAGAGCTTTCCTCCTGATATTTCTCTAGTTCGAGTGTGTCTGACTCCTTTGTTGAATTAATTAATTCAGCAAAGGAATTGTAACAGGATTAATTCAGTCTTGGAAAAGTATTTCCAGAAGCTTGTCAAAATATTGAACATTAATCCACCTTGTCGTGTTTTGAGAGCTGTTTTAATGGATCCCATCAACCATAAATACCCTAAACCTGCCATTTATTGTTGGTCGGATTTTTTTTTGTTGAAAATTCTTTTTTCTTTCAAGACTTATGTACTCTTAAGTCCTTAAGGCGGTACAGTGGTCACCCGGGTGCTTTTCTGCTAGCAGGTGTCAGGTTCAGATCTCTCTACAGGACTAGTCTGCCACTCCTGTCTTAAAGAACGCATTTCACGACTGGTAACAGGATTAATAAAAATGTGTTTAGTGAATTCACGTTTTCTTTTTCAACTGTTGACTTGCTGAACCCCTGGGTTTTGATCAATATGTGCAGGGAAAACAATTCTACAGAAGGCCACGTAACTAGGATGTGCAAGAGTGAGTTGGGAAATGACGCAATTTACATTCATTATGTTAACTGTAAATATGATGAAATTGAATAAAGATTGTGTTTTGATTTCGGTTTATTGTGCAGCCCTGGAAATATTTATCATAATAAAGAAACTTGAATTGAAATGTATCATAATTGTAACTATGATATAAGCTAGAACGCATGAGTGTGCAGTGGGTTTGCTGCTACCCATTCGTGAGATCAACAATCATCTAATCTAGTCCTTGAGATCTGAAACCCTGCCCATTTTTGGAGCATTTTTGGGTGACTTTTACAAACCTTTGGGTTTAAATGTTTCTGTGACTGTGGCCCCAAGATGGACTAGCGACTTTGTCTATACTGCACTCTGACTTTTCCCTTGCTGTGTCTAGGCAGGTACTGAAATGAAGATGGATGAATGAATGAATACAAACCAGTACAGAAATTTGTGAATGTAGCACCATTTTACAAAACTAAATTATTTAATTGAGATGTTTACACATTTAACCAACTCTCTACATGTAACAGTCTTTAATTTTGACCTACATAGTCTTCTTCTTGGTAACTCTTCCAGAGTCTGGGTGTTTGGGCCTCTCCTGCCCAATTTCCTCTTGTGTATTTCTTGAGCAGTGAGCAATTGGTTTGTTTTCATTTCATTTCATCAAATATTTTCTGGTCAGTTGGTAATGAAAGTCTGAGGTTTATCTCCAGCTTTTTGTGTCAATCTTTAAGTTTCAGATTCATACAGCAAAACTGCTTTAGATTTTTTTTTATGAAGATGTAGACATAATAGATGTAATAATTCACATGGGGCATAATATAATGAAAAAATGTATTTCTTAATCATTTGTCCTGTTGTATATGAATTAGACTTGTTATGTTTGGTTTGTTTTTGTTTTTCAAGTTATGCTTCTTTGCCTCAGAAAGACAGTTTTCTCTCTCCTGTGGTTCCTTTTGTCTGTTTGACAGTGTTGATCACTGTGTTGTTTGTACAATGCTGTTCGTAAAGATGTTTGCCATGTAGTCTACTATCAGCAACAAGTACTGTCTTCAGTCTCCAGTTCATACTTGTTATGTATGACAGAGCATGTGGAGTGGAGTGAATAAGTTGCACATCACATGGCTATTGTAGCAACCAAAAAGTGATTTGGTCATTTTGTGGCTTGTGCAGTGTACCTGGGGTACTGAGTAGAGATTAACACCTCACTACTAGCTCCCGATCCATGATTGTATGGTCTGAAATCCTGCTCTCTCCTCGTGAGGACATCACACCGTTGAATCAGCGATACATGCTTGATCCGAGTATGTGCAAAATATGTCTTCTCAGCCATTTTCTGATCCATACACATTTTCTCCTGTTCTTGTTAGTAGCTTCTGCACAGAGAATAAAACAAATGTCAAGGCAGCTCATTTGTTTTTGTTGAGCATTATTGAATAAGGGATACTCATCTACAACTTTTGGATTTTTGGTGTTGCAGGTCCAAAAACTAAAGTGACGTGTTGTGTTTGGACAACATTGGTAGTTAAGTAGAAGGCAAATATAAAACCTCTTGAGAACAATTAACTTGATTTAAGATACAGACTTGCATGTGTACATTAGATAGATTCTTCCTAAATCTGACATCACAACCATTAAGCTGGTAAACAATCAAAGATCAGCTAGCTGAAAATACAAATAAAGACAATAAATACTGAAAAGAGGTCCTCGTGTGTTCCTACGGTCCATTTAAGAAATGCCCTATTGGGCAAACCACACTGCTCTTTCAAGCCTGCCTCACATTGCCATGGCAACACACAAATCCCCGCCGGCCTCTGCCAGATTCGCCGCCCATGTAAGAGAGTGCAAGCGAGATGTGCCTGCTCTGTCTCTTACCTCTCACACAAACATGCATGAACACACACTCAGACAAGTTACAGTAGGTGACAGGATGCACCACAAACACTCTTCCCACGTTTGGCCACAGTGCGAATGCTGTGAATGGATGTCTAATTGGCATTCAGGAGCAAGAAGCTTTAATGTCAGTGACAAATCCACGATAAGCTACATTAGTTTGAGGGAACGCAACAGAAAGCTTGCAAGGTGTGTATCTGAGCATGCAGATCTGGTTAATGGCTCAATACAGAGATATGACCAGGACTAAGACAGCCAACCGATCCCAAGACTTTCCCTATGGGGTGTAGGGATATTTTCCACAGTTGAGCTGGGCTGTCACTGCTCAGTTTTGAGAGCTAGGGAAAGGCCAGACAAAGTGTGACAGTCTACCACCTTCAGTAAAAGAACATCAAACTGATAATTGTTGTGACGATCACATGCTTTGTGGCCTACATGAGGGAGAACCGAAACATAAAAGCTTGTATCGTTTAAATCTGAGTGTATTTCTTATACTAAAAGTACAGTTTGTAAACATTAAATATTTTTTTGTCATTTTTGTAGAAATGGTAAGAAATTCTACATGTTGTGTTTGGAAGTCAATGTCTCTAGCTGAAAGCTACCAAAAAGTTACAATGTCTCCCAATGAATTTGTTTGTCTGCAGTTACAGATATTATGATGTTATTATCTTTTATGCCTGTTTGTTATGCTTAAACAGGTTTTGTATGAATCCTATTCCTTGAGATACATTAGTAGCTTTAAATAAACCAAGAAGAGCTTAATTAGCAGAAGTACCTGTGTTGCATGAAGGTTGAAATGAAAAGAGGACTTTGGGCATCCTTGCCCACTTCTATTTAAACTAGCTGCTAAAATTACTCCTTTAATGCCTAATGATAATATTAATACCTTAAATTTATAAACGATTGTGCTTTTCCAGCTTTTCCCCTTTACAATTTTCAGAAACTGGCAGTGACAAGCTATCTTAGAAGCCCCTCACTGCCCTTGGGCAGTCTGACAAAGCGTGGCTGCCAGTTTGTGCCTAACGTTTCCTGTCAAACACTAAACACACACCATCTACACAAGGCTTCCTCAAGGCCACAATGGTAAAATGGACCTGGTAGGGACAGCCAACTCCACCACTGCGCCACTTGCTGTATGCAATAGATTTTTGGAGAAAAATCTATTGCACCTGGGAATAGATTATATTTTATATACTATATACGGTGTGGATACCTTAGACTTGTGGTCAGCAGCATTTAAACAACACCTCAACTGACCCCTAAATGAGGCTCTACTGTTGACTGTAAATAGCATTTATATTGACTACTGTAGAGGCTTCAACCACTACAACCACAGTCAGTGCTTTCTGAACGGATGTATTCACTCATCCAAAAGCAGAGAGCAAGACTCAGCTATTAAAAAAACTTTTTGTCTCAGCAACTGGCTGAAACTAAAGAAAGACTGTATGTTCTGAAGTTCAGAGATAATTTTCACACTTTCTGTCTGGTTTCTATCTGAAACCGGATAAAAGTTTAGAATAAAAAGTTTGGAATACAGTTATTATATCATGTACTTCTATTCATTTTTTTATGAGTACTGACATTCATTTTCATTTGCATGCCACTAATGATTCAATCATGCAAATCCATGTACACCATTTAAAATGAGCATGCAAATAATATGTTTAATATATTAATTTGGTCGACAGTACTCAGTTAAACCCATTTTTTTAGATTTCATTGAAATAAACTGTCACGGTTTGCCCATTTTTAACTTCAACTCAAACACCGTGGTTTAAAAGTTTTCACAGTAGTTGTTTGTTCATATGTAGATAAATGCATTGCCGGCACATGAAAAATGTACATTTCTGAACATTGGGTGAAGTGAAGTGAAGTTTTTTTTTGTGTGTGCTCATATTATTTTTAACCACATACCGGTGTCCTGGGTTTGTGTAAAAAAATAAATAAATAAATAAATATATATATATATATATATATATATATATATATATATATATATATATATATATATATATATATATATATATATATATATAATCTAGCCACAGGGGTTTCTAGCCAGTGACTTCTGTGCCGGTCCCAAGCCCGGATAAATAGAGAGGGTTGCGTCGGGAAGGGCATCCGGCGTAAAACATGCCAAAACCAATATGCAAGTCATCAATTCGATTACTATACCGGATCGGTCGAGGCCCGGGTTAACAACGACCGCCACCGGTGCTGTTGACCTACAGGGTGCCGGTGGAAATTGGACTACTGTTGGTCAAAGAGGGAGAGGAGGGAGAAGGATTCATAGGCAGAGAGAGAAGAGGAAAGGCAAGAGTATAGGTCTGAGAATAGGGACTCTCAACATTGGTACAATGACCGGGAAAGGTAAAGAGCTGGCGGACATGATGGAGAGAAGGAAGGTAGATATTCTGTGTGTGCAGGAGACCAGGTGGAAGGGTAGCAAAGCGCGTAGTATTGGAGGGGGATACAAACTGTTTTACTATGGTGAGGATAGGAAGAGAAATGGGGTAGGATTTATCCTGAAGGAGGAGTTTGTGAGGAATGTTTTAGAGGTGAAAAGAGTGTCTGACAGGGTGATCAGTTTGAAGTTAGAGATTGAAGGGGTGATGTTGAATGTAGTGAGTGGTTATGCTCCACAAGTAGGCTGTAAGCTGGAAGAAAAGGAGAGATTCTGGAGTGAGTTAGATGAGGTGATGGAGAGTATTCCCAGAGGGGAGAGAGAAGTGGTGGGAGCAGACTTCAACGGTCATGTGGGCGAGGGCAACATAGGTGATGAGGAAGTGATGGGCAGGCTTGGTGTTAAGGAAAGAAATCCAGAAGGACAGATGGTGGTGGACTTTGCCAAGAGGATGAAAATGGCTGTAGTTAACACTTATTTCCAGAAGAGGGAGGACCATAGAGTTACCTACAAGAGTGGTGGTAGAAGTACGCAGTTGGACTACATCCTAAGAAGACGAGCCAATCTGAGAGAGATCACTGACTGCAAAGTAGTGGTAGGAGAAAGTGTAGCCAGACAGCATCGGATGGTGATGTGTAGGATGTTTCTGGTGTTCAGGAAGAAGAGGGCAGGAAAGATGGAAAAGAAGACCAAGTGGTGGAAGTTGCAAAAGGAAGACAATTGTGAGGAATTCAGACAGAAGCTGAGACAGGCTTTGGGTGGTCAGGAAGAGCTTCCAGAAGACTGGGAAACTACAGCAGAAGTTATCAAGGAGACATGTAGGAAGGTGCTAGGTGTGTCAGCAGGAAGAAGGAAAGAAGATAAGGAAACATGGTGGTGGAATGAGGAAGTACAGGAAATCATCCAGAGGAAGAGGCTAGCTAAAAAGAAGTGTGACATCGAAAAGACTGAAGAAAGTAGACAGGACTACAAGGAATCACAGCGCAGGGTGAAGAGGGAGGTGGCAAAGGCCAAACAGAAGGCATATGATGAGTTGTATGCCAGGTTAGACACGAGGGAAGGTGAGAAAGAATTGTTCAGATTAGCAAAACAGAGAGACAGAGATGGGAAGGATGTGCAACAGATAAGGGTGATTAAAGATATAGATGGAAGGGTTCTAACAAGTGAGGAGAGTGTGCAGAGAAGATGGAAGGAGTATTTTGAGGAGTTGATGAATGAGGAGAATAAGAGGGAAAGAAGGGGGGAAAGAGGTGAACATTGTAGAGCAGGAAGTTGAAAAGATTAGAAAGGATGAGGTGAGGAAGGCTCTGAGGAGAATGAAGAGTGGAATGGCTGTTGGTCCAGATGACATCCCTGTGGAGGTGTGGAAGTGTCTAGGAGAGACAGCAGTGGAGTTCCTATCTAGGTTATTCAACAGGATTCTAGAGCGTGAGAAGATTCCTGAGGAATGGAGGAGAAGTGTCCTAGTGCCAATCTTTAAGAACAAGGGTGATGTGCAGAGTTGTAACAACTACAGAGGTATAAAGTTGATGGGCCACACAATGAAACTCTGGGAAAGAGTAGTGGAAGCTAGGCTAAGAAGGGAAGTGGATATTTGCGAGCAGCAGTATGGCTTCATGCCCAGGAAGAGCACTACTGATGCAATTTTTGCTCTGAGAATGCTAATGGAGAAGTACAGAGATGGTCAGAAGGAGCTGCACTGCGTCTTTGTGGATTTAGAGAAAGCGTATGACAGGGTGTCGAGAGAGGAGCTATGGTCCTGTATGAGGATGTCAGGAATGGCAGAGAAGTATGTCAGAGTAGTTCAGGATATGTATGAGATTAGTATGACAACATTGAGATGTGCTGCAGGTCAGACGGAGGAGTTCAAGGTGGAGGTGGGGCTACATCAAGGATCGGCTTTGAGTCCCTTCTTGTTTACTATGGTGATGGACAGGTTGACAGATGAGGTCAGACAGGAATCTCCATGGACAATGATGTTTGCAGATGACATTGTAATCTGTAGTGAGAGTAGAGAGCAGGTGGAGGGACACCTGGAAAATTGGAGGTCTGCTCTAGAAAGAAGAGGAATGAAAGTCAGTCGTAGTAAGACAGAATACATGTGTTTGAACGAGAGGGAGGGAAGTAGAACAGTGAGGTTACAGGGGGCTGAGGTCAAGAAGGTGGAGGAGTTTAGGTATTTGGTGTCAACAGTCCAGTGCGACGGGGAGTGTGGAAAAGAGGGGAAGAGGCGAGAGCAGGCAGGTTGGAGTGGATGGAGAAAAGTGTCAGGGGTGTTGTGTGACAGAAGAGTGTCAGCAAGAATCAAAGGAAAGGTGTACAGAACAGTAGTGAGACCAGCTATGATGTATGGGTTAGAGACTGTAGCAGTGAGGAAGAGACACGAGGCAGAGATGGAAGTAGCAGAGATGAGGATGTTGAGGTTCAGTTTAGGAGTGACAAGGATGGACAAGATTAGGAACGAGCACATCAGAGGAACAGCTCAGGTTGGTTGTTTTAGAGACAAAGTCAGAGAAGCCAGATTGAGATGGTTTGGACATGTGCAGAGAAGGGATAGTAGTTATATTGGTAGAAGGATGTTGGAGATGGAGCTTCCAGGCAAGAGGGCAAGAGGAAGGCCAAAGACAAGTTATATGGGTGTGCTGAAGGAGGACATGAAGGTAATTGGTGCAAGAGTAGAGGATACTGAGGCCAGAGTTAGGTGGAAACAGATGATTTGCTGTGGCGACCCCTAAACTGGGAACAGCCGAAAGAAGAAGATATTTATATATATATATATATATATATATATATATATATATATATATATATATATATATATATATATATATATATATATATTAGTTATTATAAACCTTTGACAGATACTGAATGTGGGTAAACACACACACACACGAGCACACGCACACACACACACACACACACACAGACACAAATACATACAGGGCACCCCTGTAAATCTATTGGTCTCTACTGTATATATAATATATTGGAGCAGATGTGATTTGAGATCAAACATTACCTAAGAGACCCCCTGCCGATACCCTGTCAACCCCCAGATGGAGACCACTTAACTAAAGGAATCATGCAAATCAGCTAACAATGCAAATATGGTGAAACAAGGATTGCTCAAATATATTTGCATGTAACTTTTTTCAGGTCACAGTCTGGAGTACAGATCATGCAAAAAAACTACACGTTTCTATGGAAACCATTCCCCCCACCACTAACCACCCCATGTAGCGCAATCAGCTCTTTAGAATTAGACACTAGACCCAAGATAATCATGTATAATTAGCATGATTTCTGTAATTTGACCCAGATTTTGTCAAGTGATAGTTGAGACTCTGAGGATAAAAAGGAATCTTGTTTCTGGAATGGAATTTAGAAAGAAAATGTCTGCAAAGAATGTCTATCAGTTTAATCCATTGAACGCCGATGGATGGATGTTTGTGTGGGTCTGATCCTTCCTTTGTGCTCTTCTGTTCTTCTGCTCATGCACACCCACATGGTCCTGCATCCCTCCACCATGGAGAAAATGAAAATGATGTATGCTCGTTAAATTAACAGTCCCCAGTGCAGTCTAATTAGCATGTAATAGGACGCCAAATCCAGAGCAGGAGGCTTGTTATTTAAGGATAAAGCTCATCTCTCATTTGAATGCATTTTTCATTAGCCGTGCTAATTAAGTTTCATTAGCATTATTAATTAAACATGAAAAGTTCCTCATCCCCTCGCTATGATTATGTCTGCATTTGAGTGGTTCTGAGTGATGGCACTCAATGGGGTGGAGAAGGGAAAGATTAGTCCAAAACTCAAGACTCAACCTGGCCACAAGTATCCCAGCGAGTGAAACCAATCGTGTTGTTTGAAGCTTGCCCGCTCTGGTTTTATGAATCTATTTACTTCACAAGATTGATTTCTCAACATATTTGAATGGAAAATGCGACCAGGCATGTTGATACGAACTGAGTGCTCACAGCATCCAACAACTTGAAGAAAAGGGAATGAGCTTCCTGGAACTCATGAGGCAGATTATAAGCAAGTGTCAATCAAAGAGAAGCACACTTTGTGGGCGGAGGTTTTATTGAGAACACGGCTGGCACTCGTGATTACTCACTCTAAATATCACAGGGTTATGTCCTCACCCATAGCCACTAGCAAATAAAACCTCCCACCAACCCTAAAAGAGGCTTCACGCTTCCCCCCATTTAAAACCTAAACAATTATATAAATAAATAATGGTGCTCAGTCCAGGCTAAAAGTCCATCTCTGTGCAAATTGAGGTGAGTGTCTCCGCAGGCGAATTGCTCTGAATCTGTTATGGATACCCCCCAAACTCATCTCTCTCTAGACTCTGGTAAGTGAAACCGAATCGATTTTGCATCTCTTTGGGCTAAGTGTCCTCCTATTGGCCGTACCGTTCTCGTCTAAGAATTCCATACTCTGTGGTTTGCTCCATGCACTTACCCTTGAGATAGACAGGGTTACCAAGTTCTTTCTTTTTTCTTTTCTTTATTTTGCAATGGACTTCAGATTAATCTGGTAAATTTTTTGGTCTATAACAGACAATACTTTTAAATATTATTCTCATCACATTTCATTCCCCCAACCGCTAACATCACCCATGCTGGTATCACAGCGGTTTCGTTTCCAGGTGAGTCATTAATTATCCAAATTAAAGAAAAGTTTGGCTTGTTTACTGGGAGTTTTATGCACTTGCCTCTATCCCTGAGACATACTTTCAAATATACTAAACTTTTACAGAGATGCAGTTGTTTATTTAGTGTTTCCTTGGAGTTTATCTTAGCACGGACTCAGCATATAAGATCAAGTTGAAGCATATTCTTTACATTTTATAAAAAGCTGAAATACTTCAAGTCAACCTTGTATAAATTTAGGGCAGAGAGCCTAACAATTAGAGTAACAAAACAGCGTAGTGTAATTGCTGATACTTTTTTTCTACTTGACCCTGCCCCCCTTCTGTGGGACAGAGTGAATAAAGAGCAACAAATGACTGCTCAGTAGGTGAAAATGTGAATAAAAGTAAAGATTAGCAGCTTTAGGAATTGGACTTGATCATGATATAGATGACCAGCTTCCTATAGATGTTATGTTTGACCAGATAAAACTAAGATTTGCATATGAATGGACTAATCACCCTAGTTTGTGTGGATAAAACATTTTTGGCAGCTGTCCGTGGGAGGGGCTCGGGCAGAGAAGCGATCCGGGCCCTAGAACTCCGAGAACCCCTCCGAGATGGGGAGACAGGGGTGGCGGGGGGGGAGATTTGCATTTCATCGTCAAATTGCAAGTGGAGTGGTTACGATTTTATATCTGGGAGCATGCAGAAGGATTGAAAACACCTGTAGATTGTTCACTAATTATCTGATCGCTCGTCCCAAAATTGTTCATGGATCTTCACTTAAAATACTAGTAGAATTAGTAATTGAATGCGCGGGCCTTGTAATTTCAATCAAATCAACTAGTTTATTTAGATAAACAAATGTAATATTGTTTTTTTTTATTAAAAAACGATCATGGCTTTTCCCAGCAATGGGTTGCGGCTGGAAGGGCATCCGCTGCGTAAAACATATGCCAGAGAGTTGGCGGTTCATTCCGCTGTGGCGACCCTGAAAGGGAAGAAAGCCGACATGAAGATGAATGAATGAATGAATTAATTAAGATCATGGCTTACTACTAGTTTGCATAGCATTTCACCATCTTGGCTGCAACTACTGAAGCCGTGTTCAGACTTGGAATTAAAAATGTGTGTAACATTTCTGAATGAACGATAGAATCAACCCTTCCTCATTTCACCATTTATCCTCATCTAGTCATAGCCAGTCAGTGAAAATGATGAAAAAGTAAAAAAAATTTGCATTACTCACTAACCAAGCAAATTCTGGTCTGATCTGGTCTAGTCTTGGTCGAAACATCCTATGTGGTTTAACACGTGTAACACAACAGACAACAAAGTGTGCTTAAAAAGAATGTAATGCTATTATTATTATTTGTTTTATTTTATTATCATAACAGTGATTGCATAACTGAACCCATTTTTAACATTTTTTTAACGATAACCAAATTCTAGAAATCCGTTCTTTGCTTTTGCACGTTTAAAACTACTCCAGCATTTACAGTTTACGCAGGATAAAAGCATATTTACCTTTACTTTTTTAATAGCTACTAGCCTCTCTTTCAAGAAACAGGTGTTTCTGGGTCCTTTTTCTTGAGAATCAAGATATATTCAAAAAAGTGGTTTAGTAGTACTTTTCATAAGGCATTAAGATATTCACTGAGATTTTAGACATCCATTTCTACGGTTGTTTTACACCAAAAGAAACAAACTGTGTTCTTGTTTAGCTTGGAATTGATTTTCTTAATTTAAGAATTGGGCCCTATTGAAACTCGTGGTTTATTATGTTTCAGATGAAAAATCAAGTTTAAAAGTTTTTCAAATTGAGTTACCACTTTAAATTGGTGTAAAAAGACATTTTTCTGTCAATATACTGTTCAACATCATTATTTGAGTATGATTAATTCCTTCCAAACAGAGCTATTCCACTCTTCTAGGGGAAATATCAGCTTTTTATGAAAGTATTAGATTTCAAAAGATATTGTGGAGCTAGTGTTTTGGAGTTTCATGGACTCCAATTACAGTTTCAATGAGCTTAAACAACAGTGAAAATTGCTCTATTTCTCTCACTCAACAACCCAGGTGCTTTTGCATTGTTGTCAGGTGGTCCACAAGGAGGCAAAATCCCTCACCACCTGAACTAAAAATAATCCCAGAGGTGAACAGGCTCTAATTAAAAACTAGGGGCCAGATGTTTTGCTTTCTCTCTTTCTTTTCCCTAATGCTTTGCTTTGGCATCCATCAAGTCTTTTTCACTCATGCAGCAGCGCACAGATTTGGACGCTCAATAAAGCTACGTAACCGCTTTAATGCCCAGCCAAACTGATGGTGTGATTGGTTTGTTCTGCAGCTGATAGCAAAACATGTCTCCCAAAAATAAGTTGATTTTGAATTCAGTGAGCGTTTCATCATTTTGATGAGTATTTTTGGAGCTTGTTCAAGCATGTGACAACTCATCTGTGAATCTTTTATGTAGCTAAAATTCCTTGCTGGTCGCACAAAAATGACAATATTTGCAGTACATGTATAAAGTCATTTTTTCAGGCTCTGAGTTTTCAGTTAAGTTTAGTTTCGGTTTATAATATAAGATTTATTACTTAGTTTGAGTTTCTGTCTATTATGTATTCATGGTTTCAGTGCTTTGTGATATCTAGTCTTCCAGAGTCTAATTGAATCTAGTAATCTAGTCTCCAAGAATGTAAATGTAAGTTTCTTTTTTCACTCCTCTTTTTTGTCTCATTGCACCTTTTCATTGTCTTTTCCTTGTTGTGTCCTATTATGAAATTATACTCCCTCACTGTTGTGTATAAAATACTTTGTTCCCCATCATCCCCTTGCATGTCAACTGTTGTTTCCCATGAGACTTTTTTGTTTGGACTCTATTGCTTCTTTGATTCCCTGGTTTATGGATTGCGCCCACTTTGTGTTCCTGTTATCCTACATTGAGTGTCTTCTGGTTCCTTCTCCTCGTTTGATTCGTTTGGATCATCTTCACTCTGTTGGCTGTCTCTTACCTCCTGTGTGTGATGTTCTCCCTATCAAACCTGTTCCTTCTATCCTTATAGCTGTGTTTTTAGTTGTGTCAACTACACACATTTCCTGTATGCACACATCCATAAGAGCGTCTATAGTTCTGCGCTCCGCTGCTTTTGCAGAAGCACAGTTTTTACACTGCTCAGTATTGGCGTGATAAGAAAGATAACTACATGCTATCTCAATACAGCACCGATGCTAACAAAGCACAGGTTATATTTACCTATTTACATATATCATTTTATATCCAAACTTCTGTTGTAGAAGCTCTATCTTTGTACTAATCAATATCACAATGTGATGTTATAACAATGCAAACTACTAACTAACCAAAGGACAGGGTTGCGTAAATGCACAGCTTTTGCAGAGAGCAATTTGTAGGCTTGAAGTATAGAATGGCATTAGCTGATATTTTTTTTGTTTGTTTGTTTTTTGTTTGTTTGTTTGTTTTGCCAGTAAATGTGTGTTTTACTGACCCTTTGACAGATTACTAAACACATACAAACTTTGACTGTGCAGTGTGCACTTATTATGATTGATAAGAAAGCATAAAATGCATATTGAAATTATATTATTATTTATAGTTTTTTATTTCGTTTATGTTAGTGCATTCACACCTCTCTTTTTTGAATCTCCATATAGTTTTTGCTTTCTTTTGTTTATGTATATTTTGGCTGGTACAAGCATAATGATTCAAGCCTGAAGAGGTTGTTCTGGTACATTTCCATGTGCTTGTTTCTGTTGAGAACATGATCTTATCTCAAACAGTCCTGGATACATAAAAAGTCTTCACATTTTGAGCTAACCAGCTGCCACAGTCAATTGTGAGTAGCATTATGGGATGATTATGGTGTTGACTTTTTAGCAACATGGCTTCATGGCAGCTCGCAGGCAAACCTGGCGTCATGATGAGCCACCGAACTTCAAACTTAGTGTGAAGATCATATTAAGTTACAACTGTTCCCACCTATCAGCCAGTGTATTTTTCTCTCTACTATGAAAGTGGCATGCTGTTTGTCCTGCTGTTGCTTTTTTTTTAGGAGTTTCCTCTTTCTGCACGTTCATTCTGACCTATCAAGTGTCAGATTAGGAAAATGTTCAGTGATGAAAGTGGGGAATGCAGGAAGTGTGAAAGGACCAACATTGCATTGTATTTGTTCGTGTCCAGAACAAATAACCCGAACCACAGGTGTGAAAGCACTCTAGGTTATAGCCAAAACCCAGAATCAATCAAAGCAATGGCCCATTTTAGTCGAATCAACACCTGATCTTTTCATGATGGTCTGTGTTTAGCCAGATGGTCTGTGAAGCGGACATCCAGGTGTGTTGTGAACAGAAATGGCACATCAGACTCACTATTCATTGCACTTAAGCTGAAACACGTCTCGCTGCAGAATTCATCGGATGTCAAACATGCCCACATCGTGTGATGATATAGAACCCTTGCCCTTTACTTTTTTTTAATCATAACCTCTGACTTTGATATACATGCTTTTCAAATTAGTTGCTGTAAATGCCTTTGCCTTCGACAAAAACTTACCCTAACTCCAACTAATTTAACACTTCCCCTTACACAAAAGTCCTCCCCCATTGTTGTTGTTTTTTCTTACATAAAAAAGTAAATGAAATACTTTATTTTATTTTATATATATATATATATATATATATATATATATATATATATATATATATATATATATATATATATATATATATATATATATATATATATAACTGACTGAACTGGGGTAATTATACTTCCTTATCTCGCAAAGATCTTTACAATCCATAAAGTAGCAGTATGTGTTATTTAATTTTTACCCCATAGAAGTATTCAAAAGGAATTCAAACTGTTAATGCGCTGATTTTAATCAACTCCAAAAAAGTGTTACATAAATACATTTTTATTGACTAATTTATATTCATAGTTTGATTGTTCTTGACAGACTGAAGAAAGTCACATGCTAAACTGTTGCGAGAATCGCACCAGACAATTAGTGACAGATTATGTCTCAGCATGGCAAGAAGTTTTTAAATCCAGTAATCAAATGCCGAGGGTTTATTAAAATTAGAAAAGAAATGTATGGATGTGCGCTCTGGACAAGAAAAAAGTCTTGGCAAAAGTAATGCTAAATTGAATAGGTGCCACAACAAGCACGTAACACAGTGCTAGTGTTTGGGACTTTTTCCATGTGAGCTTTTCCATCTTTCTGTTGAAGAATGCAGTACCTGCCAAAATCTTCTTAATAGTCAGTCTCTAACCTGTGACAATGTTTTTAGATACTTTTTACTGCGTTAGCTTTTGTTATTCCCTTTATCGGCTGTACATTCTATAGGTTTTAACATACTAGATCACCATCCATTGTGAATAATAAAACTAAGTATAATGATTAAATACAATTGAAATCCTTCACAAATTAAACAAGAGACAAAAATTAATGAACGCTAATTAAGTCTGATGTACTGAATGTTCCAAGAGAAGTATTCATTTGAAATAAATATCTATAAATACATCCGCCTGCTGTCTTAGAACAAACCCTAGGTGAAAAATCAATGTTCTAGATTTCGCCCATATGAATAAACAGAGGCATGAATTAATAAAGAGATTTGCAGAAGTAACTGTATCTGGGTGTGCTGCTGGCATGTCTCCTGGAAGCCTCAGGGGGATTGGGGGATACACGGGACGAGTGGCTGCGCTGATGCTAACTCGAGGACCATCAGAGGAATATTTCACTGATGATGAGACACTTGCATTCTGCACGGCTGACGAGCTTTGCTGATGGCTTACTTTTAAATTGGAGTTTTAGAGAGACACTGGAGAGACTTCAGGGAAAACACTGTGCTAGGTGGTGGAGAATTAAAGATTGAGCTGTTTAGAGGGTGAACAGGGAGTTCCTGTCTTAATCAGGAAAGAAAAGCATGTTAGAACATTTTTCTGGAGTCAATAGTGGTGCTGCTTTTTGACAAATCTTCAATATCATTGTTTTAAAAGGCTTTCCTCTGGGGCAGCTTGGGGTATTGATTAACATTTGTTATTAATGTATTGTTTTCCAAATGCTTGTTATGCAGGTTTAGGATTTATAAAGGGGTTTATAGAGAACAAGAAAGAATTGTGAAATGTGTTTTGTTTTCATGAGCACAAATACCAGTCACCTATACCTAGTCTGAGCTGGATCTTCTTTTTTTGAGGGATTTTCGTTACCGCAGCAAGTGGTCTTGGCATTGTGGGGAAGTGACCTGCCATTGAACTCACACCCTGCTCTATTTCCCCCAGACTCAAATCAGAGTCCTGACTCATCTTTACCAAAAGAAGCAAGAATCTCATTTAAAGATATATCTTTTTAATAATTAAACGTCTGTTTCATTTATATCAAAGATAATCCA
Source organism: Danionella dracula (assembly GCA_900490495.1). NCBI lineage: Eukaryota > Metazoa > Chordata > Actinopteri > Cypriniformes > Danionidae > Danionella > Danionella dracula. The sequence continues at coordinate 3,075,776 of UELW01000006.1, forward strand.
TCACTATAGTGCTGTGTCCCTATACTTGGGGATCAAATAGATAAAAAAGCATTGTTATTTTAATACTGTTTCTTTAAAGCATCACAACACCCCCGTGATTCAGCAAGGGAAAAGGGGCATGGTCAGTCGTGAGCTGATGAGAGGCAAAGAGCAAGACTTGTATAAAAAAAAAAACTTAAAACATGACTCATTTGCGCACACTTCTCAATCATTGCAGAAGTAAGAAAAAGAGTAAACAAATTACTTGAGCCCACAGTTTTCAAATGGGGACAAAATTATATTTTTTTTATGTATGCACATTTACAAAATGCATATTTCTGAGTCATGTCTCTTGGCAACAAACTAAATTCACACAGAGGAGGGATCCCCTTCTGGCTGCAGGTACAGGTAGATGCTCACGTTAACCACTCAGTCATTCACAGTCAAAGTCACAGCTTTGCATGTTAACAGAAACCTAGTGACATCATCCAGTTATGATTACAAGACACTATGTTGGAGCATACATCGATGAGAATGCTGCAACACAGATTTTTTGACGTCTCTTTTCAAAGCAGGAAATGTAAAACCACCCCAGAAAATAAAAAAGTGCACCTTTGTCTTGTTGAAAAAAAAAATTTAATGGTTCAGGTTACAGTCTTGGAGACAGATACCAATGCTAATATAAAAAAACAATAGTACAGTTTGGTTGTAAAATTGTACAAGTAACATCTAATAGTAACATCATTTCATAAAGGAGTAGCAATTCTATATTGTTCAGAAAATATTTGTACATATCTGTGCTTATTTTTGCAAAAATTTGGGCGCTGCCTTCGACACAGTTGATCACAAAATCCTTCTCGATAGGCTAGAAAACTATGTTGGTCTTTCAGGAACTGTGATAAAATGGTTTAGATCATACTTAGAAGGAAGAGGTTTCTATGTAAACATAGGTGATTACATGCCGAAGTGGACTGCAGTGTCGTGTGGAGTCCCTCAAGGGTCAATCCTTGCTCCTTTACTATTTAACCTGTACATGCTTCCACTGGGCCAAATTATGAGAAGGAACCAGATATCATACCATAGTTATGCTGATGACACACAAATTTATCTAGCTATCTCCCCAAATGACTACAACCCCATAAACTCTATCTGCCAATGTCTTGATGAGATTAAAAGCTGGATGGAAAACAACTTTCTTCAATTAAACAAGGAAAAAACTGAAGTCATTGCATTCGAAAGCTAAAGCGAGGTTGTTAAGGTTAACTCGTATCTCAATGCAAAGGGCCTAACAACTACAAATCAGGTCAGGAATCTTGGAGTGATTCTGGACTCTGATCTTAGTCTAATTAGCCACGTAAAATCAATGACAAAATCCGCTTATTACCATCTTAGAAACATCACAAGAATCAGATGCTTTGTTTTCAGACCAGATTTAGAGAAACTGATTCATGCTTTCATCTCCAGCAGGCTGGACTACTGTAACGGCCTCTTAACCGGTCTTCCCAAAAAGACCATTAAACATCTCCAGCTCGTTCAGAATGCAGCGGCTCGAATTATAACCAAAACTAGAAAGTCAGAACACGTTTCTCCAGCTCTTAAATCTCTACACTTGCTGCCGGTCTCCTTCAGAATAGATTTTAAAGTTTTGCTGCTCGTATATAAGTTCAAACATAACTTAGCACCTAAATACCTAACAGAGATGATCAGTGAATACACACCAAACACAGAGCTGAGATCCCACAGATCTAATAAATTAGATCTATCCCGGGTAAATTCCAAACAGGGTAAATCCTCCTTTAGTTACCATGCGGCCCACAGATGGAACCAGCTTCCAGAGGAGATCAAGGGTGCCAACACTTTAGTCACCTTTAAATCCAGGCTAAAGACTCTCCTGTTTAGTTGCGCTTTTGTCGACTGAGCACCAACGTCCGAACAACTATTTTACCTCTGTACTTCAAATCTTAATCTTTGTTTTAATCGATGTTTTAAATCTGTTTGATTTATATGAATTTTTTTATGCTTGATTTTAATGTATGCACTTTCTTTTTACTCTTTGTTTCAAATGTAAAGCACTTTGAATTACCCTGTGTACGAAATGTGCTATACAAATAAACTTGCCTTGCCTTGCCTTGCCTTGCCAAAACCACCCCAGAAAATAAAAAAGTGCACCTTTGTTTTGTTGAAAATATTTGTTTTGCATGAAAATTAATGAAAATAAATGTTTTGTTGAGATATTGATACAGATTGACAGACATTGACACAGGCATTCAGAGTGACAGACAGAGAAGCAGGCAGGCAGACATTGACACAGACAGACAGACCAACAGACAGACCGACAGACAGAGATGTAGATAGACATTCCCAAAGGCAGACAGAGACATTGACACACTCAAGCATACACTGACACAGACAGGTAGATAGAGCTGCCAGATTAAGTTTATTGTTTTTGTAGGTTTTGCTTTTCTGTGTAGGTTTAAGTACTGTAAATGCCTTCCACTGGAGCAAATGGTAGTGTACTGTACATGTGCAATGAAAATGGCTAGACTTTGCATTTGTTGAATCAAGACAGACAGAAAAAGAAAGAAAGAAGTATATTGACAGCCCTGAAGAGAGAAAGATAAAAGAGTAACAAACAGACAGATAGAATGAAATTTGTTTTCATTATCACAAAATAATATGTCAGAAGTACCGCTCTGTTCTTCATCGATCCTGGAAAACACAATATTCAAATCATATACCTGACATCCAATCTCATCATGTCTGTTTATGAAACCCTATCAACCACACAGTGGAAAATAATTAACTCTATAGATCACAAAATAATTGCTCTGCTGTTTATCCTCATTTCAAAGCATTCTGGGAAGAGGAGTTTATCCTTTGATAATTAGTCTCTCAGTGATGAGTTAAAAAAAGAAAACAAACAGAGGTGTTAGATATTTGTTAAGATATAACTCCCCGCTTTGATAACAACAGGGCACCCTCTGGCACAGTTGCAAATCTACAGCTCATTAAGGGAAGATTTGGTTCTTTTATATTACACATTGATTTATTTACAAGAGTGTGGAGCAAAGTCAAAGTTGTTGGCCAAAAAAAAAAAAAAAAAAAAACATCTTTCGCAAGCTACATATGGATTGTCTCATTATTGTGACAAAGTGGCAATAACCTTTGAATTAATCCCTTAGATAATAAAAGACAAATGAGCTGCATGGCTCCGAGTCTCTTCAGCATCTTGCCATTGCATTTAGATCAGTCTCTCTCAACTGTACATAAGAGAATCCACTGAGGGAGTCTCTTTAGATTCACTAAACAGCCCAGAGGGAAATCCAGTCATGTACAGTATGTGTATTTCAGGAACGCTACAGTGTTCTTGATACATATAAATTAGAAGACTACTTGGTATTATCCTTCAATAAATTACACGAACAGAATCAGTGCAATTGTAATTAAGGTTGCCCTACACACATTTACAAATAAGGAGTGTATTTTTAATAACAATTAAAAGTAGATCGACAGATATACATTATAAAACCATGCTCCTTTAATTTATTCAACATCCAAACCCTCTGCTAAGTGCGTAAATGTAAACTCTGCCGATAAGGATTGTGTTTTACAAGTAGGACTTATAGTGTAAAGAGCCAATTCAGTTAAAATAAACGGATTAAGCTATTGGTGGGTGAAGTTACATACTGTACATGCATGTAATTTCTTAATTCATTTTCTTGTACATGTCTAATACAGGCACATTAGCATGCTGTACATTATAACTATAGAACATTAAATAATATTAGAGCTGTGTTAGCAATTTACGCTATAGCTAAAATAATTGGATCGTTATAATTATTATGATCCTGCAGGAATGATCCAGATAATTACTGTATATTGGAATGCAAATCTAGAACTACTTTCATGAACACTTAGGTGTACTCATATACATACTATACACGAGAAACCTACCAAACTATATCATGCAGAGATAGCAAATGGGATATCGTGTCTTAAAATCTTTTTTAAAAATTCAGAAGAAAAGTAAATATTGGTTATATAAACAAGTAAGTATCAAAACACCAGAGCATGCATTCAGGCAAGAGTCAAGTGTATTAAAGCAATAAAGCATGTGCTGTGTAACCTCGTTACTGATGGAGGCATTCACTAGAATGTACAGACCCAGACGCTTCATTACTTTTATTCAACCGTGACAATGGGACCTTGACAAAAGATACTAATATTCAATAAGCGCTTTCATTTATTGTAAACAATTAGTGTGCATGGCTTAGAATGTGTATGTAGGCCAAGCAACATTAAGAACTGAAACAAGTATAACGTGTAATCACAGCTGTCCATAAGATACAAAATTAACACAAACACGGAAGTAGACATTTGAGCTTTACATGAGCAATCTTATTTTTTACTCAAAGGAGACGACGCACATTTAAAATTATGTTCATGCATTTTGAAATATTTATATAGCCCTGTATTGCTGATGGACAATGACAAACATGTTTTTGCCATGAAGATAGCCTTTATTGTGGATATGACACTAAGAAATAAATAAACAAACATGAGCAATATTTTAGAACAGATAAAATGATGAAGTTTATCTTCTATACCTGCCTGTGAGTGCTCTTTGGATCACAGGGTGTGCTTGAGCTGATCTAATCTCTTTGACAAGACCACACTTACCTGTTCTACTCTCTACGGGGGCGATGTAAAGATCCGATGGGAAGATACCGGAGGATGGGAGGAAATTTGGGAGTTCAAGACATATATGCAGGGAACTTACCTCTCTTCTAAAAGGATTCTTGCACCGTCAACCACAAAATTAATGTTTATTAGGTGACACAATGCCTCTACAATTTTCAATAGTATTTTCAAGTTGTTTGCATTTCAAGCTTAATTCAGCAAACTCTAATTTGGTAAATGATAGAATGACAAGCCCTATTCAATAAGATGCAATAATGTATGTTATTAAAATAAAATAAAATTAATTTGACTATGCAATTGGAGTATATATCCTCTGTATGTGTAGGGAGGAGGAGTATTGAGTACTTCTGACTGTTGTTACTATGCTTTTATGTCTTTAAAGTGGCAGTGCAATGCTTTTTCATGCACTGAAAGTTATTTACTATTTAAATGTATTAGTTCTTATGACGAAGCAATTGTCTTAAAAAATTATTACTTCCGTTTAAAACAAGTTTTGTAAATGTTCAAAACTGCTGTCTAAGATGCAATAAGTATCTTTGTATGAGCTCAACCACCATCCTCTTACCCTGCTTTCCAAAGCGTAATAGGAAGTAACTGGACTGTAGTACCTCAACCGGCTGAAGTGAGCAGACTTTCATTTCCTCCCATGTAACAAAACAACAACTTTACAACTGAAAAACCCATTTAAACCATGTTGCTGCTTTAAAAAAAAAAAGCATATTTTTAGTGATATTCTCTGTGACAACTCGCAGGGGAATCAAAAAAATATTTAAACCTTTTGCCAATCAGATGTCTTTGCTACGCCATATGCTCGGCAACATCTGTAAAACTACGTAAGCATGTGCTTTTATTTTATAAAACATCCCAATTGTAAATGAAAGACTACTTGGAAATAAGAACAATGACAACGTATAATAAAGATGCTTCTTGTAAAATGAGATTGGCCAAAACAAGGTTTGCTGACATATCCGATGAAACATAGGTATGTAAAAATTACTTGAGTTCTTAGTTACTCATTTCTTATGATCTGAATATGAAGCAAAAATATCAGTAAACCACAGTACTTAAATAGACTTGTATGTTTTTGTAGAGTTTAATTCCAATTGAGCAAAGATTTTCTTTTTATTATTAATTAAAGTAAATAAAAGCAGTCAGAAGTATTAATACTCTGTACAGCTCTGTTCATCAGTTTCAAGGTTATATGTTAAAGTAACTCCATTCTTTGTGGTGGCTTTTAAACTACTAGCTTCAAGATGATTTAAGAATGGGCTGATGAACATAAATTGTTCAAATACTATTATGTCCCTCCCCCGAAGTTATAGATTAGGTAAACATTTCCATTTTACAAGTAGTCAATGCACATTGAGAGAAAGAAAGAGAAAGAGAGACTACAGTACTTTCTCACTCAATATCAGGTCTGAGAAAAAGCTTAGAATCCATCTTAAATGGAAATCAAGAACTGCAGTGTATCAGACAGCAGTTTAATGCTACAGCACGTTTCCCCATAACTACAACAAGAACATTGTCTAGCGCTAAGGTCCCAGTGAGCAGGTGTATGAGCTACTTCAATAGAGTAGAACTCGAGGACCAAACCCTCAAGTGCCTATTCAGATTGGTCCTCCTCTAATTTCTCTCAGGCGCCGAGGCTTTTTTCTTTTTATTTCGAGATCTGTTTTTTTGCTCTTGTGTGGGCACCGAGACCAACCATTAATCACACACTGCTCGCCTCGCATGCTCCATTGGGAGCGAACAAGTAATGAATACTTTCAGCTTTCCTAAAAATGAAGCAGTGTCGTGTAAAAAAAGCCTTGCAGCACATCCATTTGTATCTTTTTGAACAATGCTTGGTACAAACGGTCTAAAGCGGTGTGATTTTTATTTCAAAGAAGTTGATAAATGACACTTGAGTCCTGTTTCTATTGGATTAGCATAAATTAATGCAGCACACACTACACACTCTGCATTATCCGAGCACTTGGAACATGCATGATCAAGTTTGAGGAGTGCTGGACCCTCCTAGCAGTGCATTATCTCACAATAATGAGGAGTTCTCATACGCTCAAGCTGGAATAAATCTCACAGAGAGAGAGATAGAGAGAGAGTAGGAGAGAGGTTTTACAGTACATTAGCTCTTATAGTATGGAGACCTTTCCTAGTAGTCTTGTGTGTAGTTATCTTTGTGTTTGATTAGGAAAAATTTGTTTAGGGATTAACTACATGTTATAGATAATTAATCATACTAATCTTTCTACTTTTTAGATATGTGAAGTTTAGCCAAATATTATTAGTATTTTTTTATGTAAAACACACTTCCATATGATTATTCATCATATTTATAGACTAAATATCACAACATATGATTTTTAACAAAAAAGATATTACAATAAGGAATAGTAGTTTCATAGAAATATAACATTTAGTCAGCTTTTTTGATTGGGGTGTAATGATAAACTGAGCTACCAATTTAATAAATCATACTGCACAACAGGCATCATCATCAAAAAAAAAATTTATAAGTAGTAGATTTCAAAAGTTGTCCTGTTCGTCGATGTAGGCCAATGATTTGATGACTTTCAATGTTTAATCCAACAGTTAAAAATATCTGTCTACAGTTTTATTTCTTAGGACTTTACACATATGACAAGACTACGACTAGAGGACTTTTAAGACCATGCAGAAACCTCCTACTCTCGCAGGACTACAGTGGCGTAACTGTAGTTCCTCGACCGACCACAGGGATAGGGTTCAGAAGTGAGTAGGTTCTCATTCACTAATTTTTTCACCTTCAAAGTTGGACAATTTTAGCATATGTTTACACCCCTGGTTCTTTAATGAATTTTATTCAGATATTCGTGAACTTCATGAAGGGAGTGAATGATTTTTTTAAAGTTATTTATAAATATTACATTTGAAACTTCAGCCAATCAAACACCTATGTCCAGTCTCTTTGGATCCATTTGTGGACACACTTCCAAGATGGCTGGCTATGCTCATTCTGAGCCTCCTTTACCCTTCAAATGAAATCTATGGTTGACATCACAAATGTTTTATACAGTCAATGTTAAAGGCACCAGGTGCTATTCGAAGATATGCTCATTGATGGATCTTCATGTCCTATGTGTTGCTTGATGGCACCAGACTGTCTTAGCCTGACTCCTTTTGTGAGGTTAAATCAGTCTTGCTGGGGGAGTTCATACTTCATGTTCTCCTAATGTGTGCTATTTTAATAAATGGGTGCTCCATTTTTCCTCCCACAACATAAAAACAATAAAATAACTGCCTATAAATGAGGCTATAACAGGCTTAAATGTTAATGATTATCATCATATTTCTTCAAACTATTCCAGTAATGATGCCCTTAGCAAAGCTAAACAAGGACAAATAAATTCAATGACCAATTTATTATGATCTTTGACTTTCATTTGTGCAACTTAAAGAATCGTGGTTGTACAATGTGCAAAAAATCTTCTTATCAATACATTTTGATTTATTCATTTATTTTGGCATTGTACTGTAGTCAGCTTAAGTGTCTTTTCACGTTGCAAAACTTGCATAATAAACTGTATTTTGACTGCAACAGTCATGCATTCTGATTTCTTCTCCTCATTAAAATCATGAGTGTCTCTGTCAGCTCTTTGTATGCAGCAGCTCTCTGAAAGAGCATTGATACCCAGGGTAATACTAGTCTGCTTATTCTATACCATCTAATTGCAGTAGTTAGTAGTCAATGGAGTTAACACCTTGTCATGCATTTGAAAAAAATACTTTGATACCGTTATACATACTGTGATATACATTTTTGGTCATACTGCCTAGCTCTACAGTTGGCTACATGTCAGCTCCAAAGATCCTGATCACTACACCCCAATAACTCCACCACAACAACTAAAAAACCTGCAGCACCCAGGTAAAATGCACAAAGAGAACATGAATTCCCACACCAAGACATTTCTCTTCAATTTGGAGGCATTTGACCTCACAAAGACAGTCAGGCTGAGCTGCTTATCACTTCGTCCAACATCCAATACTCTGAATTGCAATTAGATAAAGCCTGCTGCTTGGTATGGTCGCCAACCACCTTGGCTTTCTGGAAGCCATACAAATTATTTCTCAAAGGAAAATAGCATATTTATTGCCCACACAATAGAAAACTATTTGAAGGCATCACGATACCACACATTCATCTTCTATGACACAATTCATACAATATCAAGTTATCTGCAACATAACTGTCCTCCATGTGTACCTGTGCTATCTCTAGCAATCTCTCAGTGTCAGCAGCAGCCCAGAGTTCAGGAGATAGCCCCTCTCAATCGATAACCATCTTCTCTGCACACAAACACAGTTCACACTTTTTTGATATTGCTAATAACTGATAGAAGGAGAGTTAATGAAATTGCATCTGCTGCAGTTCCAACACTCAAACGAGGGCCTGAGCTGTCAGGCGTTTATCAATCTAATGTTCAGGCTTCATGCCCAATCTCATCTGAGAAGCAGTGACTCATGGGAAACTGAGGGAATTGCTCCTGAGTAGCATCTGCATTTCGTCTCCACGGAATGCCTTTGATTAGCGTAGGTTCCTTACACTTAAGAAAGTAAACACAATACATACAAATGATATATAATCACCCGGCCTACGGCAAGGCCAATAATCGATCATGCTTCCGACCCAAGCACTGATTGCCTCTTGCTCTCTCTGGGCTCAGATGTGTTTGCTCAGCAAAATCACAACAGCAGCAGGGAATATGAGACGAAGCCGGGTACACACTGTTCAAGTCCAGCCGTGAGTTTGTCATCTAGTCGAAATGCTACAGTAGAACCGGGAATATTTGATCGCAGGGTGGATATCTTCTAAATTACTGTGATGTCATTTTATTGATAAGTGTCTGGCTGTGTCATAATGAGCAGTAAAACACCTACCCCAGGAATTATTCAGCAAAATTGGGACTAAAGTTTAAAAATATCAAGAACGGTGAATTAATTGGATATAAACGTTTGAAAAAAAATTTAGTTGAGTCATCAACTTGGACTAATTCTGTATATAACTTGGACAAATTTTGACCCACTCACTCATCTTTAAAGAACTGTACTGTATTTTTTTTGGACTATGAGCACATTTGAATGTGTCATTCTTAAAATTAGAAAAAAAATTATAAATAGACAAAAACTCTTAAAAGAGTTGTAAATCTGCACTGAAACTAGAATTTTTCAACTTGTATCTAGTCTCTAGTGGTCTTAAAACTAGACAATCTGTCTTAAAACAAGGATGTTTTGTCTTTTATTTCTTCATTCATCTTCATGTCGGCTTTCTTCCCTTTCAGGGTCACTACAGCGGAATGAACCGCCAACTCTCTGACATGTGTTTTACGCAGCGCTGGGAAACCCATCGCTGGGAAACAGTCACACACACATTCACTCTTTTAATAATATATATGACCTTAAATCGTTCTTACTCAATTCACTTATTCCGCATTTCTTTGGACTTGTGGGGAAACCGGAGCACCCGGAGAAAACCCACACGATCACGGGGAGAACATGCAAACTCCACACAGAAATGCTACCTGCCTCAGCTGAGCCTAGAACCAGTAACCTTCTTGCTGTGAGACGACCGTGCTACCCACTGCGCCACCGTGACGCTTGTCTTTTAGTTAAGACTTAGAAAATATTGTATTAAAATAAATATATATGACCTTAACTTAAGAAAGTTTGTGCTTAATTTTAGTTCTTAAAGTAGAACATGGGTTCTTAAAACTAGAAATTTAAGCTTAAAAATTTAATTTTAGATAATTATATATTATTTAGGCCTATTGATGCATTTTTAGACAGGACAGTTCTAAGAAGTGACACTTGGTAGAGAGCAGGGATAAGATCATTGAAGGACCAAGGCTGGATTCAAACCCCCATAACCAGAGGCTTCGGCTCCACATGTCAACGCTCTGACCTCTACACTATCAGTGCTGACACATTCATTGGTTTCTGATAAGCTATATAAAACTAAAAGAGAATACATTCTAGTTTTAAGACAGATTGTCTAGTTTTAAGGCCACTAGTGACTAGATACAAGTTGGAATATTTTAGTTTTAATGAGTTTTTACGACTGGATGGGGTATTAAGGTTTGGGGTGTTGATGATTTATTTACGGTGTAGATCCTTTTTCTTATTTACTTTACACAATCATTTGAGTCTTATTTCAAGAAATCATATGTTCTTACCCCATTGTCAGATATTTTACTTGATCTAGACTATAATTAGATTTAAGATTTTTTTTCTTGTTCCAAGATGCATGTTTTTACTAGTATTTAATATTGATTTCTTAAAATAAAATATCAATAACATTCTTGATATAAGAACAAGTTGAGTCAAAACTTGTTTTTTTAAGATTCCTGTTTTAAGATCAGTGGCATAATCTACAACTTGCTTCATATAGTTTCTTAATTCAAGAAAATAAATGACCAGTATAAAAATATAAGTGTTACTTTCTCAAAATAAGCTAAGTAGTCTATACCCAAAAGGTTGAAATTAGAAAATTCTTGGTAAAATAAAAAAATCTAGATTTTCCATCTAATTTTAAGCATTTTCAGCTTTGCTTAGAATTCATTTATTTGCAGTGTAAGAGTCCAGTAAAAATGATACTTCACTTGCAGTTTATTAAGGTCATGCCATCTGAATTAGATTAAGGTCTACATTTTTGCTCCAAGTCTTCATTTGTTTTTTATAATGGCTCAGATGATAGGCTGTCCTGCTTCAGATCCCCAGTTAACATAAGTTTATGTTGACAGCTCACAGAATATTTTTCATGGTTCCTATTAAAGCTCAGACAAGCTTATATGCTCTTATTGCTCAGCGGGGGTTTCCATCTTGGGACATGAAAACCAATTTTGCCCAGTCTTTTCCCAGTCTACTAGAGGAGTCATGGACACTCACCTTAACTGAGGCAAGTGAGACCTTCAACTCTTTGGATAACATTGGGGGGTCTTTTAGATGAGCTGTTGCACTCTTTTGCTGTAACTTTGGTTTCCCGGAAAAGTTCTCCTCTAATCAATGCATTCTCCATCTGAAGATAGTGGCTGTCAGTAAAGTTCACTGCAGTCCCAAAACTTTAGAAATTGGTTTATAACCTTTTCCAGACACATAGATCTCAAAGATTCTCCTTCAGGAGAGGGTGGAGGCTTTTTGCCTGATATCTAACTTTTCTGAATCTTTTGGTTGACAAGACCTAATTTAGAGTTTGAAACACTTTTCCTCACAGACTGGATGTGTACTTACATTTGTTTAATGAGCTGAATGATTAAAGTGTGACGAGAATGCAAATTAAAGAATAGGAAAAACTACTATTTTTGGCAAATACTTTTAACACCACTGTACCAACCCAGCTTTGATCTAACTAAGAGGACATTAATTAGTAAGATCAGGTGTGTTTCATCAAGGTCGAAGCTGAACTACGGATGCCTGCAGCTTTCCAAGAATGACTCAGATAAAGTTTCAGCTGATCAAAAATAAAGTTGTAATCCTAAGTAGGTTAGTTGTGAGCTCATTTAGATACTTGTAGACCGCTTTCCGAGTTTGTTAGATTATAATTGGACTGTGTACAATTTCACCAAAAGGTTGAGTTCATTGGGTTTTTTCAAAACTATTAATAATTATATTATATAATGTAATTACTTTACACATATCTATGCTATACTTTTTATTGTTGTCACTTTTTGCCCTCTGCTGGTGTCATAAACACCTGCATTCACCTCTTTTCCTGATGTTTAGGGGTGGAAAGAAAAACAGTACTTGATAATAAAACAAATAATTGTCAATTTTCAGAAAAGCTAAGGTCAGCGAAGTCGAGTGTAAACCAATGACGCTGCAAAATTATATGACCCAAACACTGGACAAAAACAAATCAGCTCTCGAAACATAGCACAGGATACTCTTCAATTTGTGATGTTGCAAGATTTCTGGAACATGAGGAAAAAATGAATTTCTGACTCAATCCATCACACTTGGCAGTTTTGTGAGATGGTGGTCCAGGGAGGAAAATGAATTAGATTTGCAATGCGGCCTGACGTGGTGAAATGAGCAGCCAGACCACGGTCCTGTTCCTCCTGTCAATATTCATGATCTCTGAGATGAGAGCTGAGATGATTGTGTGCTGGTCGGTTAACAATGCCAGCACGATGCCGGCTGTTGGTATGTCACCCCAATACAAGTTCGAATAAAGGATGGAAGCTGTCTTGAAATCAATGATCCTATTTAGTGTGTGAAAGGGCCTTTAAATTGTCCAGTTTGATAAAATCAGTGTAGAACTTTGGGGAATAAATAGGGTGTGTCATGAGGTATTCTAAAGAAAAGTAATGTGTTTTAAATGAGGAGTATTTATTCTCTAGGAAATTAGAAGATAGGGAATGCCCGGTTTATTGTTCCTGTTGAACTGTAACCAATCTGAATCCTCAAAATTTAAATCTTTCATCTGAAGAATGTGATATTTGAAAAAACCAATGTGTTTTTCCAAATTGAAAATGACTTTAAATAAATTGCAACATGGTGATTATTGTCACCATCCTGCACTTTGTCTCCATTCCCCTAGAGGTCCCCGTAGTTCGCCTTTTGCCTTTGTTCTTCATGTGCTCTTGTTTACTTTATTTCTATCACCTGTGACTCGTTCCAGCCCGTATATTTAAGTTGTCACTTTTTCTCTGAACTTCACTTGGTTTTTGAGTCAGCTTCAGTGAACTTGCTGTGCATTCCCTTGAGGTCCTGAGCTACGTCCAGTAAGACTGTTTGATTTTCTCCTGTTGCCTTATTGTCTATTTGTTTTCTCCCCTCGTGGAGTTTTCTTTATATGTTCGTTAGACTGAGTATTTTTATTCCTCATTCCGAGAAGAATCTGAGTTGTGTTTTTGCTATATTATTATTTTTTTTTGTTATTGAGAAGAAGTTACATTTTTTCTAATAAATCCTTGTATCCTGGATTGCGTCTTGGAGTGTATTTCCATTGGGTCCAACACACCTGCTCCTGTGGTTCAGTGGTTCACACTTCAGTCTCTTCAGTCGGTTCAAGACCCGGCCGTGACAGATTATGTAGAATTTTGTCGTATTCCAAGATTGAGACAGGACTGCATTATTCTGCCATTACTTTATATCTATAGTGAATGTTCATATTGGTTAATTATTTATACATTTCTAGATATCCAGTAAGACCACATTTTTGCATTTGTTTTGATTCCAAGCGGTGCTTTACGAACCACCCAATGAGTCATGAATCGTATGGATCATTTGAAAAAAGTATGTTGGCTGTTGTTTTCCAGACTTTTAAGTGCTGTGCATGTTAAATTTCAGGGTTGCTTGTTTGTTTAAGGCATTATACTGTCATTTCTTAGAAATTCTTAAAAGGCTACAAAGAAATGTAATAATTCTGTTTTTGTAGAAGATTCACTTCAATATATTCTGTGGATTTTCTTCTATATAAATTGTTATATAAACATTGAATCGCTTGATCTCGTTTCTTTTAAGTTATGGTGTATGTGTATTTTCAAACTGAAGCCTACATTGACTCTTTTGATCTGGGATTTTGATGGCTTATTTTTTTAAAAAGTTTCTATTTTCTACTTCTTTCAATTATTTCAAAAGCAGTTCTCATAAAAAATTTAACAAAAATAGATTTTCAGGAAAATCTCATGGGAAATGAGTTGGTTATAATGGAAACTAATGGTCCCTGCAGGCTTCTGTTGCTAATTTGTTGCCCAGTTTGCTTGTTAAAACCACTATTATCTGAAGGAGAAGTTGCCAAAAAATGTAATCAATTAAAGCATGCTGGGTTTTATGGTTAAACGTTAATGGTTTGTTGTTTAAATGTGTTTGTTGAAAACAATTAGAAATAATTGTTGTTTTAGTTTTGTAATAACATACACTGTTTACTTTAGCTTGCTAAAGATTGGTTGCAGCAACAAAAAAAACAACTAGCTGACATTTTACACATTGTTGTGGCATTGGCATAAATCAAAGATCAAAGAAGATACATAGTTTCAGAAACTGAATTAAACTAAAATCAAATGTATTTAGCCTAAGGCAGGAGATTGTTGGCACCTCCTGATTCGATTCGATTACTCGGGTCTTCAATTGATTAATAATCGATTATTGAGCCATTTATATGTTTATAAATAGCTACACTTACGTTTAAAGTTCATATATGATGTATGTGGTAAGTGGTACCTTTTACCTACACTAACCAAGATGTGCAATAATATAGAAATATTATGAATGATTACACATTGTAGAAACACAAACATACACAGTGCACATTATGTCTGGTTTCAAATAAAAGCAACAGATTTATTTACCTTAATTAACTTTATTAAACAGATTTAGCAAACAGAACTTCTTATATTATGTCAGTAGGCTGATTCCACTAATTTCAACATAAATGTCTGAAGAAGTTTAATTTTGGAGCTGGGTTTTCACCATATATTGTTTTTGTGTGGTCTTCTTGTCTAGGCATCTTAATAAACGTCTTTCAAAGTGAAAGTGTCTGGTAGAATATCACAGTGTGCCATATACTGGTTTGTTAGTGCTTCTGATAATCAACGAATCACTACAACTTTGCTATCAATCAAAATCACTCTATTCGTCTATCAAATATATGTTTTTTAAACACTTTTTGTTTATCGATGCTTGACTTTCAATCGATTCATAATTGGCCATGGCTGCATTTGCGATTTTCCACTAATTGAAAACAACATGAATAAGTTTGGGGGGGGGGGGGCACATGCTATATTTCATAATTTTAAATTTTTGAATTTGTAGCAGTAAATATAACAGTGTCACATAAACTAATGAAGTCACAAAAAATACAGTGGAGCATTGTCGTCCTCCCTCCATTCCAAACAAACTGTTCAAACTTGAGGTCAAAACCCATCTATCTGAATATTTGGCTCAAAGTTACTTGCATGAACATACCTTCATCGAAAAAAACAGCATGTCCCACATCAGTCTGATGGATTGGTGCGAACAAACAAGAGTTCAGCCCTGCCATAACAAATCGGGTTTTCACAAGACAACAACCAATGAAAGCTGGCTGTTTTGATGACGTGAATTGCTGGTGTTCGACCATCAAGAGTTATTCAATTAAGCCTCAAAGATTATAAAACTGCCGGCATGTGGCTGTTGCCCCTCGAAAGTTTCCTTCATCGTCATGCTTCGTTCTTTTGCCTCTGGTTCATTTATGAGAACAATTCATTTGAACGATTCATTTGGATTGCTCATATTATCTAATTTCAAAACGTTACAACAAATACTTAAAAATAGAGCAAAACAACACTAATCTGAGTAAACATGCTTATAAGTGTCTTCTGATTATTAACAGTGTAATTCACACTTCAACCGAGCCATTACTAAAGAGTCAGATTCGTTCTTTTCACACATCAACACATCATTACACATGAGCGCCAACCAATGACAAGGAGTGTCACTGCATCCACTTTTAACACCAGCTTGCGAAATTCACCCCGCAGAGAAGCCATCCGGAGACTCTTGCACTTCGTAGTTCAAATAGAAAGGCCTTTATCGCAGAAGTTGCATGGTTTGTGGGTTATTTTCATGCTAAATCAATGGGAAGACTCAATCGTGATTTCCTGTGGAGAAAGCAGTATTAATGTACATGTTCTGCGATGCCAATTGTAGCAGTGGAAAACCGAGAATTCATCTTTGATGCCTTCAGAAGTTAAATATTTGCAAGATAATCACAGCTGTACCTCCCAATTCAAAGGAAAAAAGCAAAATGACAATAGCAGACAAGCTGGTTATAGCAGTTTTCAAGTTACATGAGATTTTTGAGAATGCTTGTTTGTTGTTTTCTAAACAGAATCAACATCAGATTGGATAAAAATGCAACTGAACTGAGCAGGATTTCTTGATGGCTCTTAACATCAGGGGCATTGTATCATTGTTAAATTAATTATTTATTATTATTAATTGTGTTACATTTAGTAAACGTGGCATTTTTACATAACTAAATAATCAAATACTAAAATAGAAGTCTGAGTTGCAGTCTATTGGCAGTCATTACTACTATAATGAAAGGGCTTTTTTTGGCAAGGGAGGGGGTATATTCATTATTCATAATCTCTCAAGAATATCTAGTTATACCTATTTCTATGTTAAAATTGCGGTCAATGCGACTGCTGCATAACAAATGAGAAGTCTTGCACATTTAGAAGAAATTTCGCTTTGAAATGACAAGCCTTTTACACCACCACAATTAGTTAGAAATTCCAGCTTAGCATGTTTATTCCACCTGTATGTTTTAAAGGGCTGCCTAAGCAGGAAGGAAAGTTTTTCAACTACAGAGCTGACCAGTCTACGTTCCAGGGAGAGAAAATGTATGCATTAGCAAGATACAAAACACAGTTTTTAAAAGACTTTCAGACTGCCTAAATGTCATTGAAAGTCAGATTAAGCTTATTAAGAAATGCTGTTTTCTTCTGTGAAATTTTGATTTAACTGCCGTATTGTTGACCTGCACTTCTAGCAGCTAGCATCTCTAATGGAGCACGAGCGCTCTGAACTTACTGTGGATTCTGTAAATGTGTGAGTGTGTGTGTTTGCAGGTGTCTGACAGCAAGCCCCTGTGTGGGTTGGTGGATCTGTGAGTGCATGCTTGTTAAAAGGTGTTTGTGTCTTAGAGCGTAATAGGCAGGGATATGTGTGGATCTGTGTACTGTACGCTGAGTTTGTGTTTGCAAGAGCAGTTATGTCAGGTAGCTGTGTGGGAATTTAAAAGACCGACTAATACAAGCAGTGTGAGTGTGTTTGTGTGCTGGATCAGTCGGAAGAGAGCAAGCACATTTGGGGGATGCACTGCTACAAATCTGTCGGTCTAATTAAATAGTTGGTGCGCCTCTTGCATTGATTGCTCTAAACACATGAAACCCCTTTCTTTTGTGCTCTAGTAATTATTGAGCTCGTCTTCTCTTGTTCTGAGCTTTAAGGAGCCACTGTGTTCAAAGGAGCAGACTCATTTCCTGTGTGGAGAGGCTGCCCGAAGCTTTGCCTGTGTCATTTGTGCTGAGAGGAAAAGGAAGTGGGAGTTTGTGTTTCTTAGTTCACACATTGCTAGTGCAAGTGTGCGTAGAATATTGATTAAATTAGAGGAGCCACACAGCAGGGCTTTTGTTGAAATTGGAAACAGAGGATGATGTCACTGTGCTTAAAGGGAAATCTCTAAGGTTTTCTGAAATGGAAGAGAAAGGAATATTTTTGAGAGATTGGCTGGAGCTTAATGAGAATACATTCTTTATGCTGAAGCTGCACCTATTTAGGTGGAACATGTTTTGTGGAGATTTAAATGAGGAGAACCATGTTATATCTGAAAATAAACTCTAAATTTGAGAATTTCAATGCTTTTTTCTCATTTTTACATGGTTCTGCTGTAAATTCTCTCTTATAGTCAATGGTTTATTACAGCCTCAACTACATTTATACTTTTATGACAGCTCAATTGAGGGATCACATTTGCTCTTTTACACGAAAACAGTCAATTATTTATAAACATTATCTAAAAAATGCCTATCAAAGATTTTAAAAAAAAGTTTTTTTCATCCAGTCATTTCAGATGTTATCAGGCCACTGATGGTTTGTAATAAATGTAAAAAGAAAGAAACAACAGTCACATGTCACTGAAATTAACTCCTTCTGTTAGATACTAAGTACATTTTATCGTTCTCTTATCTGGTGCTTACATTCACAGTGTAACTTTTCTTCAAACATATGAAATTGAAAAAAAGGGTAACATGCCCATCCTCCTGTTTGCGCTGCCAGTTAAATGTGACCCAATTCCATTTATCGCTGATGTGTGGATATGTTCATAGACTGGATATGTTCTCTGATAGTGTAAACAGGAACAAAGGACGCATACATTCTGACATTTTGATTTCACATTGAGGCCTCATTCATGTGTGAGAAAAATCATATATTTGCGAATAGAAATGTTGGGTAAACAGCCAATAAAAATCTTCTGATGTAATATGTTCTCAACATCATTAAAGACAAACAAATTTAGTACTAGGTGTATTATCGCCCATGATGCCACTGTAAATGACAAAACAAGTAAATGCTGAAGTACGACAATGACAAAGAATAATAGATTGTGCTATGATTGATGGATAAAGTGAAGCAAATCTGATTGCTCTTACCAGTCACAGAAAAAAATTAAAGAGTGACAAATGTTCTTGTCTCTGCAAAGTCTCATAAATCTAAACACAAGCCATCTTAGCTTCTGTATAGTACCCCTTTAAGCATGAGCAATGTAGATGCCATAGAAAGTGTAACAAAAGACATGGTTTAGACATGAATGAATGTGAAAACATAAGGTGAAACAATACAAGTGCGGACATCAAATCTGAATAAGAAGCAATTTACCTTATTTACTTATTTACCATGTAAACAAAAAGTAATGCTTTTTTGTTTAATATTTTGTGCTCACTGATTTGACAAAAATCATTGAATCTAATTAGCCAACCCAAGCCAACTTTACTTGTTTAGCACAAAAACGATCCCCTCACAGAGCAATGTGGTTTACATTTAAGATAAGAAAATACATTAAAACAGAAAATCTAAAATCAGTGATAAATCTGCTGTAAAAAGTTAAAAGCAATTCAAACAACGATAATGGCATTAAAACCCTAACAAATAAAACATTTAGTCCAAAATAAGAGATTAGTAAACATTTTAACTAAAAAACTAAACAGGGCTAAAAGCTAGAGAGAAAATGTGAGTTTAAGAGCTGAAGAATACCAGTAACATTTTCCTACAAATGACTGTAACAGAATTATCAAAGAATTTTTTTTGTTTAGTTTGTTTTGGCCAAAACTTGACAGTTGGATAGCCGATGCAGTGTTGTTACACCAACAATTAAAGTATAGTTCCAACTTTCAATAATAGTGATCTATAAAATATCAACCTTTAGTTTCCTCCAATCTTGATACAAGATGTAACTACCTAATAGTGTTTTTTTTCTTCCAGATTCCAGATCTATGCTAAAGTGCTTATGCACGAATGACTGAATGGATTCCAAAATTGTAAAATAAGATAAAAAAAGATATGTTAAAAAAATATAGTGCAATATTCCTTTATTTATAACCCAGGAAGAATATCAAGGGGCTAGAGAAGACTTGACAGTCAATAGTAAAGCAAAAACCTAACAAACCAAACTAAAATGATTGATTAGTCTATGTTTAGCCATGGTTTGGACTATAGTCCAAATCAACACATATGAGGTTTCCACAACAAGCTCCTCTTATGTAGCTTTTAACACCTAGAATTTCAATGCTCTTGAACTCAATAATACCCTCTTCCATTCAACTGTTAACACTTTCTCAGTGCCAGGGCTAGTGCTGTTTGTACTGAACACACATACGTTACTCAGTTGTGTTTATATTCTTTTTTTAACATGCCTGAATACATTTTCAATTTTTCCAGACTGCTCTCCCTAGTGTGCATGGAGCGTTTTAGCACAAACTATTATAAACCACTTTTGACCACTGAGGATTTCTAAGACAGTTTTAGATGTGCTTTGACAAATCCCATTTACTGTATTCCAGCTTGACTTTCACTCCATCTCTGCTGTTCTATATGAATTTTGAAAGTAAAGAAGCAATGTGACACTTTGATAATTACACATAAAGATTTTAAAGGTCCGCTATTAAACCCTTTTGACATGATGTGATTTTATTCATATTTCTGAACATGTTAAGTGAAGTTTAAAAATGGAGCAGCAGTGATGCTTTCTTTTCTGGTGAAAAGAACTGCGACCAATGTCAAATTTGGAATTGTGATAAGGACTGGTCAGGATGGTTAATCATGGTTGCTGGTTCCCATGGTTAATCATGAAAGCCAATCAACATTGATGGGCGTGGAATTTAATTCTCAAAAGCGGCATTTTACTTTTACAACTTTAAAAAAAGAACTCTAAAATGGGTCTGTTTGCAAGTTCACGTTTTGGTCCAAACCCCTTCCTTTTTCATAAAAGTTTACTCTTTCATAATAGCTACCCTTCAAATGTTTAGTTAGTTTTGTGAGAACAAATACCGTTTCATTTTTATTATTTGCATAGTTTTATTTCTTTACTACTTTAATGTCAATTTTTTTCTGTCAATAGTTCACATGCAAAACCATAGCTGCGGTGTCTTACCATTCAGCATGTAGGCCTTAATGCTCAATACAGACTTTTTAAATTAAGTGTTTGTGTGCTCATGTACATTACATACAACATGTATCAACTTGTATCTGTCCTGTGTATGAACATAACCTTACTCAGAACGAGAAACTGATACACAGGAAGAAGAGAAATCATAAAGAGGACAAAGAACCAATGGGTACTGGCTTCTTTTGGGTCACCCCTCATGCAACCAGTCTATGAATTACAGTTTCAGTTTCTTCTGAACTGAGTCCTGAGGAGAAAGGGGGGGGGGGGGATTTTCTAAATATTACTATGTGTTCACTTAATCACAATACCCTGATCAGGGTCACTTATTGAATTTATTACATTGTATCATACATTGCCAATTAAATTAAGACATCAACTGTTGGTTTAGAATTTGATGGAATAAAAAAAGGTTTAGCAATGTTGTTACGAAATTCAGTGTAGTTAATAAACACATAACGTATTTCAAAAAGCTGGTGAAGGTTTACCATTGAACAGAAGTTGTATTCTACACCTAATTAACCCTTTAGATGAGATGGAATATGTCATTTTTAGATTCAAATTTGATAACCAGAAAAGTAGCTCCTGTGACATTTACATCAACGCTATAATTCCTTTGTGATTTTACACTGTGAAAGTGAAAGAATGACAACTCAATACAGTATGAAGAAACTGCCTTTGTAAGGTTTTACTGTGTATTGTGTGTAATGGATAGAGTTGTGTGTAATGGATAGTGTGTAATGGATAGAGGGTTTTGACTCTGCAATCACGTGAGCTTGGTAATTAGTTTCTTCCAGTGCTTTTGGCAGGCAGTCCAAACACAGGACCAAACTCCAACATTTATATTACCCAGAGGCTAATTACCGAAATGACACAAGATTTAGGAGAGAGAAACCTCATGTATTCACACCAACCTCCTATCAATATGTATTTTGTCATTAATTAGAGCCTGTGAAAAGCCAGGGGGAAACACATTTTAAAACAGCCACATTTATAGGTGTGGTATTTGAACACTGAGCCAATTTGATCACATAAAAAGCTGCCCTGAGACCAATGCAGCAAATTGTAGTTATTATTGATTCTTATGAGCACACTGTAAGCCTCTTATAAAATCAACATTTATAATAACATGTTCAAGAATTAATCATAAAAATTAAAATTAAAATAAAATGATTTTTTGTAAATCTAATTCTATTAGAATGAGTTGTGCTTGATGACCTTTATTTTCTTTGTGCTGTAGAAAATGGATTAACGCTTAATCTGACATTTTAAAATAAAATTCACATGTTTACAATGAGATGATGATGACAGAACGTTTGTAACGTACACAATGCCATATTGACTGAAAGCTATTTGACTGCTCTGTTTAAATGACGTTAAACATCAGATTAGTATAGTTTGGGAGAAGTTTGGCTGATAATTGACTGATCATATGGTCCCACCTACCCATATCATCTCCAGTATATAAGACATGACCAAAGAGCTAACATCTACATCATGTATGCTATCCCTTCCACCCCTTCACCACTCAACATGCATGTTTCAATTCTTACTTTATGTAAGACAGTCTACTCCTCGTCTAAACTGCAGTAATAATTGGAAATCTAAGGGGAGAGTATTCTCCGTGCCCAGGTTGTTCAACAGTCCCAGACTTACCCTTGGACAATTCGCCTAGTATGCTTCTCCATTTCTCACCAACCACGCTTGCAATACTAGGCAATTATGAGCAGAGTGATCTCAAGAAATGTTTGATAAAAAATCCTTTAGTTCCCCAACAGTCTGTCACTACGACTTATGTCGATGATGACTATGGGAAGCTCCGGCTAGTAGCGCACTACTCTCTCTATACTTATATAGTATAACCACAGAGACAGTTGGTCACGATCGAGTATGTTTGTTAGATGCAGTGGATTGATTGCATTGATGGATAGCCACGATCATTGACTTGGTTGTCTTGGGCGTAGACATGCTGAGACATCGTTTGAGGTGGTGGCAGCATGTGCTGCAGAGGAGATGGCCGAGTTGCTTACCTGGCTGCCAGAGAATTTGGGTTGCAGGTGCCCCCACCCCTCGCACCAGAAATCTCCAAGTTGGACACCTTGTTTGTGGGGTCACGCCGGGATGATGCCCTGCAGCCCCCTCCTATCCTGTTTCTCCCGGAAGTGCATCGGAAACTTATTGGTTGGTCAGTCTTCTCTCTCTCGCTCCCCTTGACAGTAGCTAGGAGGTATGAAGTGATTCCCCAGGTAGAGCAGGCGCTGAGGGGGCACTAAACTGCCGGAAGTTCTAAGTCCTTCTGCCCTGGAATTGATGCTCCCTCCTCTGGTATGAGTCGGTATGAGAGAATTTATTGCCCGATTGACCGTTAAAAATTAAGTCTATATTAAGGCCAGGGCGGAGTAGGGCCTGCTCTCTGCCGGACTACTGATGTGCCCGTCTTGCCTCGCCTGGATGCTAAAGAACCTAGGTTGTGGCATTTTGCAGGGTGTTCCCATAGTCGTCATCGACATAAGCATCTGAACGGAACGGGGGTTATGAAGGTAACCATTACGATACTATTGGGTACCTGGTTTTTTGAACATGCCCCTATAATTATACATCTTACAAAGGAAATAAGTTAATTTTGTCACAAATTAATGGACCACTGGTGCACTGGAATTAGACCCGAATAAAATACTCTTTCTTTAATAAAGGAAGAACTAATAACAAAAAATCTTCTTCTCAGAATGAAGTCTTTAAAATACAAAACTGAAGTACTACACAAGAATACAAAACTCCATGAGGGGAGAAACAAAACAGCAGAGCAAAAGCAAAATGTAACCAAAATTCCCTCATTAGTAGAAGAGCGAGAAGGACTAGAAAATACAAAGCAGCACAACAGTGCCCAAAAAAAATCTGAGTGAGAAGCAGAGGAGCAAAGCAGCACTTAAATAGTCAAGGGTGTAATTGAGCACAGGTGAAAACCAATACACAAACAAAGAACCATGAAGAAGAACTAAGGCAGAGAGGAGTATGGTGGCCTCTAAAGGCCGGGGGAGGAATTACTGCAAATGACAAATTTGATGGTAGTTTAAAGCACATACCTTAAAAGTATTTGGATGCATAAATCTCTGAGTAAGTCTCATGAACTGTGAAATATAGCCAATCTTTGTGTCTAAAATAAACTTTCTCATATACCGTTGCTAGTTAATATTCAAAATAATTAAAAAAATATGTTGTCAAAATAACATGTTATTTGTTCAAAAGAAAAAATATATTATAATATAATTGATATTTTAAACCTTAAAATTCACAATTTTTTATAATTTTCTTCAATTTAATGAACTATGGGGGGGGCCTACAACTCAAATAAAGGACTCAGTCTTTATATATATATATATATATATATATATATATATATATATATATATATATATATATATATATATATATATATATATATATATATATATATAATATATATGTAAAATGTTGGAAAATTTAAATTGACGGGTAATCGCTTACTTATTGTAAAAGCCCAGTTTAAACCATTTTTTTTATTAATGCAAGAAAAAAAGTGGAGAACCTGGAGTAAAAAAAGTCAACAATATGTCTTAATATATTTTCCTATGCAAATGCAAATATGGCTTCTATAAGTTGAAAAGGCCATTTTTATTTGACCAATTTCCCTGTTTTTGAAATGTGTTCACTCAGCTGAAATTAATGTCGTATTCAATTCAATTATTCAATTCAGAAATCCCTTTTTAGTGTAAACCTTGCTGTGCATTAGGTGTTTCAGCACCATGGACAGTCCCACCTCTATCAGTTCAGATCAGAGCAGGGAACATGACTGATGTGTTACTATGAGAACTGTGAATAACTGTGTTCATCTCAGCACAGATGACAACTCTATGTGGCAGAATGTAAATAAGCCAAATTGCCTGATGTTCTCTACTGTATTCATCTATCCAATTCCAAAGAGAGAGTGCTGAGAGCCGGTGCGCTCAGCTTTCCTGACAATGGCAACTGCTAATGCACCATTGTGACATGTTTTGGCTTACTATGTGAATAATGAGCTAATTACATTTCCTCCATTGTGCATCGAGATAATCCTCAGTGAATAGGCAAAAATGATTGTGTTGTCATTCTCAAATGGTAAAGTAATGTGCAACTCCAGCAGGCTGAATTGCTCTTTGTGAGAATCTGCCCCAGAGATCAGCAGCTCCGGAGATGTTCGGGCTCTGACGGGGTGTTCTGAACACTGGGTTAGGGGATGGTACGCCAGTGAATGTGTTGTTCTCAGAGGGCTGTGTGTGTTTCACTGCCAGCACTTTGCGTTAAGCATCATTATGGCACTTCTTCTTGTGATGAAGCATGGAGGCATCAGTGTGACTCAAAAGTGTGGCCTGCAACAGCCCTGAGTGGAGTCTGCATGCACG
Organism: Danionella dracula; assembly: GCA_900490495.1. Classification (NCBI taxonomy): domain Eukaryota; kingdom Metazoa; phylum Chordata; class Actinopteri; order Cypriniformes; family Danionidae; genus Danionella; species Danionella dracula. Next base: position 3,101,060 of record UELW01000006.1, read on the forward strand.
GCTGTTTGTTTGTCTAATTAGTGTCTGCTGAATTAATTCTTCAGATGCAGACTTGTCAACTGCTTGCGGTCTGGAGGCCCATGGGGATTTACACAGATAGACAGATACTGACAGATAAACCAACAAACTGACCAGCTTCGAATTGAACCTATAGATCTGCACCTCTATATTTACAATAAATAAAGTAGTTAATTAATAACAAATAAATGAATTAAACTATGGGACAAAGGACTTTTTTTCTGTCTCTGCAGTAACACTGTTAAATCCGGTTGAACTGTTGAACATCCGGTTGAACTCGAGATCTTTGAATCTCATCTTAAAACTTTTTTTTTTTGAAGACTGTCTTATGACTGTTGGTATTGTATGCTTTTAATTTTTATTTAACTTTAGCCATCGATTTTATTATTTCTCTGTTGTTTCATCTATTTGTTTCTTTATGTGCTTCTTTGTTCAGTGCTTTTGGATGCAGCTTAAAAGGCTAAAATAAAGGCTTAAATAAAGTAAGTTATTAGAATTGGTTATTATTATTATTAATATCATTATTATTATAAACTGACAGCTAATTAATTTTAATTCACACCAGCCTAAAAGTAATACACAGTAAAAAAATACTGCTGAATTTATAAAATGCATTAAAATGTAAAAAAATAAAATAAAACCTTCGACTGGTACCTAATTTTTTATTTTTTAGAAAAACATATGAGTTAAAAATAAGGTAAAAGAGAGAATGTGACAAATACATGGCATTTAAATAAATTAATCGTTTGAATGGATGTTTAAACATTTTCCTTTAAATATCTTCACTAATAACCAGTTCGAAAAGATATTTCCACTTAACATCCTCTCAAATGTTACTTTTAAAATCTGCAAACCTTACAGCTCTTACATGCACACTCACACACGCGCACACACGCACGCACGCACGCACGCACGCACACACACACGCACATTAATGCTGTCAAAGGAGACCAACAGTTTAATGCAATGGTGCAACATTTTTTTTTTACGTTGTGAGTTGAATGTCGCAACAGTGCATGTCTCTGGAAACCCACTCAGCTATCACTCCCATCCCGCCCTTACCAATCATATACACTGGGATTGTCTTTGAATTTAAATCTATGGTGGTTACATTTTAGTGTGCCTTTTAAAAGCCGTTGATCACCTGATGACAAACACAAACAAACCTAAGTAAATTGCCATACTGTAAATGTTACAGGTCATTATTTCCAAGATTTTTTTCCAAGAACAAAAATTTATTTTTCCCTTTTTTATCAGAAAAAGTTTTGAACATACAGCTACATTTAACAAACTTGCACAGAATGCATCCGTGTTTTGTATTAATTCCATCGATTCTATCCTCCTTTCTTCTCGTAATTTTTGTATATGCAACATAAACTCAGGGATCGTTAAGAGAGAAAGTATAACAATACTTCTCCCAACTGTTTTTACAAACACAACTTTCAAAGAAAAATGTTTTCTCTCGTTGAGTCTTCTAGCTCAGTCTAGCTCATGGGAATCAGGGTCAAGGGATCCTGGTTCGGTGAGTTGACAGCCCCTGTTTAGTTGTGGGTAGTACCCCTAGACGCCACCCATGCTATCACCCAAACAACTCTCATTCAGCAGACAACATCCAAAGCCCTAATTACTGTTCTGGCACCAACTGTAAATGAGCGAACCGCTTTTGGTCTCGCTTTTCTTCCACGTCTCCGACACCGTCCTCCCCAGGGCGCTCTTCCCAGAAACGTTCCTCTGGCTCTCTGATTTGGCAAGGGGGATGGGTGATGAGAGAAATCGAGTGGCCAGCTTCATATCGCTGACAGCTCATTACCACGGTAACAGCACTGTCCTGACTTCAGCACTCCAGTCTCATCTCTGAAGACAAATCGAGAGAATGAAAGTGGTTTGGTGGTTTTATTCTCTCCCACTCCCTCTCTCTCCAATTAAGATATTAAAGCAACGAGTCAGGGTGTCTGAGCCGGATTAGGCTTTGACTTTTTTAACCGGTTAATCAAGCAGTGGGATTCAAATGCCAGAGATGGAGAAAATTGGCTTGTGGCATTGCAACATAATAATAGAAAACTATGAAAAAGACGTTTGTGCAAACGCAAATGCATCTGAATTATTCTCACGTTTACTTCAGATCCTTTTGAAGGCCCAGCTCGCAGAATTCGCAGTGAGGCTGGATTTGAAAGTCTTAATATATTAAATGAATTAATTAAGAGGTAGATGAAATAAGTTGTGATTTCCTGGCATGCTCTTAAACGCTTAAAGTGAATGTTTGAGTTTCCACTGTCCCACCGAGCTAGTGTGGTAATTAATGATCTCTCAGTGGGGAGTGCTGAGCGTGGCAGATGGCTTGGGTTACTCGCAGTCAAAGCAACACTGCTGAGCTCGCAACCCAAACGGTTCTGTTCCCTTCATGATTCGGGCTTCTTCAAGAGACCCCATAATCAGAATGAGTCTGTGGCTGTTTATAGATATACCCTCTAATTAACCAAAAAAACTTCAGACAGATTACCTGGAGGTAAATATAAGTACATTTTCTGAAATTGTCATATGTTGAACATAATTTAAGACAATTTCATTCTCTCATGTTTGCAATGGGGCAAGTTTGCTCTTGTTTGGAATGTGGCAAAGGTAGTTCTATCGTTTCGTTACTATTTCTGACTTTTTGGTTGAAAATCAACTTTTCCAGATGTGATTTTTTTTGTATGATGGCACATTAATGATTCGCCATTACCTCATAATTATTGATCAGCCTGAGCTCTCTTAACCTATGAGAAGACCCTGTGTATTAATTATAAATGACTCTTGGCTTGTCCTGTCATGTTGTAAGAAGAAGTAATAATTTGGACTACAGTATGGATTGCAGGTGTTTATTTCTAAGGAGAAATAAAGGAGAAGTTCTGCTGTGTTTCATGGCTTTGTGTGAAGCCGTCAGAACTAAACTCTGGCTGTGTTTGGCTGGTTGTAGTGCAGTTATCATGAATTTTTATTGGTTTTTATCATTTCATGCAAAATAAAATAATCTTCTAAATAAATAAACTATAATAATCCTTAAGCTATCATCTTAGTTTTCATTACTTGTGAATATAGTTTCAAAATATGTAGCCTTGGAATTGAAATGGCCCTAAATCTTTTGGCTTGTATTTAGTTTGGCGTTAGACAGGGGTTTTTGAAATTAATTTTCTTGGTCTTTTAGCCTCAAGTTAGACTGGAGGCTTACAGAAAAATATTCTCTGGCAGATATGATCAGAAACAGGAATTTGAAATCTTACTTTAAGAACATTTCACATTGCTGAAATTTAAAGGGCTTAATTCAAAGCGAAGTATCCATCAATTTGCTATTCCCAATTTTGCTTTTTAGAATGCGAGGGGTTCTCTTAGTTCCTCCAGCTCATACAAGGTGGGCTATACTCTGAACAGATTGCCAGTTTATCGCAGGGCAATATTCACCCATATTCATTCATATATTCACTTTAACGTGAAATAGAAATGTTTTTGTACTGTGGAGGAAGCTGGAAGTATCTGAGGAATCTTACTCAAGCTCTGCTAGAACATTAATAACCAGCAACCTTCTGAGTCACAGAAAATAATAACGATATGTAATTTTGTGTGCTTCTCTTTTTAACCTTTAACACCTCAGCAACTACATTTTTGCCATGAATCGCTTCATCAATAAACTGGTAATAACTACACATTATGAATCATTACTTAAGCATTAGCAAATAGTTACTAGTTTATATAGTTAATAATAGTTAAACAGATATAGCCTGGTTAAATAATAATTTCTTAAAATGTAATAGATTATCTCATTGATTGCTTACAACTAATAGCTACCTGGTTATTAAATAGTCAAAAGATTAATTTAGAAATAATTAACTGATCCTCAATACAGCATGAAATTAATGTTATTTAGCATATTATATAGATGTTTATAAACCAAGAATAAAGCCTTTAAAGTTATAGTTATAAACTGTTTACAAATGTGTATAAATATACACAATTAACATACACACTAACATTAGACCATGATTTATAAATTATTAATCGACTTTTTGCTGTACTTAATTAATGATTAATAGTGTGTAGTTATTGTGAAGAGCTACCATTATTTAATTTTAGTTTATTTACATGATTGCTTGATTGACTGACGACAAGAAAGCAGTAAACAGCTGGTCTTTAAAGTCTTTTTAAGGTCTGTTTAAACTTTTGATCGAATGTGTCAAAGAAAGAAATTCAGAGGCTAAACCTTTTTTGTACTTTGTACAAATAATCAAATACTAATGTATGTGGCTTAAGATGTTGTTGTTTTTGTTGTTGTTGTTGTTGTTGTTGTTTTAAGTGTAAAAACATGACAATTTACTGATCTTAAATGTATGTTTTCAAAGTTAATACATTTAAAATCTAATCTTTAATGTGTTTTAATCCACATAATCAATTTAGGAAAAAGCACAAGTTTTGGGGGTTCAAACATTAAAGTGTATATAAATCCTGGCTCCTTTATATTATTTGTTTCGTGTGGTAATATTGTCATTAATGGCTTCACTTTAGAAAGTTTTCACCAAGTAGACTATTCCAGTCTCGATGATATGCTCCGTTATGTAAATGATCTGTCAGTTTGTATTATTACAAGCGGATCTTCCTTCTGGAAAGGCTTTGCATGGATCACTCTTCAGACATGACACAGTCACGTTCCACATGGATATATTCAAGCATCTTGCCCAGAGTTTATTCCGCTAATATCTCTTTAATGAACTTCTTAAACTGCATCTCATTGTCTTGAAAGCCTCTGTTATGAGGGGCTGTGTCTGAAAGGAAAGGAAACCAGCAAACATCTGCGCCCCAATTTTTAATTAGGCTTGGCTTATGCTGGTTTCTTTCTTCTTGAGCCAGAGCCGGATTCTTGGCCCCTATGACCAAATAATAAGCTCCACTCAGACCCAAATGAGAAATTAGATCATCAAAGCAGGCCCGTGCACTTAGAAAGCATTGTTTGAGGGGTTATAAGCACCCTTTCACTTTCATTATCGTTTTCTGATGTCTTTAGTTTTGCGGATAATAGCTCAAGTGTTCTATAAAGTTTAACCGTTTTTCTAAAATAAACATGTTTTGTAGTGTATCGGGAACTTGCAAAGTTTTTTGAGTTAATCCAAGCGCCACCACAAACAGCTAAGCTGCTAATAATTATCACCTTTTTCAGCTCTTAAAGAGATAACTCTAATGATGTCAAGTTTTCTCACAGTAGATTGTGCCTTTAAGTCCTATTAGTGAACCATGAAGTTCTCCTTTTAAAAATATAGCAAAACACATTTAAACAAACATTTTCAGTGATATGGAATAGCTTAGTACATATGATTCTAATATACATATGTCCCTCTGTGGTTGTATATGTTTAAAAATGTTGAATAAATTATAAAGCTGGATTAACTAAAACTTTTTTCAGACAAACCATTTAGCTCATGTTCTGGAACATGTATCATGTAGTGATGAATATTAAATGTGATGAATCTATAAGCTGTTTTGTAAATTGCCATTTGTTTTCTTATAATATTGCCCTGACATAATATTGAACCTGATTTTGATCATTACATCATAAACATATTTAGCATCTTTTGATCGTATGCATCACAACTAAATTCATAAAGTGTTACTTACTGAATACAATATTTATTTCGCCTCATGCTCACATTTTTCAGTTCTGGCACACTATGTTCATGGGTTAAAAAAACGGGGGAAATATACATTCATGAAAAATTGTGGGAGAAGTGATATTTTTGTATACTGTTAAATATACTGTTAAGTATTAGCTTCAGAAGGCTCTATGTTTGTTTTCACAACTGGAAATTGTTAAACAATCTTGTGATCGAAATTAGAAGGTGACAGCTCCTGGTCAGGAGAAAGAGTAAATTTACTTTAATAGAATTTGTTTAATGTAAAATACTGCATTTACAATTTGATTCTTCAAGACAAATCTATTATTTTTTATATGTATTGTTGAATAAATGGGTAAATAATAACTACAAGTAACTTAATTGGTCTAATTTCCCACTCATGCCAGTAGGACCAGTTTAAGAAATACAGAATATATTTTAAGTAATACTATATATTTTGCAGCAAAAGCTGTGTTTTTCATTTGACAAACTGGCAGCTTTACACTAAACCTAGTGTAAAGTTTAACCTAAGTTTATAAAAAATATACTGCACTGAAGTTAGATAAGATATTATTTTACTTCCACTGATCTGATATTACAGAAGTTATGGCTGACTTTTTTTTAGATTCGACTGAAAAATGAAAAATACTGAAAAATATTTTATCATGTTTAATAAGCATCAACCTTTAGGCAAGCAGACAATAGAGATGACCGATGCTGAAAAAAAATGCTGATGCTAAAAAAAAGTTAGTTTGATATTTTCAGGCAATCAGATATTTTCACTAAAGTATCAGGATAAATATTTTGGTATTTAATTCCCCTCTGCTCTATATTCAAACTAATTATTTTATTCTCAGATTCTCTTCCTCAGCTAATGTTGAGAGTACCCATTCACCGATACCGCAATGACAATTTACCTTCGCGCACTGCTTTTCCTTAAATTTCAATGACGCTGCTGTATATTTAAAAGTTTATAGCAACCCTGCTAATAGTACTTTAACTATTGAGATCATGAGTGTTTTTAACTATTCGAAAATAACATTTCTTAAAAAAACAATATATGAATTTGTTGCATCTGTTGATTACATATATGTATACTTTATTATCATGCAACAGAACATTTTGGCAAAACACTTTTAATTAGAATCCTCTTCCATAATTATTTGTTTCCTATTTTTATGACCTAGGTTCCATACAAACAGAAGTGAAATAGAAGTCTTTTCTGCACCCTGCAAATTTGCAAATGTTAATCACTTTAATCTTCCCCTGCACAAGAAGATAGGATAATCTTGCCAAAGTTGTCTCAACTTTTAATCAGTTTCGGTTTAAAATTCACATTCCAAAACTTTGAGAAGGACTGGTGGTCTTGTTAAGCAGTTTTCTCCAGTAAAGAGAAAAATAATGATCCAGTTGTGGTTTGGATTTTTTCTGTACGCCTTCGACCAATAACCACACAAATACATGCTGTATCTTCTCACTTGGAAGCAAGGGTGCAATTTGCTTTAATTAAAGTTAATTAGAACAGACATTGCTACGAATCTAGGGTTGATGAATAAGTTACATTACGTATTCATCAACCCTACTCTCCAAGAAAAATCCTTTGAGAGAAAAAGAGATGCGGCTTCAAATCTAAACCACGTTCTGGCACATTTTGCAGATCAGGCTTTGCTGTCCACAGCTGCCTGTCATGAAATTTGAAAATCGGAGCCTTTAACAAATGGAAGTATTACAAATCCTGATGTATCCAAAGACCGTGGAGCGGGAAAATCACAAATCCAGAGGTTTTCTGAGACTAGAGGGCTGTCAGAGTGATCACTGCCCGAGGCGGTGCTCATCCTCGCAAAGAACAAAGTCAGAAGCTGGCAATAGTTCTGTTTTTGTGTGCGGTAAAAATAGCCAGATTACAGTTGGTACTCCCTGGCCATAAGAGGCAATAACTGTGAGTATTAATGGGGATGTTTGGTGCCGAATCCTGTCTTTCAATAATCTTTTGCTTTAAAAATCTCTCTTCTAGTCGTACGGCATGAATTCTAGCATCTGATTGCTTCGAGACAGGTCTGAGCCCTTGAAACTCTAAATAGGCTGATGGAAGTAAAGCAAAATTAACTTCCTGCGCTATGAGGAAGCGAGGAGAAAGAGTGATGGAAAGGAAGGCGGTGTGCTAAAGCTGAAAGATGGTTAATAAAACAGCCTTCCTGCTGTTCTCACAAGAAGTGCGAATGACACCCTCGTCACACCACTTACAAACGTGCAACCTGCACTCCTGCGGCTGATTAGATTTCCAGCCGGAATCGAAATGCAACTACATTTGCTCTTTGTATACTTCCTTGTGTGTGTTTGTACACATCCTGCAGCAGCAGTGACAGACGCAGTAGAAAAATGAGTTTGTGTTTTGTCTTCTTTTTAGCTTCTCTCACATATCTTTCTGTTTCTAGGGGCACTCCTAAGAGTCAGGGCCACAGATGGGCCGAGCATATCTATGGTCCATACACATTCAGCCTGGTCCCCGTCAGTAGCTGAAAAACATGCAGTCTTTGTCTGCATTTAATGAGAAACTCCAAACCCCTAGGGCAGATGTCGAGGAGTTTATCCGAGCAGAACATCCTTTTCTGTCTCTCTCTCTGAATCGATCTGTGGGAGTCCTCAGCCACACGTAGAGGAGCGTCTGCTGTTTCATAATGCTATCATCATTGTATATCACAAGAAAGCAATGGACCTTTTTGCTTTTAATGATTGTAAATTAAGTAATTTTTAGGCAAAATAAAGGATTTATTTTGTAGTTTACTCTTAACTTTTTTAATATCTCAAACGATGGCAAACAACTGTCTTTTTTTGCTGCAACCAGCACATTACCAATTGTAATGTCTGACGAGTTTACATATTCCTGCAGATCAGAACATTTCAGAAAGAAGAGAGAATGCAGTGACTCATGTTACTTTTCAAAGTGAAAGGAAATGTCTGTGAAGTAGCTCTACTTTACTTTGATAGTAGAAAGGGTGGACTCGACTCTGGGCCTATTTTGAATACTTTTTCAACTCAAAGGAATAAAATGGGAAGGGTCAAAGTATACATGTAAACATGAGAATTGGTCCAGCTTTTTGCCTAAAACATCTGTTTTTGTTATTCTGTGGCTATTCACACTGACATCTTTTCCATTAGTCTGTGTTTTCCTTTATTTAGCATCGATTTGATCTGTCAGAAACTGCGAGAATGAACACAGCACATATTAAACAGATAGAACAAGATGTCTCTGTCCACTTCTAAATAAATTTTTGATGTGTTGTTTTTTGTGTTTTTATTTTATGACAGATATGAGCAGGCCTCTTACAATAACATATTTTGCAATGAATAACCCCAAGATATGTTGTGATAAGTTATAATAATTTGATTATCAACAAAATCTTTGAAATTGTAAAGTGGGGGTTATGTGTTGTGCAATCGTAAGTGGACACTAGTAAACTAACTAACCTCGCATTAACTTTCTGCGAGATTAACCAACTTATCGTGACAGCCCAAGATATGATATTATATGAGTTTGCATTTATCTTTTAAACCTGAAAATATGTTGCTAAGAATACATTGGAAATGGTCTTGTTTGGCTGAAATGATACATTAGATGTTGTGTTGATGTGATTAGATTTTGTTAGTTTAAAGTTCTTTAATTTCCCTGCATCTCTCTCTCTCTCTCTCTCTCTCTCTCTCTCTCTCTCTCTCTCTCTCTCTCTCTCTCTCTCTCCTGCCCCTTTAAAGGCTAAAACACTACCTTTTAAACAGCATTAATGAATAAAATTATTTGTCAGATAAAAAAATAAAAATCCAAAAATAATTCATTCCTGCTTTTGAGTTATTATAAGGTTTAAATGCAGAATGATCATCGCAACCTTTTCTTATCAAATTGAATCATGTAAAATAACAGACATTTGAAAAAAAAATTCTTAAAGAAATATGCTTTCAGACAGTCCTGAGCATTCAAACCTTTAACATGCAGTTCTAAAAGCTCAGAACTTCAATGAATCCCATCAGCAGGTTGTTTTACACACTGTTATTCAATCAAACGGCATAATGCCATTTCTTGGATCTTCTACCTCGCTGAGGCAATGAGCAAATTGGGTTAAAGAGAAACTCAAGGAAATTAAACTAGATTCTCTTCCTCGGCTAATGTTGAGAGCGCCCCATCACCGATACCTCAATGACAATTTACCTTCCCGCCTGGCTGAGTTCTGATGAGTAGACTAAACCTGAGCATTTTTAAACATGACTGACTACATCTTCCGCAGATAATTGGAATGATACTTCACAGTTTGTTTGACTATTTAATTAAGGGGGATTCAAATCACGCATATATTAAAAACAACTGAAGCATGCCAGCCCTCCCGTACACACATCTGCCCTCAAACAGCATGCTCTATTAAAGTGCTATCGAGTTACTATAATGATCTTATGCATTCAGGAAGCGAGCAGAGAGAACAATCAGCTAATATGACCTATAGGCAAAGAGTCTTGTTTTGACAGTTCTCTCTAAGCTCAAGGGGCGTACGATACCGAATAAAATCAATCATTCCCAACGGTGACACAAGTGTACGATATGTAACTCTCACTGAAGTGCTTTCTTTGTGGTTAGTTCCAATAAAAAGGGAGTGGGTTAGTTTATGAAAGTTTAATGTTGTGGAGTCTTTGTTTCCAGTCATTCATAAACAACAAAAACATTAAAAATGCATCCATGCAACAGAGATGGATTATTTTTACACGAGCAGAGTGGGTTTCCTTAAAACAGCGGAGGTGTTTTTCTAGACTTCTCTTCTCTCGTTTCTTTTTGTTTGCAGACAGAGCTGTAGCAAACAATCCATGCAGCCACCCAGACAGTTTTAGAAAAGGGCTTGCGTTACCTGACAGCCAGTTATGTCAGAGCCAACCAGCCAATTTCATAAACATATGCTCCAATTAAGAAATCCATTAATATCCATCATGTCCTGTCATAAATCATACAGCTCTGCAGCAGCTCTGACCATGTAATTATTGTTGAGCAAAAAGCGGAAGTCCTTGATTAGGTCGACTTATAATTTCTCTCTAAATGTCTCAACTCTGCCCTAAAATAATAGAAAAGTAACGTGAAGCGACTATGCTGCAAGGTGTTTATAATTACACATTTGGGGGCTTTATAAATGCTGCCCGGTCGATATGATGGTTTCACTGCAGGCTGAAGAATTCAACCAACACTTTTACCCCCCAAGCACCCATCTCATGGGTGACCTCACATTTAGAACTCAGTGGAAAGAAATCACATCAGTATTTAAACCAGGGGAGACTTTTCCACCAAAGCATCCACCAGCAACATCAAATTAAATGTAAAAGCGACGTCTAAACTGGGGATTAGCAATACATCCAATTTGTACCTAATTACAGATGGGAAGTCTACGCTGAGCCACAGGAGACAAAACTTGAGAAAGATTCATTCAGAAGCTGAATGAATGAAAATCCCAATTCAATGCCAGTTAAGCTCGATTGACAGCTTGTGCATTGAATTGCGAATGGCATAAAATAATTTTTATTTATTTCTTTATTAAAATCCAACAGGAGGAAAGCTTAATGGAAAGTTTATTCATAATTTCTCAAAATCTATGTTATTAAGTATATGAGTAGCCAAACATTGGGATATAATAAAAGAAAATTAACACTTCGTTATTTTAACATCAAACTATACTAAATGCCTAATTTTCATAATTACAACAAAAACAACAACTAAATATTAGCAGTGGAACCCTTGGCAGTTTTGTTGAATTATTAGTCAAATGTAATATTTTCTGTTACATGTATCATCATTATACCTCAGTTTATTGTGATTGGATAGCAGCTGAAATATGGGACTTCTGGTTGACACACCTCTATATATTCATACATACATATATTATGCACCTGTTTATGTTTACTTTTGCATTTTGTTATTTTAGAAAATTAACCACAATTACTTTTATTATTATTACAATAGCAATAATTTAAATAGAACAATAATAAAATGAACTTCAAATAAATACAATGGAATCTTGTATTTATTTTAGATTCAATACAAACATGTAAGCCTGTGCAATGCACTTTTGAACTATTAATATTATCAGACAGACTTTAGCTATATCAATTGTACAACTGCCTTTTAAAATCTGCCATGACAATGTTTAATCACATGACCATTTAACTGCATTATCTGCTATTTGAAAATGTTGTTACTTCATATTTCTTCAAATTCTTCATAATCATGAGTGCATCTTCAATTGCAAATGTGATTTATGGTTTAGCCATAATGGTAATCCGAGTTTGGATAAGTCTTGTTGATTGTGTCTGTTTCAGAAAGAAAAAAAACTTCTCTTTACTCTCTGTCAAGACCCAAATCATTACAAGGGTGAAAAAAAAAATATTTTGTTGTTTTCCATATACTTAGCCAGCACAGACACCTAAATCAACTCTCAAATCATTAATTACGTCACTCTATATATTAGAGAAGTAATTTAATTTCCCTTTCAGGAACTCGAGCTGCGTCCAAACGCTATGGGGAACGTTTGCTGCATTGCCAGCTCTGAATTAAGTGTCAAAGCTCGTTCAACGGAGCTCGACGTCACACCCAGAAAAGCGCAGTATATAGGAGCCAGCGATGGAGAAGGCAACCCGTTTTTCTACATTCAGTAAGCTCTCTTTAAGTGTCTTCTTGTTCCAACAAGTGTGGCTAAATCTTGTATTTGTTGCGAGAGAAATATTGAAGCATATTGATATTGAGCTCTGTTTGTCTTGCTTGGGAGCTGATCCTGCCCAATCAGCTCTCAAGGGTGTCGACTGTGAACATTGTGAGCGCATACAAATGCACACATTCCGCTCGCGGAGCCCCGGCGTCTCAGGTGACCAGGCTGCCGCTTCTGGCGAGGCAGAGCGCCTGCTTCGTCGGTCCCTCCACTGGTAGCCTTGTAAGTGACTTGTTAGTGTATCCAGTTTCGATCAAGGGCCCACTGGTTCACCAGGGTTTTGCCTACCATTGTGGATTCCCCCAGGAAGTATGCACCCTGCTGTGCAAAGGGGCCATCAAGGTGGTTCCTGTGCATGACAGAATCTCAGAGTTTTACAGTCGTTTACATTTACATTTACATTTATGCATTTGGCAGACGCTTTTGTCCAAAGCGACTTACATTAGGGGAGAGACAATATGCAATTTGTTACACCGTCAAAGTCTATCTCAGCTTCTCATAATAGAATTGTATCAACTGATCAATAAACCTAAGCAGTGAGGAGATAGAGGAAGAAAATAAAGACAGAGGAGGGAAAAAGAAGGTAGTAGTTTTTTTTTATATATATATATATATATATATAGTAGGTGTTCTCTGAAGAGAAGAGTTTTCAGTTGCTTTTTGAAAGCTGTTAGTGTTGTTGCTTTCCTGACTGGATCAGGGAGTTTGTTCCACCATCCAGGGACAGCGAAAGAGAAGGTTCTGCTGAGAGATCTTCTGCCCTTGTGGGATGGAACCACAAGTCGTTGTTCCTTCTTGAGCGCAGGCTTCTGGAAGGCATGTAGGAGCGTATGAGCTCATGGAGGTAGACAGGGGCTGATCTGGAGATAGTTTTGTACGCCAGCATCAGTGATTTGAATTTAACCCGAGCTGCAATGGGGAGCCAATGTAGAGTGATGAGGAGGGGAGTAACATGAGCTTGTTTCGGTTCCTTGAAGATAAGACGAGCTGCAGAGTTCTGGATCATCTGCAGAGGTTTGAGTGTATTTAATGGAAGTCCTACTAGGAGAGCGTTGCAGTAGTCCAGACGTGAGAGGACCAGAGCCTGAACCAGGAGTTGAGTTGCATGCTCAGTTAAGAAGGGCCTGATCTTTCGAATGTTGTGCAGTGCAAATCTACACACTCGAGTTGTCTTTGTAATGTGGTCTTTGAAGGACAGCTGTTCATCCAAAATCACTCCAAGATTTCTGACTGTAGGAGAAGGGGTGACTGTAGAGGATTGCAGCTGAATGGTGAGGTCGTGATGCACAGAGGGATGAGCTGGAATTACCAAAAGTTCTGTCTTGGACATGTTGAGCTGTAGGTGATGGTTCTTCATCCAAGTAGAGATGTCGTTCAGGCAGTCAGTTATGCGGGTAGTTACTGACAGGTCATCAGGGGGGAACGACAGATAGAGTTGAGTGTCGTCAGCATAGCAGTGGTAGGAGAATCCGTGTCTGAGGATGATAGGGCCCAGGGAGGTAGTGTAGATGGAGAAGAGAAGGGGGCCAAGGACTGAACCCTGGGGAACCCCGGTGAGTAGGTTATGAGTGTTTGAGACCTCACCCCTCCACCCAACACTGAAAGATCTACCACTGAGATAGGACTCAAGCCAATCGAGTACAGTTCCAGTGATGCCCATCGCAGAAAGAGTGGAGAGAAGGATCTGATGGTTGACTGTGTCAAAAGCTGCAGAGAGGTCTAGTAGGATGAGGGCAGATGATCTGTGGTTAGCCCTGGCCCCTCGCAGCGCTTCCGTTACAGACAACAAAGCTGTTTCAGTTGAGTGTCCGTTCTTGAAGCCCGATTGATTGTCATCAAGTTTGTTGTTCTGAGTCAGGAAGGTAGAGAGCTGATTGAAGACGACCAGCTCGATGAGTTTTGCAGTGAAGGGCAGCAAAGAGACAGGTCTGTAATTTTCCACCAGTGATGAGTTGAGTGTGGGTTTCTTGAGAAGCGGAGTGACTCTGGCCACCTTGAAGGTGTTGGGGAAAATGCCGGTAGTGATGGAGGAGTTGATGATGTGAGTGAGGGCAGGCGTGATGGTAGGTGAGATGGTTTGTAGAAGGTGAGAGGGGATGGGATCGAGGGGGCAGGTGGTCGGATGCGCTGAGAGAAGGAGTTTGGACACCTGATCTTCTGTGAGTGGAGTGAACGTGGACATGAAAGGTTTCGAGGATTGTGGCTGAATTTGGGTGCAAGGTGGTGCAAACTGCCGGCTGATGGTGAGGGTTTTGTCTATGAAGTGATCAGCGAAGTCATCTGCAGTAAGAGAGGTCGCTGGGGGAGGTTGGGGTGGACAGAGGAGTGAGTTGAAAGTCCTGAAGAGCTTTCGGCTGTCCTTGGCATGTTCAATCTTGTCGTGGTAGTATGTTGTCTTCGCGTCTTGTACCTTGCTTGAGAAGGTTGAGAGTGCAGATTGGTACGCTTCGAGATCTGCCATGCTCTTTGATTTCTTCCATTTGCGCTCTGCCGATCTGAGGGTGGACCTCTGTTCCCGGAGAGCGTGCGACAGCCAAGGGTTTGATGGTGTTATTCTGGCTGACCTGGAAGAGAGAGGGCATAGTTGATCGAGGCATGTAGCGAGTGTGGAGCAGACACGGTTAGTTGCATCGTGAGTGTTTAAAGAGGAAAAGTTTCCAGGTGTTAAAAGAGAAGAGGACACAGCAGAAGAAAAGAGAGAGGAATCAAGGAATTTAAGGTTACGTCGGAAGGTGACAGGGGGTGATGTTGAGTGTGAGCTTGTAGGCAGTGTGAGTTTGAACGTGATGAAGAAATGATCAGATGTGTGCAGAGGAGTAACTGTGAGTTGATCAGCAGAGCAGCTGCGTGTGTAAATGAGATCTAGCTGATTTCCTGATTTGTGGGTGACTGTGGTAGGGACAAGAGTCATGTCAAAGGAGGACATGAGCGAGTGGAAGTCGGTAACATTTGGTTTGTGAAGATGTATATTAAAGTCCCCAAATACAATGAGTGGGCTGCTATCATCTTCTGGAAAAGGGGAGAGCAGACCATTCTCCAGGTGGGCGGTATATGGTGAGGATGTGCATGACAAGAGGGGAAGTGATAGTGAGAGCATGATATTCAAATGAGCATGTCTTACCAAAAGATGTGAAGGTAGAGAATCTGAAGGTCTGTGAGATGAGAAGTCCAAAACCCCCACCCCGTCCCACCTCGCGAGAAGTGTGGGAGAGGAGAAAATTGTTGGAGAGGGCTGCAGGCGTTGCGGTGTCTTCTGGGCGGATGCATGTCTCAGTCATGTTTCAGCCGTTACTTCCTGGTTCCAAAGAAGGACAGGGGCCTGCGCCCCATTCTGCATCTGCGGCTCTTGAATCGTCGCATCATTCAAGGTGTTTACCTTAAAGCCTGGAACCTGGCCATCATCTTGGAGGCCCTGAAGAGGCCCCCCTTCAAGCCCCTGGGCGACGTGTCTTTACGCTTCCTGTCTATGAAGACAGCGTATTTACTCGCCATTTTTTCCCTTAAACGAGTTGGGGACTTACACGCACTTCTGTGGCTCCTTGTGTCTTGAGTTCTCCCCGGGGATGGCTAGCGTATTCCTGCACCCTAAACCAGGCACGCCCTTGACTGTGGTCCGGCACAACAGTTGGATCTGGATGATTCTCCAGGCTTGGCGGTTCTTTGGGCTGCTGAAGACACTGTCAGTCCGGGGCTGCTTGGCGTGTTTTGACTCTCGTTCCCCATAGCGTTTGGATGCAGCTCGAGTTCCTGAAAGGGAGCGTCGCAGGTTACGTATGTAACCTAGGTTTCCTGAGGGAATGAGACGCTGCGTCTCCAGGCCACTGTGCCTCAAAGTTGATTGCCTTCTCCATCGTTGGCTCCTATTTACTGCACATTTCCGGGTGTGACGTTGCGCTCGGATGTTATCACACCTGTCCGTTGGACGAGATTTGACACATAATTCAGAGCTGGAAACGCAGCGAGCGTTCCCCATAGTGTTTGGACACAGCGTCTCGTTCCCTCAGGGAACCTTGGTTACCTAGTAACCTGAGACGTTTATTCACAAGTTCAAAAAAAGTATTTTCACATATTTCCAGAACCAATTTACAATGCATCATGTGCATAGTCACCAGCACTCATAAACCTAATCACCCTCAGTTGTCCCCTTTTGGTTAACCTTTGGTCCAATAGTTACCTATATATGTCTATATGAGTTAAAAGGTTACCCAGACACAATCAGTTGTTTTGATTTTTCCAGAACCTCAGGGTCCTTTCAGTTCAGATTGAATTACATTTTTTTTTAATTGTACCGTTTGGTTTTCATTTTGGTATTTTGATGTAGCCACCATACTAGAGTGCACTAAAATCAAAATCAGTCCCGAAAAGAGGTCATCTTTGTGTGGTTGTTGTTGAAATATGGAGAAGAATGTTTGAGGGGGAACCAATCACAAATATACACGCAAACAAACTTTTATGGTTTGAACCAAACAAGCTGCAGTAGTCTGCTGATTGAGGCCTTATTAGATGACAACATGTTATTGTTGATGGAGCTTTTGCATCTTGCTTTCTTAGCAGTTTTAAAAATATTATTTTTTTTGTTGTGCAGCTCTGCAAAGCTCTCCAGGCTTTGTGCAGGGTTTTTGTTCTCGTCTTATTAGCATAGCATTTCCCCACACTTTAAATTTGATCAGTGAATGTTGTCATATAGAGTAACATTTTGGTTTATTTCAACTTGCTTAGACCAGGAAAAGGAAACAGCAGGAAAGCATACACTACTACAGAAAAAAGCTACAATATAGTAATTTTCACCATTGGTCCAGAAAAAAAATACCTTTACCACAGGTGCGAGTTAATTGCTTTAGTCTTCAGGCCTGAATTAACATGACTTGACATTTTTGCTACTTGCCTCTGACCTTTTTCCTGGGATTTGGTTTGCACTTTATGAAATCTCATCTTGTTTGGTGAGGACCATTCTTTCAACAGAATTTGCATTTTCGGTGAATCATATCTTCCTGCGTTTTAAGCATCTGTCAATTTTTTTAAGCAGTAAGAGGAGAATGTTTATTTTTAAATGGGATTTATTTTCTGGCTCTCCTGAACGTGACAAGAGACGTTTCAATAAAAAAAAAAACATTTAAGCTATTGTATACTTATTTGATATATATTCTGATGAATACCATCTTTGTTCAGAAACTTTACCTTCAAAAACAACAATCAGGCACTGATATTGCAGAGTCTTGTTGGGAAATACAACTTGAAAAATCAGTAGTGATGCACCTTCAGGGATATTGCTTCTACTTGCATGTAAACATTACACTCATTTTCCAACAGGACTGGTGGGGAGGAATTATAGTTATATGCATGGCAGTCAACATTAGTGGATGGGGCCTTTTACATCACAAACCACTTACAAGTCAAAAGCCAATTGGTTAGGAAACAGCCCAGAATTGTAATACCCTTTTACTTTTATTATATTTACAAAAACGACTTGATGAATTTTACTTTACCAGGAGTGTGTTCAGATTTATGACCAAACCTTCCTAACTCAACCTTCCAAAAGTTGACTTTTCTAAATAGGCATCCTATGAAATTATGAAAAAGCAAAAAACATTCATAAACACTTTAGAAATCTGGTCCATTCTATTACCTTCTGCTTTTCCTGTGAATTGAACCCTCTAGCATTTAATTACCCACAACCAGTGACATTATACAATAAGGAAAGTCAACTGTCTTTAAATAACATTAGTATTTACAAAATGGATTTGCATAATGGATTCTCAAACTCATATTGCGAGTCAGTTGTTTTGTGTGTTTCTGCTTCACGAAGTTTATGCAATCTCACTAAATGCTCCCCAACTGCAAGTTTGATTTCAGATTGGCTCATTACTGCTGTCAGTTGTATATCTTTAACCCTATCGATCTTGTGGTGCGGCAATTTCTCTTAATTATGAAAATAACCCGATTTACAGTGGCTGCATATACAAGATTAAAAATATCCTTCAACCTGAATGCAACATGCCAGATTCTCAGTTATGTAGACTAGTTGGCAGGCAGCCAGTGCTGACTAATGTGTCTTCGCTAGAGGGGCTGGGAAAGAATCGATACTACCCAATAACCAGATCTTCCTTCAGGACCAGAAAGAATGCACTACACTCAGAGCGCACACCCTATTAAAAAGACACCATACATTATTTAGAGATTCCTCTTTCAGGAGGCTGAATCAAAACAAAAATTAATTATGCATCCGTTTCAGGTCAGGCCCTTTTGATTTTTGCCGAAAGCAATGTACATGAGTAATTTGCATATTGGTAATAATGCAGAATTGAATTCTATTTGGATTGTTTGCTTTAAAGCACACAGATGCTTTGGCTCAATGAAGGCACTCTGAATGCAAGCAGGTGATCCACTTCTAGTACATCAAAGTTAATGGGAGTTCGCCATTGTGGCTGACTCACATTAGTGGAGGCTCTCACGGTATATCGATTAGAGCCCAGGGAAAAAGTTTGTCCATTATGTGAAAGCGATGATGGTGGGGATGGACCAGCTCCCTGGGAGATCAATGATGTGCCCACAGCAGTAATCACCAGGCAGCTGATGATGTTTTCATTGGCCTAGCAAGTACAGGGAGAATGTGTTTTCTGGGTCTGTTCTGTTGTCCGCACTGTGTCAGCAGGCTGGTGCACTGGGAACTGAATTAGAGTCTAAAGTCAACAATCATTTTGAACATTAGACTCTAGAAATTGTAGCTTGGAGTGCTAGATTCTTCCTAATGCACCTGGAAAAGGCGCTGCACTCATTTTGTTGTCTTATCTTATTTCAAGATGCTGTCCAAACAGTAAATACACCATTTATTTTCGGTAGGAACAGCACACTGGGGGTCTGATGGAGCTTGGAATTTTACATGCAGCAAAATGAAAACCGTTAAATAGAGAGTGCTTCATGGCTTTCAGAGATGGTGCGGTTTTATTAGCTGAGCTGTGTTTTACGGGTTTGTTTTGACAGCATTCCCTGTGTAACAGTATCAGTGCTGAACTGATTCAATATTAGGCCTTCCAGTTTTCCACACAGTTTACCCACACCCCATTTGAGATGTTAACAAGAGTCTTAAATCCCTGTGCATTGCTAATTTGGGTTCTTCTTGAGTGTTAGCTAACACGGATTCTCAAGATATTTACAGCTTTATGACTAATATATTAAACATGCAATTTCAAACTGCAGCTAAGTGTAATATCTGATAGCGCTTCTCTGACTGTGCCTTAATACGTTGTTTTTCAATATGACTCTAGTTTTTGTTTTGTGTTATACCATATAAACCATATACTTTTGTTTTTAAAAGTGCAATTAAAATGAAGATATGTAGCATTGAGTTTAACAGATTTTTATGTGGTTTTGGGGTCAGCGTAGTTAGGTTGACAGTGTTGATGGCATCAAAAGTTGTTTAAAATCATGGTCTTAACTACTTGTTCAAGCAATGCGGTGTTACAAGATAGCAACAAATACAATACAAATTGTGTCACACTTTTTCAGTAATTTAAACAGAATTGTAACTATCGTGTGACATCTGTTATCTGATTGTGTCGTTGGAGACATCACATTACAATTCCACCATGACCTTTTTTTCCCGGTGGCAAGCTCTGGCTACTCCAACACTATTTCCATGGCAACACTTATTATCCTGAATACTTAAACATGATGAAAAAAAGTGTGATCACTTCAGGATCAGATCATTTTATAGAAGCGTTTGTCATGGAATAGTGTTTTTAAATGCCATTAGCAAATAGATGTTACAGTCTTTCCTTAAATAGTCTTAAGAATCTTAGCTTCACTTATGAGAAATGGTCAAATTCTGTAAATGGTTGAATTATGTTGTTGTTGTTGTTGTTGTAATTATATCATTCATTCATTCATTCATCTTCATGTCGGCTTTATTCCCTTTCGGGGTCGCCACAGCGGAATGAACCGCCAACTCTCTGGCATTTTGTTTTATGCAGCGGATGACCTTCCAGCCGCAAGAAATTATATTAAATGAATGAATTTATTTTTAAATGAAGATACATTAAAATATTTTAATGTTGTTGATCGATTGTAAAAAATTTACTATTTAGTAGTCCTCCAAAATCAATTGTGATCAGTTACAATTTATTTAAAATGTTGAAATCGGTTTAAGAAATTGGATATTATTCATGAAAAATTAAACACAATCCGTATATAGTACTCATGAAAACAATGAATAACTTCTGCATTAAAATTGTTTCAGACAGACGTGCCTCTTTTACACATTTTTTATTCTCAGAAATCATAAAGTTAAATGCTGAGAATGCACAGCTTTTGACTATAACTAACCCTTACACACCACAGGAAGAAGCAAAAATAAATTTGTGGAAATTGCGTTTAAAGAAATGTGCTAGTTTCCAAAACCTAATCACATGTGTTACATTTTAAATTAGGTATATGATGTTTATTGCTGTTTTTTTTTTTTGGCTTTCCTTTTCAAAACAACCTTTGAAAATATTTCTAATCATAGCTATGGTCTGAAATTCACAACTAGATGTACTCCTCTCTACAATCAACATTTCTGTTCCATTGAGAGAGGAGATGACTCTTTCTATTTGAAAAGCAATTTTCCACCGTCCTCACCTCGGGACTCATGTCTGTGCCTTCGCACCAGTTGAGAGTTGTGACCTCGATGATCTTTTTGCCGACTGATTTTAACCTTCACTCCAAAGAAGAAAACTGTACCATGCTCCCGTTTGGCTTCAATTGCAAGAAGCCTTGTTCAGAGAGCCAGCATGGACGTGTTGAGAGATGCGGGGAGTTTTATACTGTTGAGAATGTAAGAGGATAGTGAGAAGAGTTCATTTTTCAAAGCAGTGAGAGGCAAGTGATGGTCCCTCAGCCATTGTCTTGGTGTCAGGGCAGATGAATGGGACAATATGAGGAGAGAATAGCTTGAGACTGAATTTCCGAAGACAACATGAGGAGAACTGCGGGGAATGAAAGAAACGAAGCAACAGCATCAAAATGTGCTATCTCCCTTTCCCTCTCAAGTTCTCTCTATCATATCATATGCAATTCATCATTCCGTACCCCTCCTTGTGGGAGGATCCACTTCTTTTTATGGATTCGCTTCTCAGAACACTGAGATGCGTAATCTCATTTATTCTTCTAAAGTCTAAAAAACATCTGACAATCTTTCAAGATTAGAACATTTGTGATCTTTCCAAAGAATGAATGCTTTGACAGCTCTGTCAGGGAAAGTGAGAAACTAAACACAAATATGTCAACGTATTGAGTGCTCTTTCTGTAAAGGACAGCCCACCGATCTGTCATTCCATTCTTTTAAAGGGATTCAATGATTTTGGGGTCAATAGAACCTTGTTAGCGGCTTGTCTGTCAGAGCTGTCTGCTTGTAATGGAGTCGAGCTAAAATGTCAACTGATGCATCTTCATATCTCTCCGCCTGCTGCCATGCACTTTTGAT
The DNA here is from genome assembly GCA_900490495.1 of Danionella dracula. Classification (NCBI taxonomy): domain Eukaryota; kingdom Metazoa; phylum Chordata; class Actinopteri; order Cypriniformes; family Danionidae; genus Danionella; species Danionella dracula. The sequence goes on from UELW01000006.1 coordinate 3,122,902, forward strand.
GTGCATCTCTTAGTTTGCTCAGATCAATTTTTTACATTAATGGTTGAATATTCACATATGATATCAGGCGCACAATCGAGCAATGCATTATGAAGTCTTGGGCTGCTCCACATTCATCACATTCTCAAAATCAAACAAAACCTGATGAAAATGAGAAATGCCACTGAGATGGTGAAATATTTCATGGCATTATGGCTGTGAAATGTCACAGGCCGCTGGCTAAAACCACTGCTTTTCCTCAGGGACTCTGCCTTTTTTTGCATTCATTTTTCTAGCTTCATGACTGATTGAATAAACATTCATTATGAAAATTGGATATAAAAAGCTGCGTGTATTTCAAAATATTGCCCAGATCTACTCTAAGAGAGCCATTGAGGCAAAGCATTTATCTCGCCAATTGAAGCAATATTATCATAATTGGTCTGAGACCAAACGACAAGTCATGGTGGTGGGATTCAGCTTCATGAGAAATCATTTCAACAAAAATCATCTGGATTTCTGTGCAATTCATTGCTTTCAAATACCAATAGATAAACTTCAAAGAGCATTTATTTAGAGCTGAATGAAGGTACTGTGCAATGGTTACTAATCCCTCAAGGGTCATTTCTGAACTATTTTGATTTGAGAAACAGGACTGCAGAAAATAACAGGCATGAGTGTCTTGGATTATTAGAAAAGCTATTAAAGATGCTTAAGATCTGCTGAGAGCATTTCTGAAAGTATGACCATTTCTGGTGATATTTTAGTCTAATGGTATTCTCAAAATGCTAGATCTCTGGAGCGTGCTAAGTGAATTTGTGCTTGTTTAATAAAATGTATAAAAATTCTTATTATTTAGTTTTAACTTTTACTTAACTAGTGGTTCTGCTGCCTAAAAGGCAGGGACAAAGGCAAAGACAAATATTGCTTCATGAAATCTTCATTAAAGTATTTCTTAGCAGGCTCAATTTTAAAATGATGGTACATGGAGATAAGGAGACAAAGAACATGTACCTAAGGAAATGTGCAAAGTTGAGGTAAGATCAAAAGGTGAGTCTTGGAGCATGCTTGAACTAGTAATCTAGTAAAACTAAATTGAAGAGACATGGTCCTTGATAATAATTCAAGAGAATGAGGACTTGGTTGGAATGACTACAGGAGTGGGGTACTGGTGAATTTGGATTGAAGTTGGGGTACTGGTGAATTTTGGTGTCAAGGATTAATGGTGAATCCTTGACACGCCAACTCAAAAACATACTCTAAATTCCCATTAGGAGTAATGGACAGAATATCTGTTCAGAATGGAATATGGCTTTACTTGAGTTTAAGATGAACAACATGACCTGAACCAGTAACAAAAAATTGATGGATGGATGAAATGGTACATTTCTCTTTTGGGAAGAGCAAATGCAGTCATTTGGCTCACCTCCACCATATCTCCATTAACTCCCCTTTATAGAAAGCACTTTAGCAATCCTTCTAGAACAATCATGTGCCTTTTTGAGAATGAGAAGTAGTATGCTTCCTTACCTGCTTATGTGTCTAAGGTAATGAAATTAAAAAAGCTTTTATTTTGAAATATTTTTTTACAAGCTGTGTCCTCTTTCACCATTGGCTATTATCTCATGGTTCATTCAAAACTGCAAAAAACTCTATATTAAAGTATTCGAAAGCAGAAAGAAATATGTTCCCAGATCATTTTATGGCTCTAGCAAGAAACAATCCTTAATTTTCAATCCCAAGATGCAAAGTGAGAAAACTCTGAATGGAAGAGATAAGATGTAACTGGCACAGGTTGATTACATGATTACATGCCCACAATTTTGGACGGACTCAGTTCATGTGAATTTGGCATGCATTACTCATTCATACTGTAAGTATGTAAGAAGGTAAACATCTCAGTTGGTTTTGCCATTCAGGTAGGTGATATTGAGCGTGATTGAATCTAGTTGTAATCATTTTGTTGAAAGAGGTGCAAGTACAAGGGTGTAAAACTCAATTCCTGGAAGGCCAAAGCTATCTAAAAATATTAAATATTTACTTCAGGTGTGTTTCAGTGAGCTTGATGTTAAACTGTGAAGAGCTGTGGGACTCACAGAAAGGGTTTTTAACATTTGTGGTTTAATGGTTGTTGCACTATTATTTCACCTCTTAGAGTTGCTTTTACACACATTTTCATTATATATTGATGTTCAGGATTGTTTAAGCCCACTTATATGAATGTTGAATTGGTTTTTATTCATTTAGAAATGTATGAGTTTTTATGGATGTCGGTTAATGTGTGCTCTAATGTCGCAATGTTTGACCTTCTCTAGTCAGAAATATTTTTTACAACCACCATAATTTTGTTTGGTTTAGAATACTAGTTGTGAAAACCCCTTCTACAGTAGAATTTATTTCATAAAGGAAATCAATTGAATCAAGACCTTGTGAATCCGAATGAAATTGAACTAGCAGTGATTCCAAGCCTTAATATGATTGTTTGTATACTTGTACTACAGATCAGAGTGAAAACAAACAAACGTAGCATGTTTTCATATAGGTCCACCATATGCAAACTAAGCATGTTTGCTAATGATCCTCCACACACAACATCTTTACATTTTAGTAGATGAACGTCCTTAATAAATTCACTTCGATGCTTTGATGTATAAAAGTCCTTGATCACAGTTATTGTGCAATGCTGCCTTTTTAAACATGGAGATGCTGTTGGAACAAGGCTGTGCTATTTATCTTTTTCCCCTTTGTGTTTGCGAATAAGCAATTAAAATAAGTGGGTCACCCGTTGTTGAACAAGCACTTGAACCCAGAGGCACAGAGGTTTCATATCTGATTTTAACACCCATGCTTCTGCCTTTTTGTTCCCTGGGCCTTTTTGCTGGGAGATATGGAGAATGAGAGAGATATTATGCAGATGACAGCCCAGAAGACAGTATTTACCCACACTCTAATTTGCACACATAATAAGATTTTATTGTTGCCATGTAAAATCAGTAGCAGTCACATCTAGAAGAACCTAGAAGAGCAGCAACATGCTCTACCTCTCTAGTGATGGACAGCCGCCGGAACCTGTAAAATATCCCCAGGCCATCGAAGCTCACCCCATCCATCCACTGTAGTGTCAGCGATATTGAGAGACTGTCAGATGCCTTCTCCAGTATGTCCAAATCAACAGTAAATATTAGTCCTGGAGGGCCACTGGGAGCTCTGTTACATCCCCTTTATTAACCTTGCAGCCCGGCTCTTTGATGTTAAATAATTACTCTGGCATCTCTCAGGGGGGAACGCAGAACAGGGCTCCTACTGTCCCTTAGGCTGACTGGTGCTCTAGGGGTTTCATGTTTCATGCTCGTATTCATGTTACGAAGTTGTATTCAGAGCTTAAATCTCAGGAACAAAATCTCAGGAACATTATCTGTGTTTTCTTTGTTTTTTAAGTACATTTTTCAAGTCATTTTATTCAACGTTTTTATTTTTCAGTTGTTACTCATTTGTGTGGAAAACACCATCATTTATTTTAAAAAGTTGCAAGTGTGTGTTAAACAGGAAATCGTATCCGTTTGTTTGTAAAGAACCACAGCTTAGAATTGTGAGGACAATGAACCGTTCACTTTCAGGTTCATAACCACAAATCATAACTATCTTCTAAAATTAGAATCAGTCCAGAGTGACGTTTTTCTGCACATGACTCGCTTAAAACTCTGGACAGACTCATTAGATTAATTAGATAAAAGTCTAATTAGATAAAAGTAATTGACCCACATAATAGTAAGTCATCAGTCACCGTGTTTCGACACAATCCATAATATAGATTGTCTCGTGCTGTTGTCAGGCACTTAAACATCAAAAATATTCAATCACAAATGACAATGCTTGATTTTGAAATCTATTTGAACAAAAGGAAGCACAAACTATTGCTGCTTTGAAAAGAAAAGTTACTTTTATTTGTTTTGCACATGTCATACTGTGAAAGATGAAAGGTAAAATGTAAAAGCCAGAGCTTAAAAAAAATATTACATGCATTACACATAGATTAAAATATCCATGAAATGAACAAAAGTTAATACAAATCTGTTTATAGTCATTTGTTGTATTGTATATCACATTAAGATGTGCTCAGAAAAAAGGCTTAGTTATTGGTTAACTTGTTTGAATTCAAAATCTTTTATACATTTTCGAAGAATAATTAGAAAGATAATTAAAACAAACATTTGTTTAAAGGTGTGATATGTGAATTTCAAAAACACTGGTCATGCCCTGCTCATCCAGAGGCAAAATAAACCTGTAGCCAATCAGCTGGATCTAACCCAAAAATAGGTGCCTTTTGCTTCTTTGTTTGCTGATATTAACTGTTGACACTTATTTAACATAAAATATTTAACATAAGATTCAAATTTTAAACACTAAATATGGTATGTAAATTACTATTTTTCAGAGGGGACTTTACAGCTGCAGTGAAAAAAAGCACACAAAACAAAAGGGAGTGTTTAATATTTAATGCGGGAAATCTAATGTTAATATTAGAGAGTGCTTCGTTTAGTTTAAATGATCTTTCACAGTGCCTAAAACTCTGTTCCTCTTCCCTTTGCTTCAGTAAATTCCCCACAAGGTTTGGGGGAAAGTATTCCACTATCACCGATCTAATAATGGGATGAGGGGGTGTAAATAAGACAGCTGAGACATAGAATTCTCGCAATCATTTGCACTACAGCGGATGAATTATTTATCAAGTCTGTTATTTGTGGCCTTACACAGCTGGGCTGCAGAAACACTGGCTTGTCATGTTGACATCAAAACTCACACTGTTCTCACACTCACGCGGCAAACATAACTCTTGTACACACAACACCCCCCATGAACCCCCCTTGACAAAGCGCAGTCTGGAGTCCGGGCAGCATCCTCACTCTTATTCAAACAAACAGGGGCTTACTCTAATCCTTGCTTCCTGTCTCCCCGGCTTGTTTCCAAGGTAACGTGTCAGCAGAGACAAAAGCACCGCTGACTGCCTCCACAGGGCCAGTTCCCCTCCTTTGCCCAAGTTCATCTGACTTTTTGTCACATGGCCCTTGTTCCCATGACAACCAGGTTGAGGACAGCCTGGGAGCACACGAGTAAGGGGAGCACTGCAGTTTCTAAAAAGGACGGGGATTGAGATCGGCCTGGTTCCCCAAAGTCCCTTGATAGTTCATACCGCTTGACTGCACCAGCAGCCAGCTGAATCTCAGGTGTCTTTGTTAAAGCCAGAAAACACATTGTATTCCAGATAATTCAGAAATCACTCAGCAGTGTGATGGATCCGAAGTGGCTTCGAATGAAGACCCTTTTCAAAACAACAATAGCATGTTTTGGAAAGAAACTGGCCTCCTTGAATACTTGGGCTCAGACATACTTGCTTTCTTTTTGCAGTTGTGTTGCAATGGGAAGGTTATTTTTAATGACAGCGTTAAAATAAAGGTTTCGATGTTAATTTAGAGCAAAATCATGCGGCTGAACCTGTCCATGGAGAGACGTGATTCGTTCCACTTCCTCACCTCTTCATTTCTTCAGCAGGATAATCATTTCTGATTGTACGCTGGAGAGACTAAATGTCTCAGTTACAGCCTGAAAATATGAGCAGCTGCCGACAATTATCATCAGATTTAATTCATGTGATTGGGATTAGACTCCAAGTACTGTGAAGGAGATTATACAGAATATGTTATCTTTCAACACGGCTCTCTGCTTCTTGGCCACGGTGGGCCTTGCAGAGACCCTAGGGTTAGAAAAGCAGATAAACAGATGACCTTATTGAAGGCTGAGTGGAACTGTCTCCAATCCTTTTAGTTTGTGTAGAGATCTGACCAGCTGGAATGAAGCCATCCGATAAAGTTGGAGCCATAATTGAGAGGGGTGGTTTGGCCTCAGAAGCCTGTCCCTTCTTACTTCCTCTCCTGAGGCAGATGGATCCATCAGAATTGATCAGTTTGGGGATGTGGAGGAGAGTTTGTCTGGCCACTGACTTGGCTTCTCACACCGTTCAATCTATCGGAGACCTTGGTGACCTACACAACTCAAAGAGTGACTGCATAGTTGTGGTTTTCTCCTGACAACAGTATTAAGGTCTTGTCTGGATGTGTAGAGGTGATGGGACATTCAGCGCTGTCCCTCTCAAAAGCACACAGCCACATTGGATGATCAGACTAAAGTTTCTTCATCTTCAGCTGGAATCCTCGCAGTTTGGTTTCATCCCGACAGTCCATCTATATTACTTTTTGCTGCTTTTACTATCTCGAATGCGAATCAGACTCCTGGAGCTGCCTCGTAGATTCGACTGACAAGCTCATGCATTTCCCCGCCACTGTGACTTTGCTGGAGCACAAATCACCTTGCATGGCTATTAAAAACCAGTGAATGGAGGTGCAGACTCCTCTGATTTCCCATCCAACCTATCGTGCTGATTTATTGTCCTCCAAACACCCAGAGAATCAGCAATAGATCAGAAAGATTCACGCCTTTCTTGCCATAGCAATATGAACTGCTTCCACGTCTCCCAGGAAGAGGCAGATGATTAGGGTCATGCTGGCTGAGTCGATGCTGACACGCTTCCCTGAATCAGCACAGGCGTCCCCAAACCTAGGAAATCCTGGGAAACCCTTGTTGGGATCCATCTGCCATACGTCTTACTCAGCATCCATGCCTACTTGGGAACCTCTTCTGCTCCCCTCTGTCTTTGTCTCCTCCATCATTTTCCTTCCATTCTCTATATTACGCTAATAAATCACCAGAGCGGAGGCCTTGGCTGCTAAGCTGAACCCCACAGTGCACTGAAAACCTGATTAGTGCCGTTTTCCCAAATGATTTACAGAAAACAATTTCCTCTACTAATTTGAGCCGTCTAATTTCATTTTCTCTCATATTTTGAATTCATACACAAGAAAATTATGTACGGCAACTTGAATGACTCAAGGCGATCATTTTGATTCAAATACTGACAATTTTGCTTCATCTGGAAACCATGCGCTTCTTTTGCTCTCTGGTTCCCTATACAGGAGCAGTGTGCAAATAAATGCAAATTACAAGGTCAAGCACGCACACACCATATGAAATTCATCCTGATGATTGGCTGTGAAGGTTTTGACCCTGCTAATGTCTCTATTTCACCTCTCTCATTTCACGCCTTTACTTTCAGACTATTGGGAGAGGAGTCGGAAATGATATGGTAATGAATTAACCACTATAATGCGATATTAAAATACATAAACATTTTATCACTGAGGAGAATTTGGAACCACATTACCTTTTTAGTTAAAATGTTAGATACAAATGGAAAGATTATGATGTAAATACAGACTATAAAGAATTAAAAATCTACAATTACATCAAACCTCATGCAAGTATGAGTGTTAAATTACTTTAACAAATGTTAAAAAAATGATGTACTGAACTGTTTAAATATTTTGGGTTGTAGTAGAAAGGAAGATGTTTGAGTCAGAAAGTAGTGGTAAATGTTTTAATTGGATTATAATCAAAATATGACCCATGTAACGTGCTGGCTAACAGAGAGGGTAAGGAGACACTGAAATAGAGCATTAAAGCCCTATCTTCCTCCCCCAAATGGTTAAAAGTCAAGTCTTCTTTGCTAAAAACATTCTTGAGTGACAAGTCCATCTATAGCTAAGGTCCAGTGGGGTCTGTGTTCACATTTGGGAGATTCCTTCTTAAAAACACACAAGGCAATTGGTTAAACCATTCTACATCGGGATCTTGACAGAAGAAATGTGCTGGAAGCGGTGCAGAGCTTAGCCATTGTCTTCATACTTTAAAATCTCCTATTTAACATGAGGAACTGATCTTTACTGGTGTTTAGTACACTGCTCAGCTAATAGTATGAGATATTTTTTGATGCGGAATAAAATATGAGCCTTTTGAACTAGCCTTACTGCTTCTCGTGGACCAAGTCGATTATATGGTAATAAACCCTAGAGAATGGCACGATAAGAGCGAATTAAGTCATGTAAAACATGGAAGGTATGGTATTGGAATATGAGAGTATATCACCAACATAATGTGTTATTATGTTAATGAAACGTAATAAATCCCTCTCGTGATATCCGAATGATTCCATTTTAACATGCGAATAAATTTGTGTGCCTTGAGCTCTCTCAGCAAATGTGTGAAATTCAAAGTGAAGTGGAGCTCTGGTCTTTAGCACTAATCAGACTGCTGCTATCCATATTGACTCTCAAATAGTCAGAATAATTCAAATCTACATCAGAGGATATTACTTGCATATTTACACAAGAATTTGCATAGAGAGGGAGGTAAAGCGAGAGAAATGCGGAAAAGAGAGGGAAGGAGGGAGTTCAGCAGCGTTGCCAATATTGCAGACCAGGCTTTATTGCTGCTCCCGAAGGGACTCCAAAGGAACCATTAAATTAGTATTGGACCGAGCGCTGAACCTTGCTGTCAGCATCAGCAGTATGGCGAATGGCTTTGTTATTGTATTTGACATACTGAGACAGATTATAAAATGAACGTCTACATTGTGCCACCCCCAAAAAAAGATTAACTACATTCTCTTCCCTCTTTTCAGTGAGTCCTTTTATCCACACTCACCACCGCCGAAGAGATATGATAGCAGACTCCATTAAAAATGTTATTAGCTTTTCACAAGCCTACGGATGATGCATTTTTAAAGCAATAGTTCATATTAAAATTCGATTCTGTCATCATTTATTTAGCCTCACATTGTTCTAACCAATTGTGTTATTCTGAATAATATACAGGTCACTCTTTGACATTCAGCTCTCAGGATTTAGGAACAGGCACATAAACATCGTAAAAGAACAATGAAAAGGGTCTATACCTTCTGAAGTCGTATGACGGCTTTGGAGGAACAGAACAAACTGTTTTATTGTTCTGTAAAGTTCACTGCTATTACTGAATGCAAGCTGTCTCTGGTAAATGAACGTTTTGTGAGCTGCATCGTTTAATTATTTAGGTATAGTTAATTTAAAAACAATTTGTTCACAAATTCCGAGCTAGAATTCACTGCATGCAGCTGTTGTGTTTTTGTCTTAAAAGACTTTGTTTTCAAAGACACAATTGTTGGAGAAAATCTTGAAAAGTCAATTTCATGGGAAAAAGCAGTCTGGTATTTGATCGTCACTGTCACTTTCCAAAAATTTCGAAGCGCACATATTTGTGCTCCATTTAAGAACAAATGACTGAATTTTAGAATGGCAGGTCATGAAATAACACTCCTTTTAAAAGCTTTAATGGAGGTGGGGTCAGGTTAACCTTAATGTGTTGGAGAGGTTTGCTATCCTGGGACTAATTAATAACTCTTTATAATTTAAAATGCTGCTGCCATTACTTCATACAGGCTCATTCGGAACTGCCTCTCTCATCAGAGGGCTGGCAGGAAAAATTAACTTGCCACTGCTGAGATTACTTGACATTGTTGTTCACTTTGTGACAACATTCGTATATATATATATATATATATATATATATATATATATATATATATATATATATATATATATATATATATATATATATATATATATATATATATATATACGTTTTTTATGTTATTTTACTTTATAATCAAGTGACATTGTTGCATAAAAAGTGCTTACAAGATTATTAATTCACTAAAAGTTCCCTGAATGTCCCCTGAAAGTTTAAAGATTATACATGTCAGGAGAACTGCTCGATGCATGTGACAGATTTGTCACTAGGTGTTTGTTACTCTTTATGGCCACAAAGGGACCAAATTTAATCAGGACATAGATAAGTGTTCAAATACAGATGAAATCTGTTTTAAGGAAGTTCTCAGGGTCAGGGTTGATATTTGAAATCATAAAAATAGACCATTAGACCAATGGTGCCTTCTGCATCACACATACACGGGTGATTTAAATGGTAATAAAGTTATCTTTGTTACATATAAATAAAGAACAAAATTCCACACAGGAATATCTTCGTGCAAAACTGCATTATACATTTGATCTTTAAAGCAAAGCAAAACAAACTTTACTTTCTTGTCGTGGAAAATCAAATCAACCATGTCGGATTTCAGCTCTTCTTTCTCTCTTTTTTTAAAGCGGGAAAACTGATTGAATGTTCACTTGCCTTTGAGCACTGGTCTTATCCTATTTTGTTCAGCATACAATTTTCCTTCAGTTTTTTGTCTGCCATTTGTATCTGCACTCACTTGGCTATGCTGTGAACATTCTCTGTCAATGATAAATTGCTGAAATGCCCCCCTGTTTCTACGCTAACAGTTTATTTTGATCGTCAGACCGATAACAGATTGGAGGGCATAGACTACACTTTTAATTACTTTGGAGTTTGCTAGTGACAGTCCAGGACCCAATTCAGGATGACCAATTTTCATCAAACCCAGAGTAGGAGGTTTGTAATAAACAAGGAAAAAATGGGTTAAACATTAACTTTGTGTTATTTTCTTTTTTCGTTTATATTGTGAATTATTTTCCATGAAGTAAAACAATCTTAACTTTTGCTGTGTATCTGTAAATACAACACATAATTTTTCTGGAGTATAACTGTATAATGACTGTAACTGTAGTAAAAAATTACTCCAGCTGGAAGTGAACGACTCTGTTTGGTGTTAGACAAAAGTATATTTTGCATATATCTTATTAATAAAGTGTAAGAAACCGCTTTGAGTTCTGCAATCCATTCCGATCAGGTCATTTGTTCAAGCAACCGATTTCAATATTTCCTGATCACTTTTTTCTCCCGATACAATTCCGATCCTGTTTCTAAGTTTCTAGATCAAATATATTTTGGCAGTGCATATATATATATATATATATATATATATATATATATATATATATATATATATATATATATATATATATATATATATAATTTTAACAACTAGGTTTGGTGACATTGAAGTCAAAAACACACAAAAATAATTTTTTGGCTTAGCCTTAGTGTCAAATATTATAATGAACTGAACAGCAGCAGCTTAACGCAACATTAACAAAGAATATTCATTTCACAACTCAAACAAAATGTAAACATGTCAGTAAAAATTTCATTTAATTTTTAAATTAAAGAGTGTTATTATATGTGTTAATATTTTTTATTGACCTACAAAAGTTTTTTCGTTTGTTGTTTGCCCCGATTTTATATATATATGAATTGGAATAACCAATTCCGGTCATTTGAAAATCATATGATCGTTCAATCGATCGGGGATCCGATTGTCTGGGACAGCCATAGTTCTAAAATTTTATTGACTGAATGAATGAGTTATCAAAAAAGGACCATATAGGTCACATTTGTTGTTCTTTATGTTAAGAATGTGTATTTTCCAAAAAAATCATTGGACAAAGTGACATCTGTTATGAAACACTTTGATATCCCTTCCCCATGAAAGCTTGTTTCAACCTGAAAAACTGTCCTGCTGTAAAACTAAAACAAAATAATAAATAAAAGTTATTTACACTGGAATGTTAGAAGGTCTTTATAAGCCAGTGCAACATTTCTATAGAAAACCATGATCCTGTAATCTGTCGACAAGGAGATTTTCTCATAACGTCTGCATTGACAAAGCCAAGCTTAAGTCGTGCCTTGGTAAATGCCACCGTCTCTTACTTAATTTGATCAGTGAGCTCCTGTGCTATTCTTGAGTTATCTGTGAATTAAGATGATACAATAACTGTGTTTGCTCTTGATTAAGAAGTCTTTGTTCTGTGGTTGTCGCTGGGTAAATTAACTTGACATAGTCACCTCAGGATGGTGGGGATGAGAAGCAGATACAGACACAGTCAAATTACAGTGCTGCTTCAGCCAAGAGTACAGAGGATCTGACCCAGTGGCAGATCGATCCAGCTCACCATCTAGCCCACAGCCAGCCATTAATCACGCCATCAAGCCTGTCGGCCCCCATACAAGGCCATCTGCCTCAGTGGACTATGTACAAACACTGCATCCCCCTGTGTTGAGGAAACACTTGCACATCATACGAATTTCACCTGCTAAGTGAGGGATTCATGCAAGAACAAAATCCCAGTGGCCTTGGGAGGTTCTTATGGTGAAGGGATTACTGGCTTTTTCTGTTCTGGCTCCCCTGACAAACCCGTCTTCTCACTCTGTATATGCACACAATAGAAGCTGGAGTGGCAATCGCTGGAGGGAAAGATATTGAAAACGAGAGGTATGTAGAGGTGAGAGAGGATGCTGAAAACAATATAATTCCTTATTGTCTTCAGCGAGTTGGAACTAGTCTGTAAGACACTTCGTCCTCATCCTCTTTGCGGTTGGTTGCTGGCGTTTGGGCACTCATGCTCCCTACAACGTCCCTGAAGACCGGTGTGGCAAGGCTAATCTCCAACTCGCTCCTCTTGCTCCAGCCGTGTGCTAATTACCCCCGGCTTAATGCTGATGAGACATGTGGCTGTCAGGGCATCCACATGTGCTATAAATCACCCTTCCATAGGCTTTGTTTATCTGATTGGCGAGCTGCAGCAAAAGCCCTACTATCTCTCCTCCTCAGATCCAGGCAGCTCGACTCCTTTACTCTGACTGCCAGCAGGTTTAATCTACACGCTCAGACGGAGTCAATTCTCCACCTCACTGTCTCAGGCTCAAGATCCGCGGCATGGTCTCAAATTGAATTGCGGACGCAGGCTGTGGCATCAGGCCATGTTACCCCACACACCGTCTTCTGTCATCACACTCCTTGCACAGATAATTCCAGAACAGTGAGGCTCAGAGATTTTGTTATTATGGTCCTGTTAAATTGCTTTCACATGTTTAGGACTCTAGCCAGTCTCATTTTAGATGGGAAGAATAGAGTCTTCCTTTTGCTGTGCCTACCACATTGGACTAGGACAGTTTAATCACTTACATTGATTATATTGTACTCTGTGTAAAGAGATAATTCACTCTGAGGTTTCCATTATGTCTTTTCTTGGCTCCAGGACTAAGAGACTTTAAAGTTCAATTCAGTGGAAATGAAATTAGCCTCTTTTTTCTGAAATAAGCAAGAAAAACCCTTGGGTCACCAAATAATGTTCTTTCAAAATTGGTAAGCAAATCTGTTTTGTTCGTGAGCTGAAGATAATGCAGAACTTACAGAAACTACAATTCATAGACTGGACTTTTAAAACAGCCTGTTATAAGCCTTTGTGAGGGGTTTGATTTGTTTGATTCTACTATGTTATTGAAATCTTACATAAATAATCACAAGAAATTAAGGTCACGTAGACATACCTCTTCTCTATCTTCAGGTCAGCATTTACACTTTGTTGATTATTTGGGAGAATTTGGCAGATTGTTCCTTTTAAATTTGCTTTTCAGAAACATAAAGGTGAGGAAGTCATACAGTTGAGTTCTCACCCTGAGACCTCAGAATGCAAAATAATGGTCACTTCATCATAAAGGTTTTGGTTTAAAAACTTTATCTTTTCATTGCAGGGATCAAAATCTTGAGATTGGTCGGAAATTGTACATTTCTGCATCTTAAAATAAACATTTTGATTTGTTTTTACAATAACATTAAGTTTCCTTTTTTTCATTTAATATTTATACTCGATGTGTACTGCTGCCTATATTTTTTAGACAAGAAGGTCTCTTGGACAAAAGTTTGAGCCTACTGGTTCTTTAATTTATCTCTTTGCATTTCAACTGCTGCAATGAAAGAAGGGCTCTATAAATACAACTCAACTTTTTTCCAGCAGTAAGCTCAGCCAAATTCTTTCAATACTCTGTGATCACAAGTCCTTTCTTCTTATATTCTCTATAACATTTCTCCACTCCCACAAAAGAAATAAGAGGCCAAACAGGTCTGATGGAACAAAAACCATGATCACAATTTCATTTACAGACAATAATCTCTTGACAAGAGTTAATATTACTTGAAATAATACACAGAATTCTACTCAACTTTCTATCCTCAACCATCTATCACTTATATGGTGTACTGTAAATTGAGCTCTTTCTATATTAAAAAAAGTTATTGATGGTTAATGTCAGAAAATAATGTGTGAAAATTGTACCTTTAGGGATACAAGAGCTCGTCATTGAGCCAGCACCTTCAAGGATACACCTTTATATTTTATCTACCCCTCAAGCTACTATCCGTTATAATGGATAGAGTACAAAGGTGTGAGGTGGAGACTGCCGTCTCAGTGAAAAGATAAAAAGAGTTTGAAATTTAATCCAGTAAGAAAAAGTGAAAGGGCAGAGGGTTTGTAAAAAATAGTTTTTTTTAAGAACAACAAATTATGTGTTTTTAAAAAGTACCTCTCGTGTCTGAAAGTGCTTTGTGTATCAAAATATTGCCTTGATAATAATATAGAGTCGACTCAGTGTTTCTGAAACAAGTCCTAGTTAAAAGAATATCTTTTAGCACATGTCATGCTATACAACCTCCCCTGCCATTATTCATTAGAAAAAGACTCTGCCCCAAAACTTTGAGACAATGCTCTCAGATTACACATGAGGGAAAGCATGATTATGCAAGCCTTTTGCAAAGATTGGCATGCAGTAAGGGAAACCATTAAAGTTTACCTGTGTATGAATGCTGTATTCTGTGGAGTAAGGAACATTAACCATATTTTCACCCAGGACCCAGAAATATGTACTCATGACCAGCCTCAAGCTTCTCTGGTGAGCTTAATTAAAGCCTCAAATCTATTTAATCCTATATAAATCTATATAAAACCTGTTGAACATTGTGCTAATTGTACTCTGTTGTTGGGTATTTCCATCAACACAAATTCTCTTAACAGCATCAAAATCAGGCCAGGATTACTTCATTCAACAGCTCCATAAACTGCTTTTGTTGTGTGCAGAGGAGAGGTTTATTACTATAAATGACTCATTTGGGAATCATGACCAAATCTTGTAGAATGGAAAGTATATTATATAAAAAATGTAACTTGCCTGTTTGTCAAACTGTTGTTGGAATCCTCAAAATCCCATAAGGAACCTTTCAAAATCCCAATAGGGGAACCTTAATGTTGAAGTCATAATATTTCGTCCATGAAGGCAATAAACAATACATTTTTGGGATAATGGTACTTGTTACACAGTTACATATCTTACTCAGCAATAAAAACTAAAATATATTGTTTGTATTGGTATGGTGTAGATTTAAATGAAAGTGCCGTTCTTTGTCATACATCCAAAGTCATGCTAAATCAAAGTCAATTTGAACAGCCTGTGTCAAATCAACACATATTAGTTAAGCTCTCATTATGAAACTAACCAACCAATTATTTGAAGGGCATCAATTGTTAAGTTAATTTGTCCTTAATACTTTTGCTGAATCCAGAATAAATGTTGAATGTTGAAGATTTGACAGAGAGCTGTCTCATTGCTTCGCTGCCTTATCAGTCCATAAGTCGCAACATTTGCGCATGCAGGCAGCTCAAACTGATTTTGAGCTTTAGACAGCATAACATTGCTGAAACGGATAACTGGAGAGGACTTCATGCCAACAACTAGAAAGAAATGTCCCCAGTGTGACTTTAGAGAGAAAGTTTTCAAGCATATTTATTGCTTCTGGATAAGATATTATAAAGAAAAATCCATCTGTGGCGCCATCGTGCAGCAATCAAATAAAGGTACAATGGGAGTCAAGGTGATGGAAAATGAACATTCAGTGTTGCATTATGGCCACAGAAGGCAGAATTTTTCATTTTTGGATGCAGTTTGTGTCTTTGATGACAAACAGAGTCTGAGGTAGCATGTGCATTTGCTATCATGGGGTCGGGGATTTGCACATTTAATATAATGACTTGTGTAGCTCAACATTTTTTTCACAATTTGTCAGGAATGAAACTGAACTGATTTATTGAATTTTTTTCGCTCATCTTGTAATGGCAAAAAGATGGTAAAAACCCATCTTGTAATGGTTTTCTTTACACCATGCATGCAATTAGCAAACTTTAATGGTATAAGCAGAATGGATGCTGAATGGATGTCCGTTTGGTTTACCTCATGTGCTCTCAGACCGGAAAAGTGGCAGGAACCCGCATTAATTCTATGACTGGAGTTTAATTATATTCTCCTGGCCAAGTCGTATTAAAAGCTTTGATTGCCTGCTGGACCATAACTGCCCAGCGGCATGCAAGCCCTGTGTAATGTAGATTATTAATTGCCATGGCACTGTCACAAAGTGTTTGTCCACAAACAAAAACCCGGACTTCATCGTTTTTGGGATCACAGTCTTCTCAAAGCAATATGCTTGTTTTTATTGTTTACTTTGTAAATGGTGCAAGGCTGTTGCTGTGTTTCACCCAAGGGAAGATCTTTAGCTTTGCTGTGGGAAAAACTCGGCTATCATCATGTGTCTGCAGACAAACACTGCATTTATTTGAGTTATCTGCTCACACAGTTCACCAGCGTGCACACTCCACTGAAACACGCTGCTGTGTGTCAGCACACACAAATACACACACTTCGGTTATCTTAGCGCACAGCTTTCTCTATGGCGGGGAACCTTGTAACTGTTCATGTGTGATTATTACATCAGTTTCCATGGTGACCGAGCAGAATGCTAGTAACAATACGATTGAGCGCCGACCGAAGACCTTTGAGGAAATAAGTGCAGATTCCTTACAGTCATCCAGCAGACACAGTTTAAGGAGCAATGCAATCACACATCTATTCTTTTGGCTTTTTACAAGAGGAACATACTCCTTGAACAAGTGCTAATTGGTTTCGCTTAATCTTGTTGCTTTTAACACAAGCTGAATTTAATTATTGAGATTTGTGAACATGAAAGGCGTTTTAGTTGAAGAGTTTTAATGAAATTCAGGTTAAACAGGTACATTAATGTTATAAGGTGTCTTGTAAAGCTGATTGAAGTTTCGTTTTGTAAAACAGTTTTTTACAACATTAAAGTGTTTATAAAAAGCAATTTCTATAGCTGTAAAAGTATAGCTATATTTTCATGGTTTTTCAACTGAAGTTTGTGAGCAGTTTGTCCCTTTTCACAATTTTTTCACCAATTTGAACCCATGTTTCATAGTAAGATATTGACCACGATCCATTGAGCTGAGGGTAGTTGTGGTCTGGTGGATAAGGAGGTCAATTTTTTGATCACAAGGTCACAGTTCGATCCCCAGATCCACCGAGTTGAAGGTTGTGTGAGTGATGACACACGGCTCTCCCAACAATCACAGTTGTGGTGCTCTTGAGCAAGGCACCAGTTCCTCGACTGCTCCCTGGGCTCCACAGCCATGGCTGCCCACTGCTCGGGGTGTGTGTTCATGGTGTGTTTGTTCACTGCTGTGTGTGTTCACTGGAATAGGTTAAATGCAGAGTAGAAATTCCGGATATGGGTCAACTGGTCACTTTCACTTCCCTTAATAAAGTGCTGCGTTGAAGGGGTTTTAAACACATGGTAAATAATGATATCATGAATAAACAAGCATTTTGTACTACAAAATAATTTATACAAATAACAGTTTTGATTTGCAATGACATTGTAGTTCTTAAATGTGCAGTTTAAAAACAATTGTTACAGATTTAAAAAAAGTAAGAAGAAACTGCTTGTTCTGCATCACAACAATTACCAAACCATATTCTACTTGTAAATGTACACTCTTTCACTTTTTTTTTATTCGCGTATCTTCTTTGGTCCGAATTGTGTTGAGATCTGTTCCCCTTCCTAAGTGCATTCAGTGCATTCAGTGCATATAGCTTTTGCCATTTTAAACATTTACATACATTATGTTAGGGAAAAAAAATTTGGTAACTTTGCATTTCTTTTAGAAAATGCAAGTCTTCTCTCAGATCATTTTTGCAATTGGAAATGTTTTGATGCTTTTGTATGTTTTTAGTTTTTGACTGATGCACTGGACATGAGTGAACTATTTCCACCCTCAACTTCAAATTTAATAGCACTCCATTTCGAAAATTAACTGAAATCCATGATTTCTTTTAATGATGAATGAGCATTTTTAAATATCTGAAATGGGCTACAGAGAGCAGACATTGCATTTTTTAACCCACTCAGCATACATTTAAGAATGCTAATAATGTGACAGTTATTTTTCACACAGCCATCAGATACGTAATATAACTATTAATAAACTAAAATGTAAAAAATGGAACTCCTAACACTTGTTTGGTCTTAAAGAAAAGACACATTTCGTTGCAAATATTCAGCAGACCTTCAAAAATACAAAGTATTTACATTATCGAACATGAAGTTATTAAAAGGCAGCTAAAGAAACTAACCAAATCAATACGCTTTTCTCCTTTACAATAGCAAGACTAGTGCTGACCAGCTTGGAAATTCATGCTGGCTCTTCTCAGCATGGCAGAGCCCATATATCATAGCTGACCAGTCATCCATAGCATCACTCTTCAACTATCCAACTTCCTGTTTATGAAGGCATTACATGATCGAATCTGCCACCTGCGGTTGTAAGTAGAGCCCCCCAGCCACCCCTACTCATAAAGACTGCTCCTGCTGAGCTCCAGAATTGCAGGCCTGAAAAAGACTGAATCTACAACAATATGGCTGTCAATCACATTGAGCAGGCCAGTGTACAGAGAAGGTTGAGCTCAGTCAATCGACTGTGGTCCCCAGAAGACACCCGCACCAATAGAGCATCTAATGTGGATTATTGTGCTTTGTCGGCCAGTGAGGGCTCAAAGCAGGGAGCAGCAGACAAGACTTGGTGTGCTTCAATGTGCTTGAACTCTAAAAGAGTGTCTTGACCTTGGACACTAGATGAGGCAGAGCTATAAAAGTCCAGGTCATGGGTGCAGCCCCTGTAGTGGTGATATTGTCTGGGCCGAGAGAGTACTGTACTGAAGAGCTTTTGTTTGACTCTAGTGTTTTCTCATTTTGCTAGAAACCCAATCGGTGACTTTCACTCTCTCTCTCTCAAAAATCGAGAGCTGTTTCTTCATGCAACTCACAGACCCTTAAACCTCCACTGATTTTTATTTCTTATTCGGCTTTAGTGCTGTCAGGTTGAATCATTTTCAAAGATTTACTTTTCTTCCACACACTTTGAAGTAATGGCAACATCTATTTGAAAAATTTGATCCTAAAATGATATAATTGTAAAACATTCACCTGTCTTTGTTTAAACAGCTTAAATTGGCCAAGAAATGTAATTATCTCACAGCTTGTGCATTAGCAAGGTGCAGCTTTGTTCTTGAATTCACCACCTCCTGTGTTCAGTCGTTTGGTTGCACACTAAATAACTCTTTGTTAGGTTTGGCAACAAAGCTTTCGCAAACACCAAGGAGCTTCCTGTGAGATGTCAAGATAAAAAAGGATGTCTGGAGAAGTTTATCAAAAGACTAGCAAATCTTTTAACCTTCTACAAAGAAACACGATACTGCTACTGTGAGATAAAACATATATGTGTGCAAGCAAAAGTTTGGATTTAAAACAAATGTAGTTATTAAAGCAGGAAACATATCTGTAACAAGGTTTAGTTGTTATACTTCTAATATAATTTGTGCTAAACAATTTTCTACTGAATCTCACTGTCTTTAGAGAACATGTCAAGGCATGACAAAGTTATGCACAAGGACAACTTTAAAGTCAATTAATTTAATGAAGTTGGACTGCTTAATGCTCAAATCTGATTCAGTTTTATTCAGGATAACATTCCCACAACTGGTGCAACAGCAATACAATTCAATCCATGCCATAAACCGCAAAGACTAATTAGGGATTATTTATTTAAAAGTACACATTTTTTTGCATGTTCTTTCTTTCAAAAGTGACCTCTTCTGTTTTCACAGAACATTTTTAGTGGTTAGCTTTTAAGAATTTAAAGACCCATACTAACCTAGATTGTTGCAATTATTCAAACATGATCAATTTTGTTTGGCAAATGATTTTAAAAGTTGCATGGAAAAGAAAAAGTGTTTTGGACAAAGAACATTCTGAAAAGTACTTTCAGTGTTTCTAGAGAGTTCCAAAGTCAGCATTTGTGAAGGCTATTGAGGTATGATAGTGTTTTGTGTATGAGTGACTGCACTATTAATGTACTCTTGATGCTGCCTATAGGTTTTGATCAAATAAATAAATAAAGAAATAAGAATGTGCTTCCTATTGCACATGCTACTCAAACGTGCTCCCTCAATGAGAAGAGCTAAGTTCCTCACCTTCCTGATTTTGTGCCTGCATATGCGTGCTTCTCTCTCTCTTTCTTTCTCCCTCCAATTACAGTAAGTCTCCTAGCACTCTAAATTACAAATGGCTAGCCTGAATCCTAATACTATTGCTGTCGAGTGAGTTTAGTGTGAGTAAGGAAACAATCCTTAGGATTGTTTCATAGGTTTCATCTTCTTTTTAGTTGGTTAAATTGATCATTCAGTGCTACTGGAAGAACAATGAATCGCTAGAAGATCAGGGCTACTGGTGAAGACAAGCACTCAGGTTAGACTGTTGAAAGATACATATCAAACAGACTGTTTGTGAACAGTTTTAGCCTCACATCGATCAATTTCTTAACCAAGATGTTCTTAAATCTACTATTTTCCCTTGAAAGTGTATGCTAACAGTTGCAGCTCGTCTGACTTAAGTAAAGTTAATAGCAGGTTGAAAGATAATTTTTTGCCAGCTCAAGACCATGCTCTCACACTCTCAATAAACAAACAAGACCTCTTTTTAATCCAGGTATTGTTGCTAACATGCTACAAAGATGTTTAATTTGAAAAATGCCTTCCTCTGCATTTGCTGATTGCTTTCAAAGTGCAAGAGACTGAGAAAAGTATACAGAGCATCTGCAAAGAGCCAACCCCAAAACATTACTGCATGAAACAACCAAGTGTTACTTAACTTCAGCCCATCCATACCTGTTTTTATGCTGTTTTCATGCTGGTGTTCATCTGGAGAAATAAGATACTTTTTTTAACAATACATAATATTAAAATAATAATGTTGGGTCTACAGTAAACCCAATAACACTACACCGTCACCCCCCAGTAGAAAGGGATTCTGTTCTAGTTATCCATTCATCCATCTACTTTCTCCTGGTTCTCTTCAGCTCACATTATTTGAAAGGCAGTGTACACCCTGGAAAAGGCAGCCTGTTTGTTGTATAGCTACAAATTTGTTCTTGTGTGGAATTTATGATGATGATGATGTGGTGATGTGGCATGTGAAGGGAAAACACCTGGAGGAATTACAGGGAGAACATACAAAAAAGACACCAGCGGCCTTCTCACTGAGAAGCATCAGCTCTGAACATCACATCAGTGAAGTAAATTATAAAATATTTAAGAGGTTGAGGAAAAACTACATTCTCTGTACTCTCTGAATGGTAACCAGAAAATATTTCTCAAGACTATCATAGCCAACCAAATTTTGTGTTAAATATAGCAACTGGCCAAAGATAATCACAGTGTAGTGCAGGTACAATGAACCTCCCAAAATAGCACAATCTAGAAAAAACAGCAATCAGGCCATCCTTTGAGCTCCACCAACCAGTCAGTCGAGCATCTGTCTGAGAAGTGACCGTGAACTGACTGACATCGACACATGTGGAGAGATGGTAAAATTTATTCACTGAATTTGGCCTCATTGTGAAAATGCTTAAAGAAAACTACTGTAGGGGTATGCCAGAATATTATTTGAATGGTAGAAGCCATGTTGCATGAAGTAGCCCAACATGCTCTTTGAATGTTTCGGTCTAGCGGGTTGTGTCCTGAAAAGAAACGGCTTTGTTTGACATAAAAAAAAACAAGCCAACACCTTGGAAACAAAAGCAAGACTTGTTGCCAGTCCAGGCTGTGTGGATGGAGCCAAAAACAGGCAAATCCTTTAGGAGCTCCCATTTTAGGCAACACAAAATCTACATTTAGAGTGAAGAAACAGCACATTTTTCACCATGACAATGACCTAAATCAAGTAGCATGATAAAATTAACTGACATGAAAAAGTGATCCTGGCATTCATAAGCGCCAGAAACCTGATTACAGCCAGGAATCACTTATATGACCTGGAAATTTCAATCTTCTAGTTATTTGGCACATTGATTTGCATTGTAGAATTAGAAAAGAGCTTTTGATTACAAAGAAACATGAAGGAAACAAAGAGGGAAATCTGTCGCAAAACAAGGAAATAGGAATGCAATGAAAAGGAAATACTTTCTTTAAGCGGTGTAAATAAATCAGGGAGGATGCATGTGTTCGTATGGAGAGGTTGGCACATATTTAATAATTTGATATGTCAGGTCAGCTGATAGGACCATTAATTAAGGTGAGTTAGTGCTCCGTTGTGTGTATTGTCAATGCATGCCATCTGTGTGTATGGGAATGTGTGTGTGTGAGCCTGGCTCCATCTGTTTAGGAAGCGTGGGAGCTCACAGTAACGAGTTCTGTCTCGGCTCAGCAGCCCACGCTCAGCTAGGGTCACTGTGCCACCCAGCACATGTAAAAATCACCTTCATCCAGATCTTCTCACTTCCTGTCTCTGCTTGACTTTCAGTCATCAGCATGCACAACAGTCAGATACAATATCAGTGTAATTTCTGAAGAAGTGCTTGTGAATTTAAAGGGACAGTTTTGGGCCATATCTGCCAAAGACACCGGGTCTGTGCCTGTAACTGTATAACTCTTGTATAAAATTGTCAATGTATCATTTGTGAAATTACTTGTAAGTTGAAGCTAAAAGTTGAGGAATACAGCTGTTTAACTTGTCACAAATGTGCAAAAAGAACTGAAATCTGAGACTGCATGCCTCCATATTTTTAGTTTTGAGACTGAATATTAGAGATGAAACTATAAACTCAGGTCACTATATCATATTATGTCCACAAAATGGTATACGTCCTGATATTATAATAAATTAAACTTATGTAAATATACCTAAGCTTAGCATATCATATACTGCTATTTTGACATTTTGGTTACAAACAAATACATGGAAAAGAATGTTTTTTATTCAAACAGATCGACCTTCACTGTTAAAATTGGAGTGAAGATAATTGTATACTGTTACATATAAAAATTAAGGACAGAGACCAGATCAAGAAGTTTCAGACATGACTGGAAGGTCTGTTAATATTATAATTTTGCTTCTTTGTCATGTTTGTCATGCTTCAATATTGAAATGTAATTTAGCTCCCTGAAAATCTATCCCAGAAACCCCATGGGGAATGCTGTGGCATGATGCATTTTGATGTATTTTTACACTCCTACTGAACAATTTTTTCTATTAATTATATCTTCATAGTTGTCACAATGGTCAAAATTGGCTAAAGATCCAGTCAAACTAGCTTTTGAGAGCTCCAATGGCCATTGAGTAACAAAGCGGGAGTTACCACCATGCATGTTTTCAGAAATACCAAGCTCTAAATATAAAACATCTAATGTCCTTAAAACTTGTTTTAAAATTAATTGTAAGTAATAATATATTGCTGTTTCTATTGGTAATATAATATATGTAGCCTTTTGATGATTTGCAGTTTAAGTCACATCCATATTACTTCTACAAGGAGGCTTGTGAGGTTGTTCATAGAAGCAGATGACTGCATCTGGGCCAGTGGAAATGCTTAGTATCAGGGTGCAGAGTTACAGGCTCCCTTCAGTGTCCCAGAATTATAGCTTGAAGTTTAGCTCATCCCTGCTAACGCTGTACTTTTTTTTTTTTAACAAAAGGGCTCATGTAGTATATACTGGCTGAGAAATGCCATTATTGTGGTAAAAGTTAACAGATCAGATCCCAAACTGCAAATAATCTAAATCTTTGAGAGTATCTGAAACTCGTAAGCCAGAAAAGTGTCGTCACTGCAATACTGAAGGCTGACTTTATATCTCTTTCTCCTTCTCTCTCTCTCTCTCTCTCTCTCTCTCTCTCTCTCTCTCTCTCTCAGCAGCAGAAGTGTTTGAATAACACAATCAGGACATCATGATATCCTCATAATCTAGTTCAATGCCCACAAGGCTCCAAATGTATAATTTTAGTCTTCCGTTTGAGTAGTAAGTGAAATAATCCAAGTGGTATTTAGTTGTACAGTCTAAAAAGCTTCAAGGTGAACCCTCTATTAAGTATTGTCCTTCTCATAAATAACAGATTCGTGTCACAACCTGAATATGTACGTTGCTATCTTAGTTTGGGATCTTGGTGTGGTCCTTCTGGTCTAGATTGCTGATTCCGAAGCTTTGAGAGTGCTCTTAAACAGCATCAAGCAAGCTAGACAGCAGAGACAAGTGTTAGACTGAACGCTCTTTTTCATTCAGCTGCTTCTTGTTTGAATATTAAGGGGTTGGCACTGGAATTAGGATTCTGTCAGCAGAATTTTTCAGATAAGAGTTTTGAAAGACTAAACATGTAACAAAACATGCTGCTTGAGGCAAAAGAAGTGTGTCTTGTGAAAGAGAAACTACCTAAAATAGCTCATTATAATTTGTATGATGGCATAATGACTAAATAACTATTTATGTTTTAAGAATTAAATGAGAAAAAAAATTATATTGCACTAGAAAAGTTTCGTTTTGGTGTTTATGTTTCTGTCATTTTGAGCTGCATGTTTCATCCAGCCTAGTGATCAACATTTTTTCTCATGAAGACAGCATCTTGATAGGTGTGAAGAGGCTGACAGATAAAACAGATTGAGGAGAGGAAACAAATGTGGAAATGTGCCAAGACGTCAGTCATTTCTGCAAAGCAGGTTGGGCTGTCACAGTAGTTAAGCATTCAGGTACATCCTGGGATATTACTTGTTATGTTTACCGAGTTCCCATAACAAGATGTTCACTTAAAAACAGATTGCAGTGAGGATGCTGAGTGTCTGTGGAAACCTTGTTTTTCATTTCCACAGTTTCAACGCAGTTACTTGAAACCGTGTCGAGTACTTATCGCACCCCTTTTTTCACACCATGGAGCTAATTCACCAGGTTGTGAAAATGGGCTTGGTGAGAAACAGATGCTCAGGTGCAAAAGACGAGAGATGTTTAGATTCGTTGTTTTGAAATGGTGCAGAACTCGTTCAATTAAATTACTGCGGGTCTGAACTCTTCTGAACAAAGCACTCTGCTGTAATGGAGCTTAGTGAGGCAATATAATACAAGTCAATATAATAACCTCTCAATCAGTTTTGGCTATGAGCTTAGCAAATATTCTTTGTTTTTCAGAGATATAAAACGCAGAGACAGAGACAATAGCAAGCTGCAAGCAGGAGTATGCAATTTCAAACTTTATTTAACATTCTTTAAAATTATTTGAGAATATAGCTTGTCTACACACTATTAGGAAAATTTTATTTTGTAATAAAATAAAGATACATTTCAGTCTAATAAAACTTTACTGATAAAACTTCCCCAGGTTTATGTTTTTTTTATGGATTATTTCTTTCTTTTCTCACTACCAGAACTATAATGCTGATGTGTTGTAAAGGACTTACTCACATGTGAAATATTGTGAAAGATTACTGGATGGGTGTCGTGTGTTGCGAGAGAGGTTGCAAACTAATCACTGCCAAAGTACCATTTCAAAGTTGGTCAGCTCTCAGGGGCCCTCTTTAGGACTGGAGCCCAAAACATTTGCTTGGTTTGCCTTCTTGGCAAGCGACGCACCTCTGCTCATACTTGATATTATTCATATTTCTGGAAAGCTTAATTTTGACAAGGATAGTTATAAGGTGTCTTTTGGTGTTATTCTTTTTAAGTGCAAATTATACTGTGACACATCTTTATTTGAGTGTGTGGAGAGTGTGTGGGTCAATACTTTAAAAGTATGACGATTCAACTTTGTTTAACTTTAGATCCCTTTAAATAATTATCTGAAAGCCTCAGTGACCTGGAAGTATTTTTGTGCAGTCAAGGGATTCAACAGATGGTGATATTTTACAGCCCTCTACTGTACATTAATAAACTTGCTATTAACACAGTGTCAGTAGATTTCTCAGTAGGTTTGATTTGATACATATTTTCTAACAAATTTCAGACAATGAATGTAATTAATTTCGTTTCATCTAGAGTGAAGCTTGCCCAAGATAATTGTGAAAGAAAATTGTAAAGCTCTTTGGCTTGGTTATTGCTGTTGTATAACATACGGCAAGTCTTTTTTGTATCACCTTCACGCAACTGGGAAAATTCTTTAAATGTATCTATAAACATAATTTAAAATCTGCAAAGATTGAAATGTCAAGACAAGTGGCACACATTATAGCTATTTTATTTAATCACTTTAATGTTTTAGCAAAGGTAATCCATTTAGTCATACTATAAATATTACCTGACACAATTTTTCATCTCTGCTCTTGAAAAATCTAAAATTAAGTTGTCAACATTATTAAAAATGTCAGTGATTAGCCAATCTTTGGGTTCAAGTGGGATGTCTTTGATTATCTAATTCTGATAAACATATGCACTAAATTAAGTTAAACCTTTTGGAGAAGCTGGGCACACATTTTCAGAGTTTCTACTATTTATAAAATGATGATAAATCCCCAGTCGAAATTTTTTCACTTGAGTTTTCCCTTAAGATTTCTTTAAGTGGTGCAAAAAGCCCCTTCGCTATTAATTCCCAGAGGAAAAACTGGGAAGGATTGAAAGCCTTTCCCTTAGGAGTGACTTCAAAGCAATTTCTTTATAATGTTGATGAAAGCATTTATCGATTCTATGGAAGAAAATGTGCAAAGGAAAATATTTCCTGATTGTTGGGGGATTTCAGTTTTGATAAACAGGCAATAATAGTGACAACAATTGACAAAATCAATTATGTCGCAGAGTGTCTCATTTGCACCTGAATCTAATTTTACCTCCAAATTGACATGTTTCAATAACAAAATGACTGTAAATGTTTGTGCTTTCTTAAATGTAATATGTACATAAGTGATGGCAATGATAATAAAGTGAGTTTAAATAGGAACTGGCTGTCAAAATACAACGCAGTGTGCCTTGACTTTAGTTGAGAGCATATGCAAAACACAAGTTTTCCTCTTAATTAGATCGCTCCTTCTCTGAATACATTTTGAGGTTTTTTGGGCTAATCCAGAAGAGCTGAGACTGCCCTATTGACACACTCTCATCCACAATCTGACACTATTCAACAATTCAACACTAGCTGAATGAAACCCAGATGTGAGCACACTCTTACAAGTGTCTTATTTGTGAATGAGCATTGTGGAAGTGAAAATGAAGAAATTAATGTTCAATTATCACTTATTTAGTTTATTTACTTTATTTTGCTCTCGAAGAGTTCCTGTTGCAGTATTGAATTTGTATCTTAAATCATGCATGGAAACATTTTACCATGTTTAGATACTTTTTCAAGACCAAAAAATCCATGTGACATGAGTATCAATTGGAAAGCCCTCCTGGTTTACCCAAAATATTACATTTTGTGATGCCATGCCTCAGCAATAGTCACAACTGGTCTTGTGGCAGCTTCGCCAAGGGCTTAAAATTTCCACTTTAGGAGTATTCCTTTTAGCAGACACCTTTATTTGAGGCATAAAACATCTCAAGCAATTGGTTACAAAGTCTCTGAACACACACATTCCACTTTTCATAATATCTGTAAACAGCAACATATAATATTTAATGTACAATTTAAAGTAGAAAACAATGTATGCAGTATATTCCACTGATCCACCACAACTTAGGTTGAGAAACCCTAGAGGCCTAGCATTGGCCATGATTTCAACTGCGCATTGCTTGATGATGGGTTCAGATGATCATAGGTTGAATAAAGTGCCACATGGGGAGAGAGATCATAGAGTCGCCTGAGGGAGCGACACAGCGACCCCTGCAGGGGCTTCCTGGAGCCCCTCTTGAGTGCTCTGAAGATCTTCGTATCTTAAAAGGGATTATTAGAGGAACCGAAGAACAAGGTCAATGACTTATGTTGGAAAAAGGAGCAAGTTTAAGTTTAACTTCCTCTTCATCCCAGAGCCTCTAAAAGACTTGTGAGGCTGAAACTGGTGAAAGCTCCCCCGCCGGCTTGCTAGGCTCTACTTTTGATGTTAATTCCTTGAAAGCTGTTTCTTTAGCTAGGGATTAGCGGATGGAGAGCTTGGCTTAGCACGCTTGGGCTAATAAAGATGACACATCTAACACAGGTAGCGCAGCCCGGGAGCTGCTTTCATAAAGTTGCCTTAATTATGATGAACTGCCTGCTCTTTAGTGCATCCAAGAAAAGCCACGCTGTACTGCTCTGAAAGGGCTTGGATCAAGAACAGATCTGGATTTTAAGGGCATTAGCTCAACCATTATCACCACCCTACATACTATTTGGTTCTTAACAAAAATACTTTTCACTCAGGTTTTTTTTGTACTTCTTAGCCAATGAGGCTCTATGCCCAGGTTTTAGAGCATGACAATTATGAAGTGTGTCCATTATAACCCGTAAACGACTATTATGGTTACTGATTAGCTGCTATGGCCGTGTTAGCTCCGGGGAGCACCATGGCTAATGATCGCATGGCAGCTTGCATACAAAAGTGACATTGCGATTTATCTGCTATAGCTACGTCTCTAAGATTGATTGGTAAATCCCCTGGATGAGTCTGTGTGGTGAATGCTAAAAGTGTATTCTTATTCCCAAACTGCAATGTTTGTTCTGTTTTATCTGAAGCAGCAAAACAAACCAAGGCCCACTTCCTCCCTCTGTGATCAATTAGCTTTTATTTACAATAGAAGTTGACAATGAAATATTTCATGACAAACATCTTAATTATGAATGATTTTTATTCTCGTTTCTCCATATTCAGCTCTCATGTAGTGTGACATTACTTTGATTGGTTTTATTTGCCATCTGCAGCCAATTGTTTATGATAGAACAGATGTCTGATTGATCTAGTAGTCTATGTGTATTAAAAGCACTTGTTAAAGTAACTGTTACCTATGTAAAATTTAACTGGTCACATCTCCGAAACAATCTGCAATTGTTTATTTGACTAGTATGACTAGTACGACCAGTACATGTCGATTGATGATATAGAAACTCTGTGCATCACATAGTCTTAGTGGAGACAAGGGTGGAGACAAAATTATATTTGTACAATTTAATAAGCCTGTAGCAACATGAAACCTGTCACATCAAGCAAATACATTTTATATCTTAAGTTGAAGAAATTTGACATATTTGTAGAATTGTATTTTTTTAAATAATTTTCAATAACTGTTGGGGTTGTTGTTAACTGTTGTTATGTTTTAGATTGCTGTCAATGCTACGTTTTGTGGGTGAAATTTAAATGAAAGGTAGGTTTAGCTGTAGCTGTCATATTTAAAGAGATGAGATGACGTGTAAACTTCAAAAACTTTCTGCTTTATCTTTGATGAGCATAGAAGAGAAACAGCATTGCGAAGCAGCTCCGGGCAGACCAGTTCTGCTCACACACTACAAAGTCAGGATATTTAAACTATTATTATCAGTGTTATTCAACATGTGATGGGTGTGAATTCAACATTCATTCATTTTCATGTCGGCTTTCTTCCCTTTCGGGGTTGCCACAGCGGAATGAACCGCCAACTCTCTGGCATATGTTTTACGCAGCGGATGCCCTTCCCTGCCGCAACCCATCGCTGGGAAACATTCACACACACATTCACACTTTAACACTATGGGCAATTGTTCTTATTCAATTCACTTATTCTGCATGTCATTGGACTTGTGGGGAAACCGGAGCACCCGGAGAAAACCCACGCGATCACGGGGAGAACATGCAAACTCCACACAGAAATGCCACCTGCCCCAGCCGAGCCTAGAACCAGCGACCTTCTTGCTGTGAGACCGTGCTACCCACTGCGCCACCGTGACGCCCTGAATTCAACATGTGATGTCCAAAGATATTTAGTTTATTGCTAAGTGTACCATGTTTGTCACAAGTCAGTACTGATTTGTACAAATTTCAATAAACTTCAAGATGTTCTTGAGTGATGTTAAAATATTTCATAATCAATTCCTTATTAAAGTGAATTAAATAAAAACATTTTGGATCATTTCATTGTTGTTGTTGGTATGTTACGGTTGCTATTGTTGCTATTTTGTTACAGAGGTTACTTTAGCTACTGTACTCATTGTTATACTTCTTTTATGTTTCTGTTGTTTTTACGGTATCTGCTGCGATTAATGTTTTTATTGCATTGCTGTTATTGTTTCTTTACTGTTGATGTTGTCACTGAGTTTGCTATAGGTACTCTAGTTGTTGTAGTTTTTATTCAGAAGTGTTTTTGCATTTGTCTGCCTTGATTAATGTTGTAATGACAAAAGCAAAAACAACAACAGTAAAGTAAAGTAAAAAACATTTACTTTACTGTTGTTGTTGTTGTTGTTGCTGCTGCTTTTGTCATCATCACTGTTGTTACGTTAATGTTGTTGCTCTATTGGTTCTGGTATCATTATTGCTACCATTTTTTGTTCTTATTGTAACTGTTGTTTTTATTACTGATGTTGTTGATGTAACTGTTGTTTTATAATTGTTGTTACTGTTATGGTATTTATTGTTGTTTTTGTTCATATGTTAGTGCTGTTGTTGTTGTTGCTCTATTACTTTTCTCATTATTATTGCTACCTTTGTTGATGCTGTAACTGTAGCTTTACTTACTGTTGTTGTTGTTGTTGTAATTATTGTTTTATTGTTGTTTCTACTGTAACTGTTGTTGTTGCTACTTTTATTGGTATTATTGTCATTGTTACAACTCTAATTGCTGTTAGTGATGCCATGCCTCTTCCTCCTCTGCTTCACTACACAAGTAATGAAAGGGGCATCGAGATACTAAGGCTAGTAGGTTGTTTTTTATTTAATAATATAATATATACATTTACACATAATGTTATACTATATACCTTCTCTTGATTTATATTTCACTTAAAATTAGGGATTTAGTACAAAAATAAACTGGAACATGTGTAGACTTTGTTGCGTTTGCTGAACAGCGGGACACTAATGTGAAATATAAATGTTTAAACATTAATCTCCCCAAGCTCTTTCAACGGTTTTTACTCTGAGCTTGGGATGTAAATGCAGTCTGTAGCTCCAATAGTGGTCAAGCTTTGATTTTCTAAGTGTAGATTTAACATGACCCACCAACGCTTGATATGCAGACGTTTTGATGATGCTTGAGAGTCCCTGTCTGATTAGTTTGGAAATAAACCTGGAGTCATGTGCGTATTCCCTCACTGATGACATATCAGAGAGCCTGGATGAAAACTCTCAACCGAGAAACTCAGCTCAACCTTTCAACCCAATCTCATGAGAAAGCATCACTATTTTATGAGCCTGAGATTGGAATGTGATTGAAACAGAAATGTGGGTTTTTTTAGTCAAATGTAAATTTAAAAGCTTAACTCGCAACATAAACACACACATTTGTAAAACTGCAACTCACAATTTATTGCATTGTGAAATTGATCTATGTAAAGAAATATCAACATTTTATTACAGCAAAACATATGAAAGAAATCCTAGACATTATAATACATTTGAATAGCAAAACAAAATATACATCTTGGAGGTAACCAACTTGTTTTTTATTTGTTATTTTTGTTGATTTGGCTATTTTTGTTATATTGAAATTGATAGATTTAGTGTAAAAACCTTTTCAGTATGCTATTTTAAGGTAAGACTTGATGAAAAATGGCTTGTTGGAAATTGGTACATCCATGTTTTTTGTTATAGTTTTTTTTCAGATTTTTTTATAATTTAATTGTAAGATGACACAACTCTGTAGAAACCAATAGACTATCAAAAAACTACTCCAGAATTTTGTACAAGTATATATTAGCAAAATATATAACATACATTTTGGATGATTTGTAAAAACCTTTTAGTGTCACACATGTTCCCTACCATGTTGACTGATGACACCGAACTCACAGTCACGAAGCTTCTGTTTTGGAAATTCAACCCAGAGACAAGGTTCACATTTAACATATGTCACTTCTTTCAATATTATTTAATTTCAAATACATGTAAATTAATGTTAAGTTCATATTTTTTAGAATGTAAAATGTGACCACGCTGTCACATAATGTGACAACTTTATAATTCCCTAAATGTGAAATAGCGTGAAGTTAAATATTTCTTAGAGTTTAAAAGGACTTTTTCATCACTCCTTTCTGAATCACTTAATTAATTTCACAGCTCAGAATTTACTCAGTTCATCTCAGTTCAGCAATTTGAAATAAATGTTAAATTAATTTCTGAAAAAAATGACTTCTCTGAACTTCTCGAGTGCATATTATCAAATGTACTGTTCCGCGAATAATTAATTAGAAGAATTGTACCACAGATGAAAAACAGATCAAACAATCAATGCAATGCGAATGATGTGAATATGATGTAAGCTCATGAAGGCAGGATCACAATAGCAGTAAAGTAATGAGATAGTTCAAGTTCATTACAAGCCTTTAGAACATTTTTGTCAGAGACATCATACAGCAATGGCGAGGAATAATAGAGAAATGTCTCTGAAATCTTCAAAATGGGCTCTTGAAGCACAAAAGGAACTTAATCAACTAAACAGCCCCAGGGCTCAAGTCAATATGTTTGACTTAAGAGAGTGACAGACAGGAGGAATGACAATGGGTTGCATTTGACAATGCATTTCAGAGACCCTCTATCATTTCTGAAGGAATCGTTTTATTTTCAGAAGCCTAATCCATTGCAGATTGTTGCATCACTTGGGACTAATTTCTGAAAACAAACACAAGCGGGTGTGGGGTTGCCTGCGATGTCATCAGACGGACACAGAGGATCCAAGCCCTTGGCGAAGGAGCCCCAAGGCCAGTTGTGACTATCGTTACTGAGACATGACATCACAAAAGCTCTGTTGTATAGCCCCCCTGCTTTTCTAGGGGGCGCTATGATGGACACTAATCAAAATAAACAACTTCAATCAAACAATAAATGTCAGCCCATGTAAAATAAATAAATCGCAATCGGTTAATCAAGAAGAACGCATTCATGACTGATGAAAGGTATTGATTGAATATGCATGCGCATAGCTTGAGGTATCCAACCAGGGTATAATTCAATATTTTGCACAGGCAGTGTTTCTTGATGTGGTTTAATTAGCCAACAAATCAATACCCTCATGTGTCTGAACTCCATATGGAATGTCAGAGGGAGCGTGTGGTAATATGTTTGGAGTGCCAGCCCTGTGCCTCCAGCTAAAGAATCATCTGCTTTGCTACACACACCTGTTTCTCTCACTGTCAGAGCTGCCAAACTCATGCGACTTTCACAAAGAAGTGAAACTAGAATCTGATTTAACTCTGTTTCTGTGTAGCAGATGCAGCGACTCGCTGGCTACGCTAAATGTCATCGGTTACGCCAACAGACTAGCAACTCTGGGCTTTGACTGGAGCTGCTTTAGTGTGTATGTGAGTTACCTACATTACTGTACACCAGCACAATCACTGACTTCCTGATGCTTTCATAGAGTTATACATGGTATATTTTTTGCAGTTACCAGTGCACTTTAGTGGGGTTTTTCCCCATGCTCTCTCAATCTTTAGGGCCACACTGTCAATCAGTTATGGTTTGATGTGTGCATCTGAAGTGAGTTCAGCTGATGTCAAAACTTTCAATTCTATCCTACACGCATCACTAATGATTCCCCCTTACCCCACCCTGCTTGAATTTGCACTCCTTCTGTGTTCTTGGCAAGGCAGCACCACACTGCCCCCTCTTGGCAACACGTGGATCATCTTCTTGCTTCACAGCTAGTTCTGAGTCACATTCATCAAAGCCTTTGGTGCAGTTTGATCTCTCTACACATTCTATATTAATCATGTAAGCATGTCAAATTTCTCCCGGTTGCATTTTTTCACTCTCGTAAATCCACAAAATTTGTTTCACACAGAGATTCTTAAGCAAATTAGTTTAGCTACCATTAGTTTATTTTGGCTCTAGAGTCTCATATATGTGTCCCTTGTTTACAGCATTGATAAAGTATATTTGTGCTTTTCTTTATTAAAACAAGCAATCTTGAAAAGTAGAGTCTGGGAAATTGAGTTTGAGTGATATAACTTGAAATACAAAATCGCAAGGCAGCCTCGGGCTTTGAAATGACTCTTGGGCCACTGTCTGAGACCTTTGGTGAGATGATTCATTAATCTACTATAGAAAAAAGCATCAAGAAGTTAAAAAGTTTTTCACATTCTACATCATTAGAAGGATCGTGAAAACAGAAGGCAGTTTTGTGGTTTTCTCTTCATGACTCATCTTCCTTTTTAGGAAGAGTATTCAGGGTGGTGTTAACTCAGCCATTTCAAAAACAATTTTTCAAAGACTATGTCCAATATATATTTTAATCAGTAATTATTAAAATAAAATGATTGAGAAGCACCAGCAGCCTTATAGAAATATAAATTCCCTTCATAGTCTGAAGTAAACATGATCTCCTTTTGATTTCTGAAACCTTGTAAACCTTTCAGAAAGACTGTAAAGATGCAGAAAGACACAGAGTGCAGACGGAAAACTCTGAAAGGTTTTGAAGCGATTAATAGATAGTGGCAGATGTCACGAGTTTGAATATATAGACTTTTTTCAATAAAAAGATGGCATTGTACTTAGGACCTGCTTCCTGAGATGTACAGTGTTTGCAGCTGAATGCTCCCATTTTGTGGAGGCAGAGCCACCGACAAAGATGCCAACTTACTCCCACACGAACAGCCATGCATAGCTGTCTCTGTGCTGAGTTGCGTTTGCACTGGCTGAAATGAGTGCAAAGGAAAATCAATAAATCTATACTAAACACAAGAACTAAATCAATGAATCATTTGGTCAGTTGGTTAACTAAGCATTTGGATGAAAAAAAAATCACAATTAAGTCATTCAGCCAAACTAGTCTATTGTTGATCAGTGACTCTGTGAAACTTGCCTGCCATTTCCTCGATGTTTCTACGTAATGTTTAGTACTAAATCTGAATAGAGTAACCTGCTGGTATCAAATTCAAGTTGTTTAGAAATATATAAATATGAATTGTGTTAAAACCATTGTGACTTGCACTTACAAAACCTTCTATAGAACTTCCCCTTTGTACCTTCACAAGCTTTTACAAGACATTTAGAAAATCCCTCACCGGAAAATTCTCTCTCACGGTCCCTGGCTGGTGTCTCCCTAGTCTCAGCCTCAGATGTCATGCCAGCAGAACACTAGCTAAACGTTAGATGAATTTGTTACAGAAAGTTAGAAAAACTACAAGAATTCTGAAGTCGTGGTTTGATTGGGTAAACTTGTAACATTTCATTGATTTAAAGTGTGCAGTGATCTAGAATTAGATACCACTGTCAACTTCAGGATTAATTAATTTGGTACCAGATCATTCAATGACTGTTGAACTGTGGAAATATGTCAATTGACAAATAAAACACAAAATGAGGACTGAAGAAATTAGCAGATAAAATCTCATTGCCTACTCTAATATTTGACAACAAAATAAATGTAGTAGTTCACTAGTTAAAGATTCCCTCATGGCAGTGAACATGTTCCTGATGAACCTTATCTTCCTTTCTTTAGATTTTCTCCACATTGAGGTCTGACACTGACTATGTGTTTTCTGATTTGTGATACTTGTATGAAAGGATCATTATGATTTGAAAGAGTTTGTCACTCTTCAAGGCAGTAAATGATATTTACATGTGAAGTGTGATCATGGAGGGACATATGGCAGTAACAAACAGTGATTATAATGTGTGGTTGGAATGGATGGAAGAACGTATGGTAGGAAGGAAGTTGTGTGCATCGAACAACACCTGTTTTTATTTGACAGATTCTCTAGTCTTAGAAGAACAGGAGAAGTTGATGGATTCTATATCCACATTAAAACTCATTCATATAGCTGAGGGGAAAACCATTTGTGGTAACTTAAAGAAATCAATGTAACTTAATTGTTTTGTTGTTTGTATTTTTGTCAAGGAGTCAGTCAGTAATTATAGTACAACTCAGGGAGTCATCTTTTGATTCATTCATTTACTTTAGCCTCTAGTTCTGGTTTGAGTCACTTCAGTACACCCTGGGTAATCGATTGCATGATCACATGGACTCATCTTACAGCCCTAAGGGAAATTTTGAATCATTAGTTGAATCTATAGTAGTATTTAAGTGTAAATAAGTCATATGTCAAGCATTGTTTGAGATCAATTTGACACCCAAGAAAAGTCACAAAGATCAAAACTTTGGCAATATCATTGAAACACAACTTTTGAAAGGTATGAAAAAATAAATGTGTGCTCTAGTGAATCTTTTCTGAAAAACTTGTAAAAAGCGAAATGGGGTGCAAATCACAAACTATTTTCAATCGCATTATTGCATAAAAGTGTGTTTTCTTCTCCCACTTCAAGTTGATGAAATTCACACATTAGCTTTTACAGGGACGGCGCGCCCACCATTATCTGCCTACACTATCAAACGATGTGTAGAAGCTACACCGTTGCTCTGTTTCACAATGTACATCTCAGCATCATGGTTGAATTACAATGCTGCTCCTCTCACTCATGTCTTGACTTCTCGCTGTTTGTCATTATACCAGCAGTGCAGGCAGCAGCAGGAGATCTGAAATCACAGTGAATTTACATCTACAGGAGCACTACCCCTTAAACAGCATGAATTGTTGAAGCCCCGAAATTGGGAGATTTTAACAAAAAAATACAACAAATTGCTTTAAAAGTTAACATTTAGCTTGGAGTCTTCAGGAGAACCAGAAGTTCAATATCATCTCTTATTATATTCCAATAATATTGGCTCTTTAAAGATAGAGGAGGTCAAATCTGTTACTAATGTGTTTGTATGTGAGATTTTCTGTATAAACACCACATGCTGTGAATATTGAAAAGCTAATTGATGAGTATATTTTCATGCCATACTTAAATTATGTTGGACAAAAGTGTCAATATAAATGAATCAAACCTTGAACGTTTCAACATGTAGGTCCATAAATGAATGCTTTAAAAGTGATTCCACTAACACACAAAACATTGAACAAGTCAATCAACTGATCAGTTCATCAATATCTACTCACTAGGCATGACCTAATTCATTGGTCAAACCTCTGAAACTGCAGTGAATCATCTGCTCTTGCTATTTAAGTGTTTGCTATATAACAAATTCTAAAAGGATTTGTTGTGTAATCAAGTGATTTCCAATTCTGAAGCGGATTCAGGTTCATATCCTTCCACGATAGTTTCAAAATATTCACCTTTTATTCATCTATCAAAAACACTAGCATCATCTTTCAAACTTTTTCAATTATCTCATGGAATGAGGGTTACAAACAGGCTTGAGTGTATTCAGGCATCCTCTCAGTCTCCTCTGTCCTTCACTCTGAGAAGGTGCTTCAAACCATGTGAGCTCAACGGTGCTTTAAATTGCCAGTTTAATATTAAACTATTAATTTGCCATAATAATGTACTCCTCAGAAAAGACAATCTCATCAAGAAATGTGGTGGTTATGATAGATTACTAATGCATTAGTAATATCAGAGCATGCATAATTGATGCACAGCTGACCCGTCATGAAAGAGAGCTGTGGTCCTGGAGACAGCGGTATGATTAGCACAAACCCCTTCGGCTCACTGCATGCGTCTGGAGAAGAATGTGTATCTCTCTGCGTTTGAGGTGTAGAGTGAGTGTGTGTTTACTGCTTCTATGAAGGCCACAGTGCAGCCAAATGCTTGGATTTCTGAGAGTATGTGTGGAGGAAGCTAAGCTGAATTATAGAAAGGCCAAAGGATATTTTTATTGCTCTGAGGCTCTTCTCGTTGCTCTAGAGCATTCATGGATTTTTCCTCTTATGCCTTTGTCTCAGACATTTCTCTTAAAAGTTCAATTGGGAAAATCAAATTTATTCACAAAACAAGTGTGTGGGGCTATATTATTGAAACATTTATCAATCGATGTGTCAAAAGAATATTGTATTTGAATAAAGGATACAGTTACTTAATCGAGCAAGGTTTGTAGATTCTAGAACATGCACTGCGACTTGGAAACTTATGCTGTAAACCTTTAAAATATTTCATTAGAACGCCTGCTTTTGTTTTACTTCAGATTTTATCAGCTTATACTATTTATAGAGAAGAGGAGACATTTTCACCATATTCACATAATAATTGCTTTAATAGCAATAAATTGCTCACATTTCTTGTTTCCATGCACCAAATCCTACCCACTAGACCACCTGGGCTTGAACAAACTGTGATTCGTAAAGAAAAAAAGACAAAACGTAATAAATCACTGTAGAACTAGGAGTCCAAATAATGAGACCAATCAATTAAATAGAATACACCTGCTTAAAACTTTTTGTAAATATTTTTGATATTATATTAGAAATAAGGAAACTTTATCAATAAAATTTAACAACCTGACATACTGGAGACAAGTGTTCATTTCTGACTCTGCTTATGTACTACAGAACCGTAAAAAGTGGAAAATGTTTTCAAAATGCTTGTTGTAGAAAGCCAATAACCCCTGTATAATATTATTGCATTTAAAACTGTTGAAGTACAGACCAACCCTGTTAAAAACATATGGTCCTCATATAACAATGCAAGTTTGCCAAACAATTTTTTCTTTATATTTCTTTGTTTTTTATCACTGTCCTCTAAAAAGACCTGGGCATTTTTTCCAAAGGAAGCTAAAGAATCAATGACTAAAACTAAACCTAGACTACATCTAATGAATAGATACTTAGGCCAAATGTTAAAATGAACCATTCTAAACTACCCTTTAGCTACTATTTGTGATGCAGACAAGCTGTTTGAAGTCCTCAGAGGTTTTCATTAACTGAAAACTAGAGTGAAAGCCAGTTATTTTGGTGGAAATCTAACCCATGAAAAGATAGTTGTATTGAGTTTCAAATCGGGGCTGTGGAAAATTTTATCTCCTGCACATGGAGTGGATTTCCGTATAAATCTAAATGTATTTATTTATTTTTATTTTTTCTTATAGGATTAGTTATTATTATTATTTACAGCTTTACTGTTGGCCAGTTAAATACAAATTCCATATTATTTGTGATTTTGAAAGATTCTGTTTGGGGGTCTTCAGGTTTATGAATAATTCATGATATGCATAGCTTCCTGCTATTATTGAGTGTGGTCAATCCACCACCAATGTGCAGCTTCTCCCTGGATGGCATGATGGCTGCCATTCTGGGCCAGAAATCTCACCATAAAGGAGAAATAGGTTTAATAAATTTACTTTTTCATTCCAGGTAAGTGGTCAAAACCTTCCATTACTTCCATGCTTTGGAAGTAAAATGCTTTTTTGTCCGTTTTTACAATGACTCCTAAATGGTTGTTCCATTGACACTATTCCTTTAAACGACACAAATCTGCAGTGATTGGCTTTCTCTTCATACTATGGAGTATCATAGCAGATAGAGTCTAATAATCAATCAAATAGATTCAAAGGGCAAAACACAGAACCACATTTCCACCTCATCTCTCTGTAATTGGAGTTTCCAAGGATTGTTGTAAGTCGCATAGCAGATAACAACTCAAAATCACAAGAAACGACACATAGAAATAGATTTGTTTGAAGAACATTCTGTTCCAAAAACTTTTTAAAAAAAGCTAGAACGAGACAAATAGAGCAGTTTCACAAAACTAAAATTGGATTTTCATCAAAAAACAAACACAAAACATGTTAAAGACTAATTTTTTTTAAAAGCATACATCTTTTTGTAGTCACTGCATGTAACATTATGAACAATCAACCAAATGTTTCCTTCTGTGTACTGACAAAAGGAAGTCATAAACGGATCATAATTGTCCTTAAACAGTGACCTAACCCTTTTATAAAATGACTCTTTTAAAATCTATGGAAAACAGTCGAGGTGTTAAACAGAATTCATTTGTATTTCTCTAAACAAGTGTGTGAGAATCGAACCGTCCATGCAAGCGGCTTTCACGCTGTCATCTCTCTGATTGTGACCAATCATCATAAGTGTCCTGCATTGATTCACATCCTCTGTTTCTCTGTGCTACTCTACCCGCAGGGTCAATGGGAGAGTTGAGGGTATTATCAGCTCGCTCTTCACCTGCTGCAATTTCCAGACACTCACCCCATGGATGGAGACAACACTACGCTTTCTCCCTTGCAGGCATGTGCAGATGTCTCTGCATTTACCAGGCTTCAAATGTGCAAACCTGTGCGCTAAAGTCTGAAAGCAAGCTAAGTGCTAATTTTATACTTCAGGAGATTTCGGACACTCAATGTTGGCTGAAAGCGATACTTATTACCTTTGAAAGATTGTAATAGAGAAAAACGCCCTGTGCTTTAGTGAGAAGACTTAGAAGAGGGTATCTCTGTCTCATATGCTCTCACCTTAAGGGTGGTGTAATCTGATGCTGAGCAGTAAATGGAGTTTTTGTACTGGGAATAAACAAAGCAGTTCAGCTAAATAAAATCAGTTTTAAGGTCAATTTAGTGGGTGTACAGCAATGATGTTTAGTAACAAGTAATGAGTGTTGTACCAGCGTTTATTTAAAATGTTGTACATGAGTTTGTGCAATTGGATATTTAGACATGAAATACAACTGGATAAAAAATAACTCATGTTTACTTTTTTACCATCTGGGAATAAACTTGTTGTTCTCTCTTCTTTTGATTATGAGAGAGGAAAGTGAAAACATATAAAGTCACCCCATATGTAGCCTGAAATCACCAAACCATTTATAATAGACGCACAACTTTATGCCCTGTTTTGTTCAGTTGCTAGTTATTTAAGTTTAACTGGTTGGAGTTCAATGCTTTCAGAAAAACAATGTCTACAAGTTCTTTTGACACTATCAGCCCTCCATACACTGTATTTTTTACCCTATTATCTTTTCATACTCTGAATGTCTCTCAGCAGTAGAAATGATGACGATTGAAACTGAGTGGATTGTGCTGACGTTGGAGATTATTAACAAACAAAAGGAAAAGAGATGGTTACATTTCCGCTCTTCTTTAACCACACTCCCTGTTATGTTAGTCTGTATCAGGGTTTTTTTTTAATAATAATAATAATAGCTCAATATGTTTATTATTAGACTCAAGGCAGCTTTAAATAGGTGCAAAAGCAGAACAAAAACAACAACAATAAAACAGCATGTGGTTCATTAGACATAAGTAAATAAACAATTATCATACATGGGTCATGAGAGGAAACATACATGGGGAGGAAGAGTAAAAATAAATTTTTTTAAGGTATCTTTAGTTAAAATATCCTATTGTATTTGGATTTTGTATTTTTGTAATATAACATCCAACCTATTGATAAAGGTATTTTAATAAGAGTGTGGCAAGAGTCCAGTTAGAAAAAATAATTCATCAATTGATAATAACGTATTCACATTGTGACTACTAGATTTGAATATAGAATCCTGTAATCCAGCGTAATGTAAGACAGAGCAGCAAGGCTGTGTATGATATGAAAGAGAGATTCTTTAAATAGCAATGATGGATGGGCAAAGAGGGTTAACTGTTGACTAGCTCTTCCTGCTGCTGAAATGAGGCCATCACTAGTGCTGGTCACACTCAAACAGACATTTCTCCTGAAACCAATCGCACTGCAGCAGATGTTTCCGATCACACCAATCACATGCTGGCAGATGTTTCCCACAGAGCCATTTGGATGCAACCAATTACCTCTCAACATAAGCATCTAATCCAGGCCGATGTCTCTTGTCGTGTACGTAGCCATACAGGCCAGATGTTCTGCACACAGGCATGAAGCAACAGCAGCTCAAAAGTTAGAGAAATAAAGAAAAGAAAAATGTTCTGTTTACACAAAAGAGAGAGAGCGGGAGAAATATTGTTGTCAAAGCACGCCAAAGGTCATTCTGTTCGTCCGGTGCTTGCACTGCTATTGTGAACATAGAGGACATGCAGCGTCCTTCCACAGACTGGGAAAAATTTCAGCTCTGTGTCTTCACTGAAGTTTGACAGCAAAAAGCAGAGGTTAAGATTTCTTTCTTTCTACAGAAGGACAACCCTGCAAGAGCTGTTTTTCAGAAATGCTTTGAGTGCCGCTTGTGCATATAATGCTGGATGATCTCCAGCTGTTGCCTTTCTCCACAGATTAGGTCAGATTTGCAGGAAAAAAGTCATATTTATCTGTGCTTTACTGAATTATCTGCTGCACTGTGAATGCATTAATTGAAATGCACAAACTCTTGATCTTCTCTTCATCCTTTACACATAGAGTAATGGGAGGCTTGCATTTTTTTGTAGAGCCTCATAATCGTATTAATGTCATACTATATATGGCTGGGTTTCAGGTCTTAAAAATGTCAACGTTTAAGTACTGTGTTTTCATGTTATTTAAGATGCAGGGGAAAGAACTGGCTACAGTGATTAAGAATAAATAACAGGACTTGGTTTGCTTTTATTAATTTTATTCTAGAGGAAGTAATCAGCATCTAAAGTGGTCTGGTGAAATGAGAAACCAAAAAGTTGTTGAATTATTTGTTGTTGAAACTCAATTGCTGGAAAACCAAACAATCAACAAAGATTCAGGGCCTGTATACTGTTATTCTCTGTTGGCCTGCAACAGCCCAGAGGAAAAGTAGTCCTCCAGCTGAAAAAAAAAACACTTCCATCTCTGTTTTCCTTATTGTTGGTGAGTCCAGCGTGATTGAAGCTAGCAGCAAAAGCAGAAATGACCAAGTCATGGACAGCCGTCTCCATTAAAAGAGAAACCAGAGGAAAAAAAGTAGAATAAGCCTTTTCATGTTCAAAATGTTAAGGGAAGGAGAAAAGGACTAAAAGAGTGAGTGAAAAAAATGTGCTCCTTTTTTTGCAAAATCTTAAAATTAAGTCGTTTCATCCGAAAATCTGATAGTCATCTAAAGAACGAGTGAGTCAATCAGTCCATGCTCTGTTTAAGTGGATCAAACATAATATATAACTGTATAGTTTAATAAAGTTTTGATTACACTTAATTGATACACATAATTGATTGAATTTAACACAAATGTTCACATTTTGGCAATACAAATGCAACAATTTATTTTATGACATTAGAATGTTCCTTTTAAATTAATATTTATGAAAAGTAAAATCTATTACATTTGAGATTTGAATAAGTAGAGGTTTCTATTTCTTGCACTAAAGTTGTTTTTTTATTATTTGGAGCTCACACTTGTTCCAAAAAAAAAGAAGTAACAGCGTTAAATGATCAGATACTTAACAAATATCTTTAGTCCTGCATACCAGTTTACCTTTTCACCATTACACAACTTCTTTTTTCTGATATTATCTATAAAACGACTGTCTTACATTTATGGTTTAGATCATAATCAGATTTTCAGAAGAAATAAAATGACTTAATTTATTTTAAAATCTAATTGGCAGCAAGAATCTGTAAAAAGACATACAATTACCCCAAAACAGCCAGCATATGAGAGATTTTAAGTTTGCAAAAAAGAGCGCAGTTTATTACTCAACCCATCTTTTTTTCTTCTCTTAACATTTTGAACATGAAAAGGCTAATTCTACTTCTTTTTTTTTCTTCTCTGTTTTTTTAATGGAGATTTATGAAGTCACTGAACACCCTTTCAAAGCATTTCAAACTTTCAGATCTTAGAAATGAGTGAGAAATTCTCTCCATAATGTAAATGAAGGGCTGGAGCTGGTTTAGTTTCAACTTTAATCCTGATTTCCTGTCATCAGCACATTCAGTTGGACTTCCATCTGTCATTAATGACACTTAAGAAACCCAGAGCCAAGAAAGCTGTGAAAAGAATCTCTGTCGAAACTTAA
This sequence comes from Danionella dracula, assembly GCA_900490495.1. Taxonomy (NCBI): domain Eukaryota; kingdom Metazoa; phylum Chordata; class Actinopteri; order Cypriniformes; family Danionidae; genus Danionella; species Danionella dracula. The sequence continues at coordinate 3,166,534 of UELW01000006.1, forward strand.
CAGGAATATAAAGTAGTTTTAACTTTTCATTTTAACCGTTGTTAAGATTTATTTAGTAAGGAATCAATGATGCCAGAAAATCAACACAGTTATATGTTATCTTTTCATTTATCAACATATCTATTAAGGATCTCAGTCAGCAAATGGGAAGGATCAGTTTGCATCATGGACAGTTGGCAGAAAAGACAGAGGCAAAATATATTGAACATAGAGGCAGCCAGAAAACAGCCACAGAATTGTAATCCAGACAAGGTTCAGTGCAGACTCCAAAGAGAAAAATCTGAAAGAACAAGAAGAACAGCTATGGGTTGACTATTTCAAAGGAATGGAAAATGGTCAGAATAAATGCAGTGGCAAAACAAGACTTGCAGTGCACTGAAGTGAGAACAGAGTTTATATTGTAGTGTGGTGGTCTAGGGCTACTGTGACAGCAAACTAAAATCATCTATACCTTCCTGTCCTGAAGCGCTAAAAGATAGCAATATAAAGATAGACAATATAAAGATGCAATTGGAATTAATGTATTAAGTCATTTTGTTGTCCTTTTGACTTTAATGCTCACTTTGTAACTATATACTTTTTCCTAAAAAAATACTCTACATTAGACATATACAGCAGAATTTAATAATTTACACAGCATTTATTTGTTCCAATTTGTCCTCTCGTTCTGTGAAACTGATTTGAAGTCTTTCATACTGCTTAAAGTGCAACATAAACCAATATGACATAATTAAAAGTATGCTAAATACCAGTTTTGTATTAATTTGTCATTAATGAATCTATCGGGAACACTATGAAATCTATTGGGAACGGAAACCAAGAATTATAAAGGTTCTGGTGTTTTTGAGATAAGTTGAAATAGGAACAAATTCTATGAAGAATCTCACTCGCGTTAACAAAGATTATTGTTTTTGCCTTTTGAAGAAAAAAATAGGCCTTTTTCTCAACCTCAATCTTCAGCACATTGAAAATCTTATCTTCCACCTGCAAGCTTCCCATTAAGGAATATCCGAGTACAATAGCACAAATGTATCTTTGGCTGTTTTCACATTCAAATTCGGCAACATGATCGCTTGTTGTGACACTGTATAGCTTTGGTGATTACAGGATTTGTACAGATGCTAGTTTCAATGGTTTAGAAATATGCAAACTGCTTCAGGCAATGCATGCAAAGTGCTTTTATGAGCATGTGATCGTTGAAATATTGAGGAAAAGATTAGATGATGCATATACTGTGTTCGTCTTCTGGTGAATGAACAGTATTTGCATTCGTGCATGCTGTTTAAACTAAATTTTGTTAAACAATATGTGAAAATGCACATTTAACTACATTTTTTTCAACTGGAAATACTAGATAAATATCTAATATATGAAACTATTCTATTGAGAACTGCTCTGTTTGGTTTGTACCCTTTCAAAACTGATAGAAAGATGAGCTCTTCTTTGTAGGCGGAGGTAACCGCACACACACGCGCGCACGCACACACGCACGCACACTGAGTGGGTAAGAGGCATTATGTTGCGTTTGTCTAAAAAGAAAATCCACTACTCAACTAAAATGTTAGGCTTAAAATTCGAACAAGTCTGGGGGAACTTTATCCTTTATTATAATATTATACTATATCTTTTTTTTTAAGTAAACACTCTCCTTTTTATAAATTAAAAATCTCCTACTTTCTTGTCCACATGCAATGCCCAGTAAATAATCTCACAGATCCTCCCTTTATGAATCTCTTGCATTATTTGCTTATTTTTATGTTTTTATTTTAGTTTTTTATTTAATTTTTTCTAAGACCTAACAACTGAACTATTGCAACTGCATGACTTCTTTGAGAGGTTTTACAATAATGGTTATAGTTTTTTTGTTAAATATGGATTTTTGTAGTTTTTAGTTCACGAAATGGAACTATTATACCTCATATGACTACCTATAATTAGTTTTAGACACAGTACAATTATTTTGATTTAATTGTATGATTTAACCTTAACTGAGTTCAACAGCTGAAGCGAATTAAAAATGTAAAGCATCCTCTCATATGTAACTCCTCTGACCCATACTCAAAGTTAAAAGTAAAATAAAGTAAAAAAAAATCGATTTTTTTCAAAGTCCAGTAACTTGGAAAGGCTTGCCTCGAGTTGAGGAACTCTTGTGACACTCAGACTGCTCCACTTTCAGGTCCAGAGTTCAATCTTTTGGGCTTTAACACACTTCAAATGGTTTGCTCGCAGAGATGTTTTTCCGTTTTTATAATCTCATTTTACCAGCAGTCCTGTTGAGTGCATTGCTGATGATTTATTCATGAACATTGACGCTAAGCTAAGCAAGACCCCAAAGATCCTGAGCTCATGTCTTTAGGGGCTTTGTGACCAGCAAAATTCAGAACTTAAAGCCTTGTGTGAGCTTTGCAGAAATGTTGTTTGTGTGATTAATAAAGAAATGTTTATTTAACCAAACACAACACTTTACTGAAATTTGGTCCTTTTCAAGCATTTGTACTTTTTTGTATTTGTATAACTGTACAATATCAGCATGGGAGGTGCTTCTGATGGTATCAGAATGTTAGGTCAGTGGTCTCACACCTTTTTGTGCCAAAGACTGGTTTAATGTGAAACACAATGTTTCAGACTGGAGAGCTTCCTGAATCTCTCTCTCAGCCTCATGCTTCACAGGTTAGCTGTTCTCAGGTCAGACCAAGTTACAAGGCCACAATCCCTCTGACACTTTCAGGACTGAGGAACAGCTTTTAAAGTCTGGTCACTCTAATTCAGAAGTTACACCAGCTGGAAGTCTGACAGGAAGTGGCTCAGGTAATGACCCTGGTGCATCACCCAGATGAAGATCAGATATCATCGACAAGCACAACAGTTATATTCTTTATTCTGTGTTCAGTACAAACTCTCCATCATGCATTAATGTTGATAGGATGCATTGATTAAAGGTCAACAGTACTGTTGACAGCCTATCTTGATATGTACAATAAATAAATACTAGCTGTTTATTTATTATTTCTCATTCTTAAATCCCAACGCATATCTCTGTCCTTTTCTATTAAGAGAGTTTTTAATTGAACTGCAGAAGTGTAGCGGTGTGTCATTCTTCTCGGTTCATATTTGATTTTAATTGATGTCAATGTCACTGCAGCCATAAAAGCCAGACTGAATTCCAGCAGGAGCCCAGTCAGTGTGCACGCTTGTGTGTGCGTGCGTGCGTGTGTGTGTGTGTGTGTGTGCATGCGAGTGTGTGCCGTAAAACGAGCTCCAAGGTCTGGAGGGCAGAATGAAAGCGTGGGTGAGCTTTGCAGAGCTGCTGAAATGTTAGAAGCAAGGCATTCACTCTAAAAGAATTCATTTAATAATTTCTTGTTTTAAGTGCTGGAATTGGACCTTGAGGCCATCAGTCACTGGTTCCAATAAACGACACTTTAAATGTAGATCGAGGGAACAATGCCACAAGTCAAAAGAGACTCTAATTGAAGAAAATAAAATCTCTTGACATGTGTTCGCACAATCTTTTTGAAAAAACCCCTAAATCCAAATATTAATAGCATCAACATTGCTCATCCTACATCGCTTGCGCCATAGGCAAACTAGTTTATCTTTTTAATAATAAACATGTTTTATTTGAAATCAAATAAACATTAAACATTAAAATCAAAGGGAAATTCGTGTTTAATGTTGCAAAATATTTGTTAGCTGTGACTGAGGAAAGGCGAGGGAGGAAGGGGAAGATGGGGGATAGAAAGAAGCAAAAAGTCAGAGAAAGAAAGGAAATGTAAAGAAGAAAGATAGGAAAGAAATGGGGAAAGAAGAAAAAGATGACCGAAAGAAAGCCAGGCGAGATGGGAAGGATGGAAAAGAGAAAGTAAATTTAATCGAGAAATAGAAAATCTGAAGTTGAAAATTGTTAGTTCAAATTCTGTTCCTTGGTCTAGTTCTTAGACATGCATAAGACACATTAAGCATCAATTCTCAAGCTTCTGGCACTTTCCTGTCTCTCTCTATTCTGCATTAATAAAAGAAAAATATAAGTTTGTAAGTGAAGCACTGTATCTTCGGCATAACTATGTAAAGCAAGTTGATTTATTCGCATTAACTAACCCAGTGGTAGCATGCGCAGGCTGAACAGAAGAGGTCTAAGAATTGAGCTTTGAGGGACTCCATATGAAACTGGTGATTTTATCTATAAATTTACTCCCTATTTGTAATAATTGTTTACACAAACCTCTCTCCTTGCACCCTGCCTCTCTAACTCACTCACGCTCACACACGCACACACGCGCACACACAGGCACACGCACACGCACACCACTTCCTGTCTATCTAAAAATAGGAATTGTTTTGTGATTGAGTAAAAAGTGTTTTTGAAGATAAAAGTGAAGTCAAAATCTGTCTGACAGTGTTGTGATTACATAATTAGTACTAATCATCTAAAATCAAAAAACCCAAACTGCAATTAAATGAAACAACGTCATCAAGTGAAATCTAGTTTGTGATGATCTGTGCTCTCCCTCTTTTGGCCCGATCCTAAATAGCTCTGTTATTAGTGGGATATTGTTTTACAGTCTCATTTCATCCTCTAATCACAATCATTCTTCTGTTTACAGCCCAGACTCCAGTTGTAAAAGCCTACAATTTGATAAGAGCTGCTTTCACAGACAGAGACGTGCTCACTGCAAGAGCTCAAAACTAAAGAATGGCAACCGAGAGCAAGAGCAGGTAAAACATACTCTGCTTTTCACTTGTGTTTACTGCATCACACACAAACCGCTTCTGACAGGACAGAGAGAGATGAAAGAGACTCTTTGTGCTCTCAGACTGTGCACTCGCCAAACAACAAAAGCTGCTGTTTTTATACAACCTACCAGCGCTGTGACAGCCTCAGACACATCCATTGAATTCACTCCAAATAATGGAGAAGATATGACTAGGGAAGTGTGCTGTTGCATTGCTTTACCAGTTCTGATCAAGCTTTGTAGTCTCATTCATCATGAGATGCAGACCGAGTTGAGCTGATGGAACTTAAAACATCGGTTTAGAAAGGAACATAGTCATATATGAATAGAAACACACTTAGACACACAAATGGTGCTTTGATTTTAGGGCCTATAATCTTACTGATGTTCTCTCCTAGCTCTCCAGTGCTCTCTAGTGTCCAGCAAGTCAAAGAAACGTATCTTATAGAGAATATGTAATTACTTTAAAATGATCAAAGGTTATAAAATGTGGTCAAATAAAATAAATATCTTCACAGACAGACTTAACAAGTCTTTCAAATAGAAGTCTGTAAGTTCAGCGAGTCATTCTAATAAGCCTGGCTAATGAGCGGTTGTTTCGCTGAATTGGAGTGTTGCTCATTTGTTCTCAGATCTTGAAGCTGTGATAAGCCTTAAATCTTGATGGCAGTCCAGGCCTTGGACCCTGCAAAGTGCAATTCCTTTGAGAATTTGTCAGAAAAACAACATAACAAGCTGCGAAGTTGAAAAATGAGCTGTTTGAGTTGGCTTCCCAGGGTTAGCAGGTAATCATTACTTTAGTTAACAAGCAGGAAGACAGTTTATTTTAGTGTCATTACTAAAGGGTACTGTGGATGTACAGTAAAGAATCACTTAGGTTCAGTCGATAGCTGAAAAACTTTATTCTGAGAACATCCTATTTGAACAACTAGTAAGAGTGTAATCAATCAACTAGTTGCTTTGACTGCATCCACAGTTTCAGTAAATTTCAGTGCAGATATTGCAATATTAATGCAATATTAAGTAATGCAATACTGAGTTCCATGTTTCAAGTATGTGATGTTTATATTTGAGTTGTTTTAAAGTGCAGATTCTTAGCCTTATTTTATTTGAGTGGTACTAAAAGCAAGACAGAAAAAGCATGAGGTACAATTTTTTTAAGTTTCTGAATTTAGCACGACTACTCCTCCCCTGAGGTTTGTTTGATAGTGTTTAATCTCTGACGCACACCTAAACCTCCTTCCTGACAGTGTTCAAGGTGAATTTCAATCATGTGAAAGACATCAGAACTTCTGTAATAGCTTATTGAAGTGTGAATAAAATAAGTGAATGTATGTTTTTTTAAATGCTAATTTGACACTTTTTCCTGAATTGCTGAATGGTTATATCGTTTTTAGCTTTGCTTGTGTGTTTTCCCTGCAAATAATCATCATATAAGGGCAATGATCAAACATATTGTTTGTCCCATAGTGGATACAAAATGTATGTTGGCCCTGGGATGCTGAGAATGAACATTTGAGATTTCTTAGATCTGAATTTAGTTCCAACATCCTGTACTTTAATTAATATCATAAACCATTCTGACAATTATTAGTTAAGTTTGAACTCAAATGTAGAACCTACATTTGGTACTCTATTTTAGAGTGAACAACAATTTCAGAGAATGTCAAAAGTAGTCTATTTTGCCCAAATAATGGTTTAATGCATTTTTATCCATGTGATATTTCATGCTGACAAGACTTGTGTGTGCAAAACGGTAGTGTACATAAATGCATAATGACAAATTATTTGTACAAGTCTTGAAATAGCCAAGAGAAAGTTGAGAAAGTTGAGTAGGTCATAGAAATGGGTTCTTTTTATGCCATTAAACAATAGTTAAATAAGAGGTTAAACACATTAGCCACTAATCTCACTTTGAATGACATTGATGTTTCATTCTAAGAAATAGCCTCTTTACTCTCACTGATGTTCCCTGAAATAATTTCTTAAATACATCATGTTCCTCTAACAGAAAATCTTCCTTTGAAATATTTTTTTAGCGTGTTAATGTGTTCCTTCCTAAAAAAATGGCCTTTTTTAAAGATGGGTTCCTTGAAAGCTTCTTCGGGGAATAATAAAAGGTTGTTAAAAACGTTATTCAGAATACTTGTATTCAAGGTTCTGTTCATAAAAAGTATTGTGAAATGTGTTTTGTAATAAACAACATGGAGAAAAGTGCACATCACATACTGTATAAAGTAGCAACGGGGCCAGATCCATGTTTAATGAGGATAGATATTCCCCCAAGCTTTATAATTACCTGAGTCATTTGCCTAAAATATAGAAGGAGTGCATTATTCCCTTGAGAGATGCTTTTGTCTCCCTGTGCCTCATTAGGGCCAGTACACAGCTCTCCAGCAGTGGAGCTCATTGTGAGAGCTTAAGAAACCTAGGCAGGTAATTGGGAGGTCAGTTAATGCCCGGAATTCCAGCGTTCCTGCTCTTCTGTGCCGTTTCCAAACGACTCGTGAGCTGGGAGTCTTTAGCTCACCCACACACTGCTTTGAAAGCTCTTGAAGTGAGGTCAGACTCAATGGAGAGAAAGACGAAATTGAGATGACAGTTGAGTGCAAGAACTAAAGAACAGGTCTCGGGTGTTTATCTAGGAATACCTGAAATACTGATGGATTGGATGGTTTTTATGTTGTTTTCTTTTCAGGTCTAAATTTGATCAAATCTTTGTCTTTGGTCAGTTAGATTTTAAAAATACATGAATGAAAATATGGCTGTTTGGCAAATATAGATTGATCTAAGCATGGAAGAAAAGGGAAAAACTAAAAATCACTATTGTAGTTTTGTTGGAAACAAGCTTTCAATTTCTAGTATGCTTTAGTATGCTTTCTGCATTATCCTAGCCATATCTGCAGCTAGTTACAATCAATCACACTACAACAAATCAGCATAGTTTTAGTTAGAACTCAAATTTTCAACATTCCCATAAATCCCTCACTTCACTACCTTCACCTTCACACACACTAAACAGCCTTACCTGCACTCTATAAAACTCACTCACATCTCATGTTCCATCATCTCTTTTGTTTGTGGTCTCCTTCGTGTTCCAATGTAATGTTTTGTATCGTTTCTTGTGTTTCTTCTTCTGTCTGTTCTGGTTCTTTTACCGATGCTCTGTTGCGGGGTACAGCTGTCATTCCTCTTCATGGCGTGTGCATGTTAAATAAACATCAAAAAGTCCCTTACTTCTAAGTCCTCTGTGTTCCTGACAATAACATGGAACTAGGCTTTTGGAGTATAGTTTTTCAAAAACATTTATAGTTCGTAACAACATTTATAGTTACTTTCAATACACTGTATGTATTTATTTAAGCACTCTCTGTATTTATGCACTAATATACTGCCACATCCTCATCCGGCTCAACCTCACAGTGCACAGCTACCCGGTCACAATCACCTGAATACTGAACACCTGCATTTTCACCAACAATCCCCGGCTGCACCTCGTCACCACTGCTACAAAAACTCACTCCTCATGCAGTTCACTGATTGGTTATAAGTGGGTGCATGTATATGTATCCATTTTAGACACGTACATTTAATATAGGTTGTAAAATCTGTCGATAGGGTTTTTATTTGTTTCTTTCTTTCTTTTTCTTTTCCGTTAGAACAATTGTCCAAACTGCATCCCAGATGGTGGTGGTAATGCACCAAAAGAAAGGATGCAAACTGCCATAAAACACCAAAAAAGAAGAAGAAGAAGTTCACCAATCGTTCCTCAAGGTTACACACCCAATGAAGATGTCTTCACCGTCCATGAGACTCTTTCCTCCTTCGCCAGCCAGCCTTCTCCTACCCGACCAGCCCCTCAACACACGGCTTGACTATCTCTTTGTCGGACTGTTAAGTTTGCTATGCAAGCCTGTTCTCCTTGTTTGACGCCAGTGGCATTCCTCTTTTCTTCCTACTTGAGTTATTTGATTAAAGCCCATCCTTTAATATCCTTGTCTTGTCTATCTCTCCTACGAAATGCGACACATACCAATTAAGAGACTGGCTATTGAGTTGAGCAATGCTATTACTTTCTCTCTATTGCAGTTGTGGGCTGGTGGATAAGGAGATCTACCAGTGATCAGAAGGTCGCAGGTTTGATCCCCAGATCCCTAGAAGGTGAAAGTGGTGGGTGATGAAACACTTGCTCTCCCATCTTCAACAAACCCAGCTGTGGTGCCCTTGAGCAAGTATCAGTTTCCCGACTGCTCCAGGATGTGTTTATTCACTGCTGTGTGTGTACACTGGAATGGGTTAAACACACAGCACAAATTCAGTTATAAAGAGGCCAACTGGTCACATTCACTATTCACTGTCAGAGTATAGGTTTTAAATTTGATTCTTAACAGTCTTAAAATTGCCAACAGGACACTTTTCCTCTTTTTAATTGTTCAGTTTAAATGAGCTTGGTCTTTTTCATAATGGAGCTTGAGTTGGCATCTGCAGATGACATGGTGGATGTTTGTTTTTACTGACAGTGCTTTGCTAAAAGTATTCTGAATGAGGTAAATCAAAATGAGACAAAATGAGTCATTTTGTATTGTCAGACACAATAATGTTGCAGGAATAATAATAAGATATTCAACGTTTGTCACCTTTTAAGCCATTCAGAATTACTCTTTATAGATCTTCTACACAAAACATTTAGTTTTTACTCTGTCTATAATTGTCTGATATCTGAATTAAAGCATAGTGTTTAATAACATAGTTTGTTATTCAATCTATTCCAAGCCAAAAATTCTAAAGAAGATACATTTTCAAAAGGCTATCTCATCATCTCATTGTTTTGTCTATGTGGGGGTGGATACTGTAACCATAGCAACTGATCTAGGATCATACAGTAGGTTTACTCTCACGCTGAGCTCCTTCAGACATAAACACCACCTCACTGATGGGTGAGAGGGTTTGAGGCCAGAGTTTGTCAATCAAGGTAATGATAATGAGAAGTAAATGTATGCTGTTCCTACTTATAGTTGGTGTTTTTGTGTGCGGGTTGTTTCAGAGAACACGAAACCTGTGTAATTGCTTTAAAATTGGGGACATTAAAATGATCTCTCAACTCAAAATGATCTTCATTGTCTGGCATTTGATGTTTCTTCACAACTCTTTTGAGATGTGTTGGTGACATCAACACATTTAGCAAATGGCAGTATACTATTTACCTGAATATATATTTGTAATATTCTACATGACTGATTGATAACAAAACATTTAAATAAAAACATAACGAGTTTTTGTTATTGTATTTAAAATGAGTGTTAGTGTTTTGGAAAAAATATATATTTAGATTTGATTAGACTTTAAAGAAGCGTCACGGTGGTGCAGTGGGTAGCACGGTCGTCTCACAGCAAGAAGGTCGCTGGTTTGAGCCTCAGCTGGGTCGGTTGGCATTTCTGTGTGGAGTTTGCATATTCTCCCGGTGATCGCGTGGGTTTTCTCCGGGTGCTCCGGTTTCCCCACAAGTCCAAAGACTTGTGGTATAAGTGAATTGAATAAGAACGATTGTCCATAGTGTTAAAGTGTGAATGTGTGTGTGAATGTTTCCCAGCGATGGGTTGCGGCTGGAAGGGCATCTGCCGCATAAAACATGTGCCAGAAGAGTTGACGGTTCATTCCGCTGTGTGTACCCCGAAAGGGAAGAAAGCCAACATGAAAATGGATGGAAAGAATTTATAGCCTAAGACCTATTTTTTTATTAGGTAAATTAATATTTTATTAATAAAAAAAGCAACAAACAGAGATGGAAGCGTCTTTATATAAACTATTTTAAATATTGAAAATTAGTTCAGTTCTTTTGCTTTCTAATTTACTCTGTTCAACATGAGTTGGTAAGCTAAAGCGTGTGCTCAGTAACCTCTGGAGATCCAATCAGAGCTGACCTGTTCCCCCATATAAGCAGAAAACTGAAAAAACCTCTGACAAAAGATCTGCTGTCTCTCATTAAGGTGAGATATGACTTCAGTAACAATTTAACAGAGAACTGGTTCTCAGCTCCGAGTGTGTTTGGCACTGTCATGCTGGATTACTGCTGGCTGTCACACTCGTGTTGCTCTTTTGTGATTAGACTCTTGATGAGACATGCTGCTCAGTAGGACATCTAAAAGCAGACACTAGACATGACTGTAAGATGCTGAGAAGTGTTCCTCTTTCACTAAAAAGTATCGTCTGCACTGAATCACAGGTATGTCACAGGTTCGGCTTTCATATGTAGACAGTTGATAAACACTCAACACATCGTATCAATCACGCTTACATGTAAACACAAACAAGTGGAATGTTAAAATGACAGACTGACAAGAAATGCTCAAACAAGGGTCATGTAAGTATATTAAATAGGCAATTAAGAAGCATTTTGTATTGTATAAGTAAACTGATAATGTTTTGTACATTTCATTAGCTAAGCTGTTTTAAGTTGTATTTGCCAATGAAAATAAATCTGAAAACACAAGAAATAAAGACTATATTATGTCATGTTTATGTTAAGTTTATATTATGTCTGCCATAATATAAACAATTAAGGAGATATACAAAAGCACATTGCAGTAAATAACGGGTTTAGTTTAATATTTTATTTGTATAAATTAATTGTATAATTAATGTGTGTAATTAAATTGTATAATTAATGTGTCAAAGTGATGTTAAACAGACCAAAAAAGGTTTTTACTTTTGGTTTAAATGTTAAATCTTTTTAAAAAGTCATTTAACTGCAGTTATTTAACTGCTACTGTGTTGGCTCAAAAACTTTTTCCAGAATTGTCTATTTGAAGTGTGTTCAAATAAAGTATTATCACACTAAATAAAACGCTCTCCATGAACAGAAGCATGGCAAGTTTTTTTCCCCCTGAGGTGCAAAAATGAATTATTAGTTGAAGTGGTTTAAGGCTCCTTCTAGTTCCTAAACAAACATTTTTAATATTAAATGAGAAAATGTGCTTTACTGGTTTCTACCTTGCTAGCCCGAGCCCATGATTATTAATGATATTTACCCAATACTCCTGCAACTATCCTACTGCTTTCCTGCCAAAATCTGCGACAGTCCCTTGTGATCTAGAACATTTCTCCTCACACAATGAGCAAAACATTTTTTTCTCTGTGTAGTTTCTCAAAACTGGCACCGGCACAATCAGTCTCATGTTCAAACAGACTTTGTCCCCTGCTGCTTTCAGCCATTATCAAACCATATTTTCAAACTTGGGCCGTCCATGACTTTTTTTTTATTTCAGTCCAAAGAAACATGTACTGGGCTTCAATATCAATAAAGCACAGACGTTTGTCCCTATTCTGTGATTACTGCTGGTGATAGTCTAGGGAATTTTTCTATAGCTTTGCTTTTCTGATATTTCAGCACACAATTGTCTCTGTGTTTGTTTTTTGTTTTTTTTGGCAGGGAGAATCTGAGCAGGTGAAGGAGGCGTCAATTCCTCTCTGTTCTCTTTTGAGCTTGTATAAACAGTTTATTTACATACTGATTTTCTCAGGGCAGAAATGGCTAGACAGGCTTTCTGGCCAAAAGAAAAAGGGAAAAAAGACTTTTGCTGGGCCATTATTGTATTATGCAGGCAATCTGAGCAGGAGAGATTACTGTGATTCATTTAATCATGGGTGTGAGACGAGTTTTAGTAAGATGGGCACACCACTGAGAGAGAGAGAGGGGTCATGTTACCCACACAGAAAGAAGAATATCTAGTAATCAGAAATTGAGGATTGGCCGGGTTAAATCAGAGGTGTTTCAGATTGGATTTTTTTTTTTTTTTAATTAAGTGACCATCACAAACTATTGTTTCTTGGCATTTTTTTGGGCTCACTTTCAATTGCTCAGAAAACTAATCAGTCTATTACTAAGTTTTTATATAATTTAACCACTCTTTATGGGGGTCTGATTAAGAGCATCTCTAAACACACAGCGTGAAGCAGAGCTAAAACTTGAGGTAACGCTAACGAGTCTCGATTTCTGCTGAGAGAAGAATTATAGGTTGAAAAATGTATTCATGCTTCCACTTTTTGGTGTATCCTCCCTTATTTAAAAGTGCAGCGTGCTGCTGATTTAAATGGTCTGAGCAAAACATTTTAACTTTACCAAAATCGACATCCTCTTATGAAGGACCCTGACTTGGGAGGTTGAGCTGAAATTGTCAGAGTGCAGCCTTGAAAGAACTTGGCAGATTGTATCATCAGAACACTCAAGCCACAACATTTTCAACATTTGTTTAGAACAAAAATAAAGTGCTGTTTTTTTTTTCGTTTAATACCTCAGGCAAATCGCTTCGTGCATGAATCTGAAAGCATCTTGCTCGCATGCAAATTATTTTTTATATTAGCTTGACAGCAGTGGCTGAAAAATGTTTTATTTAAGGCTGTTTAAATTCAGCCTGCCACTTCTTCACCTCTAGGTGAAAATATGAAGTACCTATTAATATAGAGATTAATTAGAATAATTTTTGTAGATCCCAGTCACGTCTTGGTTTATTATCTTTCTAATTAGTAGATTGAGATCAGTTGTTGTGAAATCTTCAACAGTTAGTGTCATTTTTTTGGTATCATGAAATGCTGGATAGCTGGCACTGAAATAAAACTGAGCCCCTAATCAAGATTTAAAGTTGAACTTCTTTTTTTTTCTTCTTTTTTGTAGAATCAAGGAAGACAGCCAACACCTGTGCTGAGGAGGAGGGTCACCAGGCTAATAATGACCCAGGAGGAAATTTCTGGATGCCAAAGTGGCAGAGGTGGTGGGGTGTTGGCGCAGGTGGTGCAGCAAGGGCCTGGATGGGTAAGGGACAGAGGTGTGAGGTCTGCAATTCAGCTGGTGGGGCAGAGAGAGCCAGCTGGCTGAAAACAGTGCACAGCTGACCGATTCAAAGGTTACAGTCCATCTGTGGAAGATGGAAAAAAAAAACTGTGTAAATGTAGGCAAACACTTTTTTGCTGTATTCCAAGTTTCATTGAATACATTAATGGCTTTTAAAAGTGTTCCATTTTTTATGATTATAGATTTTTAAAATTCATTGTGATATGAATGAATTGCCATTCCAAGGAGGGTACAGGGTAAAGAAAGTTTGTTCAGTGCAGAACCGAGAAACTAAAGTTGAAATTAATTATAGAATTATAAAAATAATTACATGAGAACTTCAAGCAAGAGGATTTTTGTCTAAGTGCGTTTACTATTACGTGCAAGATTATTATCGCCTGATTAAAAAATATAGTCCTTAATCTATTTTCAGAGTTGGGCACTGGGTATTAGTTATGTGTCGGTAACGACCAAAATGGTTCCTTTCTGCCAGCTCTTTGTACTGAACAATTGTTTTTTATCAACTTATAAATTACTTATACACTCTTGCTTAACCGTTTAAAATAGCAAATTGCTATTTTGGATACATATTCTGAATGCCTTTGGCAGAATTCAAATGAGACATTTTAATCTAGATTCATTTCAAAATTAATCCAGATTTTAAAAAAATTCTACTAAAAATACTATTTCAATTCCAAGAAAAAATATCTGTCTATTGGAGAGAAAAGAATGAAGGTGTTCAAATGTTGAGTTTTTTGGAGAAAATTATTTTTCAACAGATTAAACAATGAAAAAGGTTTAATCCAGTAATGATGGATCTTATCATAAATGTGAGCCCAATTAAGAACAAACCCTAAGTGTAAAAGGGATTTGTAAAGTATTGGGGTATAATGAAATAAACCATTAAGTGATATTTGAGTTTTTCCATTATACCTCTGCAGCCACATTTAGACTATGGTAGATTAAAAGACCTTTGTTTTATTACGTGCCGAACAGATGACTGATGAACTGCTCCATTAGGTTTTTATGCTGTTCTTTCAAATCTCCTTCAGATCTATCTTCAGACAGAGAATATGCTGCTGCGTCACCAACCATGTCAAACTCAACCTGCCATCTGAGGTGAACAAGCCTCAGGCCAACTTCTTCTGTGCTATAATTCATTCTGGTCAACTGGAAGCACTGACACAGTAGAGATAAACGAGGAAGCTGGAAGGATTTTGTTCTTTTTGCCAACCAGACAAAAAGGATTAAACATAGAGATGTTTGAATTAGTGAAAGAACAACCGTCCATCCATTTTCTGCAAGCCGCTTATCGCTGGTTAGATTCAAGAACATAAAGATTTAAGGAAAGAAATGAGAATAGTGGATCAGTTATTAAAGCCCTACAAAATACCTTTGTATTTACTTTTTTTGGTTTTTGTAAGTTTACTTGGTAAAGGTTCTTATATATTTGTTTATTTTTACATTTCCTGGATTGAAATTACAAGTTGACCTATCCTATGTGCAGAGTTCTTGTGCTTTTTCTAAACACTTTGTTTCTAAACAAGTAACAAAGTTCCTGTGAATATGCAAGATTAAGAATTGTGAGCTATGTAGTCAACGACTATTAGAACATCAAAAATATGAACAAAATGGGACTCTACCTGTACCTGCAGTCGGTGAAGGTGTCTCTCTCCTGTTTGAAGGTAGTTCATTGTTGCCAGAATTGACTCGCAAGTGTGTGTTTTGTAAAAAGCTCACAAACTTCCACTGTAAGTTAAATGAGCAGGGGTTATGTGTCTGAAAAGACTGAGGCTTGAACGCTTCTGTTGAATCAGGGGAGGTGTTGCGACAATTTTTAATAAAGGTTTTATTTTTGAACATCAAAAACAGGATCAGAAAAATATGTCAGTTTAAATAAATGTTATAAAATAAAAATATAGTATTTTTTTATTTTGATTGGATGCCCCATTTAAAGACTGTGTAGAGACCATAGAGTTGAAGTGTACCTTTTCTTGTTATGTTGAGAGGGTATTCTAAGATCTAAGTTCACTTATGTAGACACCATGTTTTCTAAAATATTTGACAATGAAACAAAAATATCGTTTTTCTTTTTGACTAAACAATAAAAAAAAATATTTGGAGAAAAGTGCACTTTTTTCTGTCTTCATTAAGCAGCCATCTTCTAAAATAAAAACTGCATAAAAGATGATCAATGTTAAGAAAAGAGCAGCGACTTGAGTGGAATTCTGCAGAATAAAATGTTATTTATGCTATAATTTGTTTAACTATGTTTATCCACACAAAGTCTTTGTAAACCTTCTTTGAAGCAACTGCAAAAAATTACTATTTCATATCTTGAATGAATGAATGAATCAATTGATTAATAGATTTTGCATCAGTGTTAATACAAATAAGAAGTTCAGCTTTTTGGTGAAATGATGTATGAAAACCAAAGAAAAATAGGAAACGAGGATATTTCACTGGGGTTGGAGTGAGTTCAAGAGTTGTGGTGCACCAACAGTAAAAGACCTTATACAATTAGAGTCAAGTGAACAAGGCCGGGAAGATCTGAGTGAATAAGCAAAGCTGAGACGTTGGTAGAACTTGCAGTCAGTCTCTTAGTACAAAGTGATGCATTCCGGTTTGTGATGAGAAGAGCATCTCCATTGACAACCAGAAGCCTGTTCTAGTGACAGTCTGAGGGGAGAGAACACAAGTACACGTCAGGCCTTTTCTCAAAGTGCCCCAAAATTCTAGGAGACACCTGCCTGCCAGCATTTGTCATCCTCAAGGCATTTCAGCATTGTTAGTTTATCATCCAAAAATAATTTCACTCTGTTTTCAGCTCAAAGGAGAAACTCCTGACTGATGTAAGGAAGTGTCTAGTTGAGAATCTGGAAGGTATCGTGTGCTGGGTCTCTTGGGGGATGTTGACACACTGAAGAGTGAAAATGTAGGTAAATCATACCGTGCTACATCTTTATTAAACAGATCAGGTGTCTGTTACATCAGACAGCCGGGGGCAAAACCTAAATTAGAAGAAACTGGAACAAACCTGAATCCTGTTTCATGGCAGAATCTAGACACTTGACAGATTTAACGATTGGTGTCTGTCTGAGAAGCTGGCAGTCACACAAATTCATTGTGACAAGCTTGATTTCGCTACAAATTTAGTTTGTGAGATGCAGCTGATAAAGATTGGAAGCTGATTGGAATATGGAACCTAGACCATGTTTTCCTTACAGAAACCATCTTATAGACACTGTCCGCACAGATTCAATCATTCTTTGTTATTGGACTCAAAATGGAATGCACCAAGTATCATTTATTACCAGTCTCATCTGTTATTAATCCATTTGACTTTATTTGAAAAGGTAATATGTTTCTATTTAAACTGAACACCCACACAACTTTTTCATAAGATCGAGTCGCCATTTCTTCATTTATTCTTCATTTTCTGTTGGAAATGGCATGCATTAATATAACTAAAACATAAAAACATGGTTTGGCTCTATTCATCTATTCTTGAAGACTTGAAAAATTATAGAGTGGATTAAAGAAATGAAAATGAAATGTTCTCTGTCAAGTGACCTTCTGTTTTTAATCACAGAACTTACCAAAAAGACACTTTTGAGTGCCAACACTTATGTTCAGATTCAAAACGACTACTGCAGTTCAGTAACAGATTGCAGAGTATATCAGTGTTCAATCTGTCCTCCAGAAAATGATTGTTATAAATTATCTCACCCTGAACTCTGTGAGCATTTGGATTTATAATATTTGACATTCTTCACTTGCATTAGAAAAAGGATGAAAATCATGTCAGAAATGAGTATCTGAATCATCTACACACACAGAACCTTCCTAAAGATGCGTTTCAATAATATTGGTTCTTTAAAGACAACCGGTATATTAAACGCTATCTTTATAGACTCCATCATCAAATCATTATGGATAATGTTGTACAGTAAAGTAACATTTTTTGTTCTTGAATTAATTATAATAATAAAACTTAAATAATTAATTTTACGTTAATGAAATTACTATACTTAACAATCTTCACTTGCATTAAAAAGGATGGAGATCATGTCAGAAATGAGTATCTGTATCATCTACTAATTTCTCTTTGACAGAACAGGGGCATTTTTAGTCACAAAATAAGAGCTTTGATTGCTAGCACTTTGAGAGGGTCAATACCCGTGCAATGTGAAAATAAGGAACACAAGAGTCTTTAGTTGAAATAAAAAACAGGATTTTGTGTCCAGACGTAGTATTTATGATTCACATTGTATAACATCAGGGCGGGAGTTGCCCTGAACAGAGAATTAGTCAAATAAATTTGTTTGATCATAAGGTTCATTTTAAACAGTTTCAATATGTAAAGACATTTTCTTTACTAATATTTTATAATCTTTTTAAACTTGGTCTTCCATCCCAAAGCGGAGTTTGTGTTCTGCTGTGACACAATCAAATGATGTAAACAAAATGATGTATTGTATCGCTTTGAACTAGTAATCATCACATATTAGTCTATAACCAAAGCATCAATAACAAATTGCTTGCTGCACACAAACAGTTACGTGGCCATCAACTGATAATCTCAGTGAATGATTTTAACACCAACATCTTTGTGATAAATTATTTATTGAATATTACACCAGACATTTAAATCTCAGTTGGTTTAAATAAACAGTCAAGAACGTCAGTCCATTGTATAAATTCAGGTCTTGAAAAAGACATCTTCCCCCAACCTATAGGATAGAAGACAGATAAAACAATAAAAACTTGAACATTTCATTCCAGAGAAGCCCTTTCATTTCCAGACAGCTCACCTGGTACTATCCCAGTCCCCTGCCAAA
Organism: Danionella dracula; assembly: GCA_900490495.1. Classification (NCBI taxonomy): domain Eukaryota; kingdom Metazoa; phylum Chordata; class Actinopteri; order Cypriniformes; family Danionidae; genus Danionella; species Danionella dracula. The sequence goes on from UELW01000006.1 coordinate 3,184,935, forward strand.
CTGTCAGACACACTTCGCAACATCCAGAATGTTTTCAGCACTACACCACCATCGGGTAAAACAAAGCACTGTCCAACCCAAGCAGAGCACGAGCCTGTGAAGAAACGAGCGTTTTCACTTTAAAATAAAATCTACATTTTTAAGTTTATAACTGCACTGAATAGCAACCATCTTCTTAATGTTTTATCCTTATGAATAAAGCAAAATAGAGCTTGTCAATTTGCCCATCAAAAAGTGTTTCTCTGCAGCACAATAGGGGATCTATATAAGCACTAAGATATTTGATCTGTATTAATTAATCTATTGACAAATAAATTATGTCGGTGTTAATGAAGCCCTAATCAAGCATGTGGTCTCTTACACAGCTCTGAATGACCCAAAACATTTACGTTGTATCTAGCCAAGAGGAAGGGTGCAAGCCTGGATGATCCTACTTTTGGTCAAAATCTGAAGTGAGCAAATGACACAGTATAACCCAATTCATCCTTCTCTCATATGTATACGTTGTAAAGCCATGAATTATGTTTAGATTCAAAATGCTGTACCTATAGCATCATTCCAACTATAGTTATAGTGTATTGTAAACCAAGGTGATGGTTGCCATAGCAGACTTTCAAATAAATGCTGTTTTGTATTTACATACAATATTTTTTAATAACCGTATGGAAAGCATGCAATGTGAACTATGGAGAAATACTATGTCATCAGGGCAAATGTTTTCACTCATTATTGCCGGTTTGGACCAGGTTTTTTGGAAAATAATTTAAAGCTCTAAGTGTATAACATCTCTTGCATGGAAATCACAACATTACTGCATTTTACAACGGCATAGCCTTTTAGAAATAAAAATCACTAATTTCAAATGATGTTTTATCTCGTTTTTTCTTGCATCATTTACAAGAAAAAAGTGATAGGTGGGATGTGTGATTTTTAGAAATTACTGAGCGGGCAAACGCCATAAAAGGCGTTAGCCAATTAGCAAGTGCTTTCAAACACGCCATGCTATTGGTCCTAGAGGGGATTGCAGCAGTTACTTTTGACTATCCCGTGCAGCACCCCACCTAATATTATAGATTGCATTTAGAACGCCATCAGTAACAGCACAACTAATGTAGTTCTCGTGGAGAACAAACATATAGATAATATGTCCAAAACAGTCCTGTGATTACTTTGGTGTTTTAAAGGGTGACATTAACTTTAATAATTAAACTAATGTTAAAACACAGAACTCGCGTTTTCACCTTTCTCCCAGAGAACGGAGAACGAGACTGTGGGTTGAGCTCCTTCACCGACGAACCCTGTGATGCGCGCAAGGCGGTTTTCTCCTGCCGCGCCGCGCGCGCTTTCCACAGCGGTGTGGAACACGCCGATAACCTTTGACCCCTCTGTCTTCACGTGGAGCCTGGAGCCCAGTTCATTGCGCCAAACGCCAGTGACATTACAAGACGCCCCCTACAGTCAACAACAGTGATGTGCGTAAATATACATATTTTTAAAGAATTTCTTTGAAAGTGATCATTGTGAACACCGCATACCTTATCGCTCAGCGTCGATGACTCGTTTGTAAACGCCGATTGGAAGGTTATCAAAATCACAAAGATGGAGAAGCAGATAAACAATGTCATTTTGGTCAAACTGTGTGAGGCTGCGAGAGATATTTCACACTTTTAACACCGCTTCATTGTCAGGAGTTAATTAATTTGAACGTTAGTTAATTAATTAGCTAATTAAGTAATTTGTTACATTACATTTAAATCAATCAGTCGCTAAAGGCTGCAGTAAAGAAACACAAACATTATATTCAGGTAATTTAGCAGCACTGGAAAGTATAACAACAGGGAGGTCTAAAACCAGTTAGAAGTACCAAAAAAATGGGACTAAAATAAAAGTACTGGAAATATGTCAAGAACAGTGGGATGAAGAAGAAACAGGAAGACACGTACATGTAAAATACAAAAAAAATATTACAAAACAAGAAGTGTTATAAGTAATTGAAAGAAAGAGACTTTAATAACGAGACTAAGAGTTGGACATACAGGATTACAAAATTCAAAATAGGGAAACCATTCAACCGGTTAATGTCATGAAGGCAACCACAATTAAACAGTTGAACATATACTATTACAATGCACATAAACTAAAGATAGAATGAAAATGATGGAAGAAATAGAAAAAAATCTAACACAAAAAAATGTTCAATTGAAGAAGGCTGTGCTAATTTTAGCATTGTTTGGACTACAAAGGTTTTCATAATAAGCAAAATTAAATTAAAAGCTGTAAAGAGGTTTCAAATGTAAAAGTTAATCACCCTTATCTGTTTTCAAAGCTTTTATACTAGAGGACAAAATTAATTAAAAAAATGTTTTTAATAATATGCATTTTAAAAGCAGAACGTCTGGAGATGCTGCATGGTCTCAAAACTCATTCGTAAGTATCCTCCAGCTCCGTTGACCTTTTCAAGTTTCAGTACATGTGGTATTTTATGTGAACATGCCTCAGTTGATTTAAAGTAGCCTACATTCTGGAGCTGCATATGAGAAAATCTTTCTCTTTTGAGTCACCGAGTAAACACTGTGTGAAATGACAGGTTCCTGCAGGCTGCCGCGAGGCCCTGTGTGCCATTAATGCTTTTTCTCTGAAGAACTGCAGTGAAGCAATACTTATGTGGCATTTCAAAAAGCGTTATTTTATCTGCTCATTGAAGCTTTTCACAGACACTAAAGCTTTTATTTAGCTTTATTTTTTTTTATGAACGCTTACTTTCAATTTTTTAAAAAGAAGAATGTTTCTGTAAATTTAAATCGGAGCGTTTGTATAGGAAAAACTGCTATAGTCACAAAGTATAAAATTGATTCTGTTAGCTTGTTTTGAGTTGGGTTTATTTGGTTAAAGACACAACAAAAGTATTCGTTCCAGAGCTCTGCATATATTCAGATTTAAAACAAAGGGTTACTAATCAAAGAAAATAGCCAAACATGATCAAATTATTTTAAAGCTTGCTTTGTGTTATTGGCTTCACAATTCAAATTGATTTGGGATCTATGCAGCCCCCCTTTGTGATGGATGAAAACTTGATTAAACAGGTAATAAATAATTTCAAGGTTTTGAACAATCAGTGAAACACTAACCTAATAAAATTTCAATGAGAAGCATGTACTTCTACTGAATAGAAGTCTTATAAATATGTATACAACGTTTTTGAGAATCTTGAGGGCAGAAGATGAATGTGTGATTATTAATAGATGTTGCATCTTGTTCCTGGACTAGCCTGGATTTTTTTCTGGATTTTTTGTTCAATAGGTACCTCTGTGTGCATGTTTGTCTTCTCTGATGAAAGGATTATCATCACTTTGGTGCCAGTTGCATCATTAAATCCTGTCCCACTAGACATAGTTGCTAGTTAAACAACAAAATCTGAAAAACAGCCAAAATTCTGTTCAACCTCACAGCAGTTATTCATGCAATAGGGCAAATGCACAGCTAGACAGCATCATGCAAAACGTAATACTGTAGGCCTCTTAAAAAGTCATTACATGCACTATGCAACCTCATGGTATTTTCTGGGATTTATATATAAATACTTACACCTATTGATATTATATGACAGAAATGTACACATTATCATATGTAGTCCAAGGGACCTCCTGCCTTCCCTCTCGATCCGTTACAGGAAGTGACTGAACTGCAGTTCAAAAAAAATTATTAAATGTAATTAAAATTTCTTCTATAAATTGACTTAATGAATAGTTTTTAATCAGCTTAATGGACTCTGACAGTGATCAATGAACAATGCTTAATTCACTCAATTAATTGGCTTTCTTTTCAAGTCTTTGTCATGGTTGTGATTCCTGTGCTTTTCTGTAAAGCTCATTGCAACAGTATATACAGTACAGTATAGCTAACTGGTTTTCACTGTTCATTGAATTGCTCAAGTAACTATTTTGATCACTCAGCAGTGATCACTCATTATATACACTGTTCATTGTAAATAATCAAGCTTCAAAATAAAATATCAATTGTGGAATCTTCACAAACCTGTATAAATCCTTTTGAGGTTTGCTAGCTACAGTCGCTAATGAAACTCCATTACTATATATTTTTTTTCTAAAATAGTATTTGATTTGTATTGTAAACAATAGAAGGAAGTTCTAGTTTGTCATCATTTTCTTGTAAATTGACATTTAAACACAAAAAATTATCATGTGCATCTTATTCTGATGTTATTTATGTGTGAATGATTTTCAGTTTTTAACTTTGACTTCTTTTTGTAAACTGATATTGATTGATTACATAACTTTGGTGTTTAGAGTGTAGGAAATTAACAGTAAAAAACACATTTAAGGAGACATCAGAAGCATGTCACGAGATGTAGTTTTAACACCCTTTTAATCTTACCAAAATATTTCTGTTTGAAAACCTAACGTCTTTTTCATTGTTTGTATCTGAAGTCCAGTTTAAATCGATTTGCCAAGACAAGTGAAAAAAGTGAAAGTGACCAGTTGGCCAGATATGGAGTGACCCATACCTGGAATCCATGCTCTGCATTTAACCCATCTCAGTGTACACACACAGCAGTGAACAAACACACCGTGAACACACACCCGGAGCAGTAGGCAGCCATGGGTGCGGCGCCCGGGGAGCAGTCGGGAAACTGGTGCTTGCTCGAGGGCTCTACGGCTGTGATTGTTGAAGATGGAGAGCAAGTGTTTCATTACTCACACCACCTTCAACTCGGTGGATCTTGGGATCGAACCTGCGACCTTCCGAGCACAAGTCGATCTCCTTATCCACCAGAACACAACTGCAGAGAAACTATAAGTGTGTCTCCTCAGGTGAACTCAGGGCAGACTCAGATGTCCTTTAAAACCTAATGGACCGAAATCCATCAATGACAAGCTTACAGTTGTGGTTGTCGTTTAAATTACTACTTTCTCACACAACAGTCCTTCATCTCATCTCTGCAAAACTCATACCCCATGCACTGTCTGCAGAATGATATTGTTCTGCTGTATTCTTCTGACAGACAGCTTTATTGGCCCTGATCAGGTCTGTGGAGAATGATACCTGCAGGGTGAAAACACTGCAGATCATTATGGAACATTGATCAGGAATAGAGTCAAATCTGCTTCTGTAGTGGAAACACGATGTGATGAGATGTTTGGAATTTTTAGTACATCATGTTGTACATAAGACGGTTTTCGACAACTTTGTTTTTCTCCAGAATTCTGGGCATCAGCTGTCTGCATCTCAGCCTCTTTGAAAACGAAGATTGCGTGACTGACAAGAGATGGACCAGACCTTAGAGAATCACCACGTCTCTGTGTGAAGCCTTTGATGAGCATCAAAGCAGAACAACAGGTGATCTGCTGCTCTCCTGCATCCAGCTGCTGCTCTCTGTGAAAGCCCTTCAATGTAATACAATTAAGTGTCTTCGATACTCAGATTTGTTCATTAATTTATTTTATATGAACATATTTAAAGTAATAATATGCATATTTAACTGTTAATAGGCTTAATATGTACCATGTTTAGTTTAAAGATACACTGTTATTTTTCATCACTATAGTTCAAATTAAAAAAATTACATGGAGCTTTTTTAAATCTGCTGAAAGACAAAGCCAAAAATATGACTCTACATGTGTCATCAACCAATAACTGACTTTTAAAGCACCTGGTTTATTGCCACAGACAAACCCAAAGAATCATTCTTAGATTTATTTTCAATTTAAATCAGTGATGACACATCACTGTGAAGCAGGTCTTTAAAGCACTTTGAAAGTTCTAAAATTACATTTTAGCCTAAATATTTTCTCAGATGGCGCTGCTTTGGGACCATAAAAATATCCCTAAAATGTCCCAAATTGGATCTTTTCTCCTGATTCATGCAGAACTTCGTTTATTTAAAAAAAATGAAGAGGCTATTTTTTATGCTGCACCAACGTTCTGAATTATGAGTCTGAGAAGACCATACTTCAAGACCCTAGAAGGCACCTCTTAAACCTCTTGAGGTCATGCATTGAGCAAAACCTTATACAGTTGAGACATTTTTATCCAATGATCTATTACTAACAGGGTGCCTTTTTTAATTCGAGTGAGTTTATCAAGAGGTTAACTTAGTTGTTAAAATATATAGCCCTTTTGTTATGATGGTGGACAAAATTGTAACTTAAATCACAGTAAAATGTGTCAGATTTTTCACTTTGTTTGCTTTAATCTGTTAATCAACCACAGAACAAACCAAAAGTACCTATTATTTTGTTTTTAAATCCAGGACTTTGACTCTAATACCCAAACGCATGAATGTTGCACTGATTTGGGTCAGAAAACATAAAATTGCACATTGCATTCATCCATTTTCTTTTCAACTTAGTCCGTTTACCTGGGATTGCCACAGCGGATTGAACCACCAACTTATCTATGTTTTACACAGCTGATGCCCTGCCAGCTGCAACCCATCACTGGGAAACATCCATACGCGCTCATTCACACTCATACGCTATGGACAATTTTAGTTTACCCAATTCACCTGTACTGCATGTCTTTGAACTTGTTGGAGACACCTCAGCACCCGGAGGAAACCCACACAAACAAGGGGACCATTAACTCCACACAGAAAAGCCAACTGATTCAGACGAGCCTCGAACAAGCGTTTAACGTCATCATGGTTTTGGCTTTGGGACAGATTGGTAACTACATTTAATCATGCATTTTTAGGTGTTATGCAGCTTCAGATTTCCAAAGCATTTTCCCTAGCATACGTGTAAAAAAGAACTGTATTGCCAAATTATGACTCCAAATAATAATCACTGCTTGAAGCCTGTTGACCTGTATTTATAACTGAGTTACACATTTTACATGTATTTTTAGGCCTTCATTACGATTAGTTAGGAAAGTGGGAACTTTTTTTCACGTTGTGACTTGTAGGCTAGTTGGAGCAGGGAGGTGTTTTACCTGAGAGGAGGGAGGGACACGCGCTAGAAGAAAGCGTTTTCCACGCTGTCGCTCACTCACACTTGCAAATCATTATGAGAACCGAACTTCTTTTCTAACCAGAAGAACATTTACTTCAATAAGAATGAGTGAGAGAGACGACAATGATATTCATGCCAAGGAGCAGTTCATCATGTCCCACGCTGCGCTCTGCACTCTCCCGCTCGCGCTTTCGGCGGGAGATATAACCGTTGCTTCCGGAGAGAGCGAGCGGGCGCGATGTGCGCCGGACCCTCACGGCGAGTTCTCCTTCAGCGACAGAAACACCTGCTTCACCCCCAAAAAAGCCCCGTCGAACAGGTGTATGACCCTGCCCGGCTCTCTGCTTGACGGTAGGGTTGAAGACGACACCATAACGACAGAGTTATCAGATCTTCAAGAAGTGGAGAGGTCGAGTCACGAGTTCGAACACCATCATCACGCGCATCACCGGTTCTTCGACAGTGATGACGAGCTCGAACATCACTGGCATCCCCATGACAACTCACACTACTCGTAAGTAGCAGTTATTAGCATTTTAGTATTTTTCCCTTATTTAAAGTTTCTACAAAGTAATGCAACGCATTTGTTAATGCAAAGTGAACAATAGCTACAGGATGTGATAATGGTGCTGGTTGGCTGTGCATTGTGTTAAAATTAACAAAAGACAAAGGTAAGTTCTGTAAACTTATCAAATACTATTTGTAAATAAATAAATGCATGGAAAGACAAACGTTTTAACACAGGAAACACCTCACAATTTCATATTTTTACAAACTACTATTTTCCAAAAGACATGCATCATGTGAGTTAAAGGTTGATAAAGACCTTTTGGCATATGCTAACAGTTTGTGGAGATAAATTAAGCAGAAATCTTTGCCACCAGTTATTGTAATAAACATTTATTAATGAGAGAAATCAGCACTTTAGAATAAAAATAATCTGGCCTGCAACCCAAACTTTGCAAGCTTCGTTCTAAGGTTGGCTTTTCAGACATTGACCTTCTAGCTTCCACATATCTGAGTGCAACAGCCATGGCTGTCCACTTACTTTTAATGCACTTCTATGGGTGAAATTAAAACCAAAGTTTATTTTAATAGATCCTCAATTCCAGGAATCATGGCTCTTTCCTGTCACACTGTGAACCGTGTCAGAAAACAGTTTATACAAATTTTCTAATCCACCGAATCTAAATTAGGGGTCACAGTGATGAAAATATCCAGCTCATATAGGCCACAGGGTATCCCCTGGAGAGAATGGTCCCTCGCAGATATAAAACATGATTATTTTGTGACGTTAAATAGGAAAGTACTCCACTCAATTTGATTTAACTGTTTCATTTGGAAGTTGAGTTGTCCATGTGAAAATAATTACATTCAGTAGCTTTTGAGACAATTTTGCTTCTCTGTACACTATGAAATATTTCACATGGACAATATTGAAAAAGTATTTTTTAGTCCCTTATTCTGATGTCTTTACTCCATGATCATTGATTGCCACATTGTCTTTGTGCAACCCAAGGCCTGACTTGTCATTGTTTGGAGATGTAGCAAATAACAACTTTGCATGCTTTATTTTTCCCCCATCATAGTATTTGATTCATCCTGTTGCGAAAACAAGTTATGAGTTTTATTCAAAAGGACATTTTACAATTGTGATCTCTTTTGTTGCACAATCTCAGCTAAAATGCTTGCTAAGGGGATTAAATTAGATTTAATCCTGTGGTGTCTATACCTGGTTTCTGTTTGAATCTAATCTGCTTTTGATTTATGTAGTTTGATGTCTTTGAAGCCTTTTAAAGCTAAATGAAAACTGACACAACAAAGCAGAGCTGGTTAATTTAATGAAGTAAATTAATGACACTCTGAGGTGAAGATCGTGATGTAATGTTATATTAAGAACATCTGTTCTTAAAGAGTCTTTCTCTTTTCGGATGACGCTGGGGAGGAAATTTAAATTATTGATGTTCAGAAATCTGCACTGATATCTAGGATGATAAGGGGAAAAAGTGAACATGTCTAAGCTTCCTAATAACAATCTTCTACTATCACTAATCCTGGTCCTGGAGAAAAGATGCATCATGATCCAAACCTTCTCTGGTACTCCGAACTAGTTTTTTTAAACTCTATTAACAATCCTCATAATGTTCATCTAATGAGGTCCGGTTAATTTTATGAGGAAAAAATTGTATGCCCTGAGCTCTGGTGCGTATACAGGTATACCTCTGAGGATTAATCTCATCTTGGTACTTTACTGGTTTTGCTCTTTCCTTCATCTTACTTCTTTGTCAAGAGCTTCCATTGCTTCATCTAAAAAGGTAAAGAAATATGCTGAAAAGAAAAATATTAGCAATTCCTTTTCATCCATTCTTCTATTTGCTTATTCTAAATCACTTTTATTGGGATACATGGCAAAAGCCTAGTTAATATTAAGTTTTCCTAAAACCTTGTTTACTAATGCTGCTTTGCTTTTAGCATAATTATTGTTTAGTTATACAGCATTAAATGTCTTGGGGCTCCTAAGACTGGACTTAGGAGCGTGAAACAACTATAAAATGACCCAGACGTCAGTCAGCATTGAAAATCAACAGTACTTTTATTATAAGCATTCTTACCACACTTCTTAACAACACGATAAACTGTACCTGTCAGATAGATAAGTCCATTGAACCAGAGTCATGTGTGAGAGTATTATCTTGACTAAATGATCAATTCAGTCTGTGACCCTTATAGGAACACATCTAGCAAGATACACCTGATGTGCAGCGGAAGTAGAAGTGGCTCAAGTTTCAGACTGGCAGACCTTCACTTCGGCTAACTTCAAAGAAAGAGAGTTTCAGATAATTGAGTACAAGTTGTAGAGTTTTTTCTGACGTCGTGTTTAATCTATTATTGAATTGCACTCTGAGAAAGTAGAAGCTAGTTGGGTGTTAGAAGTTGAGAATGTTAAAGAGAAATCTGATCCAAACTGCTGCATAAAGAACCATACCTTTTTATCTTTTAACTAAGTATTTGTGGCACAGCTGTGGATCTGAAAACCTTGGTTAGGTGGTTTAGGATTGATTAGTTTGAACAGACTCAGAAGTGGCTGTCTAGAGGCAGCTCTGAACCCCTAAAGTAGAAACTTCTTTGGGAAAATACTTGGAGCCTGTTGGAGTTAAAAAATGAACTAACCGATCAAACCATGTACAAAGCTGTTTCTATCAGAAACTACTTTTAAAAGCATCAAAAATACATCTGATTTCTTCAGGTTTGAGGCCATGCAACGCAGACACACCACCTTGAGGGAAAAAATTCGGCGTCAGGCTGTGCGTGGCCCTGCTTACATGTTCAGTGAAAGGGGCACCAATCTGACTGAGGAAGAAGAGCGCTTCTTAGATGCTGCAGAGTATGGAAACATCCCTTCAGTTCGGAAGATGCTTGACGAGTCAAAGACACTTAACGTAAACTGTGTGGACTACATGGGCCAGAATGCATTGCAGCTTGCTGTAGGAAATGAACATCTGGAAGTCACTGAACTCTTACTGAAAAAAGATGGCTTAGCGAGAGTAGGTGATGCTTTGCTGTTAGCTATTAGCAAAGGTTACGTGCGAATAGTGGAAGCCATTTTGGCTCATCCGGCCTTCGAAGGAGGTCTCCGTCTGACACTGAGTCCATTAGAGCAAGAGCAACGAGATGATGACTTTTACGCTTATGATGAAGATGGAACTCGCTTCTCTCAAGACATCACCCCAATGATTCTGGCTGCACACTGCAGGGAATACGAGATCGTTCACATCTTGTTACTCAAAGGGGCACGCATTGAGAAGCCACATGACTACTTCTGTAAGTGTGGTGAGTGTGCTGAGAAGCTGAAGCAAGATTCGTTCAGCCACTCACGATCCAGGATGAATGCCTACAAGGGACTCGCCAGTGCCGCCTACCTGTCCTTGTCCAGCGAAGACCCTGTGCTCACAGCTCTGGAACTCAGCAATGAGCTGGCACGGCTAGCCAACATCGAAACAGAATTTAAGGTGAGGAAAGATGCAAATGTAAGGAATGAGACCCTGGAAAGACAGACCAGTTGTTGTTTTTTCTGTGACTATTCACCTAAACATCAAAACGTTTTTCTGAAACGATGATTTCAGTATAGCTGTGTAGATGGCAAAGTAGGAGTTTAGATTTGGCAATGACTTTACTGTTATCAGCAACTGTCCACAGCGAATCATAGGTAACAGATTGTGGAGAAAAAAAACTACTTTTTCATTTAAATTGGAAGAAGGAATGTTGAAAATCAGAAGCTTTCGACTAACACAAACAATCTAGGAAAATTGTGATTGTTTAAAAATGCCTTATTTGCAGCAGATTAAGGAATCTCAAAGGTATTTCTGTGTGTGTATATAAACATCTATATGGCATTTGTAAATAAAAATAATGGTATCAATCACTCAGTACATGCAAAACAATCTACCAAAAAAAAACCTAAGTTAAAAAATTTATATATGTTTGCAGTCCAATAGCATTTTTATTCTTCCACTGCAGAAAAAATATTTTGTGTCTGGAATGGCATGATGTGGATTGAAGCCTATTTAATTGTTTAATTCATGTACACTCTTCACAAAACACAGCTATTTTATTGATTCGTTAGCACACAATGTTTACCCTCACGTTACTCATTTATCATTTCTCTCAAACATTTCCTTATATGATTTTTGTTTTATCACTTCTATGAATCATTACGCTTTCTAGACAATACAGACTCCTTTAAGGTACTCTACTGATTGTTTCAAGCACATTTTAAACAGCCTCTCAGTTAATCTAGAAAGTGTTCAATCGTGAAAAGTGTGCTCATGGCCCTGTAATGAGCTACGTGTCTCGAAGAGAAATGTCTCTCCTCATTCAGGCTCACAAACCAGTACAGTATTCTGCACGAAAACCAATTTCCACCCTTGAGATTAACCTCATTATGAGTTAGAGGCTTTTCGATGACACTTTCTGGTTCAATAGAATCTCTACATAACATTTTTCCAAAAGAGTACGTTCCTCCTGAGACCTTCATGCATTTCTGTGTTGTTTTATACTGAAATATTTAGGGGAGAAGTTACTCGCTGAAGCTCACTCTGGGGAAATTTCTAATCAGGATTTCTCAAATCCAGACAGTTTCCTCTGTTATTGTGTTTAGAAAGCTATTAATTGAAACTTCTCCATCGAGAGCTTCCTATAATCACCCTGTTATTATTCTCTCATCACCGTTTTTCTCCTAAGACGATCACTTTTGACAGTCGTAATAGCATGTCATTGATTCTGCCTCTGTAATTCTACATAAAATGTTTGTTCTTTAAAGACAATGCAGAGCTGTAATTAGCAGGAGGGCTTCTCTTGGGTACTCTGCATTAGATCACATAGATTTTTAAAAACTATTGAAACATAATCCAACAGAATTGTGAGAAAAGCTTCAAGACTGTCCAAATGTTTTCATTGAGCTGCAGTTTGCTTTCTTACTGGGTTTTGTTTTGTTACATTACAGCTGCTTTATGTGGTTTCAGAATGACTACAGGAAGCTCTCCATGCAGTGTAAGGACTTTGTGGTGGGTGTCCTGGATCTCTGCAGAAACACAGAAGAAGTAGAGGCCATTCTGAATGGAGATGTAGACCAAAACCCTGCAAGTGAATACCAACGGCCCTGCCTTAGTCGAGTTAAACTGGCAATTAAATACGAAGTAAAAAAGGTACTAGTTCTGATACATTGGATAACTCAAAAAAACTCAATTTTGTTGGTATTAATACAAATAAATACCCAGATTACATGGAAGTCAATAAATCATTACTTTACTATATATGTGCATGCATGTGGTATGCGATTTCAGGGACACATTGTTGACATTTACAATTTCCTAAACAAACACTCTTCTAGACCAATAGCACATTTCCCCTAATTTGATGCCTCCTGCTCATTGTTGTGGGCCCCTACAGAAAATACCAGATATCAGACCTTTAAGGAGACAAGAAAAAGCACATCTTATTTTAGATATAATATAGATATATTTAATATTTTTACTTTTAGTTTATGTTATTAACATACCACTATTGATTATTTATTTGAATCGTGTTGGTTACATAAACTTCCAACACTGACCAAGAGAATAACAAACTTGGTCTGATTTGAATTTTCCAGAGGTCAACCAAAATGTTAGCAATCAATTAAATATTTTCTTATTTATACGCAAATTTCTAACCAGCCAATCACATGGTAGCAACTCAAACATTTAGGCATTTATATATAGCAACACTACACTTTCAACAACACTAACAGCTTTGAAAAAGCAACTGAAAAATATTTTCTTCAGGGAACAACTACTATAAAAAAACATTTTAAATCCTTTTTTTCCTTCTCTGTCTTTATTTTTTTCCTGATATGGTTTATTTATCAGTTGATACAAATTCTATTATGAGCAAGCTGGTAGCAAGACTTTGGACTGTGTGACAAATTACATATGGTCTCTTTCCTTCTGTGAGTCACTTTGGACAAAAGGGTCTGCCAAAAGCATAAATGTATTGTAAATGTAGATGTGATCAAGACAATTGGCAGGGTCAAGGTAGATGAATGCAAATGAGGTTCTACCCCGTACTAGCAAGGTGTACCTAATTATGTGGCTGATAAGTGTATATGCACTTTTGTGTATATGCACAATTATTTCTATAATATGCATTCTTATAGTCCATATAGGTACAGAGCTGTAGATAAACTGTCAAGTGATAAGCAATTAGCTAATCGCAGCTGTCGATTCTGTCATCCACAAATCCTCACAAATAACAGGACGTGTTGGAAATCATGTTTCTAGGAAACACAATAATATAGAAGTTCAATATTAAAGTTTGACTCATAACTCAAAAGGAGAAGGTTGGATCCACACTCCTTCCGGTCCACTGAATTTCTATAATCCTCTTAGATAAGAAATTACAAAAATTAGATCAAATGACATACCAAGTTTATGTAGCTCATGCTAAATTTCTGGTGAATAAAAGTCTTTAAAAACTGATGCTGTATATTTTCAAAACAGTTGATCAAAATTGATCAGACAAACAAGACGGAAACCTTAATGAACTTGTTGCTAAGTCAGCACGAGCTATCAAATTTTTGTTGAGTTATTGGTTATGGAGTGTGCTTGTTTGTTTTGAAGATGTGAAAACATCAACGTTGGATCTCAAAGTTTGCAAAGTGCACCTTTAATTTCGCAGTATAATATAAAACAAATGGCTTACAGTTAAACTTAATATTGTGAAGCTATCCAGACATTTTGTTGTAAACTGAAGAGGAGTCACTATTTAGGGTTTATACCGATTACTGTTGCTCAGTTGTACAGTAAACAGAGACCTTAAAGAGCACTGATGGAAGACAATGTCTAATTCAATCATCTACATTCAGTTTGTAGCTCATCCTAACTGCCAGCAGCGGTTACTGACACTGTGGTACGAGAATCTCTCAGGCCTTAGGCAACAGTCTATTGGTGTGAAATGTTGGACAGTGCTGGGAGTAATGGTGGGTTTGCCATTTCTTGCCATTGCATATTGGATTATGCCCTGCAGCAAGGTACAGTACATCATCACCATGCAGAATCAAACATCTAATACTTTAAAGCAGCCCCTTTCTTCCATATTTGAATGTTAAACTGCATGTGATCTCGTCTGCAGGTGGGCCAGGTTCTCCGGAGTCCCTTTATGAAGTTTGTGGCTCACGCCGTCTCATTTACTCTCTTCCTCTGCCTTCTGGTTCTCAATGCCTCCGACCGCTTTGCGGGAGTCAAAACACTTCCTAATGAAACCATTACTGATCATCCTCGGCAAATCTTTCGCATCAAAACCACGCAGTTCAGTTGGACAGAGATGCTGATTATGAAATGGGTTCTAGGTGAGTGTCCTTCAAACTTGGAGAGAATAATTCTTGATTAACAAGAGAAAATGGTTTTTTGTTATGATATCCCACAGAGCAAAAGACGTCAGCAACACATCAATAGAACTGCTGATGAACCAAAACCATTGTGCACATGATTATCTTTTAATGACACGTGTTTTTTAGACGTTTAACTTTTGAAAAAGCTGGTTCAGTAATTAAATGCTAGAAAATCACCTTTATCAAGTAATACTAAAATTAATACTAAAAGTATAAATACTAAAATAAAGTATAATACTAAAGTAATATTAAAAGTGAAATACAAGAATAATCCAATCTTTAAAAAGAAGCTTTCCATAACACCTGGATTACTTTTGTTAGTACATTTGATTAACTGACTCAAAGATAATTCAACATATATTTAAATGCATTAAAAACATTAGATAAGTGTTAATTGACGGTTTAATCTTGTACACATTCCCTTGAAACTCCTAATTAAAGTGTCTCTATTGTGACATTGAAAGGTTCCTTATTTGATTTTGGAGGTCTCCAACAACAGGTGGAAACACATGCTTCGTGATTGAAAATGATTTCGTAAAATGCAACACAGCTAACAAATAACAATTGACCTAAGGCAATGAGGTTGAATATTGTAAAAGACGTATTATATGTAAACAATTTAACAAGAATATATGAAGTGTGGTGTCTTTAAGTGCAAAATCCAAAGTGATGAAATGAGTGAGAGTCCAGGTGCCGGTAACAGAGTATCAGAGTGGGGTGGTGAGGAGCTATGAGTTAGCAGTCGGATAGCTTGTGGAAAGAAGCTCTGTTTGTGCTGTACAGTGGTGATGTTAGTGGCTCTAAAGCGGCGGCCAAAGAGCAAGAGCTTAAAAAGGTGATGGCTGGGGTGAGTGGGATCTGAAGTTTCTTATAAGATTTTAGCAGATTTGGTTACAATTCACAAATTATTCATTTAGAGACTCGTTTGTAGTAAACTCCTCCACTACATGATGCAACCGGAGCAGCTTATGAAGCTGCAGAAGGAAATCTATCTGGCCAGGTTTTAACTTCATTTAGGGAGATTGCATTGACAGTAATGACACATGAGAGGAATTTTTAAAAACCCATAAAAACCACTCTTTAACTCATCTCTAATCCCAGTCCCCATTCAAGCTGTGAGGATTTAAAGTAAAAAGGAGAATCTTGTTCCAATGGCACAGAAGGACCCAACTTTATTGTGTTAAATGGGGTTTAAAACAGACAATGTGGCAAAACGGTCAAACCCTTGACCATTGGAGGGAGGGAAGAAATGACAAGTAATAATCATTTAACTTAGAAAACATGGACATTAGAATTAAATCAGAGGTGTAGGCCTACGGCAGACTTCAGTCTGTGCCCAACCTCACAACTTCTTGGTTTGAGAAATGTAGTCAAGCTTTTTAATTAAAAAAATCTAACTAATACATATTTTTTTTAACCATTTTTGCTTTAAAAAGAACAGAAGTCTTTGTTTATTCTGTGGAACATTGATTTGTAAGAGTAAGTGTGCCATGGTATATCAAACTGATTAGCTGTTGTCTCTAGAGTGAAGACTTAGCAATAGGTTAATCTTTCAGTCCTCTGAACACTTTACTCTCACTCTCCACCCTGTCCTCAATATCAAGTAGCCATTGAACCTTACAAGAAAGTTCCAACACCATTAAACTAACCCATCAGAAGATCAATCCATCTCTGTTCAGACATCAGCCACAAATTTGTTCCAGAATCTCACTCTGCTACTGTGCCTCCATGCTGACAGTGATTAAGTTGCTATAAATAAAGTAATCAAACAAAATGTGTCTTCAATACAAATAGTTTTGGCTAAAAGGTGTTTTACTGTTTAGGCAGACAACAGGTATAACACTATGTAATTAAAAGATCTCACAGACTATTCTTTGTGAACAGGAATGATCTGGACAGAGTGTAAGGAGGTGTGGGCTGATGGTCCACGCGAGTACATAATGCACTTGTGGAACGTGTTAGACTTCGGCATGCTGTCCGTCTTTGTGGCTTCCTTCACCGCAAGGCTCATGGCTTTCCTGCGAGCCTCTCATGCACAGCTCTATGTGGATCTCTATGTGACTAGTGCAGATCTTATCAATGCTTCATTACCAGCAGATGTGGCCTACTTCACTTATGGTAGGTCCTACGTTTTATTCCTAATATTTAGCAAATATATTGTGGCAATGTGAGAAGCATGAAAGCCAGAATCTGTTTCTGAATAATTCTTGGCTGTCTGAAATGAAACCAAATACTGCCATCAAGTGGTGATGGTGAACAATTCTTCCTTTTGCTCTCTCAGCCAGGAACAGGTGGCTTCCTTCAGACCCCCAGCTCATCTCCGAAGGCTTGTACTCCATCGCTGTGGTCCTTAGTTTCTCTCGAATTGCCTACGTCCTCCCAGCCAATGAGAGCTTCGGACCCTTGCAGATATCTCTGGGCCGGACTGTAAAAGATATCTTTAAATTCATGGTCATCTTTATCATGGTCTTCCTTGCCTTTATGATTGGCATGTTTAATTTGTATTCCTACTATTTGGGAGCAAAGTACAACCCTGCTTTTACTACGTAAGTAAATACGCAATTCCCATTTTTTTAATACTTAAGAAATTATATTTTACATTTATATTTATTATTTTACTCATTTTATTGTAAAGCTTTACAAATATGAAACCCTAATTGTGTGTTTTCCTGTATTTATATGAAGATTGGTACTCCAAAAGTGTGTCATTTTTTTCCAATGAGAAAAGAACAATCCCATAAACTGTAAAAACAATTAAACGTTTACTTAAAGTTTTTACTTTTACTAAAAATTAGGTCATAATTTGACTCTGGGTAAACTGGCTAAAATAAATGAATTATTTACATTTACTGAAAAACTTGAAGTTTTAATTTTTAATTTAATTTAATCCCTATTAAGGTCATTAAAATGTGTTATACACAATACATACTGTCAAATACATTTTCAGCAAAGATAAACAAATCTGCATATTTTTTAAATCAAATTGATGTTTGAAACCTATACCACCATTTGTATTCTTAGAGTTATGGAGCACGGTCTTTAGCAGCTAATGTTCTTGTTTGAAATAATCCAAAAACTCAAGACCCTGACCCAGCTCCTTGTTATTATTCTGATTGCCCCTTCTTTTTGGCTACAAGTTCAGGCTGACCATATCTCCTAGAACATTTGAGCTCATTTAATCTTTCTGTTACCCTAAAATCTATAAACACCATTTATCCCTGGGGTCCATTTGACCCCAACAATTTAAATAAACCAGAATATGTTTTTGTTATTACCCCCTTTCATCCGCTGTTTTGTTAGTTTTGTACTTTTTTTTTCAGCAAACACTGGAACATTATTATATATGGGGTCAATTTGGCATGAAGAAAAAAATAAAACAATTTTTAACATAGAAGAATTTTATTTTTAAAGGGAACACAACACTTATTGCTGTTATCAACGATAGCAAACGGCTGCATTCAAATTGACTAGAATTCTTTTAAATAGATTTTATAACAGAATATCATTATCATAACACCATAGGAACAAATAATAGTTTGGAAAACCTCTGTGCACGCTTTTTTAGCTTTGCACCTACCCTGTAAAATAAGCGAGTTACACACATACACACACAGTCATATATAAATAAACACTTAAAAATACATAGATTGTTATAAAATCAAACATTGTTATTTCTGGATTTTTCTTTTTAGATCATGTCTCTCACAGTGGACATGCATCTATGCAGAAAATTTCAGCCCCCTCCATGATTTCTAAGTGCAAGTATATATATATATATATATATATATATATATATATATATATATATATATATATATATATATATATATATATATATATACGTGTTCATATTGACCACAAGGATACTAGGGGTGTTAAGCTCGTTTATATTGTTTTCAGTGTGGCCTGCTAATCATGCTCACAATAGCATGATTTACAGTGGTCATTTATAATTTTATATAGTCCTTGTTGTCTTTTTCTACAACTATTTATATTTTTTGAAAGAAAGAGTTAATTGATAACATTTTTGTGTCACTGTGAATATATCTATTTCAGGGTGGAGGAAAGTTTTAAAACGTTGTTCTGGTCTATCTTTGGTTTATCTGAGGTGATCTCTGTAGTCTTGAAGTACGATCATAAGTTCATTGAGAACATTGGCTATATACTCTACGGGGTTTATAATGTCACAATGGTGGTGGTGCTTCTAAACATGCTCATTGCCATGATCAACCACTCCTACCAGGAAATTGAGGTGAGACCTTATTCTTTTTCACAATAATCACACCTTTGAGGAGAGTTTGTCATTATAGATATGATTGTTTCTGCGCAAGCATAGGAGGACGCTGATATGGAATGGAAGTTTGCCCGTGCAAAGCTTTGGCTCTCCTATTTCGATGAAGGCAGCACTCTTCCACCCCCCTTTAATCTAATACCCAGCCCCAAATCTTTCTATTACACGGCTCAGCGCACCAAAGCATGCCTTGTGAGTGTATGCAAGGCCAGGGTCCGTAGCAACAGCAGCCAGCAGGACATGGGAATGACCAGCTCACACTCTAAGGTCAGAGATCAGCAGGGTTTTCAAATTCATCAAATCGAGAAACGACTATCCCTAATTTTGATTTCTTTGCAGCTTTATCGGTTTCGGCCTTACCATGAACAAGAGGGATTCACAGTTAGAAATCCAATCAAGCACCCTACAAGATATCAGGTAATGATTGCATTTCTGATCCTGATTGAATTTTGATGACTTCACATTCGGAATCTAGCTCTAAAGCTTCTTATTCTCTTAGAAACTCATGAAGCGTCTCATCAAGCGGTATGTCCTTAAAGCCCAGATTGACAGCGAAAGTAATGAGATCAAAGAAGGTGAGATTAATACAAACACAATCTTGGTTTTTGTTGCGATTAGACTAGCTAGTTTCTCAGATTTTAGTTTTTATGACTTGATATTCACTCTTAAAGGTACTGCATACTACAACATAGTTCACTAGAAGAGATCATATTTCAAACACAAACAGTGACTTCTTAGTTTTCACTACAAGAGACACAAAAAGATGTTAACCAATTTTTTCAATCAATTTAATGTGTCACTAGCAAATGACTTGAGCTATAGATGCTATATACATGTAATTAACTCATATGTCAATTAAGCATTCTAGAGCAACAGGAAAGCAGCAGGAACTGTTTTATGCAATATTTTATGCAATGTGCATCTGGGTTTTACTGAAAGTCAAAAATTGTCATGTTTTTTTCTACTGTAGTCTATTTTTTATTCTCACAGTTTAACATGTGTCTCAGAAAGGTGACTTATTTTGGTATATCTATCGATTTAGATTCGGTTTAATCTTTAAGTTTAATCAGAAATACTGCTTAATGTGTTTAGCCAAGTTCAGGGAATAACAACAGGGACTAAATAAAATGTAATATTTTTCTTTATTTAAGCTACTATTAAACTGGTTCACATGGGTTTTAAACAAAAGACAATTTAAAAATAAGGAAATAATAATATTATTTGGACTTCTCACCATGCCAGAAGAAAAAAGGTCTGACTTTTACATTTAAATATGTGAATCCAAAGATCCAGGTTTTATTTCTAGAGTGGTTGCAAAATCTCTTCATGCAATAATTGTTTGTGTCGAGACACATTAATTGTTTGTGATTCTTTAAAGTTAAAATGTAATAGATTTCTGTATTTCAGCTGCAATGAAATTAGTTGACATGAGCTTTGAACAAAAGACAATTTTGAAATAAATAAATAATTAAAAAATTCTCTTCTTGCAGAGTTAGACAAGTCCAAATGAGATATGATATTTTTATTTTAAAATGGGGATCCAAAAGTCCAGGTTTTGTTTGAGTGGTTGCAAAATCTCTCCTTGAATATGTTTTTGCTGAGACTTATGATTGTGTGTTGTGGTTTGCCGAAGAAACATTACTGGGTTGGAAATGTCCAGAAAAGTTTGGTATAAATATTTCTGAAGTGAGAGAGAATTTGTTTGAAATGGCTTAAACTCTTTATGTTACTGTTTTTCTCAGGTGAATTGAAAGAAATTAAACAAGACATTTCCAGTCTCCGCTATGAGCTTCTTGAAGAAAAATCACAGGCTACAGAGGAACTGGCTGAACTCATCCAGGAGCTTGGAGAAAAACTCAGCAAAGGAACCAATAGGCCTTGAGTTTAGACACAAACTTTAAACCATTTTTCTTCTGACATTGGTTTGTGAAGTAGCATTTGTGGTTGCAGTAGTGCAGGCATCACTAAATCTGGTCATAGAGGTCCAGAGCCCTGCACATTTCTGGTCCTTTTGGCTTGTCTGAAGCTGGAATAGTATGCATGCCAGAGCAGGGTTGCAACAAAAAGTGCTCTTCTGTACCTCCAGGATTATATTTGGTGATCCCTGGTATAGGGTGAAACTTAATAAAGTAATTGAACAAACTCGGGAAAGACAAAATTCTATGGTCAAGACAATCCAATAAACATGGGTGAATGTATTTGATCAATACATATAGAATTTAAAACAACAGAAGTAAAAGGTTATTGGACCTTGCAATTATAATCATAGTCCTAGAGTTTCCCAGTGAAGTATGTTATGGTGTTTGATGTTTGAAAATTTGGCTAAGGATAAAAAATGTGCATAGAAATCTTTAATACCTAAATAACTACAACACCATTCATGAATGGAAATCTTTACATAAACATTTAATTGCAATAATGTACTAAATAACACTTAATAATTGTTATTTGTACTTATTATGATTATAAATGTATTTTTAATGCACCTGTTGACTGCAATTGTAGATGCCTGAGTTTATCCAATAAACCAAAGTTATGAAAGTGAATTGTAATCCTTTTGTCACTGTTTAAAGAATGCTGTTCCAAAAGATGACTAGTTGCTGCAATGTATATTGCTTGAAATAAATGTCATTTTTGTTGTATTCTAAGTTAAAGCAATATGTAAACAAATTGAAAAAACAACAACCATGTGACGTTGAATTAGTTTTTTCAATAAAATTATTTGAAAAGTATGGAAGCTCATTACATTCACCAAGTATTTTTGTGTGTACCGCATAATTATGATTTACAGGTCAAAATTATGATATAGTAAATCAAAATTATTACTTACTAATAAGTAACTCATAAGTATTACATAAATGTGTATTTTATTTATTTATTTGCTTTTGTTTTCATTTCCATTAATCAAGCAGGTCAACCCATCACTGTAACCCATTCCCCTTCAGACGTTTACTCAAACTTTAGTGTCTCTTTTAAGTGCTTTTTTTATTTTACTGCAGCCTCTTCAGCTATGGTCAGCTGCTGTGTTCCTTGAGGATGTGATTGACAACTACTTTATTGGGACCAAATTAAAAGAAATAAAACACATTTATCTCAAAATTATGACTTAGTATCTCATATGTAATGAATGTAAAAATGTATTGAGCTTTTGTAGTACCGTTATTTAAAGTAATAGGAGTAAAATATTACGAATAGTACTACGTTATGCAGGTCACTGTGCTGTTCCGTACTTTTTGATAGAATGCAGCATCCTCCAATCACACAGCTCCAAATACAACCCCCACGCGTGGCGTTTTCAGGAAGTGATTCTACTGGAAATCTGCCTTTCCCCCACGTGAGCCTCCACCGAAGCACCACGCGCAGCCAGCAAGACCAAACCGGCTTCTAACGACAAGTATACTCGTCACTGAGAGAAGCCGCGGCAAGCGAGCTCTGGACCTAGAAGTACTGCCGTAGGTGCACGGCGCGGATTGATTTTGTCTGTAAGTACGGGGAATTCATATCTGGTATCGATAAGTTAGACTAGCTTATTTAATGAACCATTTTGTTAAAGGGTGTTGTCGCGCGAGTAGCAACGCGTGGCAGGCATGTTCTCGGACGCGAGCGGCCCGCGCACAGCCCCGCGTTAGCATATTAGCTAGTCAAACTTTAGCCTCTTTTCTCGTTTACTCTTTTGTAAAGCTGGTATCACTCAAAATATTTCTCTTCTATTTTAGTAAGCTGTGCTTTGTTTTTAATGCATGCTAGAGATATATTATTGTGTAGCTGTTTTGTGCTAGCGGGCTTAAGTTGGGTTCTTTTTTTCAGCGGGTCCAGACAACGCGAGGAAGATGGCGGACGACCCCAGCGCAGCGGACAGAAACGTGGAAATTTGGAAGATTAAGAAGTTGATCAAAAGCCTCGAGGCTGCCAGAGGGTAAGGCTTGCTCCGCCAGACCACATTTACATTCGTGTTTTAGTTGTTCGATTACACTAGTATGTCAGAGGTGCGATTTTATTCGTGCTTTGGGTGGTCATATGCTAACAGTTCTGCTAACAGCTTAGAAGAGCAGCATGGTGGACGGATAACAAGATCGCTTTTCTATTTGTTTAGCCGTATTCTTTTTAAATATACACATGTAAAGTGTTTGTTTGTAATGTGACGCGTCTGGTGGATGACGCCCTATAATTGAAAGGTGGCGACTACTATGTACGAACTAGCGAAAAAAGCAAAACTGTTAAACACATTGAATGCGTTTTCATTCAAAGCAATGCAAGCTATTTTAAAATGTAAATTACTGCAAGTTGGTTATTGGGGGTATCTGTATTTTATGGTGTAGGTTTATGGTCGCTCTGTTGCTGTCACTTCCACGTTGTAGAATTGACACAATTTGTCAATTGTGATTATTTACATTTTTGTTGAAGCTAAGACCTCCGTTATTTATATGTTACCCGCCCTTTCTATTGTTATGTTTTCATACAATTGAGGGAGCTCTAAGCACAATGAAACACACCAACACTTTAGTTTGTGTTTGGGACAACGGACTCTACTTTTTGCCTGAGCTGTATACATGTTAGCGATTACTGGGGGTAAATCTTGCTGACAATTTTCTTAATCGATTTGATTCCTACCCCTTGTTCCCAATAGATTTGTATTCAATTCATAAATTCTAATACCAGTTTTATGTGCTGTGTTAGAAAATGGTGTCTACACAATCATTTTTGAAGGCACACTGAAAGTCAAAATTTAAAATACACTCATACGATTAGTGTTTAGCAACAGAATGTCTAATGTTAAATTCACCACTAAGTAACAAAGTTTAGACACTGTAAGACTTCCAATATATACCACTCAATAACGATATTTTGATCAACTAAGTCTGGCCTCAAGCCTCACCCAACAATCCTGAGGAAGAAATTGCGCACAGAATTTGTTTTTATATTTGAATCCCTTTGAATAGGACTAGGCAATATGGCCTGGAAAAATATGTCACAATAAGCATTTTTCATACTGGTCAATATTGATAATTATTGCAATTTTTAGCATGTTTATTTTTGTTAAAAATGCATAATTAAAATCATGTTTTTGCTCTGGAGGCAAGACCTAACCATTAAAATTGTGATTTGCAACTTCTTTTTATTGTGAAAATAAGGGATCATTTTCTAAGCTTGAATAGTTTTAGGCGATATTAGCCTATAAATATAAAATAATAATTATTTAAAAGATATGAACTAAAGACCGTTGCAGATAAATGGTTATAAAAATGTATTTATAACTTTAACAGAGGGGTTTTGTGAAAACTTTGTTCGGGCTGTTGGGGAAAACTTGCATTATGTTCAGACTTCAAATAAACATCTTTGACGTGTGTATTGATAGGGGTAAGCCATTGACTTATAAAGCAAACATATACAGAGTTGTGTCTGTTAGATAATACATAGAAGTGACCGTTGCTGTAACTTCTAAACCGATCAATCACTCTCTGCACCGATTTGGTGGTACATTAAGCATTTAAGTGACAAATTTAAGGAAGGGGATCAGGGGACATTTAAATTGCATCGAGATAGTCAAAGTTGCATTAGGAAGATTAACCAAGCTACATGGCTGTCACTGTGACAAGAAGTATAGGAAAAACCTTTACAATTGTATAAAAAGTAAACCAATTTTTTAAATCTCTAATGAAACACGATCAACTAATTCAACATCCAGATGTAAACAACTAATCACTGGAAACAAACTGACATGGCAAATCAAGAGGCCAACACATTCATTAGAGATTACATGAGCAGAATAGAAAGCCTTTTTAACCAAATTAACCCTTGTTAAAACACAACACCGATAAACCATTTAATCGTGGTTGTTTTTGTTTTATTTTTTTACACTAAATTACAACCTGCTGACAACTAATTTATCTTTGAAATTGTAAAACTGTTGTTTTATATAACAGTATTATATGCTCTGCACGTCTTTATAGACGTTTGGTATGTTTGTCAGGAAATGGATGAGAGCTTGTGAAGAAACAGATGTGAATAAAAAAAATCAGAAAAGGGAAGGAAAATGAGCAGCAATCAAAAATGAAGTGAAATTTGGCTTCATTTTAATGAAATAATTAGCATGTTGGCTGATTGATTCAAAATCGAGGTCTTCTATTGTATGCAAGCAGACTCCACAAATAACTTTTCTCGATTAAGCCCGTAACGTTAACAAGTTATGGCTTTGTTTAATAACTATTATAAGTATGCACACACACACATATATATATATATATATATATATATATATATATATATATATATATATAGTATGAAATATATATGTAGTATGAAAATGTTTGTTTATAACACACACCCATAACAAGGTAAGGGTCTACCTACTAAAATAAAGGTTTTTAATAAATCTTATTATATTGTTGATTTTAACATGATGATTTATTTAATGAGATGACATAAATTCCTTACCTAATATTAGCATGTTTTGTACAGTTTTCTTGTCTATATTAACAGAAATAAACTGAACACAATGAAATAAAGGTTTTTAGTTAATACCGATCATTTGTGAAAAGTTTTATTGTGTTAACATTTCAATCCAATCCATTTTATTTATATAGCACGTTTTATAAACAGTGAAGTTTCCAAACTGCACAAAACGGTGTTAAAAAAAAATTAAAACGAATAAAACATTAATAACCATTTTAAAAAGACTAAAACATATAAAACACAATAAACAAATAAAAAACTAAACTACACACATGAAAAAATACACAGAGGACCACACAAGCTCTGGCAAAGTTAAAAGGCAAAGAGTAAAAATGGGTTTTAAGACGAGATTAAAAACATTCAACCGAGGGATATTCAGGGGCCAGCCCATTTAAAACCTTAAAATCAAACCATAAAATCTTAGTCAATCTCTAAACATACCGGCAACCTGTTCAAGGATGCTGAAACTGGTGTGATGTGGTCTCTCGTTTTGGTTCCTGTTGAAAGACGTGCGGCATTCTGTAAGCGATGAAGCATCTTGTAATTTTTCCCGGTGTAGATGGCATTACAGTAGTCCAGATGGTTTACATCCAACATTTCACATTCTCATTATGCTTACATTTCTTTTATTCGTTGTGTAGAATGCATTAAAAAAAGTGTTTTATTGTAACGTTAATCTATATAATGCCATCTTGATCAATAAATGATCAACCAGGCAATTTTCTTTCCCAAAACGAATATGTTTGCTTGCAATAGGAAATATGACCCAATGTTTTTTGGTGCCTATGGTTTATAAAAGCTTAAATAGCATATAATAACATAATTATCTATTCACTTTTCAGAAATGGCACCAGCATGATATCACTCATTATTCCACCCAAGGATCAGATCTCACGAGTTGCGAAGATGTTGGCAGATGAGTTTGGCACAGCCTCGAACATCAAGAGCAGAGTCAACAGACTTTCTGTCCTGGGAGCCATTACCTCTGTACAGCAGAGACTCAAACTCTACAACAAAGGTAAATGCTCCTGTTTACTGTCATTCAAAGTTCTCTGGAATCTGGTGATGGTCTAAGGTTATTGAGTTTGTTGAGGCAACTTGAAACTGGATGTTCTTTCTGATGTCCTGTGTGCCTGTGGTAGAATGATTGTGCATGGTCTCTGATCTAATCACTTCTCAGGGTGTGTCTTTCCTGATAATGTTTCTAATGACCACTGTGTACCTTATAGTGCCTCCCAATGGCCTGGTGGTGTATTGTGGCACCATAGTGACTGAGGAGGGGAAAGAGAAGAAAGTTAACATTGATTTTGAGCCTTTCAAACCAATCAACACATCCTTGTATTTATGTGACAACAAATTCCATACTGAGGTAAGTGCTGACAAATGTTGACATTTTGAAAGTAGATTTTTGACTGTAAATCAATTTGCAATATTTAAATGTTATTGCTTGAGTACATCTCTTTAAATAATAGTTTTTAGAAATTGTACTTTGTATTTTTAGTTTTACATCTTTTTTATAAATGGAATTCCTTTTATTTCAGCCAATATTTAGCTATGTTACTTGCATATGTAAAAATAATTGTCAATGTTCATTAAATGGGTGTTTAGTTGGAAAAGTCACTATCTAGCACTTAGACTAAATGAATTGAGCTCATTGTTTTTGAATATATTCAGCCATTCTTCCGCTCTTTTGCTTGCACTTAAACCATTTATTAGCATGGATCATAGAATTTGACCAGAGACATTTTGATTTAAAACTTTCATATATTAAATTTCATATTTAAAATGTGCCACAAAATAATCAAGGTGCTCCTAGTAAAAACACATCGCACGATGCGTTAAATATTATACCTTCCATTACCATATGAAATGTGAACACGTAATTAAATTTTTTCTTTTAAATGTATTTTTCGCTTCGAATAAATTTCATGATTCTGGGTTTGTACATATATTTATTTTAATATGTTATTGTTAGTATTATTTAACCCTCTACATTACGTTGTCAAATAGCAGTAAAATAAGACATAATACTAATTTCTTTAAAGAGATTACACATAGAATATAAATAAATTTAATGATAAATATTTAATGATGTAAAGTAAAACAATCAAAATTAAACATGGTAAAAATGTACATACCAAGGTATTATTATGTCAGAGTAAGGGGAGTTAAAGGTTCAGTTTAGAAACATTTAACTATCATGTACAGTTACATTGCTCTGCTGGTCCATAAATCTGCAAAAGTTGCTGCAAAATTGTGAACGTCTCTCAATTTTGTCATGAAATTTTTTTGTAGAGCAGGGATTGCAATGTGCCAAAAATAATTGAGAAGGGACCACAGTATTGCTTATCAAGCGTTTGAGTGACTTTTTTTTTTTTACCTGACTTTTTAACAGGAGCCGTGAGAAATGCGATTGAGTCCATTATTTCTTTTCTGTTTGTAAGAGGGGGTTTAGTGCGCAGTTTTTTTCAATAAAGCTGTTTGAAATGATGTTTGCATTGTTTTGCTACAGGTACATTGAGATCAAGTAGCTTTGTGTTTCCCTACAAAAAAAAAGTTCGAAACGTTCCTTGCAGTATATGGTTAGCCAGACTATCATCTGATTTAAACACGAAGAAAACCCACTCTGGGTTGTTAACAGACTTACTTGAACGTTGCACTGCCTCATTCGTGTTTGTTTTTAATACGCCTGGCGCCTGACACACATCCACTGTCCTGGTGCAGGTAACAGGCACAAATGTCAGTTAGTGCCATTCATTTTGCTAGCCACCTTGCTTACGGCTGATTTCAAAAGTACATTTGCATCTGATTTTCAGTATTATAGAAGTATGTATAGAGAAAGGTTGCTAGGAACATTAAAATATAACTTTATTTAGCCAGCAGTTCTAAATTAACAGTTAACTGAATAATAGCTCTTCAAAACTGTGTGCAAAGTAGAGTTCAAAATAATAAAGCTTAATGTATTAACTGGAGTTGAAACATAAAAAACTATTTTTTTCTTATAAATCAGAAAAGGCTCAGCTAGCATCACTCTGCCTTTTTTGTCTTGGTCATGTTATGTAGATAGCACAGTTTTAACACACCAAATTATTTCTTACCAGCTGTTACAAGAGATTTCCCTTCTTTGTACCTTCACTGTGCAGATCACAGCCAAAATTAAAATTGGTAATGCAACTAAACAGGAATAATCAGCTAAAATTATATTTCATAAACTTGTAATTTTATGTTCTTAGGCTCTGACAGCTCTCCTCTCGGATGACAGCAAATTTGGCTTCATTGTGATAGACGGTAGCGGTGCCCTGTTTGGAACTTTACAGGGCAACACAAGAGAGGTGCTGCACAAATTTACTGTTGACCTTCCCAAAAAACATGGTACGCATGTCATCAAAACACCTGCATTAATGTCTTTTTGTACTTTCCCTGGGGTTTTAAGTTCACAAACTTTTTTTTCTAAACATACTCCAGGAAGAGGAGGACAGTCTGCTCTTCGATTTGCCCGTTTGAGGATGGAGAAGAGACATAACTATGTGCGTAAGGTAGCAGAAACTGCTGTGCAACTCTTCGTGTCCAATGACAAGGTCAATGTGGCCGGGTTAGTTCTCGCTGGATCAGCCGATTTCAAGACAGAGCTCAGCCAGTCGGACATGTTTGATCCGGTATGGAGACTTTGCATTAAATAATTAGAGCTTGATTCCACCTTCTTATTGTCTTATTATCTGTCTGTTGACCTGTAGAGGCTACAAGCAAAGGTTCTGAAGCTGGTTGACATATCGTATGGAGGAGAAAACGGCTTCAATCAGGCTATTGAGCTCTCAGCGGAGGTGCTCTCCAATGTGAAGTTCATTCAAGAAAAGAAACTTATAGGTAGATTTACCTCTTCAGTTCACATGCAAAATAAAATAATGAACTTAACATAATGTGAGAAAAGTGGACACTTTTTAAATAGTTTGTTTCTTGGATTCCAGGTCGCTATTTTGATGAGATCAGTCAAGATACGGGGAAGTATTGTTTCGGAGTTGAAGACACACTAAAAGCGCTGGAAATGGGAGCAGTTGAAATTCTCATAGTCTACGAGAACTTAGACACAATGCGCTACGTCCTCCGCTGTCATGGGGAAAATACTACACCGGAAAATGGTGCATATACAATAGTTACTGAACATTAAAAACTTCATGTCGTTTTAAATGCTTTCATGCTTTATTCCCCAGATGAAAAGGTCCTATACCTGACACCTGAACAAGAGAAAGACAAGTCTCATTTCACTGACAAGGAGGTAAGTGGAAACATGTCCCCTTGTGGTTGTTTACTTCAATTAGGGACCCTGTATATGATTATATGAGGAAACATCTGAAATCTAACAACTTAAAAGAAATACTCTCAATCCCTTGCAAACTATTACATTTCATTTTCAAAACTGACTTACCATAATTGTTTTAATAGTTGATCTATAATAGTTGATATATATTTTTAATTAAGGTTTAGACCTTTTTCATACCAAATACATCATGTAGCCATGAAATAACCTTTGCTGTTGTCTTGGCTACAAACAAACAAATTTCTATGTGGGCTGGGTGCTATACTGGTATGAAAGTGAATAGCAGTTTTGTATTGCGCCATGATATGGATTTTGCAATACCGTAGATACTGTCACATTCATAAATGTCAAGTATTCAACTTGATGTTTCTTTTGCACATGCTAAATTTATTTGATGTTTAGACGAGGAGATGCATGAGCTGATGTGACGTGATGCGATTGCTTGTTCTGGAAGGTGAGGGGGAAGCTAGTCAGCTACAGAGATAGCATCAGTGCTGCTCCGTCTGAAATCCAGTCAGCCAGAACAGACTAAGTTGCTAAAAGTTACCAAAAACAACAAAAGCGTCGCTAGATTTGTCAATATTTGCTGGTTTATAAAAAAAGTCGATAGGCGGTCTGAAGAGTCGCTAAATTAACAACACTTGACGGGCCGTAAGGACGATTGCCTGGGGGCGTCACCGCTGCGCATGGCACACTCTCTTTCTCTTTCAGCTCTCTCTCTCTCTCTCAAGTAAACCTGGAAATAAAAAAAAAGCTGATAGTCTTTATTTAAATGAAAGGAAAGAATAATTGGACAGTGGAAAATATCAACATTTCTCATACTAAGTTGGTAGAGTTAGTGAATTGCAAGTGATATTACATGGACATTTTTAATGTCAAAGTTGTTCTTTGCTGGTTATAAATATTTAGTAATAATGAGCCAATTAGGGTTGGTTCGATAGACTATGCCATTGTCCATTACTGACGGTAGATAGAAAGCGCGTTGTTGAGTCGGCATCGACGATCCTCTGGCTCTTCTCTCAATGGCACAGGGCCGGGTGACGGACTCGCCATTTTAGCAACCGGTTCTTGTGGCTCTTAGGCCTATATCTCGGTTGGTTTCATGTGATCCTGTCTGTATCTTGGGTCAAGCAAGGCTACTTTGCACCTTGTAACGGAGGAAATATGCAAATATATAGGTATATTTAATGCATATATGTGCTTAATAGGAAGCATTCATTTATTGTGTGCTGTCAGGCCTTCGTGAATGCGCATTTGTCAGTCAAAGAGTGTGTGCTGACGACCACTGAATTACCACTATATGCCTCGCTCTCCTTATTGAGCTATTCTGGACAAAAGGCATTACAGCCTCATCCTCACGGTGGCTTATTGATATTCGTCTTCAATCTGCTCTAATGCTCTAGAGCCAAAATATTGCCAGATAGTTTAATGTACTTTTTCTTTTTTTTTAACCACAATCCTTGATGCCATTATAATGACGCAGATCACTCTGCCAGTTCATTCAGTTCATTTCTCCTGCGGAGAAAGTGATTGACAGGTGGTAATTTCTGTGTAACTTGTATTTATTTACATTGTTTTTGTTATTATTAAAACAAAGACGTAGCAGGCAGTCTTTACATAATTATTTTGTTATGAATTAATAATACAACTAACACTTTTCTTTTAATTGCTGTACTTGGTTCTTGTGTTCATGTGAATATTGTCATATTTATATGTAACTGTCTCAAAATTAAAACATTTTTTTTAAATATTATGATACCATTTTATTTATATAATACTACATTATTTAGTATCATTCAATATATATTGTGTTCATAGAATATCAATAATCGTAAATCAACCAGCGTCTTTATAGGAAATTCTAACTGTTGCATGTGTTTCTTTCAGACTGGTCAGGAGCATGAGTTAATCGAGAGCATGCCACTGCTTGAGTGGTTTGCCAATAACTATAAGAAGTTTGGGGCCACGCTGGAAATTGTTACAGACAAAAGCCAGGAAGGCTCTCAGTTTGTGAAAGGCTTCGGAGGGATTGGAGGCAAGTTCTTACTCATTTGCAAGTTTCTTGTAGGTTCAAACATATTGAACATAATTTAAGACTAAATTTTTTTTTTCCCAGGAATATTGAGGTACCGGGTGGATTTCCAAGGCATGGAGTACCAGGGAGAGGATGATGAGTTCTTTGATCTAGATGACTACTAGGTAGTCGGGATTGATGCAATTCAAATAAAAGATTCCCCCCTTCACCTACCCCGCAAATGGCAGGGGAGTGAAAGCGATTGAATCAGCAAGACGGAAAATACGAATTTTGGGAAAATGGCAGATGGTCTGCGTATCCCTGGCTTTAGAGTATAACGTCGCCACCTCTGGATGGGAAGAGACTGAGTTTTCTCTTCTCTACTAATTACTGAGCCATTGCAACAGCATGGCCATGGCCCGTCTGCCTGTCCTGCCTCAGCTCTTCACAAAAACATTCAGTCAGAGCCCCAGTTTAACCCCCCCCCCCCCTCCTCTTCCAACATTCGTTCATCTTTTGGCTTTCCTTTTATAATGGCGTCTCTTGCTGTTGTATTTTATTCAAATGTATTATATTTTCTCTTATTCGGTGTATGAAGAAAGTAGAACAATTAATTTCATATGTGCTGCTTTCTTTACCACTTCAAGCCCATTGTCAGGCCTGCATTTTAATTTCCTGGATCTTTCCAAATTATTTTTTTGCCTTTTCTGCTGTAAACCAGTGTGATGGTGATGCACTCTGAGCCAGCTGTACACCTTACTCTTCCCATGAGATCGTGCTGGCGTTGAGGTGTTTTCCTCTTTCGAATGGACCATAAAAGTACTTGGACCCATCTGTCCATGAAGATCTACAACTGTATTTCACAGTACATTTCCCATGCTTGTTTTTTCCTCAGCTCCCAGGAAATGCTACTTCTTGAAATAAACGATATATGAGTGCCTGAATTTTGCAGTTTGTGAGACGTAATAGCACAGTCTACCAGCATTAACATAAAATTCTATATTTCTCTCTTCTGGAACATAAACTGGTAATATTTGTTTGGCCAAATAGTGGGAGTGTTCATGGGATGCAATTACTGTGACGTGGAATGTAAGGTTGTCACTTACTAACTTAAGAAATTCCAATGGGAAAAACAGTTGTAAACAAAAAGGCTTTTTCTCCTATCTGCAAATAAGGCATTAAAATAGCTTCAACACAATGTTTCAGCTAATTTGTTACAGAATACAACATTTAATTGTGACATGATTTGCTGGTGTACATGAATCCCAACTAAAGATTGAAATAGGCCCTTATATGTTAGTACATTTTATGTATATTGGGGTTTTTGCCATCAAAATTTTGTATAAATCATTTGTTACATTGGGATAACATTAAACTTTCTTGTTTCCAAATTGTATTTAAGACTTAATTTTTGTAATTTTTCTCCCCATAGAATAAGTTCTTGCACTCAATCTGGTTTATGACATTTGTAGTATGAACTTAGTTAGACTATTAGAACAATTAAGATTCGCAATGTAACAACACTAACGATTAAATAAATAAGCGTATATATAAAATGTTAAATGAAAACGGTTGAGAGAGCTCATTTCATCCTAGCATTACCCAACGCCAATCTGTTCTTGTTTTATTCAGTCGTCGACCAACCACGAACATGGTTGCAGGCTTTTAAAATGACGTACTATGTGTGCCCGCTTTGTACCCTAGCAGCAGAAGTGTACCAATCATAACACTGGAAACACCCATTTTTACCACGTTTGGTTGGTTGGCAGCCAATCGGGGCGTTTGACCGGTGGTTCCTCTGCCCGCCTTCTATCGTGACGCGCTTCTGTCGCAGGGCGGGGTTTCCATTTTCACTGCGAGTTTCGGGGAACAAACATGGAGACGGAGATGGAGGACAAAACCTTAGAGCTGATGGTGAGTGTCTGAGAGCGTTTTTATAAAAACATCCCTGTTCGTTTTTAAGGCGGCAGTGTTCACGAACATGTATGTCAGGCTTACAAGATGCTTAGTTCAACGTAACTAGTTGGTGTAACGTTAACGGGTTGGGATCGGCGGTGGGAAGGAGGGGCGAGGAAAGGGAGAAATGGCTGGCTCGGCTGACAGGGAGGGCCCCTGTTGGTGTCGCTGGCTTGCCTGTCCGGTTTCACGTCTGCTTCCTTCGAAACAACAGCTGAGTCGCGTATCTTTAAGTCGACCAGTTGTTCTCGATGGGGGTGGAGGATGTTTCTTGAGTTAGCAGCGGAGGCGGAGAGTGGGAAGCAGCCGCGGTATCGCGCTGAATGTAGCCGGTGACTTGAGCCTCAATGCGGCGTCTCTGCGCCACTCGCAATTTACACAAAAAAATCTTATACTGTCGATTCGTGGCTCTATTAAACCGCCACAGTCCTTAAATTGATTTCAAAGTTTTTGAAATTGCATGTTTACGCGTGCTTCATATCTATGTTTGACTTATAAATGCATTGTTTAACTAAAGTTTAAAGCTGCGTAATAGGAAGTAACATTAACGTTAACTGGGCAGTTGTGACAAATACTTATGACGTTTCTGGGCGCTAAAATTTAAGTAATTCTTCAAATACAAGTATTTTTTTTAGAAAACGAGTAATAAAATTGCAATAGTTACTCAGCGATCATTTTGTTTACAGTCCAAATTCAGGGAATATGGTTAACTAGCAGTAGCTAGGTGGCTAGCCGTAGCCACGGCAAGTTATTAGCCATCGAGAAATGTGATGAATGTAATATTGTTTTAAAGCACTGATTGTAATTGTGAAAATTCCAATTTGATTTTTCTCAAAATGCATCAAGAATGTAACCCAGATATCTTAAAAATAAATTACTTTTCATTGCTTAACTCCTTAAAATACATTTAAGCTCATGTTCTACTTTGAAGATGACCTCTTGAAAATGCTGTCTCTAAATCCATATCTATTCAAGTCAATAAAATAGCAGAGTCAGTGTTTGAAAGGAAGATTTTATTCTTGTTTCCATGGATACAGTTCAAAAGGTAGAAGGTTTTTCTGAACTGTGAAGCTGAATGAAGTTAGAATGCAGATAAATTGACTACTAGGTTCATCTTTTTGTACATTGGTCATGTTACCAATGGCCGCTTCTTGCTCTAAGACATAACTTTTGAAATTGATCTCATCACTGGTACTAACATAAATGATGTGTGGTTGAGAGAATGAAGTATTCTGTAAACGTCTAAATATAAAACTTCACTGAGAAACAAACAGTATTTGTTAGGATATTTTTTTTTTCTTAAAAAGTATCCAATACTGTAATCGCAGCTTTAAGTGAAATTTAAAAATTTAAGTTTCATTCTAACTACTGTAACTACAGGGACTCTGAATTGCTGCTTATATTCATCTGGCACTCTTGACTTAATTTCATAAGGTGTTGAACAATGTTTTTGCTCATACGTTGCTTGATTTTTCTTTTAAATACCCGCAATTCTATTCGTACGATCGCCGTAATTTGGTGTCATGTAACAAGGTCTGGTTTTGAAAGTGGTCTAATTTCACAATTTTGTTTAGAGTTTGAGTGAAAAACAAAACAAATATTTGATCTTATGCTGCAATGAAACCATTTAATTTTGTTGTTGGATAAAGACATAATACTTTACTTATTTGCATTTTTAATACAAAGAATATGAATACATTGAAGAATAAAAATTGTGCTTAAATAGAAAGTTGGCCGTTCAGTGATGAAACTGTTAACCATATGTATCGTCGTTTAATTTTTTTTGTACTCCCGGGAGCGTTTGAATTTATGTGAAGTGGTTATACACTGTAAAAAGGAATCATGAGGCTTGCGATTTTCATTAAGAAAATTGAGGTCATCGTTAAAAAATAATGAAAATGTTTTATTTAAAAAAACTAGTTTTTGAGGTTTCTTATAAAATATTACGAGTATTTCACCAATAAAATAAAGAAAATCAATTTACCAATTTCTTTAAGCAACTTTGTTTATTTCTTAAGCTTAATTTGAGGAACCAATTACGCAAAAAAATTGATGAAAATTTTTTCCATATTTATTTTAAGAGAATTGGCTCAATTATCCGGTTTGGATCGAGGCAGCTTTATAATCAGACCAGGTGCATTATGGGAGTATGGGATTTACAGCAATATGTCTGTTTATGTTGTTATGCTTGTGTTTTTAAGTGCAGTTTAGTGTTATACATTTGTTCAAGAACTAGTGTGTGTGTGTTTATTAGGTTATTGTGTGAACTTTTTTTTAAATTATTATTATATGCACCTATGACTGTTTAGTTATATGTGCCACTAATCAACGGTTATAGGTGCACATAATGAAAATTGCTGTCTGCAAATATAATTTAACCCTGAAGGATTTCATAATACTGTTGTATGATGTGAAAGTTATGGCTGGTTTGACAAAAGATCGCATAAGCCTTTCTGAGTTTTGTACCATTTCACAGTGCTTGCTGTTATTGATACATGAAATGTATTACATGCATAAAAAGTTTGTAAAAACATTAAAGTGCATATTCAAGTAAATTACCTTAAATCATAAACGAAAGCTTAGTATTATAATATTATATGCTAAAACAAATTAATGTGATTTTACTAATAATGTAAAAACAAGTTAGTGCCTGGCTAATTAATTCAGGATTTATTACATGATATGTTTAAGTAGATTCTGTTAGAAAAAACAAGCCTTATAAACTGCTTAAAATATGTTTATAGTTAATTAATTGGGATTTTTACATGATAAATTGAAGTAAATTTAGCAAAAAAACAAATCAAGCCTTTAAATTGTCTTACTTTTTTTGTGTTGTTGTTACCATATTTTTTTTAATGTAGATATGATATAAGATTGTTTTACAGTGTACATTGGCTTAGTATCTTCATTTCTTTTGATGGCAGGGGTAGCTTTTTAAATAGGTTATCATAATAGTGGAACTACAACAAAATCTGTTAACTTGACATCCTTTCTGAATATACAAATATTTCTAAGCAAGCATCAATAACTGACATCATTCAGGACTGAAAGATTTTTTCTTAAATCTCAACCATGTCTTCGTGTAAATTACAAAAGTGTGAGCTTACAGCACTGACGCTTTCTGCAAGAGTTGTTTATTTGCGGCAGATGATTGCAAAGAATAAAATCTGAATAAACTATATGCATAGATGCTAGAAACTGTTTTCGTTGGCCTTGGCTTTAGGACAGCTGTGCACACGTTACCAAAAAACTGACATGTCCAGCTCAAGCTGTATCTTCACTGCTGATTTTGTCAGATTGAT
The DNA here is from genome assembly GCA_900490495.1 of Danionella dracula. NCBI lineage: Eukaryota > Metazoa > Chordata > Actinopteri > Cypriniformes > Danionidae > Danionella > Danionella dracula. The sequence goes on from UELW01000006.1 coordinate 3,222,164, forward strand.
CAGCATTTTCAGCTGTTATTTCTCACAGACTATAGCTATGAATGTAAGGATATGACTTTCAATATAAGCATTTTATCTACAATCCTAACACGGTGCCTGTTTCCAACATTTGCTGTTGATTTTAGCAAATAATGGTGCCTTTTTTTGTGTGTGTGCGTGTGCAGAACACCTCTGTCATGGACTCGCAGACTGCAGACCGCTCCCCGAAGATCACATTGATTAAGGTAAGGTGGACCGGACCAGTCATGCTGAACCGGTTCTGAATGTCTTTTAACAGAACAAAAAGGAATGTTTGTTTTTATAGCCTTTTCTTGATGTGTATTTTCTACATACTGTGTTTAGTAGCACTGCTAATTCAAAGTTTTTAATTACTGGATTTGTTTAGAAACATTCGTTTTCTAAAGACATTTGCACCTTATTCAGTTTTTCTTAGATTTGCTAGGGTGCGGTAGGTCTTAAAAAGTTAGTTATTAATTTTAAAGATGAATTGGCACCAAATGTTTTCCGAGTACTTTTGCATTTTGCAAGTATTTCATTTAAAGTGACTTCCACTAGTGCAAGAGACATATTGTCTATATGCAACTGAAATAATTCTGATAGATGGCGTCTCAGTTGACTTAAAGTGCTCAGAGGGAAAAAAATAGTTTGAAAGAAAATGATATATTTGGGGGTCTTGTATGATATTAAGTGATCACAGAAGAAAGCAATTTTTAGTTGCATTTTGAAAGCTGTTAATGTCGTTGGTTCTCTGCCTGAGACGGGAAGATTATTCCACCAGCTGGGAGCAGTGAATGAGAGAGTTCTGGTGCGATATTTATTGCATTTCTTAAAAAGAATAAGACCCTGTTCCTTTTTTGAAAACAATATTCTACATGCATGTATGAATTTGAGAGCTTGTCAAGGTAGACTGGCAGATCTAGTTTTGAATGCTACAGTCAGGAAATCATAGTGAGAAACAATTAATTTGTGTTTAAGCCACATTTCTTATTTGTAGAACACTTGCACTGCTATGCATGATGCATTGTGCAGGTCATGCTTCCGTAAAATATTTTTTTATTCTTATAATTTGTGACAGTGGTCTAACAGATGGAGAGTAGCTGCATGAGTTAAAATAAATTGAGCTCCCTCCTAATGGTTTGAATATTATGGTAAGAATGTGTCCTAGTGTCATGTGCAGGAGAAATTAAAAATATTTTTATATCAGTCTTTAGATGCAATGATCTCTTCTTGCGAGCCATTTCTGGTTGAGCTAATTGTTTTGGTTTTTTTTTGTTTTTCTCCCAGTCTACCTTTATCTGTCCTCAGGTGAGTAACGGCCCTTTGACAGGCTCTAGGAAGCGACCGTCAGAGGGGAACTATGAGAAAGAGAAGGACGTATGCATTCAGCTCTTTGATCAGTGGTCTGAGGCTGACCAGGTGGAGTTTGTGGAACACCTGATCTCACGCATGTGCCATTACCAACACGGCCACATAAACTCCTACCTCAAACCCATGCTCCAAAGGGACTTCATCACGGCACTTCCAGGTAACACGATATTCTTAGTTCTGATTGGAAGAATTAAAGGTGCAATGTTTGGGTAGAATTAGTTTCTTATGTTGTAAAACGTTGACCCTCACCTCTTTCATAACAAAGTTTTCTCTTTGGTTTAGGTTTTTGTCTGAACCATAGGTCATTTAAGTGGTTTTTTTTTTAAATTTTGTTTCATCCTGATGTTCCTACTTAAGCTAAATGTTTGGAAGATGCTTAGGCATAAAATTTAATTAAAATATATTTTGTGGTTATTGTAAATTGTTGTTTTAGCAAGTTTATTTAGAAATCGATAAACCATTATCATAAAATTCACTTGAAGAGAGGAAAAACAGTGAGCTCAATGTTTTTCTTCCAGGAAGTCTGGGAAATATATTTTTTTAATGTTAACGTCAAATGCAGGTGCCTTTTAGTTTGTATTTTTTTTGTGTGAGTTTTTAATAAAACTGGAGATCATTATGTAGTTACTGGTATCATTGTATAGAAGACAATCAAACCATCTCTGATTCAGCTTTACTCCAACAAATACGCATTATGTTCCATACCCTAATAAAGCAAGGGTTCTGAAGATAATATTTACCATACTGCCCCCCTTTAAACATTAATATAAAAGGTCTGATTTGTATTTTGAACTGAAACTTAACTTGACATGTTCAGAGAACCAGTAAGGTTGATCATGTGTAAAAGGTGGTGTAGGTACCCTTTGAGCTCGGTTTGAAACAGCATCAACCATTTTGTTTCAGCTCAGGGTCTGGATCATATAGCAGAGAACATCTTGTCTTTCCTGGATGCACGCTCTTTGTGTTCTGCTGAGCTGGTGTGTAAAGAATGGCAGCGGGTGATATCGGAAGGCATGTTGTGGAAGAAGCTGATCGAGAGAATGGTTCGGACAGACCCGCTGTGGAAGGGCCTATCAGAGAGACACCAGTGGTGAGTCAGTGCTGATATCAATGATTGTGTCCTGCAAACCCTCTCATTTATTCAGGGAGATTAACAGCAGCTATGTCATTATCTCTCAATGAGTCATTATATCTCCAGACGTGCTGGGACCCTACTTAAGCCTACTCTCGATTTAAGAAGCCACGTGTTTGTCAAGATTTTCATCGTGTTCTGATGTTTGTTTTGCAGGGAGAAATACCTGTTCAAAAACCGCACGACAGAAGTACCCCCAAACTCATACTACCGCTCTCTATACCCCAAAATCATTCAGGACATAGAGGTGAGCAAATGCTGATTTCTGTCTCTTCTCCTTGTAATTTTATCATGGCACCTCTCATTTTTAGAGAATAAGTAGACAAATATATCTGAATGGAATGTCTACGTCATCACAACCATTGTGTAGGATTAGATTCAAGTTATCCTGAACCAGCTTTAGACTGTTGAGTAACTGAAAGAGAAATTGTCCATTGTTTTCTTGAACTCAACAAACATCTATGAAACTTTGAGCAAATAGAGCCATTTGCCTGAATTTAGAGATCAACTGTGAAAGTTTGTGCAAGATCAGTTTTGCTACAGATACTGAGTTTTATGGGTTGGAGAGAGTTGGAGATTGCACATATGGAAGTATTCAGAGTTCTATGTTTTTTGTCATAGACTATCGAGGCTAACTGGAGGTGTGGTCGACATAACCTGCAGAGGATCCAGTGTAGATCGGAGAACAGTAAAGGTGTTTATTGCCTCCAGTACGATGACGAAAAGATAATCAGTGGTCTTCGGGATAATTCCATCAAGGTGAGTGCTTTTCTCTGCCGTTTTCTGCTCTTTTGTGGTTCTAGTGAGATCATCACCAGTAAGCTTTGCACTGTTTGTTTAAGTAAGCAGGTCGGATTTAAAAAGTAAAGGGAGTACAGGAACAGGAATCAATTTTAGGTGGTATTAAGTATTAGCAGATTTTTTTAGTTATTACTTTTATGTTGGCAACTCTGTTTAATTCTGCACTGTATACATATATAATCAGATATTTGTATGCACTATTTAATGTTTTAATGGTTGTAGTGGTTTATCTAGGTTCTTAGCTTTGCCTGGGCTTATTTCATAAATTCGGCTTAATAAATCAGAAGAATGCTTAGGGCTATAGTGTTTCAATATCATAATTTGTCACCTGACACTTGGTTTTGAAAACAACTTGTAATTAGTTAACTGTTAACAAGTGAGTAAAAACTTGAATGCAATCTTGATGGGTTTTTTTGTGACTTTACTCTGCTGTGGTGAATATACAACTACTAAGCTTTTAGTGCACTCCAAATTATTTATGTTTATGATGATATTTTATTGCCAGGAATGAATAGTAAGGGAAACATTAACATATCTGGTAGAGAAATTGCAAAAGATTTGTACGTGTTGGAGAGGACTCAGCAAAAGCTTTCACACAGTGCAAACCATTTTAAGAGAAATAAAGTTATCAGAAAATCACTCCCATTCTTTCTCTGATCGCAACAGTGAATACAAAGAGTGAATAATACCCCTTAAAGTGTGCGTTATTCCATGTTTGCATCACAGGTTGTGTGTTTTACACCTTCCGATTTATCCTTTTGTAAATTTGTTGATGATTTTCTTATTTTTCCTCAACTTAGTGTGCTTTGAAGGTTTTCATCATATTAACGTGGCTTTTCACAAACCCGTTTGTCTGACATGAGTTTTTAGAACACCATTTTCTAACCTGTAGTGAGCTGCACATGGTAAATACAATACACAAAAAACGAATACAAACTAAAACCCACCATCACAAATGACAGATTATTTGTTACGTCATTCACTTTTTCAGTAGTCTGATATTTTTAGGTTGCATTTTTTTTTACTGAATGGTAGTGTAGAGGAGCTAAGATGAGAAGTGGGCTGGTTAAACTATGGGCTCAGGATTCAAACCCACATCGAAATGCAGCTGCACACATGTGCTGAGTGAGGTCACACAAACATTGAGACGTTTTTTTTTGTTGGTGATGCTGTGTTTTTGTTCATGAAATATTTCATTTACAGTTCTGAAAAATTGCATTGTTTTAAATATGCATGCCTTATCTTTATTTAATTATTATAAAGATAACCTCAAGTCTTGGTTAGAGAAACTAATTTTTAAATTTTTATTTAAAGTTATGAATTGAAAGGTTTTAACCAAAATCATGGAATTGTATTTAGAGCATGCACTTTCACTTCAAATGCAATAGTTTTTAGTCATGTTTTGACACACGATCATAATCCATGTGGCTACATTTTCAGCAGAATATTTTGATTGTCTTGTACTTGGCTCTTTTTGAAGAACCCTTGTTTTTGTTCTTAGATATGGGATAAACAGAGTCTGGAGTGTTTGAAGATCCTGACGGGGCACACAGGTTCTGTGCTGTGCCTGCAGTACGATGAGAGAGTCATTGTTACCGGCTCCTCTGATTCCACTGTCAGGTCAGATTTCTATCATTCTCTGGGTCTCTATAAGTCCTCTGTTCGTTTGTCCTATCGCTCCACATGTCTGTTCAGCTGGAATGAATAAGGAGCTGATAAAATCGGCCTGACTTATCTGGCCCTCTCTTTTTAACCAGAGTGTGGGATGTGAACTCGGGGGAGGTTCTGAATACTCTGATCCATCACAACGAGGCTGTTCTCCACCTGCGATTCTGCAACGGGCTCATGGTCACCTGCTCCAAGGATCGCTCCATCGCAGTCTGGGACATGGCGTCTCCTACAGACATCAGCCTCCGTCGGGTACTCGTCGGACACAGAGCAGCAGTCAATGTGGTTGATTTCGATGACAAGTACATTGTTTCTGCCTCTGGGGATCGCACCATAAAGGTCAGCACTTGCATCTCTTTTCAGCTGTCAAACAAACATTCACTCTGCACTTATATTGAATTAAGTAGTCATTGAATTCTGAAACATGTCAGTAACCTTTCTGTTCCTAGAAGTAATACGCTGCAGTGTAGCCTGTAGATTGCTTCGCATTCATGTCCAGAAGACAAATTTCTTTTCTTCGCTTTACTTACATAATTGTTTTTTTTTTTATTTTATTAAATGGATTCTAAAATGCCAGCGAAATCCATTTGAAATACTGATAAGGCAGCATTTTTACTTTGACCTGTTAAGCTTTTGTAATCTATAATAGCAGCGGTTTTTGTGGACTCAAGAGAAGTAGAAAAGATTGTATTTTAAATGGTAGTCAACTTTGTTTGATCTGTTCTGAAAAGAATTAGAAATTGTTTTTAAATGCAAGGAGGGTTTTCAGCCGTGTTGTGCTTCATGCACCGGTGTCAGAGTCGGGTGTGGCTTTGATTATGTAGTGACCCATTTATTAGAAATGTATTGTGGTTACTCCTTATGCCCTACTTTATTATTGTTATTATTATTATTACTACTACTACTACTGTCAGAGCAGCTAAAACTGCCTTCTGGAGAACTTTGTTATTTTGCTGCTAGGAAGTTTTGTACCTTAAAGTTTAAAGAGATAAGGTTTTGTTTTGCTTTGCTCTCACCAGTCTGCAGGCGATCTCTAATAAGGATTCAACTGGTCACACCTCACTAGTAACCTGCCAATCATGCAAGCAGAATATTAGTCATTCTTCAGCTTTGTGAGGCTCTCAGTTACACCATGCATGCGTCTTTATTCATTTATACTACAGTGGTTGGCCATTCTTCTCTTTTTAAAATATATAGATTTGTATATCGTTGATGATGTAATATCACCCATTACTATTTCTGCTCCAAAAAGCAAAATCCTTTTAGGAAGAGTTGTCTATGTATTAATATACATATTACATTTAAATAAAGTCTGAATACAGATTTAATTTATTTGATAAGTTTAGCCCGAACTTGAAACTTTTCCGACCTTTTTGGAAAATGAGCAGGAGAGCTGTATAATATAAAAAACAACCAATGTCAAACTGTTAGGTTTCTGAATGTAGTTCAATTTATTACTGTTTGGCGGTAGGATACTTCTAAATTAATTAAATGGACAGTTGGATTGAATAAATTATTTAATAAACAATGGTGACTTTGCAGAGGAACAAAATCAAACCCAGTAAAACTTTCCCAATTCAAGAAATTAGACAAGTATTGCTTAAATACTTTCAATGCTCCGACACCTGATGTGGCCTGCAGAGGGCAGCACGGTACAAGCTTCTAAGCTCAGCTTTAACCACAGAAATGCACTCAAATTCTTTAGCTCAGGGACATGGATTCCAGTAACAGACACCCCTGGTCCAGCTCAGCCATCATTGTGTGCCAAGTCATTCTGCAGCCTCCTCCCTCTTAAAACATTCCCCAAATAATGCAGCAGACGGGTTGAGCGTGTAGGTTGGGGCTGTGTAAATACATTTTTCCCAAAGTACACACGCGCGAATGGATTACACCTGTGAAAGATTGCACTGGTTAAACTTACTAGTAATATCCATAACTAGGTGTCCTATTATTCAGCTTTCTGATGTAATGTGTGATGCCATGTGTTCATCAGGTGTGGAGTACAAGCACCTGTGAATTTGTTCGGACATTAAATGGCCACAAGAGAGGAATTGCCTGCTTGCAGTACAGAGACAGACTCGTGGTCAGCGGCTCTTCAGACAACACAATCAGGTGTGGTTATATCTGTATGGGCATCTGCTTGCCAATAAACCAAAGTGATGTTTTGAGTTCACCAATTCATGTGAAAAATATTAATTGTTGATTAAAAACATGACATTTTATCAAATTGGTGATTTTCTAGTTGGACATATAACATTCTTCTTTGTTTAAATGACCCAAAAACACTTATAAATGAAGTTCTGTAACTCTGCAGGCTGTGGGATATTGAGTGTGGTGCCTGTTTGCGGGTTTTGGAGGGGCATGAAGAACTTGTTCGGTGCATTCGCTTCGATAACAAGAGGATTGTGAGCGGAGCGTATGATGGGTGAGTTATTTATACACAATCACTCTCTTAGGATTTGATTTCCGTTGCTGTAAAGTGCATTAAGAAGCTGTCTGAAAACGATAAAGTAGACTTGATATTACCAAGTGGTCTTGATGAAGTAGAGTTTAAGAAGTTAACCCCTCATATATGGTTAATGCAGTGGAGATGGGGGATTATATTTGATCTTTTTTTTTTGTACTTTGGATTATGAGTGATGTATTTCTGGCCTAAATGTGAATAATCCCTTTATTCTCACCATCTTTAATTGAAGCGGTCCATTTGTCTGCTCTCATTGTTCCAGTTATTAATCTGATACTCGCGTGGTGCACAATACCTACATAACTGAGAGAGCAGTCACTTTTAATCCCTCAGAGCCCACAGTTCAATCACAGATTATCTGTAGATTATGTGTGAAATGAGCTGCTTTGTGATGGAGTCATTTGGGTATTTAACCACTGCTGTGGATTCAATAGCTTGTCTGATGGGCTTTTAATGTGTGTGTACATGCAGAAAAATTAAAGTATGGGACCTTCAAGCTGCTCTTGACCCACGAGCTCCAGCCAGCACTCTGTGTCTACGCACACTAGTGGTGAGTTTCTAAATCTCAAGCAGAACATGTCAAGGCAATGAAGAGTTTAAATACTGCCCAAGCACTCAGGATGTGTTGATGTAAAATAAAAATTAAATATTAGAGCTATATTATCTTTTATATAATAAAACAACTTTATGCTTACTTGTGTAAGACAAACAAAAAACTTAAAAGCAACTTTATTGTGTACCAAAGATGTTACGTTAAATCGTACTTGTTCAAATTAACAATCCAACTTTTTTTTTTCATTAAAATGTGTTATTGAACGTCTCAAAAATCTGTATGTGAATGTTTTTCAAAAATACGATTCTAGTAATCATACAAAAAAGAATATATATATATATATATATATATATATATATATATATATATATATATATATATATATCATTTTTATTTGATTTTTTTTTTTTAAACATGCACCCTCAGGCAGGGCTAATGCGTTGCTGCTCACTCACTCACACACAGAACACTACTTTTGTGAGGGTGTGTCAGACAAACTGTTCTACTGCTGCAACGTGTTTCTTTACAACAAATGCAGCAGTTTTTTTTCCCTTCGATTGTGCGTTGAACTAAAGAAATGAATATATGGGTTTTTAAGACCGCTGAGTGTCTGCTCAGAGTGTAAGGAAAACTAAGTTGCCCCTGAAGCCCTGATGAATACTGCAAATAAAACCTCTGGCCTGAGGGCTCTGTATAACCAACTGAGTTTGTAATTTTCAAATGAATGTAAACTTTCAGTCTTTTCATGTTATTGACCGGTTTTCCAATGTACATATGAATAACCCGCTAGAACATTGGCTAATCAGTGAAATGTAAAGAGAAATTGAGTTATTGGCCTAAATATTATCTACCATATTAAGCTACAGAATCAACTTATTGAGGATAACTTATTTACTGATGTGCATGCAGCCTCCATAATTGACTATTATATGCACCACAGGAAGTAGAAACAGTAAGTGTTAATTGCGTTGAAAAATAAATCAAATGCTGTAATGTGTTAAATTTAACAGCACTAGTAGTTTAGTAGTAGTATTTTAACCAATTATTGCATTTGACAAGATGCCTTTAAAATAAAAATTCAAAAGAAATTTTAAGTTTGTTTGATTAAGATTAAGTATGTTTTCAGGACTTTCAAAGAATTCATATGTAATTTAAAGGGATACACCACCAAAAACTGTACATGTAGGTAATTCACTTCATTAGATGATTAATAATCATTAATGGTTAAGCCAAAAAAGCTCAAAATGTGTTCAGAGGTTTTCACCTTAATAGATCTGGAATGATACTGGGGTAATAGATTGTGATTAGATTTTCATTTTTGGGCAGAGTGTCCCTTTAAGTGTATTTCTACATTATAAACAATATACTGTTAAGTGTTGCATTCTCACTCAAGAACCAATGTTATAAGTTAATTGGCCATAATTAGGGAAGGAGTCATAAATCACTTTTCCACCAGATTTTAATATCGTACAAATCTGCTTGGTATGTTTTTTCTCGAAATGCTTTCTCTCAACAACCTCCAATATCAGTTCTGAGTGATATAAAAAGCTGATTGGTACACAACATGGAACAATGAAGACTGTTGATGGAGTGGTATTCTTTATAATGTATATGTGCTGCCTTTTAACACACTCTGATGAAAGGCCTTGTTGGTTGTTCTTTGCCTTACTGCCATCATTTAGCTTTTAGACAAATGTAATTTCTAGGCTTTGTTCTGGCCAATGGGTGAATTCACTGATTCCCTCACCAACGATGAATGATATGTCTACTCATGGTTCATGTTTTAATTACAAAAAAAATATTTTGGCTCAACTCTGACCAATTTTAGAACCCTATCCAATTGGTTACTAAAAAAAAGTACAGGTACCGGCTGGGTACAGCTGTAACACTGCAAACCAGGTCAGTGGAAAAGCAACAATAGATCCAAATTGAGGAACTTATTTTGGGATTTTAGTTTAGTTTGTTGGAACTTATTTTAAAACCTCAACATGTAAACTCACCTTGTCTCTCTTTAATGCTTAAAACTGTCACATTTTTTTAATTATCATTCACCAAAAATAATAAAAATGTCATCTGTCAGTGCAATACTCTCTAATAGCTGATGTCTTGTGCATTGTCTGTACCTTTGGGGCCAAATGAACTGGTCAACAAATATTCATTTTCTATAAATTTGTTTAGGTAACTCTATTGTCATCAATTGTCTGTAGGAACATTCTGGCCGAGTGTTCCGGCTCCAGTTTGATGAATTCCAGATCATCAGCAGTTCACACGATGATACAATCCTTATCTGGGACTTCCTCAACGTGTCGACTAATGGACAGACGGAAGGACGATCGCCATCCCGCACATATACCTATATATCCAGATAGCAGGTAATGGTATTTCTGGGCGATACTAGTTACATTCCCAAGATCTAAATCAAAGTGAAGATATTAGAATTTTTTTTTTTTTTTTTTGCAGGGAAGCCCTGGTGGCGTACGGCGAGTGTGCCAGTGTGTGTGGGGACTGTTCGGCTGACCCAGTCTCTGTGGAAGTATGCTAGGATCAAAGGTTTAGGAACGCCACCAACATGCCCTTCCCTCCACCCTCCTCTCTCCATCTGTCTGCTTTAGTTCTCCTTTTTTCAGTCGCTCAGACACATCACGTCAGTTTCTTTCTCACTTTGTTTGGAGGAAGCAGCGGAGAAAAGATGGAGAGAGTGATGCTGTTACGCAAAGAACACAAGGGTGGGCATTTGTCCCCTACCACGGTATAGAGCGATTGCTCTGCCCTCTGGGCCAATCGTTTTTGTATCTATCCTTTCTTTTTGTTGTGTTTATTGGTTAAAAAAAAAGAAAAAGTTGAAAAACTAGAGAGAAGGCAAGGTGGTAGTGCCTTCCTTCCCTCAGGACTGTTCTGCATGAATGAGTAAGCGCGATGGAACGTGTAACGTGTGCTGGTCAACCTTTTGGTTTCTGTCTTACTTCTGTTCTTTTTTATGCTTTTCCTTTTCTAAGTTGGGAAATCGACTCGATGTTTCTTTTCTTGTGAAATTGTATGAATAATTGTAGGGTTTTTGCCTCTCTTCTGGTATGTCCTGACATTTGATTTTTTAGCACTGTCCATCTCATTCCCCTTTTCACTGTCTATTCGTCTAGGTTCTAAATGACCCATAACTGATCTGAATTTAGTTGTAAACAGAAATGTCTTGTCAAATGGTGTTGTATATTGAAAAGATTTTTTAAAGAAAAGCGTTATTAATAAGAATAAAGTACTTGACTGTGAAGGAGTGTTAAGAAGCTTGCACAAGTGTGTCATGGGTTGATTTCTGAGAGTATTCACATACCGGTTTGTCTATTTGAGATAAAGTCTTTCTGACAAGCACAAACTTCAGTAACCTTACTCGATGTGTGCCATTAGCTCACGGCCCCTGCTCAAATATTTCAAATCACCTCTGCTCTGAATGTGTGGAAATTGGCAATGCTGTCACTTTCATTCTGTTTGATTTTAGCTCGTACAATAGCCAACAAAGAACCAGCCACAGTACATCATTCCAGCCTTGTAACAATTCAAAAAATGTTTCGGTACAGACTAGAATTTTAATCCTAAATCTTAGGAATCTCAGAGTATCTTCTTAAGAATGGAATTCCATCGAAATAACGCATTAATATGAATGATGTTAGGCCAGAATGAAAAGCAAGGGTGGATATGAGGGACATAGAGAAATTTTAAAGTGGGAGGATCAAAGCATGTCTGCAGACGAGGGAGAGAGGGATGAATGCTGCCCGGTATGGGTGATCAGGAATGCAGTAGATGACTAGAATGGGATCAAGTCTCAAAACAGTTCTTGTGTGAGCTAATAAAAAGTGTGAGGCCTGTTTCCATTTTACCGTAAAGAATGTAGCTTTCAATTTTTGGGGATATTTTGACTGGTACATTGACTGATGTAATTAAACTACATTTTATATGATCATAATTTTATGTTTGATATTTGTTCACAGAATGGTGCTTCATTTCCTGATTAAAAAAAGGATTGATTGTGATTTTTGCATTCACAAAACATGTTTTTTAAAGCATAAAACCCTACAGTTATTAACTTGTATAGATTCATCTCTGCCAGATCAATATAACATTTTATTTATTTTCAACAAGAACAAGTTTATTGTTGCTTTTCCACTGGGTTGTAACACTAGTTGTGACACTTTATTAATATAGAGAGTGTAAACATTTTTCTATCTTGGTAGTTAATATCCAAATGTTACTACAAAGTTAATAATGGGCATATCAACACAAATCTAAAAATTGGACTGACTAGTTAAAGCTTAAAAACTTCTACACCAACCAACTGATGTATCTCAATTATTTAGTGTTGAATTAATTAGTAACAGTAATTGTTAAACTGCAAATACACACAAAACTAATTACAATTATTTATACCCACACGTAATATTTCCCAGGTTTTACCAGGTACTGAGTTCAGATAGTCAATGAACAGTTCCCAGAAAGACAAAAATTCATGACATTTAAGTTTATAATATCTATATACATCTTTATAATCTATATGATTTGATGTGTTTTGTAACATTCTGTTTGTTAAATAGGATTGTTTATTCAAATGCTTAATTGTTTATGTGGAAAAACAAGCAGACATGCTATTTTCCTTTAACAAACTTGGAAGTAGGAAACTTTTTTTTTAACTGTAGTGAATTACAGCAATTTTTACAGATAAAACAGATGTGTAGTCACCAAATAAAACATCACAAGTACTTTATTGCTTAATTTCTGGCTCTTTTTTTTTACATTTTTCTTTGAGACGTTGATTTAACTATTGACAAACAGCTTTACTCTTCAGATTATCCCCATCAACCTCATGTCAGCTTTGCAGGCTGAAATATTGTCATAAACCATTTTTATACCATTTGCATCGGATATTCAATTGGATTGAGGTTTAGGCTATTTATAAAATGTCTTTTCTGCAGGATAATTTCCCAGATTTTACCTTTTGAATAACACATTATCATCCTAGAAAATGACATCGCCACCAAACATCTTTTCACTTACTGGATTAAAAATGTTTTTTACAATCTCAATATAAACTAGTGAATTATAGAGAAGGTCATGACTCAACCTTTCCAAACCATTACCTGACTTTCAATTCCATATCATTAACATATTTATTATTTAAAAAATAGTTTTCTTCAGGTACTTGTTGATACATTTTCTAGAGCGACATGAAGCAAAAGTTCCAGCGTTTTCATCCTACCTAATAGAGATTTGCATTAGATAATTGAATGTCACACTCATCCAATCATTCACAGCTCAAGATTGAAGCTTAGAATGTCTCCCTTGGTCTACAAGTACGCTTCCTGTTTACAACCTTTCCATTTGATTTGTACTTGATTCAGAATTTAGCCATGACTGACTGGGAACAACCAAAATCTTTTGCAACATTCCTAGAAGATTGACCTACTTTGAGAAGTTTTATAAGCCTCTCCTTTGTTTCATCTACCATCTCTTGTGTTGGTGTGATGAGTTGTCAAAGCTTGGTTTAACACCTCACTAAGATGTGCAAGCACTCTTTAGCTGCAGATAGTTGAAATCAGATAAATGTGTTTGATTTAAAACTAAAGTACACTGTAATATTAAATTTTAGCTCATCTTTTTTTATCTGTAAAAACAATGTAATCAATCACAGTTTTTTAAGTGCTTCATACAGTCAGAGAAGTTGAATAGAAATGTTTTTGGCATGTCTGTTTTTTCCTACACGAATAAACATTTGAATGAACATCTTCCAAGATTGGTGCATTGAGTGTAAAATGCCCCTATTGTGATTTTGAAAGCTTCATTATTTGGTTTTGAGTGTGCAACAATGGATCATCACACATGCAAGTTAAAAATACACTGTCGTTATCTCTAAATAATTATTTCTTTTTACCATATTTAATAAGGATTCTGAAAACTATTTATTTTTACATTCGCTCATTCAAAACACACACCTTTGCATGACTCCTTTGCATGGTAGTTCGAACCCAAGTTCCCTGTAAATGAATTTATACTAAATACTACTACTAAGCTGCATTTCCATTACACGTTTGTAAAATATCTTATTGATTTTCCTTAACTGTCGAAAAATAGACATCGGCATCTTACTCAGGCCATGGAGCAGCAAGCCCCTTATAAGCGTCTACAGATGAAACAATTTTGGAAAAAGGGGTTGGTGATTTTACAGAGGATCTATGATCCAACAATTCCGCACGACACACTTAACTGTTGATCTGTTAAGTGTAGTTTGTTTGTGACCAGCCTGTCATAAATGTGATTTTTTTTTAATACAGTTTACTCGTGGGTCCAAACATGTGGCGTCGTTCCCCTGGGCTTTTCCTACTTCTTGGCAAATTAGCATGGTATCCAGGTTGTTGGTGCCGTGACTCACTTGATTAAAACAATTTTTAACATATTTCATACGTATTTAGTTGCCTTTCTGAAAAATCTTTGCTGTAAAGAAGTTTGACATGAAGTATGAAGGGAGGTTGTATAAACTGATGCAAGAACAATACGCTTTTAACTACGACTTGTCCCAGCAACTCCAAGTCGACTCATATTAAAGACAACATTTTGATACAGAAAGCACTTTAAAATGTAAAACTCCAGCAGGGTGCTTCTCTGACGTGAAGCTATGTTTCACACCACATGAGAGGTCATTAAAAAACATAATAGCGGCTCTTTCAAACACAAATGATGGAAATTAATATGAACATGTATGCATTTGGCAGACACCTTTGTACAGTGACTTACAGTAGAAGAGAGACCAAATGCAATTTGTTAACTTAATTTAATCTGATGAAGCTGTATAGCTGATGTGTAATTTCTCATATCAGTGACTTCTGCAAAGACAACGATGTCATTAGTTATACATTTAAATGCACAATTTATTTATTCTTCTTACGTACAAATGGCCTCACTCCTTGATCCGAACACAGTCACAGCTAAAACTAATCGCCTTGCCTTTCACTTAGGAGGGATGGATAGTGAGTAAGGTGGCTCAGTTTAGGCTGCACTGAAGAAAGAGCTTTTAACGATGATTTGATCAGTGCCAAGAGACGTAAATAAAAGTACAGTAGCGTAATGTTTTGATGATGTGAACTATTTGATATTTCAAACCAAACTACTGATATTTTAAAAACAAAAATTCAAAGTACAGATTTGCAATATAAACTGACCTGCTCTTGAAGCCTTGAGCAGCGCAGATATGTCGCAAGAATTCGGTGTATTTTTAAGCACGTGTCCTCCGTCGCATCCTCGATAAACCGCTGGCGTTGCACGTGCACATGGAAGACTCGCGCGTGCGCGGAGATGACGTAAAAATGACCGCTACACTGCCAGTCAAAGAAATAATAGACTGAACTGAATGGAAATGTTTTATTGCAATTCACTCTAGATAATCCTTCAAATGTTCAATTCGGAAACAACCACGTAGATGCGTGAGCAATGAAAAAAAAGAGCTTAGAGCAGGCCTAACCTGTCGCAGGCGTCCATCGGGCAGGCCGCCCTGACAACGTTTTGCAGCTAAGCTTCCTTGTCAGGGTAAATAACTATAAATAAATATAAAAAGGTTGAATAACATCGAGCACACCGGACTGTAAATCACTTCTTGTTGTGCCCAGTAATGCTTTTCGTTTATGAAAGATCAAAACATCAGTGCAGGTTAGCACAATCTTTGGCTGCATCCTAAATCACATTCTTTTGTTATTATTGGATAGCAGAAATCTGTGACACAATCCAGTTCTTCAGGCAGAGAAAAAGAATTTATGAACTGGAGAAACTGGTAGGTCACATTATTATAATGGCACCAAGGTAAACATAATACAGCTTTGTTGAATTTTTAAAAACATGAACATTAGACTTATAAATATAGACACTAAATATATTACACATGTAAACCTAAAGAAAAGAATTAGACATAATAGTCTTTGTCTTAAAAAAAGGCCATTATTTTAACATTTTTGGGAAATTTTTGCACTTCAAAATTCACTTTCAAAAGTTGGGATCAGTTCAAGGTTTTCTCCAAAATGAATATGTTTCACCAAAAAACATTCGATTGCTTGAATATTGTGTTACGATCACAATTCCATACAAATACATTGCTTTTCAACAAGTAGTGCGTATGCATGTCTCATGATGAAACAATGCTGTTAAAAACGCTCTGATCCCAAACTTTCGAAAGACAGCAAATCATGTTCAAAACAGGACACAACATTCCCAACATATATGACTGCCAAATAAGAGACAATCTCTTTGCAATTTCAGAAGGGTCGAGTTAAAAGTTTCATTTCAGCAGTCTTTGTGTTTTGTTCATGGCACTTGTTTAAAGTTCATAGAGAGGAACCCTTCGGAATAAAAAGCAGGCTATATTTTGCACTTCAGTTGACCTCTCAATGCAGTGGTTATTTGTTCTTATTGAACACGCATCTCGAAAAATACATATAGACGCAGTCTGATGTTTGGTTTCACCATGGCTTATAAACAGGCTAATGGTTACGTGTTGGATGAATACACAAAGTGTCCAAGTCACAAGCTAGTAGTTATACAGCCATATCACAATCACACTTTGCTCTTTTATGAAAGGACCAATCAAATCTCTGGCTCTAGACATAAGGGAATTCTTTGGCCTCTGAAGTGCTTGGCCCCCTTATTGAACGAGCGGGTAGACATGTGCCCAGGAGTCTTTGGTTAGATTTGCATGATTACACAGTGTTAAAACAAGCTAGCCCTTTCACTGTGATGTCTACAAAGAGGTCTAACTTACTCAGATAGCATCTCTAGTACCTCGGAATGAAGACACATTTGTGTGCTGGTCAATGTCTGTTGCATCAGTGGAATGTTGGAGGGGCGGTAGAGGCCTGCTGGACTCTTTTGCTCCTCTTGCTCACCGTGGTGAAGCTGCAGGGCTGCACGTCGGGCTGTTCTCCTGGAGGGAAGCGCTTCATAAAATGTACATCTCGCTGGTTGGGTAATGTGTTAGGGCCTCTTCGAGGTCGACCTCTTTTGGTAAAGCCAACGTACCAGTCTATGTATCGTGCGGACATCCAGGCGGTGTAGTTATTCTCAAGCATTATCTCGATGAAAACACAGCCTCCGTTTACGCTGTTGTCCTTCTGAAAATAAAGAAATAGATATCAGAAATTCAAGGCGGTGATTTTCATTCATTTACTTTTTAAAATGTACTTGTTTGGTGGGATGGATTTAAATCACTTTGTTATTTTTTTGTTCTTCTCTATAGAGAGTTTTTGTTATATTTTGAGTTTTGTATAGCAAAATAAAAACATCTATTCCAAAGTTCAGTGAAAAACTGTTGAAAAAATTTATGTTTTTACTCAATTAGAGTGATTTTGTATTCTATCCAGAGAAGGACCAAACACATTGTGAAAAGAGTTAATTTTGCTTGAAGGAATTTGCAGTGTATGTAGACAACATCTGCATTCCTTATTTGAATTTGCAAAGTCAAGGTAATAAAGGGCAAGTTCCCCTGAAATTTTATATAACAGGGTTCCTTTTAGTTGCAAGTCTCATGATGGTTGATATATATCATAGAGTATACCGGCAACATTTAAAAAAATTCTGAACCTATGTAGTTGGTGTTTATCCCTGGTACTCATATTTTAACAAAATCATCATTGAAATAGTCATGTTGTTAAGTGATAGTTTCTTTTAATTGATAAAAATAACTCAGTCTTCTGAATGATTATGCGACACAGTGACATTAGGTGGTTGCACACCTAGAGCAGTAACACATCACCTCCTAGGAAGTTGATTTAAAAATGTAAAAAAATAACTTATTGAAAACGAACAGAATCTAAAATGTCATTGAACTTTGTGTAAACCACAAATAATCTTTTAAAATCTGTTAAAATCTCAGAACATTTTACTTTAATTTAATTAGCTCCAAATCAATTACATTTAAGTAAGAGCTTCTATGTTTAGATAAACACCACTAAAAGTTAAATATAATAAATAAATAAATAATATGTCAAAGGTCATTGATAGTATAATCTAATGAGTTATCATCTTCCGTCTATTTGAGTCATTCTTTACGTGTAACATGATTAAAGATATTTAAACTTTTTTTGCTACTGCTTTAGTACCGTTAATGTTGTCATTGTAGACATGAAAAAATAATTCTTGTTTCTTAGAATCAAAAAGTTAGTTATAATATAGTTTGTAATATAATATTTTATCTAAAGCCATTAAATGACCCAGCGCTCAGGATTTAATCAGATTCACCATTGTGCAACTGCGCTTCGCATGTCCTGCCCACTGATCTCTATATCAGCAAGCAGGACCTGATGTGAAATATTTTAACCTACAACTCAATAACTCACCTTCCCTATAAGTTTGCCCTTGCGATTCATGCACAAATAAAAGTTTGTCTCCTTCCCTCGGATTCTCACTTGACTTCCGAAGGTGTCAGCCTCCACCACGAGCTGGGCTTGTGAAGAAATACAAAAACACAAACAGAGAGGGATATTAACTGCAAATAACCAATGACATGTTTTTAGAAATCATTAAAAATTTTATTTTATTTATACAAATTCATAATACAAATGTGTTAATCAATCTGTTTTTTATTAATAAAAGCATTGTTTAAAACATTGTTTAAATTGACATATTTGTCAATACATATTTTTCCATAATTATACACACAAAACCAGTCGGTTTGTAATTAATTATTACTTAATGAATGAATTTGAACCAGGGGGTCGGTAGGCGCTCTGACTAGATGAGAGAACCCCATCTCTGGATCTGAACCCCACTGAGCTGCTGTGGGTATGACTTGAGCATAGAATGCAGAGAAAGAGCACATAAACCAATCTGCCAACTCCAGGGACATGAAGTGAAACTTATCACATTATCTTGAAAAATAACTAAAGTGCCTACGGTCTGAAAGAATGTAATTGCTGCAATGAGATTTAGTGTTTTGGGATCACAGCAAAAATAGGAAACATGTAGAACCGTAAAAGAAACTCCAAAAGTCCTATTTCTGCCATATTTACTATTCATACAAATTCAATTGTGATTTTTGGGAGATAATATCATTGTGTCCAAACATTTGAATGTATGCAATTATGTATAATTACTAAAGGACATTTCCAATCCCTCTTACACACAAAAAAAAAGAATTTTCATGTCATGAAATACAAACAATTATAACAAAGTAAACAGTTTTAGATCTTAAAGATCCTAAAGGTTTTAATCTGTTTAGATGATGCAGGAGGGCCTCGTAGGTATTTTAACTCAGTTTCAGAGTTATTTTCATTCACAAGATTTTACTGTTTGCTATAAAAAGGTGGGCCCGTTCATATTGTTCCTTACCATATATGTCTCCGTCCTCTCCAGTGGCAGTGATCTTCTTGCCGAGCACCTGAATGTGTTTCCCGCTGGTGCGGCTGTAGAGCTGATAAACCCGATGGTGCTTCCGGCTGAGACTGTCCCTCAGCCCAGTCTGATTCTCAACATGGACTCCAAAGTTAACATTCTCCACTGCCAACACCTGAGCAAACACAGGAGGCGTTCACCAATCACCCGCATTGATTTATGAATGATCTATTGATATATGGTTTTATGATGGGCAACACATGCAGACTGTAAGCACCTGTACTGGGCTGTAGAAGAGTAACACGAGCTGCAGGCATCTGGACAAAGAAGCAGAAAACACACACGTGTGACTGAGACACTTTTACATTTGCTCCAGGTCTAACCTGCTTACAAAACTGATTTAAACTTAAACAAAGCTTCAAGTAAAACAAAATAAGACAATGTTTGAGAGTTGGTTGGAACAGTGTTAAAAGCTTACAGATTTAGGAAGAGAAGCAAGAAGACAAGATGAAAATGTTTATTTCGTCCCAAACCAACACCACATGTGAGTGTCTGCATGCACTTAGAGATCACTGTTCAGATCTGCTATCAATTGTTAATGGTACTTTATAAACATGCCAAACAATCCCGCTCACTATGATGTCAGCCAAGCATCGTAATCTATCACAGGCTTCCAGATCATACAGTATCTTCATCGCCACATGCAGACATTTTCCTCTGATTCCTCTATTATAACTGCATGGAAGTGAGAGTGTTTTTTGTTTCCCCATGAAAATGATTTTTTTTTCATTAAAGTTCTCTGTAATCTCATTACAACCTTTCTGTACAATGGTTAAGGTTGTAGGACAGCAAGGAAAAAAAACTAATATGAAGCTAAAATTCCTTAATTTGCACAGACATCTCCAAATTCTGTTCCAGGGGGAAACTGTGGCATGTGTCATAAAATCAATATCTTATGTTTCGCCAGAAAGTTGCAGCAGACCTGTGGTCACACTGCACAACAATTCAATGCATAAAACACGACTATATACGCTTTGAGGCTTATGTAGTAACATTCATTGAACTAGCAGAATGCTTAACATTTAACATCATGACTATAAATGTAAAGTATGGAACATAAAAGTTTTTAAACGGAGTCTTCTCTCGTATAGTTGATAATATCATGCCTTGAATCCATGTAGTTTAAAATCCAGGATTGAATACACAGGAATAATTTAATTTAAATAAAGTTACACCAACACTGCTAGTGTGAACCTATAAGCACTGTTCTGGTGTTAAATCTAACACCATGAGTCAATGTATTTAACTTTGGAAAAATGTGAATTTTTTTTACTGAATATTAGTATTTGTCCAGGATCATGTAAGATCAGGTGCTGCTCTTACAAGTTTTATTATGCTAATCAATGTATTTAGGACTGGAAAACTCAACGTGGTCATTTTAGGCAGAGCTAATTAACACTGATTTGTTAAATCAGCTCCCGTAAAGTTACATTTAGCACTAGAGAAGTGTTTATATATGTCCATTCCAGTAGTGTTCATTTACAAAGCTGTGTTTTCTTTAAATAAAAAAGGTTGAATTATTTTGGTAAATAAATTAAAAAGCATGAATTGAACTGTGATTGAACACATCAATTGTGTCCTGTGTGAATAAAAAAAAATCAAAGCAGTTACTTTGAGCCTAATGTTGATGGGTCAAATATGAACAGTCAAATACGAATACAACATGCAGGAATCTAATTCAGCTATCAAGAGATTAACCGGATCTGTTGATTTTTATATAACTTTATTCCCTCACAATCTTAAGCAGGGCCTATTTTACAAGTTAATTAGGTTATAACTTAGTTTATGATTTTTTTTATTTTTCCACGCGTTACCTTTCACTATATGTTGTAAAAATAGTTGACAATAACTTTCAAATAAGGCCCATATTCATTCACCCTCAAACACTCATTCATTAAAAATTATTCTGTTAAAATTTGCATGCTTTCACTTTTTATGAAGGTTTTGCAGCTGGAATTGAATGTGCATTATATACATCCGTTTGCATAACACATGGCTAACAGTCAGTTAGCACGTCTCATCATCCTCATCTTCCTCCTCCTCTTGACCTGGGTGGCCTTGTGTTCTCATGAGAACTCAGCATCTGCTCAGCGTCTGACCCAGAACCATGCAACACAACTAACAGCACTCAGACTGACGGAGAATATAACGCAGCCTGCGAGGCTTCAAGCGTCCGGGAGAAACTTACAGCAGGGCAGCAGAGGACAGGAGACACCGCATCGCTCCAGCACTTCCGTCACCCCGGACACACGGAGCTTTTCTGGGGCCGCGCTTTGAAAAACTGGAGCCACACGCGGACGCAGACCCGAGAGAGCATCTGAGCGCGTGGTGGAGGATTGTTCTCACTCACAGAGAGGCTTCTTGGTCAGAACAGCAGCGAAGAAGCACAGGTGAAAAGCAGGTCATCCTCCTGTGTGACCCCACACTCCACATGACACTGACAATAGAGGAGATGAAACAGCTTCCCAGTGGCAACGTCCTCAAGAGCGCTGCTGTCTTCAGACAAAACCGCAGAATTCAGGGGTCCTCCTGCCCTCTGAGAAGTCTTGCTTGATTTTCTCCTTTTCCAGGCTTCTTTTGTTTGGCTGTGGGGTGGAAAGGACCCCTCTCTCGCCACAGGACAGTGCGTTTGCTGAATGAGAAGGAAGCGCAGCTGAAGTGGAACGAGATGGGCGGGGTGCGTGCGCACAGGGGCAGGAGGATGAGGCGGATGATGGGACCCTGCTTCTACTTCTCTTATCATCACTTAGGTGAGACGGCAGAGGAGAAGCGGTTCAGCCCTACAAACCGTGCAACAAAACGTTTCAGTCGCAATTCTGAGCAAGAGAACACTTCAAACTGTTTAAATATGAGCTTTTGGGAGACTTTCGAGCGAAGGACGGTGTTTTGAGAGAAAACGCCCGTTTAAAACACCCCGGTCAAAGTTTTGAAGAAAAATGCACTTAAACAGCAGAAGGCCCCCTAACGGCCGTAGACAGGTTGGCACACTCTCGCTCCCCTACCCTTCACAGAATAACAAAAAGGGTGTTTTAAGACAAATAAAGGGTTGAACTAAGGAATGAATGATCAGAGTTTTACTTTTCAAAGTTATGTTTCTGAAATAGCCATAAAGCTCTCTGCTTGCTTCCATTCTCTTTTTGGTGATGGAGTTTTTAAAGTGTGTTTTTCAAATGCATACAAAGTCAGTTAAAATGGCTTTAACATTTTAACTACATTAGAAATTACATTTGGCTTTAAAGGTTAAAAAGCATTTCCATGTGAAGTGTCCACAGAAAACTTGTTAATTAATGTCCCACTTAACAAGTAACCTTAAATAGACGTTGATATTGCATCTATATGACGTCTTTTGGTTCAGATCTAGTAAAATTGAGGTCCTGTTCACATTGACTTCTCAGGGTTGTGTATGGCTCAATATCTATTTATTCAGATGGCAAACTGAAATTGCTTTGTTTGTGATGTCACAAAATGTACGATCCCACCCACAGCATCAAAGAGTGCCTATAGCCGTTCTCTATACTTGAAGTTGCTCTAAAAAGGGGATTTTCTTGTCTACAAAGATGAACAAACAAAAACATAATAACTCAAACTACTTTCTTTATGGCAGGAGAAGACTGGTTCAGCCATAGCTCTGGATCATTTAATAAATCAAATCAATTTGGAGAGAACTGTTTTTAATTAGATGAAAATTTGGTTGTAATTATGTTGACTAAAATAATTATAGTATGTGACAAACCTTTAATAGGTACTATATAAAATCAAATTAGTGCATATTATTAAGTTTGTCTACATGGAAATGAGATTAGCTCTGATATGTACAAAGACTACCTTTGTTCAAGACGTTTCATTATAATGCACACGGATCATAGCCATGCTTGGAAAAAAAATCAATACCACTGAAACTCATCTGACAATTTCTAGGTCCTAAAAATTGCACCTACTGGAACCCAGCAGAACCCCATGATTGATTGAGCAATGTGTGTTAAGATATACACAAATCTAAGGAAAAAACCAAACCAAACATGTATCGAGGCCAGCAAAATGTTAAAGATCAATAAATGACAGACAGTTAACAAATAAACCTCATGCCTCCACGCCAACAGGTGTCAGTGTAAAGTTAAAACACATTAATGTCAGAACAAATAAGTTAACTAATGACTTAAAAACACAAAAATAAGAATTCTGCGAAACCCAAAAGTGGTACTGAGCAACATTTGAACACGTCAAAATAGAAGAGTGTGAGCAAGGTATGTAAGCAACAAATTGTTCCAAGATGAACATTTCACATGGATTTCAGAAACATTGCCCGTTCCCCCCACTCCCCTAACCACGACAGAACCGCAGACACCAGGGTCAGCCAACAAGCACCAGCCCTGCATGCTCCTCTAATTCAGCCCCCCTTTTCTCACCCAGCACCCCTGTGCCCCATCCAGGAGGCGCAATAGTTGTAGGCTAGTCTGGGAATGAGATGAAAATTAGCAACTAGCAAGACAGGTCACGGCCTACTTGGCAGTTTTGAACACATTAAATGAACCGTGTCACGTTTCCAAAATACTATAACTCATTTCCTCTCACCTTAAAAATCCAGTTGCTTCCAGAGACAACAAACATTTTTGATTTGGGTAATGCTTTGGTATTCCAGCTCCACTGGAGACTGTTGAGCAATTAGCAGGTCATAATGATCTGATATTCAACATACACAAACCCGGGTGTGCGAACAGCTATTAGAGCGCTTTAGGAACCCTGAATGACTGGAACATGTTCACTGTTGTGATTTAATAACCTCTTGTACCAGCATTTCTCTGCTCTTTGTCTTTCAGTGTCTGGATTGAGTCCCTCCACCCAGATTAAATTTAAAGATGAAGTCCAGAGACCTTCATGTCAGATGTATCAAACATGCTTTTTCTCAGAGCTCTTTGAACGTCAGTATTGTTTGCTGTTTTAAAGAATCAAAAGTATTGTCTTTGTTGATTAGCAGAAAGTCTGCAGAAATACGTCCTTTGAGTTATGTACAGTTAGTTTAACATAAAGGGGCGCAATTTGACTGCACCAAAAAGCTAATTCTATAAAAGACAACACAGCAATACTGCTGCTTTTAGAGCGTTGATTATTTGAGTAAAAGAAAAAAACTTTCTCCTAGGTTAGAAGTTTGTTGTTTTATGTTAAACATGACTCCTTATGCAAGAGCTTGGCATGCAGTTGATGAAAATAGTATATTGTTGCTTTTGCTCAAAAAGGGGCATTTACAGCATGATAAATGATCCCTGAGGCTTTCTGAGCATTGGAGACACCTGAGACCTCATCTTTTAAATGTTAAACGTTTCCTGTTACCCACAAGGAAATAACCCTTATAAAAATACATGTTTTAATATAGGTTTTTTATATATGTGACATATATAAAATTGACTGTTTCCCTATATTATATGTGCATATATGTGTACATATATATGTGCATACATTTACCCATATATTTGTAACTAAATATGCTTACCTAAATATAAGTACAAATATTAAAATCCATAAAATCCATTATTTACTTAAGAATAATCAAATAGTACAAGAAAAAATATAGTACAAAAATAATAATATAAATAATAATATAAACAAATACCAAAAAACAGAAAAAGGTTGAATGAAGGCCGTTATTGGTCACTACACTGTTACATGCACCAAAATTTTATAGCTATATTAAGAAGCAAAACAGGTGCTCATATGGCCTGTATGTACAGATACATGAATCTCAATTTGCTTATATGTTATATACTGCCCATAAATTTCTTTCCATGTGGGTAAACAGGAATTGAATGTTGTAAGTCTGTCATACTTAAAAGCAAAACACAAATCACTGTTTTCATGAGCATTGATTCAACTAATTCTTTTATTCCTTTATACAAATTTAATTAGAATTCTTAGATTACTTCATCAGGCATTCCATTCTTTCTGAAAATTAGTATCGATAAGTGATGAAACCATACAGTATTAGTTGCAAAATGACAAACTTGCTATACGTAGACTTTTTTAAATTTTTATTCAGCAGCCCTTATCTGAACAGTTCATTGTAGTTTGTTAGGCAGTAATGAAAATGGAAGGTAAAAAATTTGAATTGCTTTACAGTAACCTAAACTATTTGGCTAGATTAGCTCCGAAACATAACCAAACATTAACTGGGTTAAATGACTTTAACCCAGTGAATTGAATGTGCTAGTCAGACAACAATTTCTCACAATTTTGACTGATTCCTAAAAGTATTTATGAAAATTCAGTTTAAAACAGTTGTTTAGCCCTTTACATGGTAACTAGATACTACCTCTCTGCTGTGAGACTTGGAAACATCAGCAGAAAAGATTATTCCTCCATAAACAAAACTTGATCTTAGGGTTTTCAGCAGTTTGTTTGTTAGGAATACATGAACACATTTTGTTCTTTTCAGCAAATATTTACATTCCAAGACATGAGTAGATGATACACTATGATTGATGTTGTGGGTGGTATCCTATGGTTTATGACATCACAAAGCAATCTGTGAGCAGTTAAAATTAAAGCATCGTGGTCCTAAATTATGAGTTTAGAATTTTGACATTTTTCAAAACAAATAAAATAATCTGCCATCCATCTGAGGTACCATTTTGGGAAAAAATCAGCCTGTTATGCAAAAAAGCCCAGCCAATTCTCCAGAGGAATAGTTTGAATTTGTTCATTGATGGAAATTCCTCCCAAATTTTTTTGCCCTCTGCTCACTTTTTTTATGGCCATTCCACCAGTATCACACAAAATATGAGTTTCTCCTTCTACTCTTCCACTTGGCTCATCTTCCATCTTTCCAGACTTTGAAGGGAGTTCAAGCATTTAATATAAGACAGGTCCCTACCACAACAAAGAAGTCAGCTTCGAGTCTGAATAAACACTTTCTCTCCTTTTTCAAGCCGTCTGTCCCCCACTCCAATTTTCCCTTCTCTCTGTTATTTCTCTCTTGGCTCGAGCTGAAGTATGAGCACTTGTTATGCGTTCTCCATGATCGCCTTTCTTCTGGAATAGATTAGCAGGCCGGGGAGGAAGGGGAAGCGGACTCGGCAGAGGAAGAAGAAGGTGTAAAAGGGAGTGAAGTGTGAAAAGAAAGGACTAGAGTGATTGAAAAAGAATTGTGGAATGACAAAGAGGGAATGAAGGTCACTGTAGGTAACATAAACACATGCTGTTTCGCTCATAACGTTCCGTTATTGGCACTGATCCACAAAAAATATTAAACCCCAGAGTAAAAAAAAATAGGATTCCTCAGATTTTTGAAATATTCCTCTCACACACAATCACTTTTTAAAGAACCAAGGCTGGTTCCACTAATACATGATGTGAGATCTGTGTATTATGTAACTTTTACAGGTTTCTTTTACAAACTTTCAACAAGTTGCAGAGTATTTTTTGGGAACTCTCATCTGTAACGTAAAAAAAAACCCTCATAATACGTTTATTGGGGAAAATGTTTTGCCGAGTAATTCCACAGAATGGTTACGTATAACTGTAAAAGGCTCATCAAATTATTTCTTTAAATGCGTACTCATTTTGCAAGTGTACTTTATGCTTCGCCTCAATCCAAAAAGATTAAATCTGCTTTTTGTTCCAACTTTATGATCATTATGTTTGGTTTTCATTTTTTTTTATCTTATAGATGGCTTTGGCCACCTCTTCTCCAAATACCAAGCATGTTTTTTGTAGCTTTCACAAGTGCTAGCTCTACCCAGCTTCCCTAGGCAGCAATCTCGGGAGCCTTTCCTGATCTTTGAGTTATAAATCTGCTCTTGCTTGCATTCACAGAAACACCTCAAGCTGTAATGACAGGGTAATCTTTGCTCCCTTTAGATTTTATTTTCTCTGTGCAATGAGCACCTGACTATTTGGAAACAGACATCATTTATGCATATAAAACGAAGCACACCAGTTAGCACTCTCATAAAACATACTATTTGCATGTTTTGGTTTAAAAGAGAATCTTATCACTGTATTCTTCTTTCAGCCTCTAACTAATCCATTCTGTCTGCAATATGTCCATATAAACGGCATGAGAACTCTCTAACACTATACAGGGAGCCAGATCTAACAGTTTCTGTAAGTAGCAAGAGAAGGAGTGTGTGCGTGCATGTGCGTGCATGTGCGTGCGTGTGTGTGCGCGTGTGTGTGTGTGTGCGTATGCGTGTTCGTGCGTGTGTGTGTGTGTGTGTGTGTGAATTGCTAATAGGTAAAACTGTTCCTTTGAGCCTCATGGAAAAAGTGTTTAACATTCAGGCCGGGCCCAAATTCCTCAAATCTGTCAGCCATGCTTGCCAGCTGTCACTCAGCGTTAATTTGCTACACCATCATTGACCTTAGGGCTTTTGGCATACAACACAGACACATGCTCACAAAAAGGAACTTTTTTAATCTAGCGCTTTCCTGATGCTGGAATGTTATGTTGCATTATCGTCAAGTTTTGAAAGAGTCTTGTGGTTGCCAGGTGCTTTCACAAACAGACTGTTCTGTAAATTTTGGGGAACTGTTGTTTTAACCCAGAGGTTTATGCTGCTGTTTGACTCAGAAGGATTAACTGACCTGAATTCACGGGAATGAGGCCTTAGGTGAAATGTGAGACGGATAAACAGAAATCCTAAGAGCAGGTGCATTCCGTTCTGTTTGACAGGAGTGCTGAGCTAATGCATTAAAACATTATCATTATAAAACCCAATTAAATCCAACCTGCGTGCATTTTTTACTTGTAAAACAGATGATTTAGGGTTGAAGAATGCACGGTAATAAGGGTGAGGGGAGGATTCCTACATGTTGTGCAGGTATAACAGTTGGTAAGAAAGATTTCATAATGAAATATAATGCATTTGACAGATGTTGGGAGGACAAGGCCATGCACACCCCTGCAGATGCACACAAACACACACATGCAGGCTGAACCCTGTCAAGGTCAGAGCTGAACACTGAACACATCTCTTGTGCTGTTTTCCTCTGAGCTGTGTGGACACTTACTGTCATCTTTTCCATTGTTCTCCACCACATTATGCAGATTTAGTGTTAAAAAAGAAGGAAACCACTAAACAATGTTCAGAGAGATGTTCAAATGATTCATGAAAGTATCAGCAGATGTGAGTTAAACAGATGGAACTCCAGGTATGTGTTTTTCATTATTTTTCAATAGCCGAGCCATGTTCACGAATGCATCCAACTATTTAGAGGCCTGTCATTAGAGGATTAGAAGACCCACACTGCTTAATCTGTAATAAATCTGCTGTGGATAATATATCTATTTGAGCATTCAAATCTCTCAGATGCATATAACCAGCATTTGTGTGATTTCATCTGGAATGAAAGTCGAGGGGATTGAAAAGGTTTGAGGACGACTTTAAATAAGATTTGAATCTTTGTGATTTGGGTTACACCGCAACGGGATGATGATGATTTAGCATTAAAGATTTGAGAGAACAAACCCTGATTTACATGCATTACATGAGGCTGTCTGCCACGTGCTTTGTATCTGTTTTCACTTAAACTGAGTTTCGCGCTGGTGGTGAACGCTGCCTTTTCTTTTGACTTTTTTACTACTGCTGCCCTCTTGTGGCCGCATGGAGAACTGCCTGTAAATAGACTTCATGATATTTACAAATAAATGCCTTGTTTTTAACGCTGCACTATGAGCTAAAAGATGCATTCTTTTATTAGATATTTGTGAAAGGATTTAAAAACCTTTAATTTATATTTTAAATTCTAATTTGTACTTTTAGATGAGAAAAGATAAATACTTGATTTAGAATCAGACATATATTTTCTTTAAACATAAAAAATAAACTTTAAAAGGTAATTAAGCACTTACCGGACTAAGAATATTAATATATTATGTGAATCAGTACATATTCAAAATAGCAGAAAATGTGTATTGGGTTTAAGTGTAATATATATATATATAAAATATAAACTAACGATTAAAGATTCAAAATGTTCAGATATAAATGAAGCTATACATTTATCAGCAGATTTACCTTGAGCTGGTCTAGTAGAACAAGAACAGATGTCCTCAAGTGACAGTATCAAGCTTCTCTCTCTTGTTGGGTGCTGTGTGGGTCAGATGACTCTAACCACATCCCTCCATCTATCTCTCCTTTCTTTTATGCACTTTACAGACCTGCATAAGACAAAATAAAGCAATTTTTTTTATTTTCTGTGAATGTGTTTGCGTAAGAGGCAGGCCTGTGGCCTTCTTGACCTTCTCCATCTGTGCTACTCTCCCCGTCTCCACACTGCACTGCCTGTCTTCTGAGAGTGAGTGAGAGATCTGATCTGTAAACGAATTGCTCTGATTGGCTGCTGCTGGCCCACAGGGAGGATTGAATGGGGTAATTAGCAGAAGCCGCTGTCTTTAGCCTGTAGCAACTCATGATTAGTGTGTATCTTCACATCTGCAGACAGAACCTGTCAAAATCATCTCCCAAAGTGCAATGGAGACTCATCATCAAATGTGTGTCGTTAATAGAATTAGAGTCTTAGGCTCCTGGCCTCACCTGAAAAGAGTCTCTGGCTGTAGGTCACTAGCTTAAGGGGGGAGGAGGGGGGGGGGTTGTGTTTTCATTTTCTTTTTTATGTTCTCGTTATTCACTTTAAAACAGTTGTAGAACATGTTTCTCAGTCAAGTCATGAAGGAAATAAGACAACTTTCAGTTATACAATACTTTCAGTTAAACTATAACAATTTATCAAGTAAATTCGCAACAAAAAGTTGCCTGGAAGGACTTTGAATTCGAGTCCAACACAAATGTGAAATAATTAGCATTTTTTTCCAACTAAAATTCCCTCAACTTTTACACAAAATTTAAGTTTAACTGCTACTTTCCAGCGTTCTTAAACTCAGATTCACACTTAATACCATGCAGAACCCTTGTCTGAAATATTTATTTGCACGTAACTCTAAATATCTGTTTGTTCAGCTGTACTCAGCTGTGAAGCCTCAGAGTCTCTGGATTATAGCCAATGGTCGGGTCGAGAAGCCTAATGCTGTTGTAGGTCAATCCGCATTTATGGAGTTCACTGAAGGCTAATGTGGGCGACAGACTAAATTAAAATCATTAAACCACTCTGGCTAAATCAATCCAGAGATAGAAGGAAACCGAGCTTGTAATTAGAGTCCATCTAATAGACCACATGACACCCCCAAATTAGCCATGGTCACTCTGTTTGAAGAATCACAGTTTATCACTTTATTTAGATAAAGTGAAATACCTGTAATTGTGGAGAATATGTTTAGGGTATGTGTTTTGGATAGACACAATTATTTTCTTTGTTAAAATTCCCTCAACTATTAGAGCTGTGGACTAGACGGTGATGCAGGGGGTTGTGCAAGCCCTCAAATTAAATGATATCCCCATTTTTGAGCATTGTGTATGGAAATATAACTGCTTTCTAATGTTTTGTGTAGCTTAAACAGTTGGAAGAAACCATGGCAACCCTTCCACCTTTGTTAAAAATATACAGAAATATTATAAAGCCTACAATAACAAGAGATTTCTCTTTAAAATTAATATTTTGACTCATAAAGCAGCCCTTAACTTTATTTAGTGCCATTCTGATCCCATTAAAGAAATGTTGACACCCTACCATTTCACATTTCTGTCCTCTTTTTGGCCCTTAATGAGAGTAAATGTGTTTGTTTGCTGGGTCGATTTAAGTTGCTTGATTTCCGACTCGGCTCTATGCCATTTAGTATGCACTTAAGGTAATGGAAAGCAGGACAATATCATGGGAACCCTGTAGTTTGCAGCTGAACCAATCGCGAGCAGCTGGATTATGCCTCACAAAACCTTTTAATACCACTGTTCACTAATGATCCAGACCTGCGGCCCTTTAATCCCCACTACATTAATTAAAAAGAGCACGAGCCCTTGGAAGATCATGCCATCTGCTGCAGTTTCATTTTGCAGACAGATTGTGTTTGCTGCTTATTTAAAACTGCATTTCTTTACTTGTCATGGAAGCCACGGAGGAATGAGAAAGGTATTAGGCTGATGGAGTTCCATTGGGGAGATGTGGTTTGCTTGAAATCTGTTCTTCAGGTTTCTCTAAAATGCTTGAAAACAAATAGTGTGCTTATAAATGTAAAGATCTATATATTTCAGAAGATTATATAATTATGTTCTAAAATAATACATGGGTGTTATCAAAACTTTAAATTCATATGGAGTCATATTATATCAAAATATTAATGCTGGATACTATTTTTGTTATTTCAACTTTGTCCAGCGTTCATGTTCAATTATCAATGGCAGGATCTTTTTCATTGTCAGAATAACGATAGCTGACTTTAACACAATATCCTGAGAAAATCCTCCTGCTAGAAAATGGTTTTAGATTGTTTTAAATCCGAACCCTGAAAAGAAAACAACACTGGCAAGGAAAATTGTTTCTGCCATTGTCTTCAACTTGAAATACAACCTTGAACGTTTGCATTAAACAATTATTTTTTTAAAGAATGTTGATGAGCAACCTTGTGAAAAATAATTAAAATAAAACATATTAAATAAAGAATTTAATAACAGATTTTTTTTAAATATGCTTTTTGAAAAAAGTTATCTGAACAAAACACACTAAAAAGACAATACAAATGATTTATTCAATGCAATAAGAGCAATTCCCTTTC
Source organism: Danionella dracula (assembly GCA_900490495.1). Taxonomy (NCBI): domain Eukaryota; kingdom Metazoa; phylum Chordata; class Actinopteri; order Cypriniformes; family Danionidae; genus Danionella; species Danionella dracula. The sequence continues at coordinate 3,254,220 of UELW01000006.1, forward strand.
AAATAAACAGAATAACATAAACCATAGTTACAACCGAAAATAACATTTTGCAATAAGTGACTAGCAAATCAAGTTTTTTATTGCACATAATTTACACACTATGCTGTTGATTTCTTCCCATTATATATACTTTTCATTTATCCATCTTGAATGGTTTCTGTTGTGTTGTGTTCATATGTTTTAAGCATTCCCATAGCTGAGTTATTGTAAATAGAATTTTTTAAAATAGTGTAATGTAAATGAGGCCTTATAACTGGGACTTTGAGCCTTTCGTGATCTATGCAGGATGTACTGCTACAATGAGGCCACTAAAATGTAGAAAGATGGTGTTTGTTGTTCGCCTGCTCTCTTTCGGCCTCCCTCCTCACGCTCCGCGACTCTTGCGCACGTGCTTTTAGTCAAAGGCGCGCGCTCGAGCTGAAGAGCGAGACTGAGGTACTTACGGCTTCACTGTCATTAGCGAGCTCAATCTCTCTCACGATTACACGCTGAGATCGGGGGATTTGTCTGAATTCTTCTGCTTTGACTATGACTGCTTTCCTCGCTCACGGATCTAGCGCGCATCAGCAAAGATCCTAACTATTTAAATGGAGAGGTGGATTTGGACACGGCAGGTGACCTGCCTGGCGCTTGTTGTTTCGGTCCTGGATGTGGTTCTGGCACAGATACGGTACACCATCCCCGAGGAACTGGAACACGGGGCTTTTGTTGGAAACATCGCAGAGGATCTTGGATTAGACACTAATAAACTCTCGACCCGGCGATTCCGAATAGTCTCGGGCGCAAAACGCCAATATTTAGAGGTGAATCTTGAAAACGGGGTTTTGTTCGTCAACGAAAGAATCGATCGAGAGGAACTCTGCGAGCAAAACCCATACTGTTCATTCCACCTGCAGGTTGTGATTGAAAACCCGTTGGAACTCTATCGAGTCGAAGTGGAGATATTGGATGTCAACGACAACTCTCCTGTGTTCCCATGGAGCGAGTTTAATCTGGACATCTCCGAGTCTGCTGCGCCGGGATCGCGCTTTCCATTGGAGAGCGCGCAGGATCTTGATGTCGGGGGAAACTCTTTGCGCTCCTATTTACTAAGCGTCAACGAACATTTCGTTCTAGATGTGCAGACGCGGAGCGACGGGAGCAAATTCGCAGAACTCATTCTGGAGAGCTCGCTAGACAGAGAGCAGCAGAAGAATCACCTGATGGTCCTCACAGCGGTGGACGGAGGCGCTCCGGAGAGATCCGGCACTGCGCAAATAAACATCACCGTCCTGGATTCCAACGACAACGCGCCGGTGTTCGACCAGAACTTTTATAAAGTACGGCTGGTTGAGAACGTGCGGCGAGGGACTGTGGTGATTAAGCTAAACGCCACTGATCTGGATGAAGGTCCTAATGGAGAGATCACGTACTCGTTTAGCGGCCACGCACCTATGAGAGTGCGCGATCTGTTCAGTGTGGACTCGCGTACTGGAGAAATCAAAGTCCAAGGACTCATTGACTATGAAAAGACGCGAATGCATGAGATTTATGTGCAAGCTAAAGACAAGGGACCCTCGGCTGTGGCGGTGCACTGCAAAGTTATGGTGAACATCATTGATGTCAATGACAATCTTCCAGAAGTTATTCTCACATCCGTTTCGACACCCGTTCAAGAAGATGCCCCTCCTGGCACAGTGATTGCGGTCATCAGCGTCATGGATAAGGATTCTGGAGAAAACGGAAATGTTGATTGCGAAATACCGCATCACGTCCCCTTTCAGCTGCATTCCTCTTTTAAAAACTATTACACATTAGTATCCTGTGATTTTCTAGACAGAGAAAGCATTTCTGAGTACAACATCACTCTTACTGCGCGTGATATGGGCTCTCCTCCTCTGTTCACGCGGAAAACTATTTTGGTTCAAGTTTCGGATATTAACGACAACACGCCGCGCTTCAAGCAGCCCTCTTACACCGTTTATTTGACTGAGAACAACGCACCGGGAGCTTCCATCTGCACCATCACCGCGCAAGACGCAGACGCCGATCAGAATTCCTATTTATCCTATTCTATTCTGGAAAACTCGATCAATGGCATGCCTGTGTCCACTTACGTCTCCATAAATTCAGATAATGGCAACATTTACGCGCTGCGCTCTTTTGACCACGAGCAGCTAAGAAACTTTCAAATCGTTGTCCAAGCCGAAGACGCCGGCTTCCCTCCTCTTCGAGCGAATGTAACAGTGAATGTGTTTGTTTTGGACCAGAATGACAACCCTCCAATCATTGTGTCCCCCAGCCCTGAGAACGACACGACTGCGGTTATACTTGTCCCTCGGTTTGTGGATGCCGGATATCTCGTGGCCAAAATCACCGCCATGGACGCGGACGCGGGACAGAACTCGCGGCTCTTTTACGAAGTCCTCCAGGCCACAGACCTCACTTTATTCAGCGTCGCTCTGTACACGGGGGAGATCAGAACCCTGCGCCGGCTGATGGACAACGAGCCCAGGAGACAGAGGCTGGTGGTTTTGGTCAAGGACAACGGTCAGCCGCCGCTCTCGGCCACGGCCTCCATCGTGCTGTCAGTTGTTGACAGCGCGCCAGAATCCTCCGCGGAATTCGGTGACCTTCCTCACAACCGGTCAAACTTAACTCTCTATTTAATCGTGTCCCTGGGCGCAGTTTCCGCCACCTTTCTCGTGGCCATCATTGTCCTGGCTTCGATTAAAGGATGCAAGGGTAGGAGCATGTGCAGTGGATTTCACAAGGACCCCAGTTGTGATGATTTCACAAAAACAAACTTGAATCTTCACATATCACAGGGGGCACTCAAAGCGGAGCAGTTCAATGGGAGCAACCCACTCGGGCAGAACTACTGCTATAAGATGTGCTTGACTCCAGAGTCCTCGAAAAGTGACTTCATGTTCCTCAAGCCTTACAGCCCGATGGGAACAGCTTCTCGAAACAACATCAAGGAAATCGAAAACAAAACTCTGAGTTGGAGCCCAGCCAGCCACGGTCTTGGAACACGAAATGTGACAAGCTCACCAAACGAGGCAAGTACTTACATAAAAATATAATATCCACTAGAGGGAGACTTCAGAGATGGTCATGCATAAAAACAGCACGAAATCTACATGCGGGCTATCTGCTCAGTGTTCCTTGACTTTCAACTAATTTGAACTTTTTTATTTTATTTAATGATGTCACTTATGTTTCAGGAAAGTCTTTAAAAGTTCACTTCATGTTTGATTGGTTCTCCCACACAATGGATTGGCTAGATGGACTCTTTCGTTGTACTGTTCAATCCATTCCCACAATAGCTCAATGGGGTTCAGATTTGAGCTGTTTCATTATATTTTAGTTAGAAGTCCTGGTTTAAATATTTTCCAATTGTAATGTCATTATCCTGATGCAGCATTAAAATGATAGTAAACTTCATTGTATCTCTTTTTTTTTTACTAGTGTGGACACAAGCATAATCCTTAAAAAAAATAAAATTGGATATCACTTCAGTATTGTTAGGGAGTTTGTAAAATATGCAGATAAAAGTTATATATTAATTTGTTCATATTTCTCGACTCGGGATAAAAATCTATCCGGAATCTCCTATCAGAGAGAATAATAACATAACACATTTTAACCAAGAGGAATACATGTAACGAAACAAAAGTCAACCAAATGTGTTGTATACTAAATATTTGTTGTTTAAATGGCAAAACCTAATAACAGTAAATATTTTAATTGAACTTTTGTTTAGTGTAAATAGGAGTTGAATAGTGTACAATAAAAAGTTACTTGTGTCAGAATTTGAATTGTAAATAAGCAGCATGTGAATGCTGGCATTTCAGGCCCTCTTTCGTTCTTTTCCTTTACTACAGCGGCACAGCTCTTTAAAAGCATCTCGTATACACATACTTGTTTTCTTATAACATGTTTGTAAACCATAACACAAATTTAAGGTCTTTTACCTGACAGTCTGGATGAGTAGAGTGGTGATTGGGGTGAAAAGTTGGTGCAGTGGTGGAGATAATCATCCTGTAACCGGAAGGTTGGCGGTTCAATCCCTGCTATAGCTATTCTGCCGTTGTGGCCCTGGGCAAGCCACTTCACCTGTGAGGATGTGTTTGATGGTGGTCAGGAGGCTGTAGACACAGAATAGCAGCCACGTCCTGTCAGACTCCCCCAGGGCTTTGACAGCTTTTCAAGTCTAAAGGCCACTTCTTTGAGTGTCTAGAAAAGCACTAAATAAATTGAAAGCATTATTTTTATTATTATTATTATTATTATTATTAGTATTATTAGTAGTAGTAGTAGTAGTAGTAGTAGTAGTAGTAGTAGTAGTAGTAGTATTGTTTTTATTATTATTATTATTATTATTATTATTATTATTATTATTATTATTATTATTGTTATTATTATTATTATTATTATTATTATTATTATTATTATTATTAAGATCGAATATGGGTGGGTATTAGACAAAAAAAACAAACAAAAATATAAACAAACACATTATTTGCTTTCTGACACAGAACTTTTCAAATGCTAAAATTCTGTTTGGACTTCTACAGTCAGTGATGTCAGATCTCAAATGAAACACTTTCATAATGTCTCCTGAAACCTCAGGTTAATTTTAATACTGCTTATTTTTGCATGTTGATCTTTTAACATGAAACCTTTATTATGTGACCTATGTGTACACTTTTATGTGAACTAGATTGTAAAATTCTAGATGCATTTTGCATAAATAAAGCATGAAATATACAAATGCTTTTTGTCATTGCTCCAGCTTGGGCGTGTTCTGAAATGAGCTGATGAATTAATAAATTCTCTCAAGGCATTTGTGCAGCTTTTGATGGATTCTGCGCTCTTTCTTCTTCTTGGCATTGGCTTTGGGTTTATGTTTGCCCATTTTCAAGTCACAAATGTGTCAGTGGAGTAAATATTTAACCATCTTTCCCTCTTTGCAGCTCAAACAAGGAAACAAAGTGAGAACACTCACCAAGAACCAGTTGAACTTTCCATATAAAAGGTAGCAGAAGCTGCTTCTACTGCTCTCCTATATGCCTCCATTAAGTTGAACACAGATTCTGACTTACATTATTTTCTGCCATCCTCTCCCCAAGTCAAACTCCAGTTAACACAGGTCAAACACTTCAGCGCAGATTAATCCACGACTCTGAAAACTACACATACACCTCTGTTCCGCAGTACTGGACCTGGGGGAACCATATTCATGGTAAAACAATCACAAGCCTTTGGGTGTCTTGATTAATAATGGGTGTGACATAAAGTTCTTGTTCAAGACAAGTTCAAATTCCTCTTTTCTTTGTGATTTACTTTAGAGTACAAGAGCTTACCTCAGGGTGGAGGTTTTCCGAGTCGCTCATGGACTCGCTATAGCCAACCAGATTCAGTTTCATCTTCAGCAGACTATCAGCATAATGTCTACATTCCTGGAGCTCCTTCAGCTGTCTGTACGTTCAAGTTGACAAACAACCGAGACATGGATGTCTACAACTCCTTCTCAACCTTTGGCAAAAAGAAAAGGTCAAACAACAGTCGTCAAGAAGACTCAGTGATAACCAATGATTTTTTTAAGTGATATAAATATATATTATATATATATATATATATATATATATATATATATATATATATATATATATATATATATATATATATATATATATATATATATATATATATATATATATATATTCTCCCAAGTATGTGTGTTTGTGTGGGTGAGCATGTGTATGTGGGTGCTGTATGATTTGCCTTTTCCCCCCCTTTTAATGATTTGCATTATTTTCCACAACAAACAGCACTTAACAAATAACCCTTCACACTCTTATAAACTAGAGATCTTCAGTGTTTCATCTTAAAGTGTTTAATTTCCCTTACTGATTGTAAATTTTTTGTATTCCTAATGTTTAAAAACTTTACAAAATAAAATGTTTGATTGTAATTTGTTTATCCCTCTGTCTGTCTCTCTCACACACACACACCTCTCTCCCTAGTCCCGAAAGGATCTGTCCATGGTACTGATGTACTAATGTCTAATTAAAGAAACCAAGAAGAAATGTTGGGCCTTGATGCATGCTAATGTTTTAGAATTACACTTTCAGTAACTTTTGCATATTAATGCTATTAACATAAAACAAGCAAATAATAAACAATTAAAGGTTCCAATAAAATAACTAATAAAGGAATAAAAACAACCAACCAAATTATTATTAATATTTTATATTAAAATGCCATTCGTAATAAAAATGTTCATAATAATAATATTAAAATTGTCATTATTGATACTTTTCAAAAACTAACAGAGTAACATCTAAAATAACAAGCAAAAACAATAAAACACCCTTAACATTAAAATTAAATGTACATTTTATTTAGTCATTATTCGTACCCTAGGCAGTCCCGGAAAAATCGGCTCAGCATGGTAACGAAATCAAGGTGCCCGTGGTTTGTTAGGAAAACACACAAAAAAAAAGAAAAAGTGACTGAAGGCTGACACGTTTAGTTTGAAAATATTTAAACTATATAGGATGATGATTCTAGAAATTAATTCCAGTATTTTACCATTCTTATAATATCAACTTAAACTCTAAACGTAAAAGAGAGAGCTTCCTTTAATGCTAATAATAATAATAATGCTAATAATAATAATAATAATAATATTTTTTCTTCGTAAACTTCACCAGAGTGAGTGACAGAGTGGCTGTTCACTTTAAGGGGGATGCTAACAGGCAGACTCCCAACAGCTCCTGCTGTGATTTGCTGTTTGACTGAGCCTGTCTCTGTCTCTCTGATCATCGGGCGGGATCCGCAGCACTGTGCCGAGTATGGATGGGGATAAGACACCTCCATCGTTTTTCAATGCACGGCTGCGTTTGTATTAAAAGACAGCAAAAGCAATATAATGGCTCTGAGGAGGAGATACCCGCTCCTCTTGATCGCCCTCTCCGCGGCGTGGAATCTCGCTTCGGCTGTAACCAGATACTCCATTCCCGAAGAAACTCCAGTGGGCTCCGTGGTCTCAAACATCGCCTCGGATCTGGGCCTGGACGCGCACAGTCTATCGGAACGCAAGGTAAAGCTAGATTACATCCAGAGCAAGAAATACCTGGAAATTAACAGGGACACCGGAGAACTGTTTATCGCAGAGAAAATCGATCGGGAGTATTTATGTCCGGCCAAAACATCATCATTTTGCTTCCTGAAGATGGACGTGATAATCGAGAATCCACTTCGCATATTCAACATTGAATTAGAAATCATGGACATCAACGACAACGCGCCTCAGTTCAGGAGGGAGAGAATTCCCCTCGATATTTCCGAAGCAGCTTCACCCGGGGAGAGGTTTTCTCTCACCAACGCGGTGGATGCTGACGTCGGGGACAACTCAATAGAAACATACTCTCTCAGCGAAAGCGAAAAGTTCAACATCGAGATCCAGTCTGGGAGTGATGGGACTAAATATGTGGATTTGGTGCTAAAAGAGGGTTTAGACAGAGAAAAACAAGCTGTTTACACGTTAACGCTCACTGCTGTCGACGGTGGAACTCCGGCGCGTTCAGGAACTGCTACTATCATCATTCACGTGCTGGATGTTAACGACAACAGTCCTCAGTTTGATCGACAGGTGTATTCGTTCGACCTCATTGAAAATGCACCAATAGGGACCCTGATCATGCAGCTGAACGCCACTGATTTGGATGATGGGGTCAATGGGGAGATTTCCTACTCTTTCACTTTGTACACATCAGAGAAAACCCAAGAAAAGTTCTCTCTGGATCCCAGCAATGGAGAGATCAGAGTGAAAGGGGTGATTGATTTCGAAGAAGTCAAAAGTTTTGAGATGTATGTTGAGGCTAAGGACAAAGCACTTCATTCTCTTTCTGGACAGAGTAAAATTTTAGTCTTCATCACTGATTTGAATGACAACCATCCCGAGATCACAATAAAATCCTTACAGGTGTCACTTCAAGAAAATGACCCTGTCGGAACCATAATAGCTGTTATCAGTGTAAACGATATCGATTCCGGAGATAATGGTAAGGTTATTCTCTCCATCCTCAATCCCGCTTTACCCTTCACGCTAAATAAGTCTTCCGAAGACTTTTTTGAATTAACACTTTCCGAATCTCTTGATCGTGAGCAAAACAACAGTTATGACATTAAACTTTATGCAACAGATAAAGGAACCCCTCCTTTGACTGATAACAAAACAATTAGTGTTACAATTCAAGATATCAATGACAACACCCCAGTGTTCCCTCAGTCCCTCTATACTATTAATGTAATGGAAAACAATGAACCGGGAGCATTGCTAGCCTCAGTTACAGCTCACGACCCAGACTTACATGAGAACCAATATCTCGTATACTTCATCATAGAAAAAGAGATAGCCAACACATCGATGTCAATGCTCTTCTCGATCGATCCTGAAAATGGCAACCTCTACGCTTTACGAACCTTTGATTATGAACGAGAGAAGGAGTTTCTGTTTCATATCGAAGCAAGAGATTCTGGTCTCCCTCCTCTCAGTAGTAATGTGACTGTTCATATCGTAATCCTCGACCAAAATGACAACACACCCCTCATAGTTTCACCATGGCGTCCTCAAGGTACCATCATTGAGCAAAAGATCCCGCTTTCCAGTGAAAAAGGATCCTTGGTAACTAAAATCATTGCAATGGATGCAGACTCCATGCAGAACTCTCGAATTACGTATCAATTCCTCCAGATCACAGACACCCCAATGTTCACCCTTGACCAATACAATGGCGAGATTCGAACCACAAGGATGTTTAGTTACAGAGACCCTAAAGATCAGCACCTGGTCATTATTGCAAGAGACAACGGAGAACCTCCTCGCTCTGCCACAGTGACCATCAAAATCTCCACAGTGGAGACAGTTGTCACACAGTTAACTGAAAGCACAGAGGTGCCTGTCGAATTTGACCTAATTACCGATCTTAACCTGTATTTGCTGATCGGTCTGGGCTCGGTGTTGTTTCTCCTTCTCATCACAATCCTGGTTATCATCGTGTTGAAATGTCAGCAACCAAACCCTTCACAAGGGTGTCCTCAAGGCAGGGACACTATCATCAGCCAAAGGAACTCATCCACCATTGCTGACTCCACACTCATCTCCAGTGATGCTTACTGGTACAGTTTGTTTCTGGCGGAGACGAGGAAAGGAAATGTGGTGGTGCGACAGCCTCTTCCTAACGGGTCTGGCTTCATAGTGTCAAGCGTACCAGGGAGTTCAATTTTGACTGAGACCAGCGCGTCAAGATCTTCGACTCTTCAGGTACAAAAACTGCTCCTACTACATTGTACTTATCCAGATATTAAACTGTGTATGCATATATAACTCTGATAAGCACCAATACAACCGGACTGAGATGCTGAAATGATAAATCACGCATTGCTTCTGACGGCTAGTTTTAAGGTCATAGTGATTATGAGTCAGCTTTTCTCAGTACAAATTTATTAAAATGTTTTCCTTTTTTATTTACTTGTATAATGTACAACTTTCAATACAAGTTCATTCGAAACTCAACTGATTAAAACTAAATTTACATTTTACAAAGTTATCACTGATAAAGGTGAAAAGGTTTTTTGAATCAGCAGAGCTTTGCTAAACTTTACAATTAAAACTGTCAAAACAAAACAAATCAAGTCAAGACTCTTAGAATATTACATTAAGCTTTATTGTCAGCGGTTTGTTTTAAGTTCTTATGAAGACAACATTAAAAAAGACCTTTCCTAAGCATCATCTAACAGAAAAAAACACAAACCACAAAACCAGCCAGCTCCAATGCTGCTGATAGTCTGTTTGCAGTTAGTAGGTTATGAGAAAAGTATAACTTTGACAGCATGACACTTGTCAACTTTCATTTTTTTGAAAAGTTTCTAAATGTGTTATAACATGAAAGTGAAGACGTAGTCATCTAAAAAAGAAGACACTATTTCAATATGTAGTAGGCTTTTAAAGATAAAATCTAAGTAAAGTCGTACTGCAATACCTCTTACACGAAACGATTGAGGATATCTTACTGGAAATCTGAAGTTGTTATTTTTAAAAGAAGTTCACTGCTTGATAACAGTCATATAACTTGAATATCAAGTGAAAGGGACGTGAGTTTGTGATGTTATTGTAATAACCAGTAATTGGAAACATCTGGATGTAGGTTAAAAAACTAAAAATGGTAAACAAGGGACAAAACGTTTTCTTTCTGGTTGTACAATGAGCAGAGCCAACAGGGTTTTCAGATCCACTTGCATCTAAATTTGTCTATGAGTGGGATAACATCCATGCTTTGAGACAGAAGATGATAGTGAAAATTGTGCATACTTATTCATTATTAATTTATTATTAGTAAAGTGAAGCCTGAATGTCACATTTGAATACTGTTCAGCTCAGCAAACTCTCTCTCTCTCTCTCTCTCTCTCTCTCTCTCTCTCTCGGAGAGAGAGCGCGAGTCGAGAGGAGAAGAGAGAGCGCGAGCGACGATTCTATAGCATCTCTCTATCGACTCTACTATGCTGTTCTCTCTTCTCTCTCTCTCTCTCTCTTCTCTCTTCCTCTTTCTCTCTCTCTCTCTCTCTCTCTCTCTCTCTCTCTCTCTCTCTCTCTCTGATTAAATGTGTTTATATCTTTTGACAGGAATCCAGCAGTGATTTACCGTGATCTGCACCTTGCAAAACTCCAGGATCCCACCAAGACTGCTTTACTTCATTTATTTTAAAATGAAGAGACATTGCGTTATTCAATTCAACAGTTAAAAGATAAGTATGAAGAGTACGCATAAACCCTTCCTTATAAATTTTTTATGTTCACAGCCTTTCCTCTTCGTCATCAAGAGTTTAGTAGCATGAATCATCCAAACTGATGGGAATCAATACCAACGATGTGTCTGATCGAACACTTGCACAGACTGTTTCAGTTGCGCGTGTCAGCATGGCTTCCAAGGCTTCCAAATAGACTCTGAAGGATAAGAGGAGATAAATTAAAAATCAGAACTGAACATCCTTCAGAGCGCAGTGAAGAAAAGATTGTGAGGACTAAAACTTTTTAGAAATGTTGCTTATTTTTGAGAATTCTATGTAAAATGAGCACAATCCAATGAGCCAGCGTTGTTTATACCTCAGAACACTTGGTTCTGATTGTCTAAATAGATTTGTTTTTATATTCTCCTGTTTTTCAAGTGCTATCAATGACCTGAAATTGATTTTCTTTAATTAGCAATCTAAAATGTACCACTTTCAGTCTTAAGGCCAAAGTTTCCTTTGCTTTTTGCAATGATATAATTATCTTGCTGAGTTTGACACATCTGAATGTACCATAGACCATAATCCCTACAGTTTTTCATTGAAATCAGCATTTTTAGCTGAAGAATACCAGTCTACAAAGATCATAGCTTCTTGTTTTGAATGAGCTATTCAAAAGCCGTAAAGCTGAGGAATGATACATTTGAAAATGCTACATTTAACACTTAAAATAACATCAGCCACATACAATAGATCTTCTGAACATCACTGGTTGTCCTGGGTATTAAACTTCTTTCAGATCCTCTTATGATATTCCCATTTCTCCCTCTAGTGGTGGCTTAATGACATTTCAAACTGGTATTCAAGCAACTGTTACGTTTGGCTTGAATAAATATAGTCTGTGTTAAATGATCACATAAAAGAGCAACCCCTTTTATTTAAGAGATAAACACATTTTTGTCTAGTAAAGAAGATACTTGTAAATATTACTTGTGATGTCTTAACCAGTTTTCTTTCTGATCTTACATCTAATTAAAGTCATGATCAAACCAACCAACCTCAGGACAATCATAGCTGTTAGATTCTGCTGATGTGGCACAGGTAAAAAAAAAAAACTTTATCAGCTTTAGTTGGGCCACAAAGCATTTTAATTAAAAGTGTTTTTCTATACAGATTTCAACCAATCCAGTGTACAATTTCAAATCTACCTTTCCATGCTGCCATGAAGTATTGTCTTGAAACTATTAATTTCTGTTTATAATGGTTAACTTAGTTTAACTGTTTGTAATAGTTTTGTATTATAAAAACTGATGACAATGTTTGTTAATGTATTTAGTTGCTGCTTTTAAAGACACTTGTGTTTTCAGCCTTCATCCATCCTTGGAAGATCGTTTGGTATTATGAATTATATTTGAATCTTCTCTAGCACAAAACCCATGTTTATACTGTTTATAAAAAATAAAGTGTGGTGAAGTGAAAGAAAGGAAGACAGAAATATATGCCAACGAAATGAAACATGTCTTCGCCAAAAGCTATGCTATTCAGTTTCAAATAGAAAGCTGAAACCTTGCCTTTAGATTTGAGGATTTACAATTACGTTTTGGTGTGCCTTTCCTCTTTGCTTTGAGGAAGAGAAGAGTGTGAAATATCATTTTCTATTCATATTCTCATCTACATGCCTTGAGTTCATTGTTTCTGATCTGCTACTCTCTTTTTGTTGCCTTATGTTTGCAGAATCTTCTTTTGCAATCAATCTGAACAATGCCTTTGTGTCCTTGCTGGCCTTGATTTATTTATCATTTGCTTGTAAACGCTGCAATGTGAATAAAACCTTTTCTGACTGTTTTGCTTGGAGTGTGTCTGTGTCCTTAAATTGCATAGTGAAAAAGCGCATGGTTTCATCAGTGCTGACCTTGGTAGCTCTGTTTCCATGGTAACATCTCCATGATAGCTTTTTTACATTTAGACACACCTTACTCAGCACTCACTGCTGCGCCAACACTAGTATTAATATTACATTTAAAAAACACTAGATGATTAGTGCTCCTTATACTAATACAGTGTGTGTATTAATATTAAAGTATCATAATTTAGGTGTAACGTTACAATCCATGCACTATTATTATAATCAGCATCAACAAAATAGATATACATTATGACATACATTATACATATGACATTTTAGAGCTTGCAATAAATAGCTGCTGACCATCCTCATATACATTAGGTCACATGAATAAAAGAGCTTGAGACACTCTCATGCACCTTTCTACCACTAGTAGCTACTGTTCAGCAAGTGCTGAGTCCTTGTCTGTTTTCAGATCTGCATCAAAATCACAAACTCTAAACTCAGCTAAGCTGTTGGAAAATATGCCTGCACTCACATCAACTGATAAAAAGTACCCAAATGGGAACACATCTACATTTAAGTTTCTATGCAAATGTAAGAAAAATGTTTTCGTAAGAATATAAGACAAATCAACAGAGGGATTTCTTTTGCTTAAATAGCTGTTTTTACACAACCACCCAAAATTACATGGGAAGGAAAATAATGGAGCAGTTTAAACAGTTACCTTCTAGTTTCTACTTATTTTCCAACCCATGTTTTTTGTGTTACATTTCCACTGATGTTTAACTGTTTGTTGCAAAATCTGAGGATGAGCAAGATCATTCAATTTATCCCTTTTATTAAAATAGTTTGGGAATGAAAATTGCTCAGTTAATTTTTCCAGTTTCACTCACATTTGACCTTTTCATGACAAATATTTAATAAATGCATTAACTTAGTATGGTTAACAAGCATATACCGTATGTTTTCATGTCAACATTTCAGTATAGTGTTTTTTTATATTTTTAAGTTAATACAGAACTTAGAAGTTAATACATAAAAAATATTACAAGCATAACTTCTCTACTACATACAAGTTAGGAATTTTTTATCAAAAGCTAGGAGTATTTCAATTATTTTGAACTGGTCATTGGAGGAGTAGTATTTTGGTAGTTGTATCATATTTCACTTTATTGTAACTTTAGCTCCTTAATTAAGCTTGAACTGTTCAGGTTGTTCTGATATTTATTTTGACCCTCTTGAGTGAGTCGAGAATTGGTGGGTAAGAACAGTTATGCCAATCAACAGAAGACAAAAATAACAACAACATTACAGCAGAAAATGTCTTAATATTGTATTACCTGCGGATGGGTTATACTCACTCGCTCGCTATCTCTGAGTACTCACTGTTGGGATTGCTCATGTTATGATATTTACATTAAATCACATCCACTTGATTATTTTCAGTGATGCTTTTTGTAATTTGTAAAAATAACAAATAAATAACAGATGGCAATATATGTGTAATGTTGTTTCTATTTGGCATAGCCTTCAGGCAGTTCACACTACAATTACAGAAGAAGAAGAAGAAGAAGAAGAAGAAGAAAAATGGTTAATAGTGTAGTGTAGTTAATAACTCTATGCAATAAAGAAGCTGTCTGTCTGCTTATCTGTCTTTCTATCTTACATTTGCACTACGTAATACATGTTTACAAAAGCCCTCATAAACCCCCATAACCCTGTTTTTAGCACTGAAGTCATGTTACTAAAACATTTTTTTCAAAGATCATTCAGAAGTGAAAAATGTTTTTAGTTATTTACGAAACCTCTTAAATAAACCTTGTGATAAAGTAATCTTGTTGTATTTATAAATATCAAGGGAATCGATACATCTGTAAAATGCAATATATCATTTATAATATAATAAAAAAATCAGGCTGTAGCTTGTTTTATTTTGAAGCTAATTAAGACATCAGGACCATGAACAGTGACATGGTTTTTTACTTTTATTTGTTAAAAAAACAAACCACTTGTGTCCCTCTTTTGACTTTAAAGGTTTATATTGAAAGAAAAGGTTCTGAGTTCGTTTTAACTGTTGTAACAAATTGTTATTTTTCAGTAGTAGTTTAGCAGGGCTGTGACTTCACTGTTTCAACACACGGTGGCAGTGCAGACCATGACTTTGAAAATTGAAAATGTAACTCCTCCTTAACAGCTTCAAAATAAATATATAAAAGAAATCAACGAAGAGTAAACGCAGTGCTCGCACTAACTTCTGTGCAGAGCGATTGGATTATATCGTGCATATATCCTGCAGAAGCTCTTTATTTAAATAACGGATTTTATTATAAAACCATGGGTGCTCTGGGACATTACAGCTGCTGGATCATATTCTTTCTGTCTTTATGGGAATCTACGCTCGGACAGATCGTTTATTCCGTCTCCGAGGAGGTAAATAAAGGAACGGTGATCGGGAATCTAGCAAAAGACCTCAAGATCAGCTCTCAGGAGCTAGAGTCGCGCATGTTTCAGATTATGTCTGGATCAAACGCGAAATATTTCGGCGTGAATGTGAAAACAGGGTCGCTGTTTGTCCGAGAGCGGATTGATCGCGAGGAATTGTGTGGCTCTAATCAGAAATGTTCTCTGAATTTAGAAGCTCTCGCTCAGAATCCTCACACACTTTATCGGCTTGAAATTAATATTGTGGACGTGAACGACAACGCTCCGATTTTTTCTGACCGTTTTTATTATGTGAATGTAACGGAGAGTGCTAACGAGGGAGATCGATTTCCTCTTCCGGTTGCTAAAGATTTAGACGTCGGCAGTAATTCTCTTAAAGACTATAAACTGAGCTCAAATGAGTATTTTTCTTTAGATGTTCACAGCGAACAGAATGTTATGTCTGCTGAATTAGTCTTGCAGAGAGCATTGGACAGAGAAAAACAAGCCAATATACACTTAATATTAACAGCAAATGACGGGGGTAAACCTCCTAAAACTGGAACTCTAAGTATTGTTGTTAACGTCATGGACGTAAATGACAATAAACCTGTTTTCAGTAAACCTTTGTACAAAGTAAAAGTGAAAGAAAACACACCACCAGGGGCCAAAATAATTTTTGTGTCTGCGAGTGATTTAGACGAGGCCAACAATGGAGAAATACTATATACATTTCATGGAAATACTGATGAAATGCGTCTATTTACTATAAATCCACGCACAGGAGAAATTGTTGTCCGAGGTGAAATTGATTATGAGACGAACCCTGCAATTCAGCTGCGGGTAGAGGCGAGTGATAAAGGAAGTCCTCCTAAAAGCACACACTGTAAAGTGTTAGTAGAAGTTGTGGATGAGAATGATAATGCTCCAGAGATAGTTGTGACTCCTCTGATGGAGAGCGTGAAAGAGGACACGAAGCCAGGAACTGCTGTTGCTTTGGTCACTGTTTCTGATAAAGATGGAGGTAAAAATGGTGTTGTTCATTGTGCTCTGGGAGGCTCGTTTCCTTTCAAACTGGAGTCGTCATACAGTAATCATTATTCTCTAGTGGTGGATGGAGCTCTGGACAGAGAGACCGTTTCTCAGTATAACATCACCATCACAGCTGCAGATGAAGGAACTCCATCTCTTTCCAGCAGCACTCTTCTAACTCTCCATATCTCTGATGTTAATGACAATGCTCCTCGTTTCCCAGCAGCAGTTATAAATGCTTTTCTGAGTGAGAATGCTCAAGCTGGAGGACTCGTGATCAAAGTGACTGCTGATGATTCAGACTCTGGTGTGAACGCAGAGCTTTCTTATTCTCTGCTGGACAGTTCCAGCTCCAGTGCTCCCATCACAACACTGATCAACATCAACTCTTTAAGTGGAGAAATCTTCAGCTTGCAGTCCTTTAATCACGAAGAGACCAAACGATTTCAGTTCCAAGTTCAGGCCACAGACTCTGGAGCTCCTCCTCTGAGCAGTAACGCGACAGTAAATGTGTTTATTCTGGACGAGAATGACAACACTCCAGTTATTTTAGCACCTTATTCTGAATCTGGATCAGTCAGCAGCGAGAACATTCCCTACTCTGCTGAAGCGGGATCTTTTGTAGCCAAGATCAGAGCTGTGGACGCTGACTCTGGATATAACGGCCTTCTGTCCTATCATCTAACTGAAGGCAAAGGAACCAATCTCTTCCGCATTGGAAGCAGCTCTGGAGAAATCAGGACTAAGAGACGAATGAGTGACAACGACTTAAAAACTCACCCGCTTCTCATCACAGTGTGTGATAATGGAGAGCCGTCGCTCTCAGCGACAGTGTCCATGGATGTGGTGGTGCTGGAGAGCGTGGATGATATCAAGAGCTCCTTCAGAGAAGTTCCGCTGAAAGAGGAGAGTTTTTCAGAGCTGAATCTCTATCTGCTGATCGCTATAGTTTCAGTATCAGTCATCTTTCTCCTGAGTCTGCTGGCTTTGATAGCAGCTAAATGCTACAGGACAGACGACCCTTTCAGCAGCTACAGCGCTCCAGTGATCAGCACACATCCAGACGGGAGCTGGTCCTTCTCCAAATCTACTCAGCAGTACGACGTGTGTTTTAGTTCAGACACCATCAAGAGTGATGTGCTGGTTTTCCCATCTCAGTTTCCAGCAGCAGACGCGGAGCTGATCAGCATCAATAGTGACGATACTTTCACGAGAACTCAAACTCTTCCAACTGGGAAGGTAAGAAGCTTTTTAGTTGTTTAACAGCAGCATCTCTTCCTCGCTGGGGTTTTACCAAACACTATATGTTTATTTTTAATTTAGATATCAGTAAACGTGTGTTTATGTGCTGGTAAAGAAAATGTCTTTTATCCAATTGAATCAAGAGATTTTTAAAGTTATTGGGTGAACAAATTAATGGCTGGTAATAAACAGTATCGGCTGCTTCAGATTATAGTTTTACTTCACAAATAAATACTTATTAAGATGTTGATGTCTAAACAAGCACCTTATAGCGGGATACATTTATTCTATTAGTTTCTCTTTATGAAATTAAGTAATAATTTAAGTTCGCGTTCAAAGTATACAGAATGCTGAGACTGTTTTTGAGTTTTGAGTTTGACGTTGGTGCAACTGTGTCAGGTGCGCTGAAGGAAATGCGAGGTGAGTTGCTAAGCTTACTTTATTAACAACAAAACCAAGACGTTCAAACTGAAATTTACGCAAGAGAGCTGAAACAGAAACAAAAATATCTCTCTTGACAAACAACAGAAAAGGAATGCCACCGGGATCCTGGTACCGCACGGTAGGTCCCGGTCCACGAGATCGTTCTGATGACAGACAGAAGCCGCTCACGTGCTGGAACAGCGAACACAACTTATCCAATGCAAACAAGAGTTTAAGATTATCCACTGAAGAAAATAATGGCTGCTAATTAACAGTAGCAGATGCTTTAGATTGTAGTTTTCGTTCACAAATACTTTTTAATAAGTTGATGCCAGACAAATCACCTTCTAGCGGGATAACTTTTTCTATTATACACGCTAAATGAAATTTAATGATCATTTATTTAGTTCAGATTCAAAGTCTTCAATTGACTGTTTTTGAGTTTGAAGTTAGAAGAACTGTTTGTTCAAAGTTTCTTTTTGATATTATATGTAAACATGACTTTAAACACAATCAATAAATATAAAATTGTACGGTATTAGAAAGTCAATTAACTTTTACTGTCAATAAAACATTTTTTAAAAATTCGGAGTTTTGGGTACTGACTGAGGTCTTTTATAGTCTTGCAAATACGTTCAATTTTAGAATACCTGATTATGATGCTTACGCGATTCCGTCTGTCATAATTTACATTTCAGATTTGTATAAAGGTCCTGCAATCTTTTTTGTGTTAAGATACTGTTTGATTCTAATCTTAATTAAACGCTTGAGTTTTTCACCGAGTTTGAGATCAATTTTGTATTTACTGAGTAACTTTAGGACTTCAGAACCATGGACAGCAGTTGGTAAAAATATTTATTTGTATTTTTAAACGGAAAACTAAAATCTTAGTGACAGTAGTTGTATACTTATTTTTATATAAATAAACCGCTTTGTTTTAACTATATTTTTTCCTCTATTTAAACACTATTTGAAATATTATGTGTATCATTTTTAACACCTGGTGGCAGTGCAGACCATGATTTGACAGTAATCTGAGCTCCTCCTTCACAGCATCAGAGCAAGAAATTCTATGAAGGCTGAAAAAAGCTTTCAGGAGAATCTGCGATGTGATGTGGTTCACACAGCTTCCATTGTGATGTGGTTTCGTTGTTTTCATTGAGTTCAAAACGAAAGTGCTTTAAACAGCATGGATTTTCCGGAACTGTACAGCTGCTGGATCATATTCTTTCTGTCTTTATGGGAATCTACGCTCGGACAGATCGTCTATTCCGTCTCCGAGGAGGTAAATAAAGGAACGGTGATCGGGAATCTAGCAAAAGACCTCAAGATCAGCTCTCAGGAGCTAGAGTCGCGCATGTTTCAGATTATGTCT
This sequence comes from Danionella dracula, assembly GCA_900490495.1. Taxonomy (NCBI): domain Eukaryota; kingdom Metazoa; phylum Chordata; class Actinopteri; order Cypriniformes; family Danionidae; genus Danionella; species Danionella dracula. Next base: position 3,273,341 of record UELW01000006.1, read on the forward strand.
GGATCAAACGCGAAATATTTCGGCGTGAATGTGAAAACAGGGTCGCTGTTTGTCCGAGAGCGGATTGATCGCGAGGAATTGTGTGGCTCTAATCAGAAATGTTCTCTGAATTTAGAAGCTCTCGCTCAGAATCCTCACACACTTTATCGGCTTGAAATTAATATTGTGGACGTGAACGACAACGCTCCGATTTTTACGAGAAACACTCACTTTCTCAACGTTACAGAGAACGCAAGTGAGGGAGATCGATTTCCTCTTCCGGTTGCTAAAGATTTAGACGTCGGCAGTAATTCTCTTAAAGACTATAAACTGAGCTCAAATGAGTATTTTTCTTTAGATGTTCACAGCGAACAGAATGTTATGTCTGCTGAATTAGTCTTGCAGAGAGCATTGGACAGAGAAAAACAAGCCAAAATACACTTAATATTAACAGCAAATGACGGGGGTAAACCTCCTAAAACTGGAACTCTAAGTATTGTTGTTAACGTCATGGACGTAAATGACAATAAACCTGTTTTCAGTAAACCTTTGTACAAAGTAAAAGTGAAAGAAAATACAGCGATTGGAACAAGGGCTATTTTCGTTTCTGCGAGCGACTTGGACGAGGGCCTCAATGGAGAAATTATTTATTCTTTCAATGAAATGACTGATGAAATGCGTCTTTTTAAAATATACCCCACAACTGGTGAAATTGTCGTTTATGGTCAGATTGATTTTGAGGAACATACTGCAATTCAGCTGCGGGTAGAGGCGAGTGATAAAGGAAATCCTCCTAAAAGCACACACTGTAAAGTGCTAGTAGAAGTTGTGGATGAGAATGATAATGCTCCAGAGATAGTTGTGACTCCTCTGATGGAGAGCGTGAAAGAGGACGCGAAGCCAGGAACTGCTGTTGCTTTGGTCACTGTTTCTGATAAAGATGGAGGTAAAAATGGTGTTGTTCATTGTGCTCTGAGAGGCTCGTTTCCTTTCAAACTGGAGTCGTCATACAGTAATCATTATTCTCTAGTGGTGGATGGAGCTCTGGACAGAGAGACCGTTTCTCAGTATAACATCACCATCACAGCTGCAGATGAAGGATCTCCATCTCTTTCCAGCAGCACTCTTCTAACTCTCCATATCTCTGATGTTAATGACAATGCTCCTCGTTTCCCAGCAGCAGTTATAAATGCTTTTCTGAGTGAGAATGCTCAAGCTGGAGGACTCGTGATCAAAGTGACTGCTGATGATTCAGACTCTGGTGAGAACGCAGAGCTTTCCTATTCTCTGCTGGACAGTTCCAGCTCCAGTGCTCCCATCACAACACTGATCAACATCAACTCTTTAAGTGGAGAAATCTTCAGCTTGCAGTCCTTTAATCACGAAGAGACCAAACGATTTCAGTTCCAAGTTCAGGCCACAGACTCTGGAGCTCCTCCTCTGAGCAGTAACGCGACAGTAAATGTGTTTATTCTGGACGAGAATGACAACACTCCAGTTATTTTAGCACCTTATTCTGAATCTGGATCAGTCAGCAGCGAGAACATTCCCTACTCTACTGAAGCGGGATCTTTTGTAGCCAAGATCAGAGCTGTGGACGCTGACTCTGGATATAACGGCCTTCTGTCCTATCATCTAACTGAAGGCAAAGGAACCAATCTCTTCCGCATTGGAAGCAGCTCTGGAGAAATCAGGACTAAGAGACGAATGAGTGACAACGACTTAAAAACTCACCCGCTTCTCATCACAGTGTGTGATAATGGAGAGCCGTCGCTCTCAGCGACAGTGTCCATGGATGTGGTGGTGCTGGAGAGCGTGGATGATATCAAGAGCTCCTTCAGAGAAGTTCCGCTGAAAGAGGAGAGTTTTTCAGAGCTGAATCTCTATCTGCTGATCGCTATAGTTTCAGTATCAGTCATCTTTCTCCTGAGTCTGCTGGCTTTGATAGCAGCTAAATGCTACAGGACAGACGACCCTTTCAGCAGCTACAGCGCTCCAGTGATCAGCACACATCCAGACGGGAGCTGGTCCTTCTCCAAATCTACTCAGCAGTACGACGTGTGTTTTAGTTCAGACACCATCAAGAGTGATGTGCTGGTTTTCCCATCTCAGTTTCCAGCAGCAGACGCGGAGCTGATCAGCATCAATAGTGACGATACTTTCACGAGAACTCAAACTCTTCCAACTGGGAAGGTAAGAAGCTTTTTAGTTGTTTAACAGCAGCATCTCTTCCTCGCTGGGGTTTTACCAAACACTATATGTTTATTTTTTATTTAGATATCAGTAAACGTGTGTTCATGTGCTGGTACAGAAAATGTCCTTTATCCAATTGAATCAAGAGATTTTTAAGGTTATTGGGTGAACAAAGTAATGGCTGGTAATAAACAGTATCGGCTGCTTCAGATTATAGTTTTACTTCACAAATAAATACTTATTAAGATGTTGATGTCTTAACAAGCACCTTATAGCGGGATACATTTATTCTATTAGTTTCTCTTTATGAAATTAAGTAATAATTTAAGTTCGCGTTCAAAGTATACAGAATGCTGAGACTGTTTTTGAGTTTTGAGTTTGACGTTGGTGCAACTGTGTCAGGTGCGCTGAAGGAAATGCGAGGTGAGTTGCTAAGCTTACTTTATTAACAACAAAACCAAGACGTTCAAACTGAAATTTACGCAAGAGAGCTAAAACAGAAACAAAAATATCTCTCTTGACAAACAACAGAAAAGGAATGCCACCGGGATCCTGGTACCGCACGGTAGGTCCCGGTCCACGAGATCGTTCTGATGACAGACAGAAGCCGCTCACGTGCTGGAACAGCGAACACAACTTATCCAACGCAAACAAGAGTTTAAGATTATCCACTGAAGAAAATAATGGCTGCTAATTAACAGTAGCAGATGCTTTAGATTGTAGTTTTCGTTCACAAATATTTCTTAATAAGTTGATGCTAGACAAATCACCTTCTAGCGGGATAACTTTTTCTATTATACACGCTAAATGAAATTTAATTATCATTTATTTAGTTCAGATTCAAAGTCTACAATTGACTGTTTTTGAGTTTGAAGTTAGAAGAACTGTTTGTTCAAAGTTTCTTTTTGAAATTATATGTAAACATGACTTTAAACACAATCAATAAATATAAAATTGTACGGTATTAGAAAGTCAATACTTTTACTGTCAATAAAACAATTTTTAAAAATTCGAAGTTTTGGGTACTGACTGAGGTCTTTTATAGTCTTGAAAATACGTTCAATTTTAGAATAGCTGACTATGATGTTTACGCGATTCCGTCTGTCAAAATTTACATTTCAGATTTGTATAAAGGTCCTGCAATCTTTTTGTGTTAAGATACTGTTTGATTCTAATCTTAATTAAACGCTTGAGTTTTTCACCGAGTTTGAGATCAATTTTGTATTTACTGAGTAACTTTAGGACTTCAGAACCATGGACAGCAGTTGGTAAAAATATTTATTTGTATTTTTAAACGGAAAACTAAAATCTTAGTGACAGTAGTTGTATACTTATTTTTATATAAATAAACCGCTTTGTTTTAACGATATTTTTTCCTCTATTTAAACACTATTTGAAATATTATGTGTATCATTTTTAACACCTGGTGGCAGTGCAGACCATGATTTGACAGTAATCTGAGCTCCTCCTTCACAGCATCAGAGCAAGAAATTCTATGAAGGCTGAAAAAAGCTTTCAGTAGAATCTGCGATGTGATGTGGTTCACACAGCTTCCATTGTGATGTGGTTTCGTTGTTTTCATTGAGTTCAAAACGAAAGTGCTTTAAACAGGATGGATTTTCCGGAACTGTTCAGCTGCTGGATCATATTCTTTCTGTCTTTATGGGAATCTACGCTCGGACAGATCGTCTATTCCGTCTCCGAGGAGGTAAATAAAGGAACGGTGATCGGGAATCTAGCAAAAGACCTCAAGATCAGCTCTCAGGAGCTAGAGTCGCGCATGTTTCAGATTATGTCTGGATCAAACGCGAAATATTTCGGCGTGAATGTGAAAACAGGGTCGCTGTTTGTCCGAGAGCGGATTGATCGCGAGGAATTGTGTGGCTCTAATCAGAAATGTTCTCTGAATTTAGAAGCTCTCGCTCAGAATCCTCACACACTTTATCGACTTGAAATTAATATTGTGGACGTGAACGACAACGCTCCGATTTTTACGAGAAACACTCACATTCTCAACATTACAGAGAGCGCAAGTGAGGGAGATCGATTTCCTCTTCCGGTTGCTAAAGATTTAGACGTCGGCAGTAATTCTCTTAAAGACTATAAACTGAGCTCAAATGAGTATTTTTCTTTAGATGTTCATAATGATCAAAAGAGTATGTTGGCTGAATTGGTGTTACAAAAACCTTTAGACAGAGAGAAAAAGGGCCTTATAAATTTAATAATAAATGCTGTTGACGGAGGAAAACCCCCCAAAACAGGCACCTTAAGTATTGTTGTGTTTGTTATAGACGTAAACGACAATAGACCTATTTTCACAAAACCCCTTTACAAAGTTAAAATAAAAGAAAACACACCGATTGGAACCAACATTTTGTCTGTTTCGGCAAGTGATTTGGATGAGGGAATGAATGGAGAAATTATATACTCATTTCTTGGACAAGGAAATATAGATGAACAAAATCGATTCTCAATAAATCCAAACTCAGGTGAAATGTGTGTTCGAGGTCAAATTAATTATGAGGAAGACGCTGCAATTGAACTGCGGGTAGAGGCGAGTGATAAAGGAAGTCCTCCTAAAAGCACACACTGTAAAGTGCTAGTAGAAGTTGTGGATGAGAATGATAATGCTCCAGAGATAGTTGTGACTCCTCTGATGGAGAGCGTGAAAGAGGACACGAAGCCAGGAACTGCTGTTGCTTTGGTCACTGTTTCTGATAAAGATGGAGGTAAAAATGGTGTTGTTCATTGTGCTCTGAGAGGCTCGTTTCCTTTCAAACTGGAGTCGTCATACAGTAATCATTATTCTCTAGTGGTGGATGGAGCTCTGAACAGAGAGACCGTTTCTCAGTATAACATCACCATCACAGCTGCAGATGAAGGATCTCCATCTCTTTCCAGCAGCACTCTTCTAACTCTCCATATCTCTGATGTTAATGACAATGCTCCTCGTTTCCCAGCAGCAGTTATAAATGCTTTTCTGAGTGAGAATGCTCAAGCTGGAGGACTCGTGATCAAAGTGACTGCTGATGATTCAGACTCTGGTGAGAACGCAGAGCTTTCCTATTCTCTGCTGGACAGTTCCAGCTCCAGTGCTCCCATCACAACACTGATCAACATCAACTCTTTAAGTGGAGAAATCTTCAGCTTGCAGTCCTTTAATCACGAAGAGACCAAACGATTTCAGTTCCAAGTTCAGGTCACAGACTCTGGAGCTCCTCCTCTGAGCAGTAACGCGACAGTAAATGTGTTTATTCTGGACGAGAATGACAACACTCCAGTTATTTTAGCACCTTATTCTGAATCTGGATCAGTCAGCAGCGAGAACATTCCCTACTCTGCTGAAGCGGGATCTTTTGTAGCCAAGATCAGAGCTGTGGACGCTGACTCTGGATATAACGGCCTTCTGTCCTATCATCTAACTGAAGGCAAAGGAACCAATCTCTTCCGCATTGGAAGCAGCTCTGGAGAAATCAGGACTAAGAGACGAATGAGTGACAACGACTTAAAAACTCACCCGCTTCTCATCACAGTGTGTGATAATGGAGAGCCGTCGTTCTCAGCGACAGTGTCCATGGATGTGGTGGTGCTGGAGAGCGTGGATGATATCAAGAGCTCCTTCAGAGAAGTTCCGCTGAAAGAGGAGAGTTTTTCAGAGCTGAATCTCTATCTGCTGATCGCTATAGTTTCAGTATCAGTCATCTTTCTCCTGAGTCTGCTGGCTTTGATAGCAGCTAAATGCTACAGGACAGACGACCCTTTCAGCAGCTACAGCGCTCCAGTGATCAGCACACATCCAGACGGGAGCTGGTCCTTCTCCAAATCTACTCAGCAGTACGACGTGTGTTTTAGTTCAGACACCATCAAGAGTGATGTGCTGGTTTTCCCATCTCAGTTTCCAGCAGCAGACGCGGAGCTGATCAGCATCAATAGTGACGATACTTTCACGAGAACTCAAACTCTTCCAACTGGGAAGGTAAGAAGCTTTTTAGTTGTTTAACAGCAGCATCTCTTCCTCGCTGGGGTTTTACCAAACACTATATGTTTATTTTTTATTTAGATATCAGTAAACGTGTGTTCATGTGCTGGTACAGAAAATGTCCTTTATCCAATTGAATCAAGAGATTTTTAAGGTTATTGGGTGAACAAAGTAATGGCTGGTAATAAACAGTATCGGCTGCTTCAGATTATAGTTTTACTTCACAAATAAATACTTATTAAGATGTTGATGTCTTAACAAGCACCTTATAGCGGGATACATTTATTCTATTAGTTTCTCTTTATGAAATTAAGTAATAATTTAAGTTCGCGTTCAAAGTATACAGAATGCAGAGACTGTTTTTGAGTTTTGAGTTTGACGTTGGTGCAACTGTGTCAGGTGCGCTGAAGGAAATGCGAGGTGAGTTGCTAAGCTTACTTTATTAACAACAAAACCAAGACGTTCAAACTGAAATTTACGCAAGAGAGCTAAAACAGAAACAAAAATATCTCTCTTGACAAACAACAGAAAAGGAATGCCACCGGGACCCTGGTACCGCACGGTAGGTCCCGGTCCACGAGATCGTTCTGATGACAGACAGAAGCCGCTCACGTGCTGGAACAGCGAACACAACTTATCCAACGCAAACAAGAGTTTAAGATTATCCACTGAAGAAAATAATGGCTGCTAATTAACAGTAGCAGATGCTTTAGATTGTAGTTTTCGTTCACAAATATTTCTTAATAAGTTGATGCTAGACAAATCACCTTCTAGCGGGATAACTTTTTCTATTATACACGCTAAATGAAATTTAATTATCATTTATTTAGTTCAGATTCAAAGTCTACAATTGACTGTTTTTGAGTTTGAAGTTAGAAGAACTGTTTGTTCAAAGTTTCTTTTTGAAATTATATGTAAACATGACTTTAAACACAATCAATAAATATAAAATTGTACGGTATTAGAAAGTCAATACTTTTACTGTCAATAAAACAATTTTTAAAAATTCGAAGTTTTGGGTACTGACTGAGGTCTTTTATAGTCTTGAAAATACGTTCAATTTTAGAATAGCTGACTATGATGTTTACGCGATTCCGTCTGACAAAATTTACATTTCAGATTTGTATAAAGGTCCTGCAATCTTTTTGTGTTAAGATACTGTTTGATTCTAATCTTAATTAAACGCTTGAGTTTTTCACCGAGTTTGAGATCAATTTTGTATTTACTGAGTAACTTTAGGACTTCAGAACCATGGACAGCAGTTGGTAAAAATATTTATTTGTATTTTTAAACGGAAAACTAAAATCTTAGTGACAGTAGTTGTATACTTATTTTTATATAAATAAACCGCTTTGTTTTAACGATATTTTTTCCTCTATTTAAACACTATTTGAAATATTATGTGTATCATTTTTAACACCTGGTGGCAGTGCAGACCATGATTTGACAGTAATCTGAGCTCCTCCTTCACAGCATCAGAGCAAGAAATTCTATGAAGGCTGAAAAAAGCTTTCAGTAGAATCTGCGATGTGATGTGGTTCACACAGCTTCCATTGTGATGTGGTTTCGTTGTTTTCATTGAGTTCAAAACGAAAGTGCTTTAAACGGCATGGATTTTCCGGAACTGTACAGCTGCTGGATCATATTCTTTCTGTCTTTATGGGAATCTACGCTCGGACAGATCGTCTATTCCGTCTCCGAGGAGGTAAATAAAGGAACGGTGATCGGGAATCTAGCAAAAGACCTCAAGATCAGCTCTCAGGAGCTAGAGTCGCGCATGTTTCAGATTATGTCTGGATCAAACGCGAAATATTTCGGCGTGAATGTGAAAACAGGGTCGCTGTTTGTCCGAGAGCGGATTGATCGCGAGGAATTGTGTGGCTCTAATCAGAAATGTTCTCTGAATTTAGAAGCTCTCGCTCAGAATCCTCACACACTTTATCGACTTGAAATTAATATTGTGGACGTGAACGACAACGCTCCGATTTTTACGAGAAACACTCACATTCTCAACATTACAGAGAGCGCAAGTGAGGGAGATCGATTTCCTCTTCCGGTTGCTAAAGATTTAGACGTCGGCAGTAATTCTCTTAAAGACTATAAACTGAGCTCAAATGAGTATTTTTCTTTAGATGTTCATAATGATCAAAAGAGTATGTTGGCTGAATTGGTGTTACAAAAACCTTTAGACAGAGAGAAAAAGGGCCTTATAAATTTAATAATAAATGCTGTTGACGGAGGAAAACCCCCCAAAACAGGCACCTTAAGTATTGTTGTGTTTGTTATAGACGTAAACGACAATAGACCTATTTTCACAAAACCCCTTTACAAAGTTAAAATAAAAGAAAACACACCGATTGGAACCAACATTTTGTCTGTTTCGGCAAGTGATTTGGATGAGGGAATGAATGGAGAAATTATATACTCATTTCTTGGACAAGGAAATATAGATGAACAAAATCGATTCTCAATAAATCCAAACTCAGGTGAAATGTGTGTTCGAGGTCAAATTAATTATGAGGAAGACGCTGCAATTGAACTGCGGGTAGAGGCGAGTGATAAAGGAAGTCCTCCTAAAAGCACACACTGTAAAGTGCTAGTAGAAGTTGTGGATGAGAATGATAATGCTCCAGAGATAGTTGTGACTCCTCTGATGGAGAGCGTGAAAGAGGACACGAAGCCAGGAACTGCTGTTGCTTTGGTCACTGTTTCTGATAAAGATGGAGGTAAAAATGGTGTTGTTCATTGTGCTCTGAGAGGCTCGTTTCCTTTCAAACTGGAGTCGTCATACAGTAATCATTATTCTCTAGTGGTGGATGGAGCTCTGAACAGAGAGACCGTTTCTCAGTATAACATCACCATCACAGCTGCAGATGAAGGATCTCCATCTCTTTCCAGCAGCACTCTTCTAACTCTCCATATCTCTGATGTTAATGACAATGCTCCTCGTTTCCCAGCAGCAGTTATAAATGCTTTTCTGAGTGAGAATGCTCAAGCTGGAGGACTCGTGATCAAAGTGACTGCTGATGATTCAGACTCTGGTGATGAACGCAGAGCTTTCCTATTCTCTGCTGGACAGTTCCAGCTCCAGTGCTCCCATCACAACACTGATCAACATCAACTCTTTAAGTGGAGAAATCTTCAGCTTGCAGTCCTTTAATCACGAAGAGACCAAACGATTTCAGTTCCAAGTTCAGGCCACAGACTCTGGAGCTCCTCCTCTGAGCAGTAACGCGACTGTAAATGTGTTTATTCTGGACGAGAATGACAACACTCCAGTTATTTTAGCACCTTATTCTGAATCTGGATCAGTCAGCAGCGAGAACATTCCCTACTCTGCTGAAGCGGGATCTTTTGTAGCCAAGATCAGAGCTGTGGACGCTGACTCTGGATATAACGGCCTTCTGTCCTATCATCTAACTGAAGGCAAAGGAACCAATCTCTTCCGCATTGGAAGCAGCTCTGGAGAAATCAGGACTAAGAGACGAATGAGTGACAACGACTTAAAAACTCACCCGCTTCTCATCACAGTGTGTGATAATGGAGAGCCGTCGTTCTCAGCGACAGTGTCCATGGATGTGGTGGTGCTGGAGAGCGTGGATGATATCAAGAGCTCCTTCAGAGAAGTTCCGCTGAAAGAGGAGAGTTTTTCAGAGCTGAATCTCTATCTGCTGATCGCTATAGTTTCAGTATCAGTCATCTTTCTCCTGAGTCTGCTGGCTTTGATAGCAGCTAAATGCTACAGGACAGACGACCCTTTCAGCAGCTACAGCGCTCCAGTGATCAGCACACATCCAGACGGGAGCTGGTCCTTCTCCAAATCTACTCAGCAGTACGACGTGTGTTTTAGTTCAGACACCATCAAGAGTGATGTGCTGGTTTTCCCATCTCAGTTTCCAGCAGCAGACGCGGAGCTGATCAGCATCAATAGTGACGATACTTTCACGAGAACTCAAACTCTTCCAACTGGGAAGGTAAGAAGCTTTTTAGTTGTTTAACAGCAGCATCTCTTCCTCGCTGGGGTTTTACCAAACACTATATGTTTATTTTTTATTTAGATATCAGTAAACGTGTGTTCATGTGCTGGTACAGAAAATGTCCTTTATCCAATTGAATCAAGAGATTTTTAAGGTTATTGGGTGAACAAAGTAATGGCTGGTAATAAACAGTATCGGCTGCTTCAGATTATAGTTTTACTTCACAAATAAATACTTATTAAGATGTTGATGTCTTAAACAAGCACCTTATAGCGGGATACATTTATTCTATTAGTTTCTCTTTATGAAATTAAGTAATAATTTAAGTTCGCGTTCAAAGTATACAGAATGCAGAGACTGTTTTTGAGTTTTGAGTTTGACGTTGGTGCAACTGTGTCAGGTGCGCTGAAGGAAATGCGAGGTGAGTTGCTAAGCTTACTTTATTAACAACAAAACCAAGACGTTCAAACTGAAATTTACGCAAGAGAGCTAAAACAGAAACAAAAATATCTCTCTTGACAAACAACAGAAAAGGAATGCCACCGGGACCCTGGTACCGCACGGTAGGTCCCGGTCCACGAGATCGTTCTGATGACAGACAGAAGCCGCTCACGTGCTGGAACAGCGAACACAACTTATCCAACGCAAACAAGAGTTTAAGATTATCCACTGAAGAAAATAATGGCTGCTAATTAACAGTAGCAGATGCTTTAGATTGTAGTTTTCGTTCACAAATATTTCTTAATAAGTTGATGCTAGACAAATCACCTTCTAGCGGGATAACTTTTTCTATTATACACGCTAAATGAAATTTAATGATCATTTATTTAGTTCACATTCAAAGTCTACAATTGACTGTTTTTGAGTTTGAAGTTAGAAGAACTGTTTGTTCAAAGTTTCTTTTTGATATTATATGTAAACATGACTTTAAACACAATCAATAAATATAAAATTGTACGGTATTAGAAAGTCAATTACTTTTACTGTCAATAAAACAATTTTTTAAATTCGAAGTTTTGGGTACTGACTGAGGTCTTTTATAGTCTTGAAAATACGTTCAATTTTAGAATAGCTGACTTATGATGTTTACGCGATTCCGTCTGTCATAAATTTACATTTCAGATTTGTATAAAGGTCCTGCAATCTTTTTTGTGTTAAGATACTGTTTGATTCTAATCTTAATTAAACGCTTGAGTTTTTCACCGAGTTTGAGATCAATTTTGTATTTACTGAGTAACTTTAGGACTTCAGAACCATGGACAGCAGTTGGTAAAAATATTTATTTGTATTTTTAAACGGAAAACTAAAATCTTAGTGACAGTAGTTGTATACTTATTTTTATATAAATAAACCGCTTTGTTTTAACTATATTTTTTCCTCTATTTAAACACTATTTGAAATATTATGTGTATCATTTTTAACACCTGGTGGCAGTGCAGACCATGATTTGACAGTAATCTGAGCTCCTCCTTCACAGCATCAGAGCAAGAAATTCTATGAAGGCTGAAAAAAGCTTTCAGTAGAATCTGCGATGTGATGTGGTTCACACAGCTTCCATTGTGATGTGGTTTCGTTGTTTTCATTGAGTTCAAAACGAAAGTGCTTTAAACAGGATGGATTTTCCGGAACTGTACAGCTGCTGGATCATATTCTTTCTGTCTTTATGGGGATCGACGCTCGGACAGATCGTCTATTCCGTCTCCGAGGAGGTAAATAAAGGAACGGTGATCGGGAATCTAGCAAAAGACCTCAAGATCAGCTCTCAGGAGCTAGAGTCGCGCATGTTTCAGATTATGTCTGGATCAAACGCGAAATATTTCGGCGTGAATGTGAAAACAGGGTCGCTGTTTGTCCGAGAGCGGATTGATCGCGAGGAATTGTGTGGCTCTAATCAGAAATGTTCTCTGAATTTAGAAGCTCTCGCTCAGAATCCTCACACACTTTATCGGCTTGAAATTAATATTGTGGACGTGAACGACAACGCTCCGGTTTTTCCTCAAACCAGTTATACAGTGAAGTAACAGAGAATGCTAACGAGGGAGACAGGTTACATCTGCCTATAGCTAAAGACTCGGATGTTAGCAGTAATTCTTTAAAAGATTACAAACTCAGCTCAAATGAATACTTTTCCCTAGATGTTCATAACGAGCAACATGTTTGACAGCCGAGTTAGTGTTACAGAAATCTTTAGACAGAGAAAACAAGCAGTTATTAATTTGATATTAACGGCTATTGATGGAGGAAAACCTCCTAAAACTGGTACTTCTAAGTATTGTTGTTGACATATTGGATGTAAATGACAACAAACCAGTTTTTAGCAAATCCCTTTATAAAGTTAAAGTGAATGAAAACGCACAGATTGGAACTAAAATTCTTTCTATTTCTGCAAGCGATTTGGACGAGGGCATTACAAAGAAATTGAATATTCCCTGATTGGAAATACTGATGAAATGCGTCTATTTACTATAAATCCACGCACAGGAGAAATTGTTGTCCGAGGTGAAATTGATTATGAGACGAACCCTGCAATTCAGCTGCGGGTAGAGGCGAGTGATAAAGGAAGTCCTCCTAAAAGCACACACTGTAAAGTGCTAGTAGAAGTTGTGGATGAGAATGATAATGCTCCAGAGATAGTTGTGACTCCTCTGATGGAGAGCGTGAAAGAGGACACGAAGCCAGGAACTGCTGTTGCTTTGGTCACTGTTTCTGATAAAGATGGAGGTAAAAATGGTGTTGTTCATTGTGCTCTGAGAGGCTCGTTTCCTTTCAAACTGGAGTCGTCATACAGTAATCATTATTCTCTAGTGGTGGATGGAGCTCTGGACAGAGAGACCTGTTTCTCAGTATAACATCACCATCACAGCTGCAGATGAAGGAACTCCATCTCTTTCCAGCAGCACTCTTCTAACTCTCCATATCTCTGATGTTAATGACAATGCTCCTCGTTTCCCAGCAGCAGTTATAAATGCTTTTCTGAGTGAGAATGCTCAAGCTGGAGGACTCGTGATCAAAGTGACTGCTGATGATTCAGACTCTGGTGTGAACGCAGAGCTTTCCTATTCTCTGCTGGACAGTTCCAGCTCCAGTGCTCCCATCACAACACTGATCAACATCAACTCTTTAAGTGGAGAAATCTTCAGCTTGCAGTCCTTTAATCACGAAGAGACCAAACGATTTCAGTTCCAAGTTCAGGCCACAGACTCTGGAGCTCCTCCTCTGAGCAGTAACGCGACTGTAAATGTGTTTATTCTGGACGAGAATGACAACACTCCAGTTATTTTAGCACCTTATTCTGAATCTGGATCTGTCAGCAGCGAGAACATTCCCTACTCTGCTGAAGCGGGATCTTTTGTAGCCAAGATCAGAGCTGTGGACGCTGACTCTGGATATAACGGCCTTCTGTCCTATCATCTAACTGAAGGCAAAGGAACCAATCTCTTCCGCATTGGAAGCAGCTCTGGAGAAATCAGGACTAAGAGACGAATGAGTGACAACGACTTAAAAACTCACCCGCTTCTCATCACAGTGTGTGATAATGGAGAGCCGTCGCTCTCAGCGACAGTGTCCATGGATGTGGTGGTGCTGGAGAGCGTGGATGATATCAAGAGCTCCTTCAGAGAAGTTCCGCTGAAAGAGGAGAGTTTTTCAGAGCTGAATCTCTATCTGCTGATCGCTATAGTTTCAGTATCAGTCATCTTTCTCCTGAGTCTGCTGGCTTTGATAGCAGCTAAATGCTACAGGACAGACGACCCTTTCAGCAGCTACAGCGCTCCAGTGATCAGCACACATCCAGACGGGAGCTGGTCCTTCTCCAAATCTACTCAGCAGTACGACGTGTGTTTAGTTCAGACACCATCAAGAGTGATGTGCTGGTTTTCCCCATCTCAGTTTCCAGCAGCAGACGCGGAGCTGATCAGCATCAATAGTGACGATACTTTCACGGAGAACTCAAACTCTTCCAACTGGGAAGGTAAGAACTTACTTTAGTCGTTTGTTTACAAATTTGGTCTTTCTTGAAAGTGTTTATTGTTTTATTGCTGAAAGTTTTTTTTCCTCCACATCATTTACATTCCTAATGTTTTGTACAACGTACTAGCCACCTGTGTCTTGTTAAACGTGTAATTTTTCTATACTTTAAAAGCAAAAATACGTCAGTAAAAGGGGCATAGATTTGAACAATAATGTCATTTGTAAAAACCTAATAGGTTGTTGTGGTTAGAACAGATATTTTTTTTAGTTTCCTACCTGATTAGAATCCGTTTCTGTAGACATTGTCAGGTTTCTTATACTGTCTGAAAACAATGCACGTTTGAGATTTTTTTTCACTGTCACGAACTCTACCGATTTCTAAAACATTAGATGTATTAACACGCAACTGCTTAGCTCGAGAGGTAGATTTTATTTTCTTTCTTTCTGATAAAATAACGTACAAAATGCAATACGCATATTTAAAACTGAAAATAGTTGGATTCTGCTTCGTTTCGCCAGTCATATCTCTTTGTTGATCGGATGTTTGATAACAGCCATAATAAATATATAATACTACCAATATTGGTGCTTTTGTTGTGAAATGAGGGTTCATTTAAAAGCGCTGGAAATGTAAATTAAAATAAAATTTAGTGTGAAGTATTTCGGTGTATCATTTTATTTTGTTCCTTAAAAGTTTGACCCTTTTTGTTTATGTTTTTTTCCTGGACTATCTGTGTCGTAAAGATCTTTGAAATAGAAAAGCAATTCCCACGTTCTATCGCAAGATGTCACTGTAGACCGTATAATTAAGGTTAGGGTTGCACACTGGAGCCCTTCTCTCGTGATCTTCACATTTATGTTTTTGTAGTCGAGATGGATGTGTGCCTCCCGGTTCCAGTTTATTCCTGAATGCAATCATTGCAATTTCGGATTGTTTTTTTCTTTCTTCCAAAAGTCAAAAACTATATGCTACATCATGGATTCAAATGGATACATTAAAACGGATTTCGTTCTTGCTATTGTTTTTGTTGGATTCTGGGCTTGGTCAGATCATATATTCGGTACCGGAAGAAGTCAGCACTGGAACAGTCGTCGGCAATCTTGCAAAGGATCTGCACATAAATGTAGCGGAGCTGGAATCACGCAGGTTTGAGATTGTAACTGGATCAAATAAGAAATATTTCGACATCAATCTGAAAACGGGAATGCTGTTTGTTAATGAAAGAATTGACCGTGAGGAGCTTTGCGCGTCTAATCAGAAATGCTCCCTAAACATCGAGGCTATTGCTAAAAATCCTCATCGCCTTTACAGAGTGGAGATTAAGGTCGCTGATGTAAACGACAATGCACCTAAGTTTCCAGTTAAGGTCTTTACGGTAAATGTTAGTGAGAATGCAAACCCAGGAGAAAAAATTTGCTCCCCGTGGCCGAGGACTCGGATGTGGGCAGCAATTCACTGAAAGAGTACAAACTGAGTACAAATGAATATTTCAGTTTAGACACTCAAAGTGAAGACAGCAGTGTATATGCTGAGCTAGTTCTGAGCAAGGCTTTAGATCGAGAGAAAGTAGCTGTAGTTAAACTAACGCTTACCGCTGTTGATGGAGGAAAACCACCGAAATCGGGAACTTTACAAGTTTTTATAAATATTTTGGACATTAATGATAACAGTCCAGTGTTTAGTCAGCCTTTATACAAAGCCAAAATGAAGGAAAATGCTGTTAGTGGAACAAAACTTTTGTCAGTTATTGCCTCTGATTTGGACGAAGGAATAAACAGCGAAATTGAGTATTCATTTCTTAGTCATGGAAAGAAGAAAGATATGTTTGCCATTAATGCAGAGACTGGATACATCCTTGTTACGGGAGGAATTGATTACGAGGAAACTCCTGCCGTTGAGTTACGAGTTCAAGCCAAAGATAAAGGAAGTCCTCCTAAAAGCACACACTGTAAAGTGCTAGTAGAAGTTGTGGATGAGAATGATAATGCTCCAGAGATAGTTGTGACTCCTCTGATGGAGAGCGTGAAAGAGGACACGAAGCCAGGAACTGCTGTTGCTTTGGTCACTGTTTCTGATAAAGATGGAGGTAAAAATGGTGTTGTTCATTGTGCTGAGAGACTCGTTTCCTTTCAAACTGGAGTCGTCATACAGTAATCATTATTCTCGTGGTGGATGGAGCTCTGGACAGAGAGACCGTTTCTCAGTATAACATCACCATCACAGCTGCAGATGAAGGAACTCCATCTCTTTCCAGCAGCACTCTTCTAACTCTCCATATCTCTGATGTTAATGACAATGCTCCTCGTTTCCCAGCAGCAGTTATAAATGCTTTTCTGAGTGAGAATGCTCAAGCTGGAGGACTCGTGATCAAAGTGACTGCTGATGATTCAGACTCTGGTGAGAACGCAGAGCTTTCCTATTCTCTGCTGGACAGTTCCAGCTCCAGTGCTCCCATCACAACACTGATCAACATCAACTCTTTAAGTGGAGAAATCTTCAGCTTGCAGTCCTTTAATCACGAAGAGACCAAACGATTTCAGTTCCAAGTTCAGGCCACAGACTCTGGAGCTCCTCCTCTGA
This sequence comes from Danionella dracula, assembly GCA_900490495.1. Classification (NCBI taxonomy): domain Eukaryota; kingdom Metazoa; phylum Chordata; class Actinopteri; order Cypriniformes; family Danionidae; genus Danionella; species Danionella dracula. Next base: position 3,290,019 of record UELW01000006.1, read on the forward strand.
GCAGTAACGCGACTGTAAATGTGTTTATTCTGGACGAGAATGACAACACTCCAGTTATTTTAGCACCTTATTCTGAATCTGGATCTGTCAGCAGCGAGAACATTCCCTACTCTGCTGAAGCGGGATCTTTTGTAGCCAAGATCAGAGCTGTGGACGCTGACTCTGGATATAACGGCCTTCTGTCCTATCATCTAACTGAAGGCAAAGGAACCAATCTCTTCCGCATTGGAAGCAGCTCTGGAGAAATCAGGACTAAGAGACGAATGAGTGACAACGACTTAAAAACTCACCCGCTTCTCATCACAGTGTGTGATAATGGAGAGCCGTCGCTCTCAGCGACAGTGTCCATGGATGTGGTGGTGGGAGAGCGTGGATGATATCAAGAGCTCCTTCAGAGAAGTTCCGCTGAAGGAGGAGAGTTTTCAGAGCTGAATCTCTATCTGCTGATCGCTATAGTTTCAGTATCAGTCATCTTTCTCCTGAGTCTGCTGGCTTTGATAGCAGCTAAATGCTACAGACAGACGACCCTTTCAGCAGCTACAGCGCTCCAGTGATCAGCACACATCCAGACGGGAGCTGGTCCTTCTCCAAATCTACTCAGCAGTACGACGTGTGTTTTAGTTCAGACACCATCAAGAGTGATGTGCTGGTTTTCCCATCTCAGTTTCCAGCAGCAGACGCGGAGCTGATCAGCATCAATAGTGACGATACTTTCACGAGAACTCTTCCAGCCACCGGAAAAACGGTAAGACACGTTTGAAGCGTTTTAAATGTAAACCAGGCTAAAGTAGACGTTTGTTGAAATACAATTTATTTCACGCGATTGAAGTTGCTGGTTAATGTGCTCTGTATTTATAAGGCAAAAAGAAGTCATGCAGTGCATTTTAGCGATCATTATTTAATTATTGTATTAACCGAACCATGATTTTTTTTATTCGTAAAGTACATAAAAACATTAATACAAAGATAAATTATTTTAAGGAAACTACAAGCAAAAAACAATCAAACAATAAATGAATAGGATTGGAGAACACCATACATTTTAGATGAGAATATTATATTTCCTAATCATATCGGCTTTTCT